>OY992879.1:17761253-17873753 GCA_963921405.1 Cepaea hortensis | reverse complement strand
TGGGGATGTGTGTGTGGGTGAGGGAGGTGTATGGGTGTGGGATGTTTGGGTGGATGGGTGGGGAGTGTGTGTGGGTGAGAGATGTGTGGGTGAATGTGTGTGGGGGATGTGTGTGGTTTGGGGGAGGGGTGCGTGATGGGTGTGGGTGATGGATTTGGAGATGTGTGTGTGGGTGGAGGATATGTCTGGCTAGGTGGGGGTGTGTGTGGCTGGATGGAGGAAGTATGTGTGGGTAGTGAGGGTGATTGTAGTTGGGGGATGTGTGGATGGGTAGGAGATGTGTGGATAGATGTGTGTGTGAGATGTGTCTTTGGGATGTGTGTGGGTGTGGTGTTGTGTGGGAGGGGAGCTGGGTGTGGATAAATTATGTTTGTTTGGGTGGGTGAAGGTGTGGTTGGGTTTGCGGGTGGGTGAAGGATATGTGTGAGGGTGGGGGAAGCTAAACACAAATCTAGCCCCAGGATTAATATTATTAACACTCATGATCCTGAAAAGTGCTTTCAGTTTCAACAGCAACTTGAAGATGCTTTCACTGATACACCAGAAAATTGTACAGTAAATGAAACGTGGGGTCAAATTAAGGAAACTCTTTATAAAACTGCCGTAGGGGTTTACGGCACTGTGGATCATAAGAGGCAGGACTGGTTTGCGGCCAACAGCGAGACTCTGCAGCCCCTGATTGATAAGAAGAAGAAAGCTCTCTTAAGAAACAAGGAAAGACCAACGCGTAACACTCTGAGTGAGCTAAGGCAAGCTAGGAAGGATGTGCAAAAGGCTGCCAGGCAGTGTGCAAATGATTATTGTATCAAGATATGTGAGTCCATTCAAATCGCAAGTGATAAGGGAGACATAAGAAGCATTTATGAAGGAATAAAGAAAGCTTGTGGTCCAGTGATCAAAAGAAGTGCACCATTGAAAACCTTGACTGGAGAAGTCATCACTGATAAGAAACAGCAGATGGACAGATGGGTAGAGCACTATTTGGAGCTTTACTCAAGTGAGACCAAACTAGCGGATGATGCCCTCAACGCCATAGAGGCTCTACCAACTCTTGACCACCTGGACACACTTCCCACCATAACAGAAGTTAAGTGTGCTATAAATGAACTTGCATCTGGCAAGGCTCCAGGTAAGGATGGGATTCCAATAGAGGTTATCAGGAGTGGGCAAGACACACTCACTCTACAGATCCACCAGCTAATAGAGCTATGCTGGCGTGAAGGACAAGTCCCACAGGATTTCAAAGATTCAAGCATCATAACACTGTACAAGAACAAGGGCGATCGGAGCGACTGCAACAACTATAGGGGTATCTCACTTCTGTGTATTGTTGGAAAAGTATTTGCCAGAATTGTTCTGCGTAGACTTCAAGTCTTAGGAGATCAAGTCTACCCCGAATCACAGTGTGGCTTTCGACAGAACCGGTCTACCACTGATATGATATTCTCATTGCGACAAATGCAAGAAAAATGCCGTGAACAGAATCAACCACTGTTTATTGCCTTCATCGACCTCACAAAGGCATTTGATTTGGTCAGTCGTGAGGGTCTGTTCAAGTCACTAAAGAAGATTGGCTGCCCACCAACTCTTCTGTCCATTGTGGAATCGTTCCACACAGGCATGAAGGGTATAATCAAGTTTGATGGTGCAACTTCTGAAGAATTTGAAATCAAGAATGGAGTTAAGCAAGGTTGTGTACTAGCTCCCACCCTCTTTGGAATATACTTTTCACTTCTACTGAAATATGCATTTCGTGATCAGGATGGTGGTATATACATTCACTCACGCTCAGATGGCGGCCTCTACAATGCTCAGAGATTGAAGGCTAAGACCAAAATTAGGAGGGTACTGATCAGAGAGTTGCTTTTTGCAGATGATGCTGCAGTTACGACCCACTCTGAGGAAGAATTGCAATGTCTACTATCTGCATTCTCCAATGCTTGTTCTGAATTTGGTTTAACAATTAGCAAAAAGAAGACACAGATTATGTCACAAGGTGCACATGAGGTACCATCAATCTTTATTGACGACGCCGAACTAGAGATAGTAGACCATTTTACATATCTAGGATCAGTGGTAAATAGCAAATTATCCCTAGATCAGGAAATCAACATCCGGATTGGTAAGGCAGCAACAACAATGAACAGGTTAAGAAAAAGAGTCTGGGAGAACAGGAAGCTTACTGCCAAAACAAAAGTCCTTGTCTATCAAGCCTGTGTCCTTAGTACTCTTCTCTATGGCAGTGAAACCTGGACAACTTACTCACACCAAGAGAACAATTTAAACAGCTTCCATATGCGGTGTCTGCGAAGAATTCTTGGTATTAAGTGGCAAGACAAAATCACAAATACTGAAGTATTGGTAAGATCAGGTTGTGTGACAGTTTATTCCATGCTCAGCCTTCGTAGACTTAGATGGATAGGACATCTTAGGAGGATGGATGATGGTAGAATACCAAAGGATATCTTTTTTGGTGAATTACAGATGGGTAAGAGATCTCAGGGTCGGCCTCTACTACGATACAAAGATGTGTGTAAGCGGGACATGATTGATACAGGCATTGATAATGCACATTGGGAGCAAGTCGCCGCTGAACGTGTTGCATGGAGGGCAAATATCAGAAATGGAATAAAGTCAAAGGAGAAAATTATTGCAGAAAAGTCACACACCAAGCGTTTGAGACGTAAGATGGTGCATGATGGTGGAAATGACCACGTGTTCACATGCACCCACTGTGAACGGACATTTACAGCGCAAATTGGCCTTATCAGTCACACTCGCTACCGCCATAGTTAAAAGTTATTATGCCTTTTTAAAGCACAAACTATCGTCTGTCAAGACGGCAAGGTGCCAATGAGGGGTGTGGGTGAGGGAGGTGTATGGGTGTGGGATGTTTGGGTGGATGGGTGGGGAGTGTGTGTGGGTGAGAGATGTGTGGGTGAATGTGTGTGGGGGATGTGTGCGGGTTGGGGGAGGGGTGCGTGATGGGTGTGGGTGATGGATTTGGAGATGTGTGTGTGGGTGGAGGATATGTCTGGCTAGGTGGGGGTGTGTGTGGCTGGATGGAGGAAGTATGTGTGGGTAGTGAGGGTGATTGTAATTGGGGGATGTGTGGATGGGTAGGAGATGTGTGGATAGATGTGTGTGTGAGATGTGTCTTTGGGATGTGTGTGGGTGTGGTGTTGTGTGGGAGGGGAGCTGGGTGTGGATAAATGATGTTTGTTTGGGTGGGTGAAGGTGTGGTTGGGTTTGCGGGTAGGTGAAGGATATGTGTGAGGGTGGGGGATGTGTGCTTAGATGGGTGGTTGGGATGTGCGAGTGTGGATTGGTAGATAGGAGATGTATGTGTTGATGAGTGGGTAAGGGATGTGTGGGTGTTAGTGGTTGAGGGATAAGTACGTGTGTCTAGGGATGTGTGAGGGGATGAATGTATGGGTTGGGGATGTGTGTGTGGGTTGAGTGTGCGTGGAAGGGAGGTGTGTTTTGTGAATGGGGAATGTGTTGGTGGGTGGGGATGTGTGAGGGATGTTTGTATGGGTGGGGAGATTGTGCGTGGGTGGGGATGTGTGTGTATATGGGTAGGGGTGTGTGGTTAAGGGATGTGTGGCTGGGGGAATGGGTGGATGGAGGATGTGTGGTTGGGTAGAGGATGTGTGGGTGGGTGATTGTATATGAGTAAGGGTGTGTGGTTAAGGGATGTTTGGTTGGGGGATAGGTGGATAGAGGATGTGTGGGTGGGTAGAGGATATGTGGGTGGGTGAGTGTGTGCAGGTTAGGAGATGGTGGGGGATGTTTGTAGGTGTGGGCTCGGGATCTGTGAGTGGGCTGGGGGAGATGGGAGATTATGTGGGTGAGTGCGGAATTTGTGTGTGGGTAGGTGCGGAATATGTGAGTTGACGGGGAGATGTGTGTGTGGCTGAGGAATGTGTGTTTGGCTGGGTGGTTGGAGGTGTGTGGGTGGAGGAGGATATTGGGTGAGTGATTGTTGGTGGGAAATGAAACGGGTAGAGGATATGTGAGTGGGTGGGGAGATGTGTGTAGGTGGGGGATGTGAGGGTTATTGAATGTATGTGTGCTTGGGGTGTGGGTGGATGGGATGTGTGGTGGGTTAGAGGTGTGTGTGGGTGGGGAGATGTGTAGGTGTAGGGATGTGGTGGATGGGTGGGGGGATGTATTGTATGTGTGTGTGTGGTTGGGTGGGGGAGTTGGTGTGAATGGGGGATGTGTGGGTGGGTGGTGGATGTGTCTCATAACATAGTAATGTGCATTGTTTATGTTTACAAAATTCATGTGACAATGTTTTTTTCCTATGCACTGTTGATGAAAGAAAGATGAGTGATTGGAAGGGCCGAATGTAAGACGGGCCTGCGTGCCCAATTTGTTACCCTTTGAAAATAAAGTCTGTTCGTTCGTTCGTTCCCACCGCTTTCTGGTCGACAGTTTTCCTGGTCTTCCTTGTCACCTTTGAGATTTTTCCAGAACCCTTACCGATCCCCCGCAAATCTCATTCTTTCCACATACGGGTTCTCCATCTGTTTCCCCGCCTTCTCCACCTAGTCCCACTGGCACTAGACCACCCCACCCCTACCTTTTCCATAGGTAATCTACCAGCAAGAGGTGCATTCCCTGCCAGTCTATCAGTCTGTTCATTCCCTCCAACTTCCGCATGGACAGGGCCAAACATCCATACAGTTCTCACAATCTGTGGCCTCTGAAGTGAGGTGAGCCATTCCACGCGAAACATCTCTTTTTCCACCTTACTAAGCATACTCCTTGAGTCCGTGATGAATGTATTGTGTGTTGCAGTGGTCTCTTCTAACCAACAGAATGCAGCTGTTACTGCTCGCCGTTGAAATAGTATGAGATATTATTTCTCATGCCGTTGAAATAAGTACGAGAAATAATATCACAGGTAGTGAGTGATCTGTCTGTACTCACAGATGTACGACGGTGTCCAGGACCGATATAACAGCACTCGGGACATTCCCATTTGCGTTCCATCCTCATCTTCAACAACCATCGAAGAGTCCCAATAGTAATGGTATTAGCTGCAATCAGATTATGTGCCCGTTTGACCTTTCCTTACTGTGACAACTGATGGTCGGTCACATCCGCTGGTCAATTCTTGCCGCACTATTCTCCCCAGGCAATGATGGGGTATGCTAATTAATTGGAGTATTTATTGGAGTATTTAGAAACACAGAAACGGATGTAACAGGAACTCAAGTAGCGACAAGAGGACTCGGTAGACAATATGCAGCTGAAAGCTACAGTTACACGATGATCTAGTTAGCAGCGAGTTTAAGTTCTCTGGCTTCTTAAAGTGTCCTCTACTGCCTATAGTACTTTGCGGTTTAAAAAATTAAAAAAAAAAGGGGGGGGGGGGTTAAGAGAAAGATGGGGGAGAAAAAAAGAGGGGAGGAGGAATAGGAGAAAAAAGGTTTGGGGGGAGGGGGGATGAGCCTGAGGAATTAAGTCGTCGCGAACTGTGCGGAGTAGGGTTTTCATTTTTGCCCCGGATAGAAAAAAATCGACACCTTATAGAGGATTCCAACGCGGATCTCCTGAAAGGAAGCCTGACGTTCTAGCCGATCAGCCAGAATCTCCTCCCTTAAAGTTGTTAGTTAGTTGCATATCCTTTACAGGACGTCGCAATCAACCCCAGCATTGTATTGTTGTTGTTTGTGATCTCTTGGCAAGTTTACCGTCAGTAGTTTACCATTGTCTTCTGAACGACTGACACCCATACCATTTCGTAAAAAAACCAACGCAAGGCGGTTTGCTGCCAAATCGCCCGCAGCTGTGTTTCGAACGCGGTACGCGGAATTGCGAACTGAGTCCGTAACGCCTTCGCCACGGAGACGGTCCCTAAAGGTGTACATGGACGGATACGAGGAGTGGAACCGGTCAGCTCCACAAGAAGACTGACACAAACTCTTTTTTGCACCAGAATGAGATTTGTCGTTGTCTAGGGTCTAATGATTATACTATCTCACTGCAGAGTGGAAGCTTAGCTTGCCACCTATCTCACACCACAAGTCACCAATGTAGCACACATCCGCGAGACAGTGAACAAGAGTAAGTTTGCGCACATAATATCCTTTAATTGTGAATGAACACGGACACACAACACGTAAATCCAGGAACACTAATTATCTCAGAATATATCTTCCTCACAACTTATAACTCACATAACGCTGTCTTCTCAAGGCCTACTTAATCTCATCCACTACGACAGTTGGACTACTAGCCGCTCTTCCCGGTCCGAATTCACTCGATCCAACCCACACTGGATCTAAGCCTCCGTTAACTATCCGACCCTCTCAAGGGCTAGGCTTCAATTCCCTATCTCTGCTCATAACCGGGCTCAGTCTTTAATCCTTAGGCTCAGACTTCCTATCACTGAAAACCACAGCTCGGAGTTCTCTCCTTAACTCCGCTATCCTTCGATTTCCCGGACTGCCGACCTCTCCTGTCGGTTCCCAACACTCAACTCCCCAAAAAGATCCGACCCTCTCTCGGTCTCAACTTCAACTGTCCCCGTCAATATTTCCCACTGTCTTTTTAACCCTTCTTGCAGCCCTCCACAGGCTCCACACAACACTACTCCCCAGCCTAAAACTGTCTCTCTCCCCCATCCACACTAGCGGGCTGAAAACCCCTTCACACCCCTTAACTCACTGTCTACAACTTTCGTCTATTCTTTCTCAAGCCCGGTCACTTGTTTATGTACTAGCATTGCTACTAAGATCACTCTCTTTAATGTCAGTGACCCCAGGCATGTGTCAAAGACCATCCAAGTGACACAATGGACGTCGGTGGGTAGTTGGCCACTGCTTTCTGAACGAGAAGTCAACGCTGAACCAACTGAGCGGTGAAGGGATTGAATCCCTGGCCCCGCTGACACACGCATGTGATTTCACTACACCCATAAAAAGGGCTGAGTGGTCTGGAGGTGTGGTGTCCGCTTCGAGTGCTGGAGGTCCCTGGTTCAAGCCCCGGTGAGGGCCGGGATTTTTTTCACGTGGACTTCTAGTAATAAAATTTCCCCTGGTACTCTGAGTAGTGAGATCGGACGCCTGTGTGTATTGTTGCGCACGTAAAAAATCCTTTGGCAGTTGGAAATCGAATAAGAGTAGCCTAACGGCGCTGCCCGGACAAAATTTCGAACTAAAAATCTACCCAAAGTATTTCAGGATCATCGTCGGTGCTACGGAGTTCGTGCACTAAGCTGAGATTCTCAGGACTCATGCTTGCGTTAGGAGTAGAACGGAGCACTTATGGGTTACACCCATGTGCTGTGATGTTGATCCGTCGACTAAACTAAACTACACACACAAGAAAAGTCGGCAAATTTTACAAGCCGGTAATGCAATGCTAATTAATACTAATTGCACACGCCTCGGGTTCTACATGAGCACGCGTATCCGTGCATGAATGACAAATGAGCGAACGAATTAAAGGATGGATGAACGAATGAACGAACTTTCTGTTCAAGGTTACAAATTGTGCACGTAGGCCCGTCTTACATTCGGTCCTTCCAATCACTCATCTTTAGCACTGCAAGTATCTATTGTGCATGTAAGCGGCGGCGGGGGGGGGGGGGGGGGAGGGGGGAGAGAAAATTACAGAGAGAGAAACATTGCCAAATGAATGTTGTGAGCATACACAATACTTATTACCATGTTATGAGACACACAGGCAGACACACATGCACCGACCGACCGACCGACCGACCGACCGACAGACAGACAGACAGACAGACAGACAGACAGACAGGTGTTGGATAAGCGACACCAAGGGCGTTATCCAAACGGACATATATCGGCTAATACGATCCTCTGTTGTTATCAGACACACAGACTACACTAGCTGGCCGAGTATCTTTCTCTTTTCTCCATGTTCTAGTCCTGCGGCCTAACGGTCGTGGCTTCGAACCCGCATTAATGAAGGCGGATTTCTAAATATGAACATGGGCTCCCAGAACGGCCCAGCCTAACTAAAATGTGTACCATGAAGTGTCTTGGGAAGTACAAGAGACCGGCGTGCTACTGCCCGCAGACTCACCGAGAGCAGATTGGTCGACAGAAATGTGGGTCTCGCACCATATGCCGCACGCGCCTAATGCGTGTAAAAGAGACTTGACTATAGTTTCAGGAAACCATGCAGAGGCTGCAATGACTGTTTCCACTTCCACTTCTGAGAAGATGTCCCTATTTTAAAAGAAGAAGACATAAATAACAGATTGCACGATTTATTGCCTGGCATATTTCTTTGCATCTCGCCAGGTGCATCCTGCGGGTGGAGCAAACGAGACATTAACGAAATCAAAATGACATTAGCACAAACAACACGACATGTGGGTGGGAGGGGGGGGGGGGGGAAACCGAAAATTACACTCACCTTCTCAGTGCGACCTTTCACGGCAACAGAAGGACACAAGAAGGGCGATTGGTTGTGATATCTTGGATACAAATATAACGTAAGGAATCGAATGAGAATGACCATGTGAAATAATATGCGAATCATGGACTATTGGCAGACAAGTGAGGAATTATGTGGAAGCTGTGGTGATGAGGTGTTATAGAAGAATGATGAGAATACCCTGGACAGGCAGAAACAGCAATGAAGATATCTTGAAAGAAGTTAACTCACAAATAGACTGACTACTCGCCTCAGAATAAGTCAGTCCACATTCTGTAGGCATGTCATGAGAAGAGAAAACCTGGAGTGTGCCGTCACAACGGAAAGGCTGGAGGGGAAGAAAGGCTGGAGGGGAAGAAAGGCAACGGGGAGACCAAGAGAGAAGATGCTGGACAGTTTGACATCATGGCATGGAGAAACGTCGGTATCAGAAATGATTGGAAGCACGAGAGACAGATGCATGCTGTGGACAGACATGGTCACCAACGCCACACGGCGTGGACTATAAGAAGATTGGCAGTACATGAGACAGGAGGCTGTGGTCAGACATGATCACTAACTCCAAGCGGCATGTGTATATTATACACAATGTGACAGTAAACAGAACAGCTATATTTCACCGCCAAGCTTCAACATGACCACACATCAGGATTCAGTGATTCAGTACCAAACAACAAGTAGGTTTGGACCACACGCGGTACACAATCAAATGTACAAATATTATCATGTACACTTCCGTTCACTGGGCATTACAATAGCGGAAGATACCACGAAACAAAACAAACAACACGGTGACTCCAGTATGGCGACATATCGTCCTTCTCTTAACATGGGAAGTGACATTTGGCGATATATTACCCGTTGGCACTGGGTCAGTTAAGAACACGAATCGTCCAGGCGACCGAGTAGCTCAAACACAGAGAAATCTCCGGCGATGGTGCCCTTATTGACAACTGAAGCTGAGTCTGAAGTGTCTCGAACCGGATACCCGGTCAGCTGTTCGGTACAAGGACGTCAATGGAATTCCGAGTTTCAGCCGCTTTACGGGTGGTCAAAGTAGCGCGCTCACTCCTCTACTTCTCTCTCTCTCTCTCTCTCTCTCTCTCTCTCTCTCTCTCTCTCTCTCCTCTCTCTCTCTCCCCCCCCCCCTTTTCGCTGTCTCATTATTTCTCATTCTCTTTCACTCCCTTATTCTCTCTCTCTCTCTCTCTCTCTCTCTCTCTCTCTCACACATCCTCTTTCTCTCATAGTATCCTCCCTCTCTCTCAATCTCTCTTATCTTCTCATTCTCTCTCTTTCTCTCTCTCATATTTTCTCTCTCATTCTCTTATCTTCTCATTCTCTCTTCTCTTCTCTCTCTCATTCCCTCTTATTTTCTCTCTCATTCCCTCTTATTTTCTCTCTCTCTCTCTCTCTCACACACATCCCCTTTCTCTCATAGTATCCTCCCTCTCTCTCATTATCTCTTCAAAATATACATACACATATATTAGACGGCACTCACAAAAGACCCCCCCCCCATACACACACACACATGCACACAGACACAACACACACACGACAGCACATGGGCCCCACAGCTAAGGGATATCACACAAGCATATGACAGCACATCATAACGCTGCTGTATATGTGCCTTTTGTGGCCGGCCCCTATATAACCATGCCGTATATGTGCCATCTGTGGCCGGCTCGTATATAACCATGCTATTTATGTGTGTGCCATTTGTGGCCGGTTTGTGCTGCAGGAACTCCAAGGAAACAGTCAACACCTCTGTGCAAACAGTTTCATCCTCACGAACCATCATACACCTAGCCTCGGATATGAAAGCTGTGTGTTTGAGTCAACGCACCTGAGTAAGCGGTCGAGTGATATACTTTAAATGTGAAGGTAATATGAATTAAACAATGGTTAGACTAGAATCAAAGACGCGTGTTGATAAACCCCAGTAGGGTTCTGTATGCTTTATTTAAAATACATTTATTTGCACAAGAATTGGTGAAGAGTATATTTGCATAGTTCACAATTAATTCTTAGTGGAAATATATTTTACACTGTGTTAAGTTATAATAAAGCAGAAAACGCGCTAGTGCGTGTATAAAATATGAATACATACATCCTTTAAGCAGCAGGAATGTCGCTTCAGGGATCTTGCTTGAACGCCCCATTGACAGATGGGTATACATTCTTCTACATTGTAGTGTACTCTTCATTTCTTCTTCGTGCACCGTCAGGCGTCGTTATGAATATATTCACAGAAAGCAACAGCCAACTTGAGTTCTTTGACAATTACATAGACTTTACATTACACTGGATATAGCAGATGGCAAAGGAACAAGTACATCGCACAGCCATGCAACGAGGATATAGACATGTGTCAAAGAAGGAAGTACATCGCATAGACATACAAGGAAGATATAGACAGGCGTTCAAGAAAAAAGTACATCGCAGTCATATAAGGGAGATATAGACAGGCATCCAATTATAAAAAAAGGCATGGCACAGACATGTAAGGGGGAGTGATACAGGCATCCATAAAAACAAGTGTATCGCATAATAGCCATGCAAGGCGGATATAGTCAGGCGTCCAAGAAGGAAGTGTTTGCCACAGCCATGCCGCGACACTGCAGTTCAGGATTAGTTGAAGAGAACCGGAAAGCTCCAATGCCAATACGCCGCACGTATTGTAAATATGTACAAATCAATCAGACCAGTTTGGTTTCATTATCAAGACTACACGTTCACTTCTGACGAAGGATGTCATACAAGGATATAGACATTTTAAAAAAACACTCTTTTATTGGAAAAAGACCCGTCATGAGTAACAGAAGCACCGCGACAAGCAGGACCATTCGCGGACTGACAAGTTGTGCCTGGCATATGCTTGTGTGCATGCGGATGTTGCACTAGCAAAACACAGTCAAAGTAAACAGCATGTCAATAGACCAATCTGCACTCGGTGGCCGATGCCATCAGGAAGACGCCGGTCGCCTTCACTGCCCAAAACATTTCCTGATACCCATTTGAGCTTGGGTCGACCTGGCAGCACAAGTACATTTCCGGAAATCCGAATCCACCCAGCTGCAGATGGGAGCCATGACCACCAGGTCAATAGGCGGGCGTCTAGCCACTACACTAACGCGGCTCCTTCTGGCTACTATTTCTAGTCCAATAGACTGAGTTTTGCATGTGGATTAGCTTTCCCTATTACCAGTGACCCTCGCCATCAGTCGAACTCACTCAGACTCCAGAGGTAACTACAAGTGATGAAATCGTGGAGAAACTGGGGGGACAGTGGAGATGTGGTCTTGAAGCAGAATAATGAGAATATCATGGGCAGAGAAGACATAAACACTGAGGTACTGGCAGACGCAGATGTTACGAGATCGTTCATCACACCCAGCAGAGAAGTAATATGACGTTTATGGGGTATGCCAACAGAGCAGACTATTATCATCACCGTGCGCCCATGGGCCACTGAGTGAACTAACAAAGTGAAATTCATAAAAGAGACAATATTGCAGATTTAGACACATTTCAAAGGGAAAAGTACACATGAGATAGTGTTAAACTACTAACTGTCTGGGACCGAAAGGAGAAAAGTACACATGAACGTGTTAAACTACTATCTGGGGCAGAAAGGAGAAAAGTACACATGAGATAGTGTTAAACTACTAACTATCTGGGGCAGACAGGAGAAAAGTACACACGAGATAGTGTTAATTAAGCTACTAACTATCTGGGGCAGAAAGGAGAAAAGTACACATGAGATAGTGTTAAACTACTAACTATCTGGGGCAGAAAGGAGAAAAGTACACATGAGATAGTGTTAAACTACTAACTGTCTGGGGCAGAAAGGAGAAAAGTACACATGAGATATTGTTAAACTACTAACTATCTGGGGCAGAAAGGAGAAAAGTACACATGAGATAGTATTAAACTACTAACTGTCTGGGGCAGAAAGGAGAAAAGTACGCATGAGATAGTGTTAATTAAGCTACTAACTGTCTGGGGCAGACAGGAGAAAAGTACACATGAGATAGTGTTAATTAAGCTACTAACTATCTGGGGCAGAAAGGAGAAAAGTACACGTGAGATAGTGTTAATTAAGCTACTAACATCAGAAGCATGTATGAAGAGATAAAGAAAGCCTGTGGTCCAATGAACAAAAGAAGTGCACCGCCGAAAACCTTGACTGGAGAAATCATCACTGATAAGAAACAGCAGATGGATAGATGGGTCGAGCACTATTTAGAGCTTTACTCAAGTGAGACCAAGCTAGCGGATGATGCCCTCAACGCCATAGAGGCCCTGCCAACTCTTGACCACCTGGACACACTTCCCACTATAACAGAAGTTAAGCGTGCTATAATGCGCTTGCATCTGGCAAGGCTCCAGGTAAGGATGGGATTCCAATAGAGGTAATCAGGAGTTGGCAAGACACACTCGCTCTACAGATCTACCAGCTAATAGAGCTATGCTGGCGAGAAGGACAAGTTCCACAGGATTTCAAAGATTCAAACATCATAACGCTGTACAAGAACAAGGGAGATCGGAGCGACTGTAACAACTATAGGGGTATCTCACTTCTGTGTATTGTTGGGAAAGTATTTGCCAGAATTGTCCTGCACAGACTTCAAGTCCTGGGAGATCAAGTCTACCCCGATTCACAGTGCGGCTTCCGTCAGAACCGGTCTACCATTGATATGATATTCTCATTGCGACAGATGCAAGAAAAATGCCGGTACTACGCTTGAGTTCAAAGCGAGCAAACGCAAACACTAGAAGAAAGTAAGTGAATGAAAGACCAGACAGACAGAGATAAACAGACGATCACAAGGACGACAATCTTTATGCGAAGGCTGAAGACAAGTAATACGGAATCTCATGGTGAACATAAAGTACAGAGCAGAAATAGCAAGAATATGAAATAGGTTAAGTGCGACACTACACATACCTATGATAAAGGTTGCCAGCAGGATATGAATATGGTGATTGCTCGAAAGACATCAATGAACAAACAATTCAGCACGTGAAATATAATAGTAGAATTATATATTCTAATTATAACAACGAACAACTGAACAGGGTCAGACAGGTGTGTTGACTAATGTCACAATTCATACACTTACTCGAATGTCTGTACCTACTTGCCAGTCGCTCTATCTGATTGTCGTCTGACTGCCTGGGCTGAATAAACTGCCTGTCTCACTAAAAACATAACTGGCTGATGTCCGCCCACTCGCCTCTATGTCTGTCTGCACGTCTGAGAGTATCTGACAACGCTATACGGGTGTGAAGGGCTAACATGAGACTACTAATTCCTTAAAAAGAAGTCGTTTAAAAGTCGACACGGTCGACTTCATTGCACCGGGTTTTTAATCCCATATGGCTCAGTCTCTTTTCGCAGCGCGGAAAGCGTCGTACAAAGCACGACCTCCATATCTCCAGCGACGACCCTCAAGGGTCTCAGAAAAACTGAACGGGTGCAGGATGTACTTCTTTCCGTGACGCCTAGTTATCTCCCCTTGCATGGTCGTGGGATTAACTTCTTTCCGTGACGCCGGGTTATCTCCCCTTGCACGGTCGTGAGATTAACTTCTTTCAAGGACGCTTGGTTATCTCCCCTTGCATGGCTGCAGGATGTACTTCTTTCTGGGACGACTGGTTATCTCCCCCTGTATGGCTGCGGGATATACTTCTTTCTGGGACGCCTGGTCATCTCCCCTTGCATGGTCGTGGGATTTACTTTTTTCTGTGACGCCTGGTCATCTTCCCTTGCATGGTCGTGGGAATAACTTCTCTCAAAAACGCCTGGTTATCTCCCCTTGCATGGCTGCAGGATGTACTTCTTTCTAGGACGACTGGTTATCTCCCCTTGCATGGTCGTGGTATTTACTTCTTTCTACAATGTCTGGTTATCTCCCCTTCTATGGCTGCGAGTGACCTTATTTCTTGGACACCTGTCTATATCCTCCTTGAATGGCTAAGCTATGTACTTTTTCTTGAACGCCTGTCTATACACTCTTTGCATGCCTAGGCGATGAACTTCCTTCTTTGAAACCTGTCTATATCCCTCTTGCATGACTGTGGAATGTACTGAGTTCTTTAATGCCTGTCTATATCCCCCCTGCATGGCTTATAGGATGTACTTCTTTCTTTGACACACTAACAATGAGAGTCAGTCTGGCTGGTGGTGTGACACAGTGATAAGTGGAAGTCTAGTTGATGATGTTAGTCTATGATCACATGTTTCATCAATCTTTCAAGAATGTGTCTTGATCCTGGTCAATGATCAGAGTAATCACTTTACACAGCTAGGGCGTTATCGAGCTTGACCATCCCGGCTGTTGTTGTGAATTTTACAGCTTGTAGCCTCCCATACGGGATGCTGCCTGTCTGTGGGACTGTTCATTTGAGTTTTTAGTTTTGTCAATTGTATACCTCTCTGTTTGGTCAACTTCTAGTGATAACTGAAACGTCGATGTGTCCGACTGTTTTAGCTTGTCTCTTGTAATCTTTACTGGTTCCTGTTTTCGTTTCTTTTATATATTATGTTTGCTTCTCTATTGTTCAAAGCTCGCAAAAAAGCAACAGCAGAAGTAAACAATCAGCGATATTTACAAGAACTATATGCATCAGAACACGCTGAATATAAATGTTATAGACGATTTATAAGAATATCTTCGGCACACAAAAAAAAGAACAAATGCATCCATACTTCAAGAGCTGAATATTGAAGAAGGTTGGCTATTAAAGACGATAAAACAAAGAAAATTGAAATATTTTGGTCACTTGAAACGTCATGAAAGTTTGGAGAGAACAATAATGGAGGGGTTTATGCCTTGGAAGAGAGGAAGAGAAAGGCCAAAGAGAAGATGGGTGCAGGATGTGGCGGATGATCTCCAGATGAGTGTATCGGACGCAGGACATCTTGATTGAGAGGTTTTCCGGAAGGTTGTTATGGGAGCGAGGTTCTGTAAAGGACATGCTACTGAATGAATGAATGAATGAATATGCTCCAGGCAGCGGAGATGTGATTTCTGAGACGAATGTTGCGATGACCGTGGACAGCCAGAGTAACTAACGGTTGCTTGGAAAGCTGGACGAAACTATAACAGAATACGCAACTATTAGAAAGAGACAAAAAATATTCCTTGGTCGTGTGATGAGAAAAGAGCTAAAAACATTGTGATGACTGGAATGATGTGCGGTAGAAGAAGCTGAAGTATAAGGAGAGGAACTAAATTAGACAGTGTAAGACGGTGGCATGGGGGAGTATGATCCACAGAGGTGATCTGGAACACCACAGACCGAGATCTGTGGAAAGATGTGTGTCTACGTCATTGGTAAATGATGATGATAAAGATGATGATAAAGATGATGATGATGTTCTCAATGTTTTCTTTGTTTTCAGTGTAGACCATCTCTCTCTCCCTCCGCCCCCACCCCTTCCTCCTCCATAGCAAATAATTGCCTCAAGAATAATTAACATTAATTAGTGAGTCATGCAGTACAGAGTTTTATTCATTTCCCATATAATTCATATATTGATATTGTTGTAGTTGTCGGTTAACCTGGCTGTATTGTATGGATGAAATAATGTAGGAAGCAGCCAGAGATAAGAAGGGCAGGCTGTTAAACGGACTTGCGTGCTCAATTTGTAACTCTATGAAAATAAAGTTTGTCCTCTCTCTCTCTCTCTCTCTCTCTCTCTCTCTCTCTCTCTCTCTCTCGCTCTCCCCCCTCTCTCTCTATGTGTTTTTTTTCATCTATCCATCGGCCCACCTATCCACCACTATACCTGCCTAATCACCCACCTACTGCCTTCCTATCTACCTATGTCTATTCATGGACACTATCTGACACAGACACACGCACACAAAACAAATACAGAGAGAGAGAGAGAGAGAGAGAGAGAGAGAGAGAGAGAGAGAGAGAGAGAGAGAGAGAGAGTGCTGAAAGCGTGGATCCGGGGAGAAACGTGATCTCCCCAACAAACTCCAGGCACAAGACAACAGGCACGACCAAGAAACAGCGGAAAAACAACAACGAGCGCGATATGAAGACAGTGAGTGGACCAGACCAGGCAGCCTGCGATAGATTAGATGCGGAAACGGGTTATTTATCCAGCACATGTTGTACTTACGACTTTAAAATAAAAAAAAAATAAATTACTTAACAGATTCAGTGCCAAACAAAAGATAGATGTGGACAACAACAAAAAATGGATGGCGGGAAATGGGAGGTAGGGGTGTGTCACAGTTATGACGTATAAGTTGTTAATGTGGTACCAGACACGTTGTATTATTTTTCACAATAAGGGGATTCCTTAGGGAAGGCTATTGTATATACGCCCATGGCAGATTCGGAAATTCGCTTAAGACGATTTATCATCCCATGGCACTTAATCAGTTGACTGCATTTCCTTTTATAGAACGTTGCAATTAACCCCGGCGATTTATTGGCGATTATGATTTACTAGTTATCATTGTCAGTAGTTAATTACTGCTTTCTGAACGGCCGACTCTCGTGCCATCAAAATCAACGCAAAGCGATCTGCTCCTTAAAAAAAACGATCTGCGTCAAAACCAACGTTATAATATATGGCAAGAAAGGCAGAGAGGCAAGCAGACTAACGATTTGGCCTAACTAAACCCCACGGACAGGAGGACAGGCCCCAGCCATCGACCGACCAACCTGACAGACCGAGAGATGCATACACACAGCGATAAAACCATAACATTCCCCTGTAACAGATAGGGTAAAACAGAACTCTGGAAAACATTATCCAATCACCCCCCCCCCCCCCCCCCCCCCCCCCTTCCACAAACACAAATCGCCGATACAGAACAAAAACCACAGCTGTAAATGGAGAAGGAGAATTACTGAACGTGTACGTGTCTTAACAACTGCACTTTCTTATAAACAAGCATTTGGAGAATGTTGCCAGAATTCTAGAGAATGTTGTCAGAATTCTAGAGAATGTTGTCAGAATTCTAGAGAATTCTAGAGACTCGGGCTGAAAGAAATGTAACTGGGCCAATATAACCATACAATGACCCTGAGGTTTGTGAGCTAGTGTTCTGGGATACACCGGATGTTGAACACGACAACAATAGTGTAGCCGCGCCATATTGTGATCGTCTGCTAGGAAGTGGCAGGCAAATCCCACAAGACATCTGGGTTGATTGAGGCACACGACGTCCTGTTGAGCGTAAATGGCAAGAACGATTTCCTGCCGAAATATAAACATATGTGGATAGACAGGCGGGCTTGAGTGGGGCGGGAGAGAGGGCGGAAGAGAAAGAGGGAGGGCGGGAGGGAGGGAGGGAGAGAGAGAGAAAGAGAGAGAGAGGGGGGAGGGAGAGAGAGAGGGAGAGAACGAACGAACATTTATGTTTTAAAGGGTCACAATTGGGCACTCAGGCCCATCTTACATTCGGCCTTTTCAACATTATCTATTGTGAGTTTTACATTCACAGAAAAAATAAATAAAACGTCATATGAATGCTGTGTACATAACCAATACTTAATACAATGTTATTATGAGACCAACTGGAGAGGGGCGGAGGGGAGGAACGTTGGGTGTTAACGGGCGGTAGAACAGAGAAACAGAGGAAGGGGGGGGGAGGGGAAGAAGAAATGGTCGACGGGAGGTCAAAAGGAAGGAGGGTGGGACGTTCGAACGGGAGAGCGGAAGAACGGACGGACAGTACGGCGACAGGAAAGATAAGACAGACGAATTGCAAGAAAAAGAGAGTACGATTTTGGATGTGGAGAGAGAGAGAGAGAGAGAGAGAGAGAGAGAGAGAGAGAGAGAGAGAGAGAGAGAGAGAGAGAGAGGGAGAGAGAGAGAGAGAGAGAGAGAGAGAGGGAAAGAGAGAGTCTTTTTTTTTTGCATATCCTTTACAGGACATCGCTGTCAACACCAGCATCTTTCAGCTGTATGTTGATTTCTTGGCAAGATTACGCTCAGTAGTTTGCCATTGCTTTCTGAGCGGCCGACTCACATACCCCGTAAGTTACCGATGCGATTCGAACCACTGCTGATTCTCACCGTCATCACATTACCTACGAGAGTATACGAGATTACGGAGAAAAGTCGCTAACCTCTAAGCCACGAAGCCGGCAGAGAGTCTACTACAAGAAATAATATAGAATGAATCACAAACACAAACTGAAAAATAACTCTCCCAGAAAATGAGACGCGGTTGAAGTCAACCTGAAACTTCTTTACATGTCGAACCCATCTGATCATTTCCCCCCCCCCCCCCCCCACCACCACCACCACCCCTCTTAAGAACAAAAAGAACAAAAGAAAGAAATTATGTTCAGATGACCAACTATGAATAAATTACGAGACTGTTTCGTTGCTAACTATATTTTTCCTCTCGCTTTTTATAGACTGGTCATAACGTCCGTTTTAGTACCTGTCTTTCGTTTGTGAAACCTGCCTTCCCAGTTACGTTCATTATCAAGTACCTGGGTCCCACTAATTAGAACAGGCCAGGGCGAGTGCCAGCGAACAATCTTCAATTACGCGACTACCACACTTGCCACACCCCCCTACACAGCACAACTAAACCACAGTATAAAGTTACATAACTCCCATGTAAAGTTAAGTTGACCACATTGTCTGCCCCTGTGAGAACCAAGACCTGAGTTTCGTGAAGTGACCTCTAACGTTTCCCCGTCTGCACTATTCGCCAGCGTGATTCAATTGTAGCCAATCAATCACGTGACTCGCATCTATGGGGAAACAACTCGTACTTATCTGATCGCGTAACTCATTTACGTCACCCTTGTGAACATTTTGCAATTTCCGACATGTCACAAAGCTGATGCTATCATATTTACTAATTTACTACCTCCTGCTAATTGTTACCCATGGCGGAATGGCACAGACGTTGCTGTTGTTTGTTGTTGTTGTTGTTGTTTTTATTGTTGTACGAACTCGGTGGTTCAAAAGAGCAAAATGGAATGATTGGAACTGTGCATCATTTAGTCAACGCCGACCCATTCTTGAAAAACTACTCTACGGAAACGATATTGTAGTCTTGCAAGAAACACACCTCACCGACGGAACAGTCAATGTGGCGGGATTTCAGGGTTTCCTTAACAGGCGGCACCTCGGACAGGCCATTCTGGTCCGCGACAACATACTAGTGTCTGAGATCGATATGTCCGCCTGGAACAGCGATGCCCTGCAAGTGCAGGCATTAAGAATAATGACACCAGTGCAGCTTGTAATCGTTAACGTCTATGCGCGAAATGGGAAGGTCGACGTGCGACAATGGCAGAATTTGTTCGATATGGATGAAAGGCATATCATCTACTGCGGGGACTTCAATGCCAGAGGCAGTCAATGGGGGAATTGCATCACCAATAGACAGGGAGAAGATTTGGAGGACGCCCTGGCATCTGCTGCCCTAATCTGTCTGAATGATGGGAAGGTCACTAGAATGGCCACTCGACCAGGCGACTCTGACAGCATCATTGACTTGGCTCTGGTGTCGCCCACCATCGCACCAAGGTGCCGGTGGGGCACACTGGGATACCACGATAGTGACCACTACCCTTGTGTCATCCTGATCAAGAAAGACGGGGCCATGAGTCAAAGAAACAAGACCAATGCCTTCCCGTACGACACCACTGGTCAAGACGCCATAAGCAAGATCAGAAGAAGGAAACTAACTTCCTCCCGCAGGAGACAAGAAAGATGGCTGCAGCCACCATGGTGGAATGGAGAGGTCGAGAAGGTGTGGCTGGGAAAGAGGCAGGCTGTCAAAGACTGGCAAAAGGCCAGAAAGGCTAACATGCCACAGGTTGAATTGGCGAACCTGAAGACTGAGGTCGTTAGGACGACGACTTTATTCAAATCCTGCGCCAAACAGGCCAAGGCCGACAAATGGGACGAGTTCTGCAGGAAGGTGTGCTCCGAGCAATCTCTTACGACATTCTGGCGCCTCCACAAGAGCATGAACGGTGCTGCACAACGTAGGGGTATTCCAGACTTTCAAGGCACAGACCTCGCATGGAAAAAGTCGGATGCGGATAAAGGTAAGGCCCTTCTTGCACGCTACATAGAACAGACTGACCAGAAAGACGAGCCCGCCAGACAGAGGACCACAACAACACTCTCTCAGTTGTGCGAGGGGGTCGGGACAGACGAAGAATGGACGATCACAGTTGACATATTGCGTGCGATGCTCAAGAAATCACCTAACACCGCCCCAGGCCCAGACGGCATCCGATATGGTGACCTAATGGCGATATCAGATGATGACATGGAAGAACTGGCCAGAGAATTCAACACCAGTATCCAGAGGGGTCAGGTCAAAGAAGAATGGCTACACAGCTACCTGCTGCCGCTGCCAAAACCGAACAAAGACCACTCCAAGATAAGCGGCTACAGAATCATTACGATGCAGAATACTGTTGGCAAGCTACTGGAGAAAATTGTAGCACACAGACTTGCTTGGGACTTGGAACAGCTCGGCTGCTTCCCGCCCACACTTGGAGGATACAGACGCAACAAAGAGTCATGGCTGAATGCGGCGGTCTTTGCTCAAGATGTTTACGAAGGATTTCAGGTCAGAGAAGAGACATGTGCGGCCGCCATAGACTTAGAGGACGCATATAACAGAGTATCTTTCGAGCACTTGATGCAAACCCTCCTCAGACTGAAAGTGCACCCTCACCTTGTACGATGGATAGCTGCAGTTCTACTCCAAAGGAAGGTGGTGCTAAGATGCGGGAGTTGGTCTTCTGAGCCGATAACGATATGTCCAGGATTGCCGCAGGGTTCACCACTGTCACCAGTACTATTCAACGTGTATACGGTGCCGATCACTGAACAACAGTTGGATGGGAGGGGTAGGACTCTATCATTCGTTGACGACATCCTCGTGTATCGACAGGGTCGAGATAGACAGGCGGTTGCCAACTATATGCAGGGCGAACTAGATCGAATTTCCTCATGGTGTGCTGATGCCGATGCCCTTGTCAACCCTGCAAAGGCAACGGTTACATGGTTCTCACTAAACAACCATATTGTGAAAACAGACCTGCCGGCAGTAAGAATGGATGGGAGCATTCTGAGTAGAACCCAGTCAATGACATATCTTGGCGTGAGGCTTGATCGTAGCCTGTCCTTCAGAGATCATGTCGATTATGTCATAACGAAGGCTCGAAAAGGTTTGGCAGCAATGAGAGTCATGGCGAGTGCCAATATCGAGCAAAGACTGCTATTACTTCTGTTCCAAGGACTTGTGCTTTCACGCATCGAGTATGCCCTGGCCATCCTCACTGTCAGCCCTACACAGATTGGAAGACTTGAAAAGGTACAAAACGAAGCCATGCGCATCATTTTGGGCTGCACGAAAGACACCAGCTGTGTAGCAATGAGATACCTCCTTGACTTCCCGACAATGGAACACAGAATCAAGATCTGGAGAGCTCGTGCATACTTAAAAATAAGTGCAGATGAGCAGCACCCTCTGCATGACGCTGTATTCAGAGAAAAGGGTGACAGGCTAAAGAGGGGCAAATCATGGATGGGTCGGGCGGAAGATGTCGTCGGACAGGTCTGCAGTCTTACCAGTATCAACCCCGGCAAGGAATGGGTGCCGGTGCCTCCAGCTTTTAAGTGTACCTTCTCCTGCATTATCACACTCGACAGACGGTGCAGAGAGCAGAACCCTGCCGCTGTCAATGCAGAGGTTAACGCGCTCATCTATGATCACTCAGATAGCCCCGAAGTGCTCATCTATACAGATGGATCTGTTGTAAAGCAGCAGCGAAGTGCGTGGGCATTTACAGCCCGCTCAGCGGGCCGAACCGTTCAAGAATCCAGTGGTGCCCACTCCATGACCACGAGCAGCATGACGATGGAGGTGATGGCAGTTACACAGGCTTTCATATGGCTGGAATCACAGTATTATACCAACGTGTGTGTACTAAGTGATTCAATGAGCATGATTCAGAAGGTCGAAGCTGGATCTGTACGTAGACAGTGGACTGAGTCGCTGCGGAAGTCTGTTGTCCGCAAAGTCACCTTCATCTTCGTCCCGGGACATGCGGGAGTCGAGGGAAATGAACGAGCTGATAAATTGGCTGGCTCTGCACCCCCTGTAGATGGCCAGCCCATGGATCGTGCCGATGTTATTAACGCCCTTAAAGATATGGCGAGAACAGATGATTTTGACGCCAGTGATTCCACATCGCTTTCCAGGATGAAAGACCTGGGAGTAAGAATCGGCACAGCCAGACGCGAGAGGTACATCGGGAAAACAAAGCGCCTCGTCAACCAACACAGAACTGGCACTATTAGCCACCGGACGCTGATGCATATGCTGGGGGGAGGATCTGAGCACCTATGGACATGTCCGGAGTGCAACGAAGATACCCCAACTGATAACTAACTAACTAACTAACTAAAATGGAATGATTATAATATATGGAGGAAACACCCAAAATAAACATGAATTAGGAACAGGATTTGTCATCAAAAAAGAGTTATGGGGGAACGTTTTAAACTTTAAAGCTTTTAATGACAGGATTAGTAAATTACGAATAAAAGGTAAATGGAAAAATATAACGATGATTAATGTACATGCACCTACTGAAGAGAAAGAAGATGATATTAAAGAAGACTTTTATAATGATCTGGAAGATGTCATAGAAGAAACCCCAAAACAGGACATCCTGATTGTGCTGGGAGACTTCAATGCAAAAATAGGTAGAGAGCAAACTAATAAAAAAGTGGCCGGTATGGAAAGCCTACATACAACTTCAAATGATAATGGATGGAGAGTCATCAACCTGGCAGAAGCCAAAGGACTGCAGGTTAGCAGTACCAGACTACAAAGAAAGGATATACACAAACAAACTTGGAAATCATGTGACAAGAGAACCTATAATCAAATAGATCACATTTTAATTAACAACAGAAATGCATCAAACATACAGCAAGTCAGAAGTTATAGAGGAGCTGAGTGCCACAGTGACCACTTCCTCGTTGGAGCAAAATTTAAAATAAAACTTAAGAGAGCTTTCTATACTAAATTACAAAGATTACACCCAACATATAACTGAGAAAAACTGCAAGACATTACAGTCAAAGAGAAATTTACAGATGAAATAAAATGTAAACTTGAAACTCTGCAAAACCCTTTGGAGGAAAGCATTGACCAAACTTGGTTGAACATCAAGAATACAATTCAGTCTACCGCAGAAGAATGTCTCGGTGTGTTAACCACGCATAGAAAGAACAGATGGTTCAATCAAAAATGTGAAGAAGCAGTCATTAGGAAGAAGAATGCCAGACATGTATGGTTAAATGACATCAATAACATCCAAAAGGAAGAGCATTATAGAAATGAATGTAAAGAGGCTACAAAAATAGTCAGACAGCAGAAGCGAGAATATATGAGTAATATAATCAAAGATATGGAAACTAATCACCAGAAAAATGAATCCAGAAAATTTTTTAAAGAACTGAAGTCAATGAAACGAGGGCACCAACAAAACACATATGGTTTAAAAGACAAAAATGGGAATATGATAAATACCAATGAGGAAATGTGCAACACATGGAAAGAATATTTTATTGAATTACTAAATTGTGAAGCTCCAAGTAACATTTTCTCACAAGAAGAGGTTCTAACATGCGAACCACAAATTGAAGAACCTACATTTGAAGAAATCCTATATGTAATCACACGACTTAAAAACAATAAGGCAACTGGGACTGATGGAATTACTGCTGAATTTATATAGGCAGGTGGCCATGCATTACATCTAAAGCTATACTAACTAATAATAAAAATCTGGAGGACAGAAGAATTACCCCATGACTGGAAAGAGTCATTATTGATACCTATCTTTAAGAAAGGAGACAAGTTCCAATGTGGAAATTATAGAGGAATATCACTACTGTCCACAAGCTATAAGATACTATCCGCAGTATTACTAAATAGACTAAAACCATATTCAGAAGACATATTAGGTGACTACCAGGCGGGCTTTAGACAAAACAGATCAACAATAGATCAGATATTTATCTTACGTCAAATAGCCGAGAAACATTGGGAATATAAAAGAGATCTCCATAACATTTTTGTGGATTTTAAAAAGGCTTATGATAGTGTCCATAGGAATAGTCTATGGAATGCTATGCAGGAATTTGGAATACCAAGGAAGTTAATCAACATGACCAGACTATGCATGGAAGATACTTATAATATAGTAACATATAAAGGCAGGAAATCAGACCCCTTCCAAATAACATCTGGCTTGAAACAGGGTGATGCACTATCGCCGCTACTCTTCAATCTGGCTCTAGAGAAAGTTGTAAGGAAGGTAAAGGAGGAATGTGATATTGGAGGAACATCCAAGCTGCTTGGTTATGCAGATGATATAGATATTATAGGACAAAGTGAACAAAAGACATTGGAAATATTGACTCACTTAAAGGAAAAAGCCCAACAGATGGGGCTGGTTATCAACCAAGATAAGACAGAATATATGGTAATTTCAAGAGACGGAATGGCTAGAAACTCTGGCCACATACAAATAGATAATATGACCATTAAAAGAACGGAAACATACAAATACCTGGGTACGATCTTCAACTGCTCCAACATCATAAGGGAAGAAATACAAACTAGAATCAACTCTGGAAATAAGATATACTATGCACTACAACATCTACTAAAATCAAAGGCGCTATCTCGTAACACCAAAATCACAATATACAAAACACTGATCAGACCAGTTGTGCTGTATGGCTCTGAAACCTGGAGTACAACGAAAGGAAACGAAGCCTTGTTACAAACCTTTGAGAACAAAATTTTAAGACGCATCTTTGGACCCATTAGGGATACACAAAGTGGAGAGTGGAAAAGAAGAAGTAACAAAGACATTTATGATCTGTTTAAGTCCCCGCTAATCACTGGTATCATGAAGGCTAATAGACTACAATGGCTGGGGCATAAAGAAAGAATAGAAGATAATAGGGAAACAAAACTCGCTTACACTCAGGAAATAAATGACCGTAGACCCCGAGGTAGACCAAGAAGGCGGTGGAGAGATAATACATGTACAGACCTACAAGCACTTGGAATCAACGACTGGCAAGAGAAGGTCCACCAGAGAGACGAATGGAGACGGATTGTATTTGCAGCAAAGAACCTCAATGGCTCGGAACGCTGAAGAAGAAGAAGAAGTACGATCTAAATAAGAAAGCCAATTTGAAACAGAACATGTCACAAAGCTGATGCTAGCATATTTACAACTTGGTGCTAATAGTTGCGCATGGCGGAGTGGCTTAGTTGATGCTGTTGTTAAAATTGTTCATTTGTATACGACTTGAAGAATGTGGGTAGCGGTGATAACTCTATCTCTATTCCGTTTGGCAAGCAGCACACGCATTTCAATCCTGCACGTAAGGTCCTGTGTAAGGCGTGGATGCTGAATGTCAACCATCACTGTCGGGGATTTGCTGTGACTTATCTTTCAGTCTTAAAGCACGCGAGGGGTGTTGCCCTCGACATGCTTTATCACAGCGGACCGTGCACCTAAGGGGATGATGGGAAATCAACTGATCCCGGCGCAATTTGTCGTCTATTAGGGCGTTTACACAGATGCTCTACTTCAATACGCGATACTGAGAAGAGGAGGAGGAGTTGGTGGTGGTGGAGGAGGTGGTGGTGGTGGAGGAGGAGGACGAAGACGTAGGATGAAGAGTGAAGGGAGGAGGAGGAAGAAAAAGAAAGAAAGAAAGAAAGAAAGAAAGAAAGAAAGAAAGAAAGAAAGAAAGAAAGAAAGAAAGAAAGAAAGAAAGAAAGAAAGAAATTCATATCAACCGCGTTGCAGAGTTTATCACAGACAGACCAGATGCTGAGCTCAGCAATACCGTAATGTTAAACCATGGGGTGCTTGACAGAGGGCAGCCGTGGCGTATCCGCTAGAGCGGCTGATTACTTACTGGTTCAGTCCCCAGCCGTGGCGGGGACAGTTCCGACTGGTTCAGCTCGCAGGTTGAAGCATCCCCAAAAAGAGTACCATTTTTTTTTTGCTCTCGCTCGCTTTGAACCCAAGCGTAGACCACACACACTTTTTGTAGTAGTGATGGACTGAATTTTGCAAGTGGGTTAGCTTTCCCTATAAACAGTGTCCCTCGCCATCAGGCGAACCCACTCCGACTTCAGAAGTACTTGTAATTTACGTTCCAAAGTCAAGGACGACAGGTCAACATTTTAGTCCAGCTGTCCGGTGAAGGGGTTGAACCGCTTACCTCGGCATCAGCACAACGGATGTTTAAGAGCACGCGTTCTTATCCATTCGGCCATGCGGACCTGCAGAGTACCATATAATTGTCAAAACTATCATCATATTGTATTGTAAGGAAACACGAAAGGAACTGGTCAGCCAACCTCGTCTTCGTGTATCCTTTATCCCCATCTGGGTCACAGGCCCTCAAACTACTCACCCCGAGCGCCCCCCCCCCTGTCCTTAGCTATCACATACAGCCCTGTCTATGCCCCTCCCATATCACTGATTTATATTTTTACTTCTCTTCTCCATGAGTTTTTAGCCCTTTCCCTGTTCCTTTTTACCTTGTGGATTCCAGATAAAAGCCTTTCTAGTTATGATATTTTCGGGTTTTCTCAATGTTTACATACATATAGTAATATGTTCCACTGTTCACATGGGCAGCATTTTGCGTGATATTCACTGGCACGGGAAAGAAGCATTGTGGAGCAACCCTTTGCCATGACGTTAGAACCTGCGACTAACTAACACACGTGTAGTAATAATTTGCCCAGAATCAGTTTCCTGCTATGGGTCTGTGAAATAATAGGGCCATCACATTTTGAAGGCCTGAATACATGGAGGAATAAGTGCCCAGTCTTTCTCTCAATTAGCAAGACAACGAGTACTATTTGACAGTAGACGGCACCACCTGTTATCTGTTAGTGCTGAGTGTTGGCTGACGCTCACCAAACCCGATACCCTCCTATATTGTGCCAACAGCTTCCGGCGTAGTTACAGCATTGCTCTGCTGATCTGGCAGCTTCTTCAGATTGTCTTGTTCCAGATGCATTGGTGGTACCTTTCCTCTGGAGTAAACAGGCAGACCGAGATAGGCATCACGCTGCATTGGCAACACATGGCCTCTATAATTTCAGCTGAGGCTGCGTGCTACGGAGAGGTTATTATACCTATTTTTCTTTTAATAACAATTATATGTCAAAGTGCAAAAAAATCAGTCAGTCGGTCAATACATCGCACCTTTAAAACAGTTATCTGCCATGAGACTACCTTTTTGCTGGTTAGACAGGTCACGACCTTATTTCTATCACCAAGGTCAGATTACTAGGGTCACATTAAGTGTTCAATAAAAAAAAAAAAATAACGGCCTGGATAACTTCACGCTACCAATAAAATAGAAAATAGAAGCTGCGGAATATCAACACCCTTTGAACTAACTGAAATCCACAGGTCTGTGTGGGTCAGAGGGACTACTTAAGAGCAGGATTCATGCTCGATTTAGTGATTAACATGAACGATTAGGCTAATAAAACAACTCATACAGAGGGGCGGTAACCCATTTCCGGGTAAAGGTGTATGGGCTAAGGAATTCAAATTGCAGCAATGGTGGAATCAAGGAAAGACTGGATTGTTGCGTGTGACAGCTTGAGTGACAACAAACATACAGACAGCAATGATGGAATCAAGGAAAGGCGGGATGGTTGTGTGTGACAGCTGGAATGACAACAAACACACAGAAAGCATTGAGGCAATCAAGGAAAGACGGGATGGTTGTGTGTGACAGCTTGGGTGACATCATACATACATACATACATACAGCATTGATGGAATCAACGAAAGACGGGATGGCTGCGTGTGACAGACAGCTTGAGTGAAAACATAGGCAGGTCAGGAAAATAACTGGCTGGAAACTGATTTCACGCCCGTGTGTTACAGGGCTCATCTACTGTCTAAGAGGAGCGGCTGGCCGAGTGACTAAGAATACCGGGTTCTCATTCGGGTGACCCGGTTTCGAATCCTCGGTAAGGTGTGGATTTTTTTCTGCCAGGGGCTAAAAGATAAACCTTAATCTGCACAGTTCGGAGTGCGACGGCACCAGCCAGGCGGCCTTAATTTGTCAGACAAGAAAATGTCCTACACCACAAGGTACTATAAGCAGTAGGTGGCAAAAATTCGGTTCCCCTATGTACATGTTGTGCTCATTAACAAATCATTCGGCAGTTAGAAATCGCACAGATGAGGTCGAATAAGCTGCTGCCTAATCTAATGTGAAACTGAGAAACCATACCCCAAGACACAGAATATATATAACATGTGTGATTCTAATATACACATTGGAATCTGCATCCGTGCTATGAAGTTCGTGCACTGCTATGAGATGCTCCTTAGATATAAGGGAAGAGAGATTATGTAATGAATGTGCTCCATGCCCCCCCCCCAAAAAAAAAAAAAAAACTACGAACAAACTGGTGCATATAATTGAAGGCTAGCTATTGGTATTCTCTCTGTGGCCGTTCACGTGATGGGCAGTTTTGAGAAGTGCTTTCACGGACTTTGACTGCCGCTCATAGTGAGGACAGGAAAGAAGAAGTCAGAGGATAGTAGATCTTCAGCAATGCGACGTCCATGTTTGGAGAAGGCGGGTTCGAACCCATGTGTCACACCTATAGTTTTCAAATGGTACACCGTCGTCTGTCCTATGATCTCTACGTCTTTTCTTTCCTCGCTATGGGTGCCAATCAACGCCCTTTTATTTCTCAAACTAGTTGAATGGCCTCAAGGGCTGCCCTTCCCAAGCAAGTGATATTTCTGAGTTCAGTGTTAAGATGATGCTAATTTGTCGAGACAACAAACAGACACATGCCAGAGTATGCAGGAAGGGTTATAAAGTAACAAGGAGTGGAACCGACGCGGCTGGCAATCTGGACATGTGAGAAGCTTGGCTTCAGCAGTCTATGGCATGACATGCACACAGAGGTAAGGCAAAACAAAGGAGATCCCTCGACCTAGAATACTATACGGGGAACGAGCGGAAAAGGAAAACAGAGGGAGGGGATTAATTAATGCATTGCTTAATGCGGATCACAGAAGACCGACAGACCGGAAGAAAGAAAGAAAGAAAGAAAGAAAGAAAGAAAGAAAGAAAGAAAGAAAGAAAGAAAGAAAGAAAGAAAGAAAGAAAGAAAGAAAGAAAGAAAGAAAGCGCTCCAAGATTTGAAAAACAAAATCTACGCCTTTAACAGTTAGCATCCAAAAAATAAGGAAGGACAAAAACACAATCTCAGTGCACTAAACACAAGCAATGGAAATAACAACTTACCCAAGAATAACACCACTCACTGCCAGAACAATATCCACGGGCAACAGGTATCAGTCAATCAGGTGAGAGAGAAACTTGGTTAGAATAGACGGGAAACCCACAGCCGGAACCCCAACACCGCAGACAGACGAGACGCACTGTGGCAACGCCAACGTCACAAGGCTGTCTGATAAACAGACAAAGGTAGTGGAGGTAATTACGGGGTTGATAGAGGGGTGTTGGCCAGGCTGCTGAGCTCTCTGGTCTGGTGAGGCTTAGCCAGATACTTTTAAAAGTACTTTGCCAAGGTCACATGACACACGGGAGAACATCATCATCATCATGTAAAAAGTTCAAGGGGCAGTGTAGCATCCTTTGGGTCTTCTGCTCAACAGCCAACAAAGTTAACAAAGAAAATGTGTTTCAAATAATATTGCATTCGGCGAACAATAAATGGTAACGCAAATATACAGCGGGATTAGCAATTAGGAGGTTCCAGCCATATTTGTGCAATCAGAAAGATTTCACTCTAAATGTGTGAATTAGTTTTTCCGCATATCCTTTACAGGACATTGCAGTCAACACCAGCATTTTTCAGCTGCTGTTGATGTCTTGGCAAGATTGCGCTCAGTAGTTTGCCATTGATTTCTGAGCGACCGGCTCACATACCCCGTAAGTAACCAACCCGGCGCGATCCGCTGCCGAATCTCGCGCAGTTAAGTTCTTCACGTGGGTATACGGGATTACGAAGAAAGTCGTTAACACCTAGGCCAGGGAGACCGAAATGTGTGAATACCGTGGGGGGGGGGGGGGGATAAATGCTTTTAAACTTCCGGCGTGCTTATGCCGAGGTAGCGGGTTGAACCCCTAAACCGGTAAGATGGACTAAAATGTTGCCATCTCGTCCTTGGCTTGGGGACGTAAATTACAAGTACCTCAGAAAACGGAGTTGGTCCGCCTGATGGCGAGGGACACTGGCAATAGGTAAAGATAATCCACACGCAAAAATTAGTCCAGTAAGCTAGAAGTAGTAGCACGTGTATGGACTACGTTTAAGTTCAAAGCGAGTTATGGCGCTTCTTCTCGGCCCGCCGAAACGCGTCTCAGTCTCTTACCAGTGCTGTCGTAAGAACATAATAAACAACTTCAAAAGTTTGATGGATTCATTGCACGTTTAGCTGACTGCTGATTTATTGACGACTGATTTATTGTCGATTTATTGATTGACTGTCAGAATGATTGGACGGAATATGTGTAGAAGTAAACGGAAACATACGCTGAAGTCGGACAAGATGACATCTTGGATAGAGAGGCATAAAAAGGTGCGATGTACCCCCTGACAAGAGGACATACACCGATTTCGTTTTGTGACACCAGTTTTCTCTTGTATACTGTGATAAGACTGTCTTTCCGTGTCTACTCCGATCAGAATGTCTTCATTCGGACCACTTCACTGATTGTTTGATCGATCGATTGATCGATTGATTGATTGATTGATTGATTGATTATTGATTGACTGCCTTCTTGGTCAGTTTCAAAGACTACCTTCGTGGCACAGCGATCAGACAGTCTTCACTCGGACCGCTTCATTAAATGTCTGATAATTGACTGATTGATTGATTAACTGTCTTGTTGGCTAGCTTCAAAGACTACCTTCTTCTTCTTCTTCTTCTGCGTTCATCCGGATTTTTTTTTCTCCGGACGTGACTGCGTTGTGCCTGTTTACAGCAGAGCTGCGTTCTTGCGCCGTTAGGCCGACACATCCGACTTTTGCGGGCATTAGTTGACCGGGTTAACCTTCCCGGGAAAGACTACCTTCATGGCACAGCAATAAGACTGTCTTCACTCAGACCGTTTCATTGGTTGGTTGGTTGGTTGGTTGGTTGGTGGGTGGGTGGTTGGTTGATTGATTGATTGATTGATTGACTGCCTTCTTCATCAGCTTCAAAGACTACCTTCGTGGACAGCGCTCAGGCTGTCTTCACTCGAACCGTTTCATTGATTATCTGATTGATTGATTTATTGATTAACTGACTGACTGACTGATTGATTTATTGATTGATTGCCGTCTTGATCAGCTTCAAAGACTACCTTAGTGGCACAGCGATCAGACCGTCTTCACTCGGACTGTTTCATTGATTATCTGATTGATTGATTAACTGCCTTATTGGCCAGCTTCATAGACACCCTCGTGGCACAGCGATCAGACTGTCTTCATTCGTACCGCTTCACTGACTGTCTGAATGATTGATTAACTGCCTTGTTGGCCAACTTCAAAGACTACCTTCGTGGCACAGCGATCAGACTGTCTTCACTCGGACCGCTTCACTGATCAACTGATTGATTGATTGCTTGATTAACTGCCTTGTTAACTAGCTTCAAAGACACCCTCGTGGCACAGCGATCAGACTGTCTTCACTCGGACCGCTTCACTGATCGTCTGATTGATTGATTGCTTGTTTAACTGCCTTGTTAACTAGCTTCAAAGACACCCTCGTGTCACAGCGAAACCAAATGTCAGTGCCGAGCTCTTTTAAAGCCACACCAACATTTCACAAGATACTCTCAGCAATACCCGTACCAGAAAACGCGCGAACCAAAATCAACGGTTTCACTGATTAAGTGATTAACAGATTAATTAATAAACTATTGCCTGATTAATTTTTTACTATTTCAATGACAATGTGAAATTAGTTACCTACTTCGGGAGCCCTGTAAGGTCACACGGGCAGTTAGTTTAAGGTAGGCTAGCAAGAAATAGCCAGAGATACAAATGACAAGACAAGATATCTAAAGGTGGACGAACAACAGCAACCTGTCAAGGTGTACAATGAAAGCCAGATACTGAAAGTGCTGGAGACCGACCCATTGCCATCAATCGTCATTATAGAGACGGCATTTCAGCGATTGACATTAACGTATGTGGCGAGACACTTTCTTTCGGCAACTATTCAAATCTTACTATACCAAAACAATCAGTTCGCGAGTCGGTGTTCTGTTTTATAACTGAAAATAGGGCGGTATCGCAAGGTATGAATGTTATAGTTGGCAGGTGTATGAAGACGTACCTGATAAAACTGTGTGCACAAACTTGAAGATATTTTATCTCCACATACTCCTGCATGTTCAGCCTTGTTATCATGACAGATATGAGCGGTATTTGCCCCGGAGATCCGAGATAACTAAGTTGGCGACTGAGAACAATGCATGTTAAGTAACCGTTAAGATGAAAGGAATGAGTGAAATTAGCGGGTTTATTGTCTTCAAGTGTTGCAGCCGTTGCACTGGTTGTGATACGTTGTGGTCATTCTGTACCATAATTGTCTTGTGCCGTTCCTTGTAATTCCCTGTCTGTTACGTGTATTTCTGTTTTAAACATACATTACACAGAAATATCAATTGGGGAACCATTTGAGCTCACTAAGACAGTTCATAAATAAACAAACATGTATTGTCAGGCACTCATAGAAGTACATGAAAGAAGAAGGGAATAAAGGACGCACTAGGCAACATAAAAATTGAGTGCTATAGTTACCGACCGGGATTCTAACCTATCACCTCCAAATGACAACAGCGCCTCGTTACAGGAACAAGTGTACTTCAACGCCTGACCCACTAGACACCCCTAAGAAAAGTGTCTTCATGAGCCAAGTCTATCATCCACATGAACCCACAACTGTGGAATATAGACATAATTCGCATCTTCGTGAATTTCTGTTTTAAACGGGGGATGAGTGGTCTCGATGTATGGTGTCCGCCTCGAGTGCTGGAGGTCCCGGTTTCAAGCCCCTGTGAGGGCAGGGATATTTCACGTGGACTTCTAGTAACAGAATTCCCTCCGGTCTCTGGGTAGTCAGGTCGGACGTCCGTGTGTATTTTTGCGCACGTAAAAAATTCCTTGGCAGTTGGATATCGAAAAAGAGTAACATAACGGCGCTGTCCGGGCAAAATTTCGAGTTAAAAATCTACCCAAAGTAATTCAGGATCCTCGCCGGTGCTACGGAGCTCGTGCATTGAGCTGAGATTCTCCGGACTCAGGCTTGAGTTAGGAGTAGAATGGAGCACTTATGGGTTACACCCGTGTACCGTGATGGTGATCCATCGACCAAACTAAACTTTTGTTATAAAGACAGACAGGGAAGTACAGGACCCCTTTACACACCTTAGTATCGGGCATTTAACGACGGACCCATATTTTGATAATCCAATCTGCACCCCAGATGATGTCTTCAAGATCATACCGGCCGTCATTGCTTCTCAAGACAATTCCTAATTTAAAAAATTTTTTGCGTATCCCTTACGGGACTTTGCAGTCAACACCAGCATTTTTCAGCTGCTGTTGATATACTAGGCAAGTGTTACGTTCAGTAGTTTGCCATTTTTTTTTTAATTATAAAAATGGGTGGATCCAAATCAGTTTTAAAAATCCGACCCGGCGAAAATTAGAACCCGTTACCCCACCCCATCCCTTCCAATTTTTTTCGAGGCAATGTAGTCATTAGTGATAAAAACTCCGCCACGGAGCAAGCATGACAGAAGTCCTATGATCGTCAGAATTAATCCCACTTGACGGAATGTTTCGGCCCTTTATCTTCCCGACACTCTCTGGGGGTGCATCCACCCGGGTCGTGACTCCGGGTGCCATTCTAAATAAAAGTGATGGATGGTGTTAAAACAATCTTGTCTGCTGTGATCAGACTTTCCTCTTGTCTGCTGTTTACATATTACTTCTGCTGTGTTGACTGTGATCAGACTTTCCTCTTGTCTGCTGTTTACAGACTACTTCTGCTGTGTTGACTGTGATCAGACTTTCCTCTTGTCTGCTGTTTACATATTACTTCTGCTGTGTCGACTGTGATCAGACTTTCCTCTTGTCTGCTGTTTACAGACTACTTCTGCTGTGTCGACTGTGATCAGACTGCCCATTACAATACCCGTGTTTTGATAGATGCTGTTAGTCAAAGTCAGCGCAACGATATCCCCACTCACGCTGACAACACCTGGTGACATTCTGGTCCAATGAATGGGCGCTCGGTTGCACATAGATTGTTTGAGCGTGAGTAACCGGGCGAAATGTGTGTGCATAGACTTGGAGCGTACATTGCATATAGGCGTACACAAAACATACAGTGCAGAATATACAAGCAGGCAGTTAAATGTCGGGACACTGCATTAAACAATGACCCAGGCCTATCACATTAAATAATGACTCAGACCAACCACATTAAACAATGACTCAGATAAACCACATTAAACAATGAATCAGATCAACCACATCAAACAATGACTCAGATCAACCACATCAAACAATAACTCAGACCCACCACATCAAACAATGACTCAGATCAACAACATCAAACAATGACTCGGATCAACCATATCAAACAATGACTCGGATCAACCACATCAAACAATGACTCAGATCCATCGCATCAAACAATGACTCAGACCCATCACATCAAACAATGACAGAGACCCGTCACATTAAACAATGATTCAGATCCATCGCATCAAACAATGACTCAGACCCGTCACATCAAACAATGACAGAGACCCTCACATCAAACAATGACTCAGATCAAACACATGAAATAGTGACTCGGACCAACCACATCAAACAATGTCTCAAATCAACCACATCAAACAATGTCTCAAATCAACCACATCAAACAGTAATTTAGATCAACCACATCAAACAATGACTCAGATCAACCACATAAAACAATGTCTCAGATTAACCACGTCAATCAATGACTCAAACCCATCACATAAAACAATGACTCAGATCAACCACATCAAACAACGACTCAGATAAAACATATTAAACATTTTCTAGGATCAACTACACCAAACAACGACTCAGATCAAACACATCAAACAATGACTCAGATCAACCACATCAAACAATGACTCAGATCAACCACATCAAACAATGACTCAGATCAACCACATCAAACAATGAGTAGATCAACCACATCAAACAATGACACAGATCAACCGCATCAAACAATGAGTAGATCAACCACATCAAACAATGAGTAGATCAACCACATCAAACAATGACTCAGATCAACCACATCAAACAACGACTCAGATCAACCATATCACACAATGACTCAGATCAACCACATCAAACAATGACTCAGATCAACCACATCAAACAATGACTCAGAACAACCACATCAAACAATGACTCAGATCAACCACATCAAACAATGACACAGATCAACCACATCAAACAATGACTAAGATCAACCACATCAAACAACGACTCAGATCAACCATATCACACAATGACTCAGATCAACCACATCAAACAATGACACAGATCAACCACATCAAACAATGACTAAGATCAACCACATCAAACAACGACTCAGATCAACCATATCACACAATGACTCAGATCAACCACATCAAACAATGACACAGATCAACCACATCAAACAATGACTCAGATCAACCAATCAAACAATGACACAGATCAAAGACATCAAACAGTGACCCAGACCAACCACATCAAACAATGACACAGATCAACCACATCAAACAATGACCCAGACCAACCACATCAAACAATGACACAGATCAACCACATCAAACAATGACACAGATCAATCACATCAAACAATGACACAGATCAACCACATCAAACAATGACTCAGATCAACCATATCACACAATGACACAGATCAAACACATCAAACAATGACTCAGATCAACCACATCAAACAATGACTAAGATCAACCACATCAAACAATGACACAGATCAACCACATCAAACAATGACTCAGATCAACCACAACAAACAATGACACAGATCAACCACATCAAACAATGACACAGATCAACCATATCACACAATGACACAGATCAACCATATCACACAATGACACAGATCAACCACATCAAACAATGACACAGATCAAACACATCAAACAATGACTCAGATCAACCACATCAAACAATGACTCAGATCAACCACATCAAACAATGACTCAGATCAACCACATCAAACAATGACACAGATCAACCATATCACACAATGACACAGATCAAACACATCAAACAATGACACAGATCAACCACATCAAACAATGACACAGATCAACCACATCAAACAATGACACAGATCAACCACATCAAACAATGACACAGATCAACCACATCAAACAATGACTCAGATCAACCACATCAAACAATGACTCAGATCAACCACATCAAACAATGACTCAGATCAACCACATCAAACAATGAGTAGATCAACCACATCACACAATGACACAGATCAAACACATCAAACAATTACTCAGAATCAACCACATCAAACAATGACACAGATCAACCACATCAAACAATGACACAGATCAACCACATCAAACAATGACTCAGATCAACCACATCAAACAATGACATAGATCAACCACATCAAACAATGACACAGATCAACCACATCAAACAATGACACAGATCAACCACATCAAACAATGACTCAGATCAACCACATCAAACAATGAGTAGATCAACCACATCACACAATGACACAGATCAAACACATCAAACAATGACTCAGATCAACCACATCAAACAATGACACAGATCAACCATATCACACAATGACACAGATCAAACACATCAAACAATGACACAGATCAACCACATCAAACAATGACACAGATCAACCACATCAAACAATGACACAGATCAACCACATCAAACAATGACACAGATCAACCACATCAAACAATGACACAGATCAACCACATCAAACAATGACACAGATCAACCACATCAAACAATGACACAGATCAACCACATCAAACAATGACACAGATCAACCACATCAAACAATGACACAGATCAACCACATCAAACAATGACTCAGAATCAACCACATCAAACAATGACACAGATCAACCACATCAAACAATGACACAGATCAACCACATCAAACAATGACTCAGATCAACCACATCAAACAATGACATAGATCAACCACATCAAACAATGACTAAGATCAACCACATCAAACAATGACTCAGATCAACCACATCAAACAATGACACAGATCAACCACATCAAACAATGACTCAGATCAACCACATCAAACAATGACTCAGATCAACCACATCAAACAATGACTCAGATCAACCACATCAAACAATGACTCAGATCAACCACATCAAACAATGACACAGATCAACCACATCAAACAATGACTCAGATCAACCACATCAAACAATGACTCAGATCAACCACATCAAACAATGACACAGATCAACCACATCAAACAATGACTCAGATCAACCACATCAAACAATGACTAAGACCAATCACAAACAATTCTTCTAGTAACTACCTGGCTTGGAATGTGTTTAAAGGTCAACGGAAATGGCTTAACGGCAACTATAGTGTTTCCAGGTGTACGGGGTAACATGAGAAGACAAACGGCCTTGTGATGTGAAGCTCTGGTGTGTGACAAGCGATCTGGATATATGATCGATGGAACTGAAGAGATTGGCACAATTTATAGTAATCAATATTCCCAACAGTTGCTTTCACCCCAGCGAATGGGTTTTAAAGGACTAGACGCAGGATTTGCTGCTTCTTATAGTTCATGCCGTGTGGCGTTGGTGATTATGTCTGTCCACAGCCTTCTGTCTCATGTATTGCCAATCTCCTTATAGTCCGTGCCGTGTGGCGTTGGTGATCATGTCTGTCCACAACCTTTTGTCTCGTGTACGGCCAATCTTCTTATTGTCCTTGTTCCACAGCTGAGCTGCATAGTACGTTAAGCTTGTTTTGTATAAGTCAATCCTAGGCTTCGGAATGTGTAATATATTTAATCGTTTTCTGTGTCTAGCATTAAATAAAAACAATGGCCAAAGATAATTTGAGGCATTCCGATGTAGGATTTTGTGAACAAGAAGGAACAATTAGAATGCTGCTGTAACACCAGATATTTCAAGTCCATTAACATTATCTCTGATGTCGTAATACAATATCCCTGGGATTGTAAAACGTGATATCGGACGCCGTAATACCAGATCTTTGCCGCCGTAAACTGAAACTACTCAACAAACTCAACTATAAACTCCATTCTGTCAGATTGCTGTTCGTCCATCTCTTGATGTTATCTTCCCGCTTGTATCGTTGTCTACCTCTTGCTGGCTTGCCTTCAATCTTACCCTCCAGTATGGTTTTTATAAGAGTGTTGTGCCTTTTAATATGGCCGAAATATTTTACTTGCCTCTTTTTTCTTCTTCCATCAACTCTGTTTTCATTTCCAGTTTAACTAGAACCGCTGTATTTGATTGTTGTTTCCATGAAATGTGACGTATTCTTCTGCATATCCACATCTCCAGACCCTCTATTCGACTTTCTAATTGTTTGTTCATTGTCCAAGCTTCAGCGCCTATAGTAATATTGAATATACATATCGTATGACAATTCTCATTTGTAATGCGTTGTTAATCTCTCTAAATCGCAATACTGACTTCATGATGTTGAAAACATGTTTGGCCATTCCTATTCTCTGTTTGATTTCTACCAGCATCTGTTATGACGTGTCCAAGATACACAAAACTACCACCTAGTACAGTACGGCACTCCGCATTTCACGCCCATAACTGGGAAAACTACGTTGATCTTCTCCTAAAGGTTGCCCTACTCTAGGCCAAAGCTCCTCCACGGGGAATACTACACAGGATTGCCTTGACCGACAGAAGGCCAAGAAGAGGGTGAAGTAACAGAAACCTAACCCTAATTATCACATACACCGAGACAGCACTTAAGAACGTGACTTCCAGCTGTGATGGTCTTTAGACCCTGGGGAACCATTATAGTCAGATCCTCTTGACGAGCAGGTATGTAAATGCCAGCACGCCTTTGTATCAATGTGAATGCGATACGCCCATTTACTACATCCGCTTGGGTTACGCCGGCGCAGTGGTGATGGTGTTACGAAGGCAATTTGCAATCCCTCATACCGCGCTAAACACAGCTGCGAGAGAGGCACAGAGAGCGAGATACAGACAGACAGACAGACAGACAGACATACAGATAGACAGACAGACAGACAGACAGACAGACGGACAGACAGGATACAGACACAGACAGACAGACACAGACAGACAGACACAGACAGACAGGCAGACACACACGCGCGCACATACACGCACACACACCCAGAGAGAGATAGAGAGGGAGCGCGAGAGAGAGAGCGCGCGCAAAAGAGAGAGAGAGCGCAAGAGAGAAAGAGCGCAAGAGAGAGAGAGAGCGCGCGTGAGAGAGAGAACGAACAAACTTTATTTTCAAACGGTTAATAAATGGGCCCGCAGGCCCGCCTATTATTCTGCCCTTCTCGAGAAAAGACTTTAGGGAGGAGGAGCAGGAAGAGGGAGGAGGAGCAGGAAGAGGGAGGAGGAGCAGGAAGAGGGAGGAGGAGCAGGAAGAGGGAGGAGGAGCAGGAAGAGGGAGGAGGAGCAGGAAGAGGGAGGAGGAGCAGGAAGAGGGAGGAGGAGCAGGAAGAGGGAGGAGGAGCAGGAAGAGGGAGGAGGAGCAGGAAGAGGGAGGAGGAGCAGGAAGAGGGAGGAGGAGCAGGAAGTGGGAGCGAGCAGCAGCCGAAGAAGAAGAAGAAGAAGAAGAAGAAGAAGAAGAAGAAGAAGAAGAAGAAGAAGAAGAAAAAGAAAGAAGAAGAAGAAGAAGAAGAAGAAGAAGAAGAAGAAGAAGAAGAAGAAGAAGAAGAAGAAGAAGAAGAAGAAGAAGAAGAAGAAGAAGAAGAAGAAGAAGAAGAAGAAAAAGAAGAAAAAGAAGAAAAAGAAGAAGAAGAAGAAGAAGAAGAAGAAGAAGAAGAAGAAGAAGAAGAAGAAGAAGAAGAAGAAGAAGAAGAAGAAGAAGAAGAAGAAGAAGAGAAGAAGAAGAAGAAGAAGAAGAAGAAGAAGAAGAAGAAGAAGAAGAAGAAGAAGAAGAAGAAGAAGAAGAAGAAGAAGAAGAAGAAGAAGAAGAAGAAGAAGACGAAGAAGAAGAAGAAGAAGAAGAAGAAGAAGAAGAAGAAGAAGAAGAAGAAGAAGAAGAAGAAGAAGAAGAAGAAGAAGAAGAAGAAGAAGTTCCACAGCAAGATCCCGGTGAGATAATGCTTCGGAGCAGGTCGGGAGGGAACTATCTACACCAGTGGTTCCCAACCGGTGGGGAATTCTCCCCCCCCCCCAGGAGGAAATTTTAGGGTTTCCATGGGGGGGGGGGGATGAAGATTATTTCAAGATCGCGTTAATACAAGAACTGATTACTTGATATTGTTTTTCCCTTCATACTTTACGGTTCTGTACGTCTCACTCTTCTAAAATTCATTGTATAAAGTAAGTAGACCCACAAATCACATTTTATGTGGACGTCTAGACTTGTTTTAGTATGTGCTTCCATTATTACGTATACTGTGTAGGAGCGGGGGGGGGGGGGGTTAGGTAGGAAATACGAAAGGGGGGAATGACGTTCTGAAAATATGGTGAAGGGGGGCACGGGCCAAAAAAGGTTGAGAACCACTGATCTACACCAACGGCATGACGACAGACGTAAATCTACCTAGACTCGCACATCTCAGAATACGTGGACCTAGAAGGAGACAACTACTGACATACCCACCAGGGCTTAGAAAGAGGTCCTCTTCTCTCCTTTCTCCCCATTTGGGACACAGGTCCTCAACCAAACCAGGCTAATCCGTTCTTTGTCTTGCTATCCCCTGCAGTTCCCTCCGTGTCCTCTCAGTATTATTCATTTCTGTAATTGCCGGTCCCTATGGCGAAGAGGTTAACGACTATCTCCGTAATCTCGTATATCCACGTGGGGAACACAGCTGCGCGAGATTTAGCAGCGGATCACGTCGCGTTGGTTACTTACGGGGTATGCGAGCCGGTCGCTCAGAAAGTAATAGCAAACTGCTGAACGTAATCTTGCCAAGAACATCAACAGCAGCTGAGCAAAGGTATTTCCTCATGATGATGATGACGATGATATGTAACCGATCGGTAATACATGCATACGAAACCCGGACTTTTCAAACAATGCAATAAAACAACGCCAATACACATGAAATCTCTCGCCATGCTACACTGCCACTTGAAGAGAGTAGATTTCCTAAACAGGTACAACATTATAAGGTACTGGGGAAACAGTGTTATCTTAATGTGAATCGTATTATGTACGAGAATGCATAAAGAACGAATGCACATTCGGTCACAAAGAGATTGCGGTGCGACGGAACACCAGATATGGCGGGTTTATTACCATCTTTACTACGAGCAAACAACTCAACAGTGATACAAATACTAGATATTGTAGTTAAGAAGTACAGGGAAAACAGGCAGTGGACCCAGGTCTCATACCATCATGGGATATTAAGGCTATCGCTCTAGCCTCAAGCTCCATCTAATGGCAGTAGAAATGTAGTTTCTGAGGTAAATGCAAAGAATACAATGGAAAAACCAATAAGCAAGACCTACGAGAGTCGAAAGCGGTAAACTGATTAGAGAAATTAGACGTAGACAGTCACACTTTTTGGACACGTTATGAGAAGAAATAAATGAGAGAACCTGGTGATAACTAGCATGATTGAGGGGGAAAGAACAAGAGGAAGGCAGAAAAATAAATATCTGGATGGCTTGACCACGTGGCATGGTCAAGACAAAAACATGGAGCTGATCCACGACTCTGGTGATCGTGTGAGATGGTGAAACATGACTGCCCATGCTTATCTACATGGCACATAGTGATGAGTGAGTGAGTGATGTGGGTTGAAGATCCCTTTATTGAAAAGTTGTGTGTGATCTGTTCGTCTGTATGGATACCAGTTGAGTTGAGCTGAATCAAGAACCGACACCATACGTGCTTCGTTATCTTCAACAGCTGCCAAAAGTCCCAACACTAATGGTACCAGTAACAGTCTGATTATGTGTCCGTCTGGCCTTGCCTCGGAGTCCTTGAGTGTCGGCCAGATCCTCTGGTCACTCCCTGGAGCACCATTCTCTCCAGACCGTGATGATCTATCTGTTCTTCCGCACTAGACACACGATTCCAAAGGGCCCCGACCACGTCTGCCTTCTCATGCACCAACACCCCTCCCAGCGATGAGATTACTCACCATAACCATAATAGAATTTGTAAAGTTTGTCGATGTTCTTTTACAGGACGTCGTAATAAACTCTTTTTTTTTTGGGGGGGGGGGGGGGGGGGGTGGTATTCAATGCAGTTTTGATTTGAGTATTTTGCCATCGCTTTCTGAACGAGCTCGGTCCTTGGATTTCAAGATCAATTCTACTGATGGTATTCCGCCATGTCATGGTCTTTCACCAACCAGTTTCATTTCTCTCGGTTTGACTATCTCTTCTACCGATTATCTTTTTTGTGGTCATGATTTGCTCAAATGCCCAGCTCTTGATGATGATGATCATCATCAAGTGCCCTGCCAGCTGGCGTAGTCGCTGATGTCTCTAGACAGATCTCGTTCTTTAGTGTTCCAATGCCTCTCTTCTCAACACATGACCAATGAAAGCTGTTTGTCTCTTTCTTATTGCTGTATATAATGTTCTAGTTTCATTAGCCACTTTCAGGCAATCGTTGTTTGTTACTCTGGCAGTCTAGGGAATTCGCAACATTCGTCTCAGGAACCGCATATCTGTTGCTTCCAAGTTTCATGGCATGACCAAATAACACAGTTTGTCTCATTCTCTAAGTGTGTATAAAGTTCTACTTTCATTAGCCTGTACCATGTAATCATTTTAGTTACTGCGGCCACACACATTATTCGCAACATTCATCCCGGAAACCATGTCTCGGCTTACTGGATTTCTCAGAAAGTTATACGATGACATTCAAAGATCCATTGCCACCCAGCAGAACAGGTTCCATATAACATTTCCTTACTTTCTCCCTGGCATTCAATTACAGTGATTTATTGCATAAGATAAACATTTAATTTTCTGAAATGTAGCTTTGGCTTGCCCTATTCTGCTCTTAATCTCTGTCGTGCATATTTCACCTGACGTTATAATCGGCAAGAACATAATGATATTAGTGCATAAAATAGTACATCCCGCAGTTAAATCCGGGGACGCGTAATTTAACGAGAACTTTCGTCCATTCAGTGGCTATTTTGAAACCACTATTCAGCGAAGTCACACTTTTTATAGTAGGACAAAGGACAAGGAATGATTCAATGCGAAGGTCTGCAAATTAAAGCAGATAGTGACAATGGACGCGACGTTACTTCCCGTTTCCGGTGTCCTTGAACCCCGAAAGTAAGTGACCGTCACGCTTAGTTGCGCCTGAATAAATTTAGTGATGAACGCGATTACTGGGCGACCGTGCTCCAAACCTAGAAACTTATCATTGATGTTGGATATGTTGGAACATTCAACTCTAAAATATCAACGCACTACGTGAAATAGCTCAACGCCTTAAGTATGAATGACCGAGATTTAGAAATATATATATCTATATCTATAAAACAGAGTGTATGTTTGTTTGTTTGTGGGTCTTGGATGCGTTCGATAACGGTACATCCGATTGAGATGAAATTTTCTACACGTCTTCCTTTCATTCATTTGCAACCGACTATAATAATTTCTTAATGTAAAATCTTCGACTTATTTAATAACATTTACTTTTCCATTTTCATTATATAATGTCTATATAGCAGGGGGACTTCACTCTAGAAAAGTTATTTCAAGGGGCATAACTTTTAATAACATTTCTATATACTTTATAGTCATATTGTTGGACTTACCTGCACTATTGTTAAACTCTTTGTCTATAGTTATTTTTAGGCATATGAGTTATATTAAATAATGATATAATCTTTAAGGTATTTTTAAAGTTTGCATAAAAATAATGCATTATGCATAACATTTTAACCCATCTTTTTCTACAGTTTTCATTGAATGGTGTGTGGAAGGACAATCTTTTAAGTTACTGTGCGCCAGGAGCTGGGCGAAACCACGCCGGGTCAGATGGTTAGACAGATAGTCGGGAACGGAAGCTTATTTGACTACTTATATGAATTAAATGACATGCTCCCCACCAGGGACTGGGTGAAGCCGGGCCGGGACAGACAGATAGACAGACAAACAGATAGTCGGGAACGGGAGAGCTTATATGACTACGTATATGAATTAAATGAGATGCTCCCCACCAGGGACTGGGTGAAGCCGGGCCCGGTCAGACAGACAGACAGACAGACAAACAGATAGTCGGGAACGGGAGAGCTTATATGACTACTTATATGAATTAAATGAGATGCTCCCCACCAGGGACTGGATGAAGCCGGGCCGGGTCAGCCAGACAGACAGACAAACAAGCAGACAGACAGACTGATAGATAGATCCCCTCCAGGGACTGGGTGAAGCCGGGCCGGGTCAGCCAGACAGACAGACAGACAAACAAGCAGACAGACAGACTGATTGATAGATAGATCCCCTCCAGGGCCTGGGCGAAGCCGGGCCGGGTCAGCTAGTATTATATATATATATGTATGTGTGTGTGTGTGTGTGTGTGCGTGTGTGTGTGCCTGCCTCTCTCTCTCTCTCGCTCTCTCTCTACCGCAAGAGAGGCAAAAAGAGACAAGAAAGATAGACAGACAGACAAGAGAGACAGAGAAGGAAGGCGTGTGCGCTAGAACCAGTACTGCACATGCATACTCTGTAGCTGCGATGACAAGATAACTGAAGCTGTTGAGGTTCCCGTCTGCCCCACTGCCACTCAAACATACTGGGTCAAGTAGATGTGGGATTTACGGCGTGGCCCTCTAACCCAGACAGACCAGGTTCGAGGTTCGTCTCTTGGTGTAGACTGTAGACAGTTGGGTTTTTACAAAATAAGAACATGCATAAAATACTCCTTTCACTATCTGCTGTAACTTGCAGACCTTCACACGGAATAAATCATAGTCCTTCGTCCTACAACAATCTAGGGGGAATTTGCCAAGTAGTGTTTCAAAGTAGCCACTGAATACGCCTCCCTCCCCAACCCCAACCATGATCATGGGGTAGTGGGGTCGATGGGTGGTCAAGCCTTCTTGGACAAGACGATTACATAAAAAGACATACATAGTATTATTTGGCGCTCACAGAAGAAGAATAAGGAAATAGAGATTAGAAGACGCACTAGATAACATAAAATTTGAAAGCTATAATAGTTACCGACCGGGATCGAACCTGTCGCCTCCAAATGACGACGGCGCCTCGCTGCAGGAACAAGTGTACTTCGACGCACGACCAACTAGACACTCCAAAAAAAGTATCTTCATTGGTCGTGTCTATCATACACATGGACCAAACAACTATGGAATACGGACAGAATTCGTATCAAACCATTGAGATATCACCATAGGTCTCATAATTTATATTAAACCAGCATAGGTCAAATAACAAACACACAAACACATCGGACCGTAATGCTGTTGTCGAGTATATATGAACAAACATTTAAAGAAGAGGAATGATTGATCGGTTCTAATGCTGTACACGTAAACACAAGAACTAAATGGAGAGAACCGTTGAGGCCACAAAGACGATTACATAAATAGACATACATAGTATTATTTGGCGCTCACAGAAGAAGAATAAGGAAATAGAGATTAGAAGACGCACTAGACAACATAAAATTTGAAAGCTATAATAGTTACCGACCGGGATCGAACCTGTCGCCTCCAAATTACGACGGCGCCTCGCTGCAGGAACAAGTGTACTTCGACGGACGACCAACTAGCCAGTGTTTCCCAACGTGGGGCCCACGCCCCACTGGGGGAAATTTGACTGTTAAGGGGGGAAATTCGAAAATGGAAGAAATCGGCTGAATATAACAAAACAGGGAGACTTGAGACTGAAGTTAACTAAATTGGAACCTGACATAAGATCTCTTTGCAGCAAGCATCAAGCGCAAGGATCTCACTAAATTTAAATAATAAATAATTACTAATAATTAAAATAATATAGAAAAATCTTTCATTAAAATTATTTTGTACTTGAATTTCAGTTCTCCATTATGTGTTTTGAAAATTTACTTACTGTGTTTGCTCAATAATTACCTAGTGATTTCTTCCTAAAACCAATCATTCAAGTTTCTTTAGTGAACATTTCAATTTTTGAATATTAAAAATAATGTATATGTTGAGGGGGGCATGGGGCGGGGGAGGTGGGCAATATGAATTTTAGAAAGGCTTAAGTGGGGCATGGTACAAAAAAGGTTGGGAAACACTGAACTAGACACTCTAAAAAAAGGACAAGGTCCAGCCGAGTCTCCGTGGCCAAGTGGCTACGCTGCCGCCCCGCGCTCCGAAGGTTGTGGCTTCGATTCCTGGCCACGTCATTCGGTTCACTCGGAGACTCCTGGGGGTGGTCGCTGCAGCTACAGAGTTCGTGCTTTGTGCGACGTTCACGGCAGGCCGCGTTGAGGAAAAAGACCGTGCTATGTGGGATAAAACCCGGTGCAATGAAGTCGATTCTCTTGCATTTTAAACCATTTGTTTAAAAGGCCAACAACTCGGACGATCTATGGGCACGTTAAAAAAGTTTAGTTGCATATCATTTACAGAACATAGCAGTCAACCCCAGCATTTATTGGCTGTTTGTTATTCCATGGCAAGTTTTACGTTCAGTAGTTTGCAATAGCTTTCTGAACGACCGGCACTCACACCATTATATGGAAACCAACGAAAGGCGGTCTGCTTCATAATCGGCCGCAGTTATGTTCCGGATTGCACTGATATCTCCTTTGCCACAGAGCCGAGAGACAGTACGCACGTTGCGATGCTAAAACCCCACGGTAGTTGTCAGAAATTGAAACGATCAGGCAGAACTGGCTGCTGCTGCTGCCCAGGTGTCATCTTCAACCATTGTCAACGTTAACGGCGTGTGTGATTCTACTATACACACATGTAAAAGCTCGCAGGTGCTACGGAGTTCTTGCAAAGGGCTAAGAATATCCTTGAGTTATATTTGGGAGGAGATTGAGCCACTTATGATGATATCTATGTGCAAGGAAATATGTATGAAATAAGTCATCGTGACGATATTTCTTGTTTTTACTTCATCTGGCCCCTTTTTATTTGTAATATTTATGTTTTAAGACGAATGTTGCGAATTGCTTGGACTACCAGAGTAACTGACAATGATTGCATGAAAAATGCTAATGAAATAGAACATTATATACAACAATAAGAAAGAGAAAAAACAGCTTTCTTTGGTCATGTGATGAGAAGAGAAGCAATTGAGACCATCGCGGCGACTGGAAAGATCGAGGGGAAGAGAGGCAGGGGCAGACCAAGAGAAATCATGCTGGATGGATTGAGACGGTGGCATGGAGGAATATCATTAGCAGAGTTGATCCAGAACACCAAAGACCGAGATTTGTGGAGAGACATGAATGCCTACGCCAGCTGGCAAGGCACTTGATGATTTATGTTTACATTCTGTCTTCTCCTCCGACCCGCGACATCTTTCACATCTTTCTCCTCTCCTTTCTCTATTACACCGAAATATCAATTACCGAGACACCACTCACGGGTATTGATCGCCACCCATAGAAACATGGGGAGCAGTGTAAATGAGATCACGTACTGGACAATATACAAGCTGCAGGCTAGGGGCACACACATTTATCATGCTTCTTGTGTGGATTGGAAGCCAAACAATGAGTAATGAAATGGTGAAGAAATTGGCAGCCAGTCCAGATGGGCTTTTTCAGAATGGTGTTGAGAATATCGTGGACAATGAAGAAAATAACGCTGAAGTATTGAGTGCTCCAGATCATCACCTTCAAGTGCCTTGCCGACTGGCGTGGGTGATCATGCTTCTCCATAAATTGCGATTTCCGACGGCATGGATCAATTCATGTGCTGACTCCCTTCCGTGCCATGACTCTAGACTCAAGAATTTCCTCGCTCTCTCTCTTTCAACAAATCTTTCCTGCTGTCACAACATATTCCAGTTTTTGTCTTCTCATAATGTGGCCCCAGAAAATTATGAATGTCTCCTTGTGATGTTTGTGATAAGTTGTCTTTGCGACTAAGCCTTCCTCAAAATGTCAGGACTACTCTTTCTCATCTCCAAGGCTTTCATGATTTTTTTCGCTTGTTTACTACTAATTGTCCAGGATTCGCAGCCATACTTTAAAACTGGTTCTATATAACCTGCAAGAACTCCTTTTCTAACTTCCAATGCCGCGGACTTATTGCATAAGATGTCCTTCATTTGATATAATGCAATGTTTCCTTGGCGCATTCTGTCCATTATCTCTGTGATGAATCTTCCATCCAATGTTATCCATATGCCCAGATATTTGCATGTTCTTCATTGGAATGGGCAGGGACATAAGGCAATGGCTTGAATCTCTGAGGTGGTCAAGACTGACTAATATCTGTGTCATTTTTGTGACAGGGCAAGAAGAAACAATGAGCGGTTAGGTTTGCGGGATTGGCTCCAGTGGTGAAAGGACCATCAGATAGGTCTGCGGACTGGGCTCAAGTAGGGAACGGTCCAGCGGATAGGTTTGCGGGCTTGGCTCCAGTGGTGAATGGACGAGAAGATAGGTCTGCGGGCTTGCCTCAAGCGGGGAACGGACAAGCTATGGAACAGTCTGACATCCTGGGGAAGCAAAATGAATCATGTGATTCTGCAACTTTAACCAAACTGCAAGAACATCAATCAAGTCCTTTGGGGTGAAGATAGGCAAGAGCGTCATGCAGGGAGCCAAAGAAGAAGAACCAACCAAGACAGAATTGGTGTCGTCGGTCTGTACCGAGGGGAGGATCCGAGCGCTTATGTTCGATGTGATATGATGATGATGCAATGAATGAATCACCAAAACACGAGAAGTAGACGGCCAGCTTTACCAGCACACAATCACAATTTCATGTCGACTAACGTAACTTTGATTTCATGTCGACTAGCTTTGATTTCATGTTGACTAACTTTAAATCGTAGGAACGGACATGTAATTTTTTGGGGGACTCTGGGAATAAAAGAAATGAACGAACGAACGAACGATCGAGCTATATTTTCAAACGGTCACGAATTGGGCACGCAAGACTTTCGTACATTCAGCACTTTCAACCACTCTCTTTCACACATCAACTATACATTGCAAAATAACATGTAAACAAGGTGTGCTAAAGGTACATAGACAGACCACTTCAGGATATCAAGCAAGGCCTGAACAAGTCAACACTGACTGCATAACTATAAGCAGTTGGGTGTGTTGTTATTCATGTACTGCTTTCATGCAACAGTCGGTTTTAATAGACAGATGGCGGGGGTTTGTGTGAAGTGAGGGGTTAGTATAACCCGGTTCTAAGCTAGGAGTAATCAAGTCATTACTGGAATACACGCTGGCTAACGCCTGCTACTTAATATCTGTAACTCCGGGAAGGTTAACCCGGTCAACAAATGCCCGCAGAAGTCGGATGTGTCGGCCTAACGGCGCAAGAACGCAGCTCTGCTGTAAACAGGCACAACGCAGTCACATCCGAAAAAAAAATCCGGATGAACGAAGAAGAAGAAGATATCTGTAACTAAAAGCGAGAGGAAGTTTTACAGCGCTATGAAATGTAAGGAAGTCAAAAGAAACATGGATAGCGAGTAAAACAATTACAAATAAACTACAAACATTTCTCAATTGGTCTCCATCATCATCTCATGTTCCTCTTGTACCTTACGGCATTGAGGCGAAGCATAAACAGCGAGGAAGAGTGCCCGTTTATGGGCTTCATATATCGGGATTCACATGGACTCTGTTATTCATTCTGTCCATCGTTTACGTGGCCGGCCTCTTCTTCTTGTTGCATTTGGTCTGTACATCATTGCTTGTTGTGGTATACTGCCAGTTGGTAGCCTAGTTATGTGTCCAAACAATTTCCCTTCCTGTTTTCTAATGAAAACCTTAATTGGAGCCTGCACTAAATAGAAGGACTACAAGGTTTGACTGAATTACCAGCGCGGAGCTCATGGAGAGAACTAGACACATGCCAGTGAATCACGGGGTGAAGAGTAGACAGGCGCTGAATGCGACACACACTGAGAACACCTGAGAGTAATATAACTAGACATGTCTTTGTCTGACATCCACAATGCAAATTAAACAGAGGAAGACCCCAGCAACAACAAAAACATGGACAAGAGAAGAAGAGACAGACATTAATAATATGCGAAAGACATGGAAAGATCTGCATGGGATAGCAGTTCCAACTTCACGGCAAGGGGTCACTCTCATAATGCTCTGTTCCTGCGTCAGTGAATATCACACAAAATTCCCCTCACTGCCCAATGTGAAAAGTGGAGCAGTACAGACAAACCAACAGCAGGCACAAGCAAGTATTCGTGCATGCATAAGGCCCTGCCAGAACGCCAAAGATATAACGGCTTGAAGTCAGTCTGTTCAGGGCCTAGGCCCAAGTGGGGGGGGGGGGGGGGGTAAAGAGCAAAAGAGGAAGCATTCACGTAACTAGCCAGTGAGGCACAGGCGTCTGTCTGTTCAATATCTACATTAGAATCACTGCCAGTCCAGCGACCTGAGAAATCAACAAACCAGCCATGCAACAGGGGGCACATGAATTGACGAATGTGTGTGTGTGTCGGTGCAGTTAGGTGGACGTAAAGCTGAAGACTTCGACGGTTCGGGACAAGTATAGTATAGCGACGCGGAGTTTATGGTGCAACTATGAGATTTCACTGTGATTGTCGTCTACTGCCATCTCTAGCGCCAGTGTGTTGCCGGGGCCCGTAAGGTAACACCCTAACCTCACATGCATGTCGTAGGATGGCGACTGAACAAAGGGGGAGAGGTGGCGTGAATCTGGCTCATCTTATCCCGTAGAAACATTGTAGCTGCAAATCCAACCAATCAAGGACAAGTCTGCAAATGACTTGGTATAAGTTGACGGAGGGCCTATAATGCGTTGGGTGGTGCAAGGAAGGAAAAGTAGCAGCAGTAGCAGCAGTAGCAGCAGAAGAAGAAGAATAAGACGGGAGTCTCCGTGGCGAAATGGTTACGCCTCTTGCCGAAGGTTGTGGGTTCGATTCCGGACTACGTCTTCGGTTTATGAGTGCAATTTTCCCGGCAACTCTTGGGTGTCGTCACTGGAGCTACAGTCGAGTACGCATTCGGCAGGGTGGCCCTGTGGCAAGAGACTTGAGTTACGTGGGATAACACCCAGTGCAATGAAGTCAATGATCTTGCCTTTTACACCTTTTTTAAAACGAAGACGCCATTTAATGAATGTGTAGCTTCCATTAGTAACTCTTTCAGTCATTCTCCGTGTTTCTCCCCCACCCCCCACCACCGCAAACCCACATCACCACAGCCACCCCCAAAACCACCACCACCTCCCCCACACCACCACCTCCCCAACACCGCCACCCCCACCACCGCCAACCCCAACCACCCCCACCCCCCGCGGCTCTAACACTCAACCTTCTTGGCTGTCACCACATTCTCAAGAACGTTTCACTGTGACTACAACATGATTTAAAACGTGCCTAAATGGCTGGTCTCCCTGGCCTAGAGATTAAAATCTTTCTCCGTAATCCCGTATATTCTCGTGAGTAACGTACCCTGCGCGAGAATCGGTAGCGGTTCTCACCGCGTTGGTAACCTACGGGGTATGTGAGCCGGTCGCTCAGAAAGCAATGACAAACTACTGAGCGTAATCTTGCCTAGAACATCAACAGTAGCTGAAAAATGCTGATGTTGACTGCAACGTCCTGTAAGGGATATGCAAAAAAATGTGTAAAAAATGTGTAACAAATGCTCCACATTCGAATAACACCAGTGACCACATGTTTTAAGTATTTCAGCCAGAGTATAATTAATTTATTCACTTCATATAATAGATAACTCTGCACTATGCACCTGATGAGATGCGGGGAAATATGCTGGCAAATCAATAGGGCAACATACTGTGTGTGGCTTCTGTGCTCAACACATGATGAATGTCGTATCCAGATATGCGTCATCATGGGGGGGGGGGGGGGGTGTATGCATTCCACGAAGTACCCACATCTGTGTGGCCTCCTCTTTCTAATCTTGGTATTCAAGGTCGTATGATTCAAAGACATAAAAAGTATGTAACTGTATATGGAACAGGGGTCGGCATGACCGAATGGATAAAAGCGCTCGCTCTTACACTACCGGTGTGATGATGACGAGGTAGCGGGTTAAACCCCTACACCGGTCAGTTGGACTACACTGCTGGCGGTGACTAGCCTTCATCAGCAAACAAAGACATAAATCACAACATATAAACACGGGGGAAAACTATAGTGACTACATTAACGCATAATAACCGAATAGAGAGGGAGCGCGAGCCAGAGAGAGAGCGATCGAGCGAGCGAGAGAGAGAGAGAGAGAGAGAGAGAGAGAGAGAGAGAGAGAGAGAGAGAGAGAGAGAGAGAGAGAGAGAATAAGAGAACAATGAAAAGAAAATGAAAAAGTTATCCCAAAATCCCAGACTGTGATACTGATGCTGTTAAAGAAAGCAAGACGTTAAGCAACATGAACGCCCACGCCAATCGGCAAGACACTTGATGATAACGCGATATAACACAATCGGTGCATGCAAAGAAACATAACTCCTGCGCATGGCACGTGATGGCGACAACAACAACGATAAACAAAGACATCAAAATCAACAAAACACATAAACTACTCACCGATCGCAGCATGAATTCCGCATCAATCAACTTGCAGCACAGCATCAACATTCAACAGCCAATCCCATGCCAACATGTGCTCCTCCACACACGTGTCAGTCTTGGCTCTCGCAAAAGAAGCAAATGAACACACCGAAGTCCGTCACGCAACAACCTAAATTAACTACAGTAACAGTTGGCTCCAGGAGAGCACGGAGTACCTGTCCCCTCAAGCAGTTGGAATAAACTGATAAGAAAGTACCGTAACAGCGTGCGTGCTTCCTGACCGCTCCGGGGAGGTCACGAATCCAAATTAGGTTCACGGCTACCTGGGCTGTTCTATAACCTCAACGACAGCCTCACCTGTTGATGTGCTGGATGATTCCGTCACAGGCAGCTGTCAATAACAAACAAGATTGGGTTGTTGGATATACAGCAAATGACCTCGGGCTAGCTCATGTGTCTGTCAACACGGGCTATTGTGTTGTCCGGCTGAGCTCTGGGTGCTTGCTTGGGGAGTCTAACAAGCAAAATAAAACTAAAGTAAGACATCAACGCTAGAGGCAAATAAAACTAATGTAAGGCATCAAGAAGGATGTTAGAACAAATAAAACTAATATGTAAGACATCGAAGAAGGGTGCTATAAGAAAATAAAACTAATGTAAGGCATCAAGAAGGATGTTAGAGGCAAATAAAACTAATATGTAAGACATTAAGAAGGATGCTATACGAAAATAAAACTAATGTAAGACATCAAGAAAGATGCTAGCGGAAAATAAAACTAATGTAAGACATCAAGAAGGAAGAGAATAAAACGTATGTAATACATCAAGAAGGATGTTAGGGGACAATACAATTAATGTAAGACATCAAGAAGGATGCTAAGGAAAATAAAACTAATATAAGATATCCTAGAGGTTAGCGTCTTTCTCTGTAATCCCGTATACTCTCGTGAGTGACGTGATGTGCGCGAGAATTGGTAGTGGTTCTTACCGCGTCGGTAACTTAAGGGTTATGTGAGCCGGTCGAAAGCAATGGCAAACTACTGAGCGTAATCTTGCCTAGTACGTCAACAGCAGCTGAATAATTATGATGTTGACTGCAACGTCCTGTAAGGGATATGCAAAAAAAGAGAAACATCAAGAAGGATGCTAGCGGAAAATAAAACTAATGTAAGACATCAAGAAGGATGTTACAGGAGAATAAAACGTATGTAATACATCAAGAAGGATGTTAATGTTTTTGCGTATCCTTTTACAGGACTTAGCTGTCAACAGCAGCATCTTTCAGCTGTCTGTTGATCTCTTGGCAAGATTACGCTCAGTAGTTTGCCATTGCTTTCTGAGCGGCCGGCTCAGTATCCGCAAGTCACGAGCGGGGGTCGAACCACCTCAGTTCTCGCTCCGCTGCGAGACTCTGCGTGATAAACGGGATTACAGAGAGAAAGTGTTGTAACCCCACAGCCAGAGAGACCGGCAAGAAGGATGTTAGGGGAGAATAAAATGAATGTAAGACATCAATAAGGATGTTAAAGGAAAATAAAACTAATGTAAGACATCAAAAAAGGATGCAGTGAATTGACAAAGCGTTGCGAATGTGATGGGCACAGCATTTAGGGCACAGAGATAAGTATTATGAAACTTACATGCACGATGAAATCCACAACTGTGCTTTCTAGCTGCTTACAGCTCCGCTCAAAGGGATCCGAAATAAATACCTCAAATGAGATAGTTCAACTGTGAATGAGAGGGGGGACCTGAAAACTAGCACATGTAAACAAGAACTATGGCCCACTTGTGATCGTGACCCGTGAATCGGGGTTCCCAATCAACTCGGTAAATAAGTGTTCAGGGGGATATAATGCGTACATAATTATCTATTTGTTTTCACAATTCACGGCTGAAACAATGGAGGTCATTGCGCTGGGGGAAACGAGTAGGGGAACGCATGGGGGAAGGTCGGGCGCCTTCGGACGCCTATGTCTTTCACACACACACAAAACTTAAAAGGCAACAGGGTCGACTGCACTGCACCGATTTTTATCTCATATGGCGGTCTCTTTCCATGGGGCGACCTGCTGAAAGCGTCGCGCAAAGCACGAACTCCGCAGCTCCGGCGACGATCCTTCAGGAGTCTCTGAGAAAATTGCACTCGTAAACCGAATAGAACCCACAGCGTTCGAAACGCGAGGCATGCGGCACAACCACTAGGCCGCGGAGACTCCATGCCTAGGTCTTTCAACAAATACGAAATGTGAATGGTTATTCATCAAGCCTGCTGACATTACTGATCTCCTCTGCTGCGCTCCGGCGTTAATCGTCATCACCATCATCAAGTTCTTTACCAACTGGCGTTGGTGATCATCCCTCTTCACATGGGGATGTGTGGTAGGTGGGGGATGTATGGGTGGGGTATTGTGGGTATGGGTGGATGATGTGTGAGTGGGTGAGGGATGTGTGTGTGGGCTGATGTGGAATGTGTGTATGTGGGAGGGGGGATGTGTCACATACCATGATAATATGCATTGTTTATGCTTACAACATTCGTTTGACAATGTTTTTATTTCCTATGTGAGTGTATCATGCACTGTTGATGAACAAAAGATGAGTGATTGGAAGGGCCGAATGTAAGACGGGTCTACGTGCCCAATTTGTAACCCTTTTAAAATAAAGTTCAAATCAATTCAATTCACATCTCGTGATCTCCAACAGATCAAATCGTCTGCTGATAATGTTACATGAAATTTTGAAGAGACCGGATGCAGATAAGAGACCGGATGCAAATAAGAGCCCGAAATCAAATGTAAATATTTAAGACAATGGTGAAATCCCGTGAATATTTGCCGCAGAAGTTGGAGATGCACCACATTACACGAAGAAAGGAAAAGTCACCGGACCAGATATTACGTTGGGGGAAATTGTAGCCTTTGGGAGATATTTGAATTGGAATAATACTCTATTTCTAAACGACTTCTATACCAGGTTAACCTTAACACTGGCATTAAGTTGCACTTAAACGACTCCTCGTTCAGAAACCAACAGCAAACTATTGAACGTACAATTACCTAGAATATCAACATGAGGTTGATCGCAACATCCCGCGAAAGGCATACTAGATGAACAAGTATTCCCACTGGCCTAGCCACATAAACAAGTATTCCCACTGGCTTAGCCACATAAACAAGAATTCCCACTGGCCTAACCACATAAACAAGTATTACCACTGGCCTAGCCACATAAACAAGTATTCCCCCTGGCCTAGCCACATAAACAAGTATTCCCACTGGCCTAGCCATATAAACAAGTATTCCCACTGGCCTAGCCACATAAACAAGTATTCCCACTGGCGTAGCCACATAAACAAGTATTCCCACTGGCCTAGCCACATAAACAAGTATTCCCACGGGCCTAGCCATATAAACAAGTATTTCCACTGGCCTAGCCACATAAACAAGTATTCCCACTGGCGTAGCCACATAAACAAGTATTCCCACTGGCCTAGCCACATAAACAAGTATTCCCACTGGCGTAGCCACATAAACAAGTATTTCCACTGGCCTAGCCACATAAACAAGTATTCCCACTGGCCTAGCCATATAAACAAGTATTCCCACTGGCCTAGCCACATAAACAAGTATTCCCACTGGCGTAGCCACATAAACAAGTATTCCCACTGGCCTAGCCACATAAACAAGTATTCCCACTGGCCTAGCCACATAAACAAGTATTTCCACTGGCCTAGCCACATAAACAAGTATTCCCACTGGCCTAGCCACATAAACAAGTATTCCCACTGGCCTAGCCACATAAACAAGTATTCCCACTGGCTTAGCCACATAAACAAGAATTCCCACTGGCCTAGCCATATAAACAAGTATTCCCCCTTGCCTAGCCACATAAACAAGTATTCCCACTGGCTTAGCCACATAAACAAGAATTCCCACTGGCCTAGCCACATAAACAAGTATTACCACTGGCCTAGCCACATAAACAAGTATTCCCCCTGGCCTAGCCACATAAACAAGCATTACCACTGGCCTAGCCATATAAACAAGTATTCCCACTGGCCTAGCCACATAAACAGGTATTCCCACTGGTGTAGCCACATAAACAAGTATTCCCACTGGCCTAGCCACATAAACACGTATTCCCACTGGCCTAGCCACAGCCACGGTATTATGCAGTAACGCATGTGCAACCGCTGGTTGTCTAGTGACTCGCTTCCATCGACGAGAAACTGTAATTTTCGTGGCGGACTGTTATGTTGGCAGTCAGCGGTCGTATGCATATATGCTTATGCGTGCTGTTGGTTTGTCTGGACTGCTGTCTGTTAGACTTTTCACATGGGACAGTGGGGGGCATTTTATGCGATATTCACTGGCACGGGAACGGAGCATTAAGGGGTGACCCTTTGCCGTGACGTTGGAACCGCGACTAACGACTAACTAAAGACCAACTAGTGAAATCCATACGTATAGCTCTACCAAAGAAACCATATACTTTAGAATGTGAAGATCACTGCACAATAAATCTTATGAGTCATATGAACAATCTATGACATGAAAAAAAAAAAATTATAGGAAACAAGATTAAACAAGCAATTAGTAATGAACACTGTGGACTTGGAGGGGGAAGGGGCACAAACAATGCCATATACACTCATAGGACAGTATTAGAAAGAGCTATAAAAGTAAAAAGTTAGTTGCACATTTTATACGACGTAGCAGTCAACCCCAGAATTTTTGGCTGTTGTGATTCCTGGGGTAAGTTTACGTTTAATAGGTTGCGATTACTTTCTGAACGACCGGCACCCATACCATTTCATAAAAACCAACTAAGGCGGTCTGCTGCCAAATCGCCCGCAGCGTTATTTCGAGCGCGGTAAGTAGGATTACACATTGCGTCCGTAACCGCTTCGAGACGGAGAAGTAAAAACAGAGATGTAATTATGCTTCAGAGACTACACAAGAGCGTTTGAGTGAGTGAAACATACGGAGATAATCATACTACGAGACAATTAAACAATGGTAGCAAAGATGTGCGAATAATAAAAAGCATTACACTGGTAGAAAACAGCAGCTATAAGAATTAACGACCATTCAGAAACATTACAAGGCATTAATGCATGGACGCATACACTCTCTTGATCTGTTTTCAATATACAGTGAGCACATAACAGAATCTATGGAAAATATGTCAAGGAAACGGTTGGTGGTTATAACAATAATAGCTTACATTATGTTGATGACACCGTCTTGACACCAACCGGTCAGAAGGAACAAGAGAAAAGTATATTGGTTGCTAAAAGCACCGCTTGTACTTTGCTGATTCTTGCCAAAATTAGAGAGCATCTGTTGGATGTTTCCTCAGGACATGCTGGTGTGGTGGGAAACGAGCAGGCAGACAGATTGGCTGGGTCTGCACCACTGGGTGGGGTATTGGTGCATGATAAGGCAGACGTGGTCTTAAGTTTTTTGGGGTCGTGTGTATTGTGCAGATCACAGATCGCATGCCAGATCACAGGCTCTTCTTCTTCTTCTTCTTCTTCAGCGTTCCGAGCCATTGAGGTTCTTTGCTGCAAATACAATCCGTCTCCATTCGTCTCTCTGGTGGACCTTCTCTTGCCAGTCGTTGATTCCAAGTGCTTGTAGGTCTGTACATGTATTATCTCTCCACCGTCTTCTTGGTCTACCTCGGGGTCTACGGCCATTTATTTCCTGAGTGTAAGCGAGTTTTGTTTCCCTATTATCTTCCATTCTTTCTATATGCCCCAGCCATTGTAGTCTATTAGCCTTCATGATACCAGTGATTAGCGGGGACTTAAACAGATCATAAATGTCTTTGTTACTTCACACAGGCTCCCAAAACTAATTTGTTACGGCAAGCTGCGTTGTAGTAAACGCTCCCAAGGCGATCAGAGGAAACGCTTTAAAGACACTCACAATCTCACTAAAAGCTTTTGAAATACATCACAACACTTGGGAGACTGCTGCCGAAGACCGAAATTCGTGGCGTACATCATTACGCAAGGGTGCAGTCACTTGTAAAGCAAACAGAACTGCAAAAGCTGTGGAAAAAAAAAAGGCTGGACAGAAAAACCACTGCAGGAGATCAACCTCCTGGAATGTCAGGCATTCTTTGCCCACATTGTCAAAGAATATTTCGAGCCAAAATAAGCCTTACCAGCCATCTTAGAACTCACGGCTCCATACTTTCAACACCATTGGATGAAGTGAATGGTCATTATCATTCTTGATATACAAACAACATAGTGCAGAGGAACAGATAGATTATCATGATCTGGAGAGAATGGTGCTGCAGGGGATCTGGCCGACACTCAGGACTATCAGGAAAGGCCAGAAGGTCACAGAATCAGACTGCTAATGGTAGCATAATTATTTTGGACTCTTCGCTCGCTGTTGAAAATGAAGACGGAGAACGATGGAACTGCGTACCAAATGTGTGACCTTTTGAAAATAAAGTTCGTTCATTTGCTCTCTCTCTCTCTCTCTCTCTCTCTCTCTCTCTCTCTCTCTCTCTCTCTCTCTCTCTCTCTCTCTCTCTCTCCAGGTGCTAATGTCCAGTCACACAGACTACAGAAGTTCAGTGTATGAGAAATCCCATCATGGTCTCAACTTGATAAAGTGGAGCTCCCAACTGCATCTTCCAGCGGTAGAAGACGACCAATCCACCAGACGATGGTGGCAAACGCAGTACAGGAGGTTGGGAATCCACCGGAATACATGGGCACATAGCGGTCAGCATGGCAGAATAGATCAGAGCGCTCCCTCTTTAACTTCTGGTGTGCTGATGCCGAGGTAGCGGGTTCAACCCCTACTCCAGTCAGTTGGACTGAAATGACTTCCCGTCCTTGATTTGGGCACGTAATTTATAAGTACAACAGAAGTCGGAGTGGGTTAGCCTGATGGCGAGGGACACTGGTAACAGTGCACTAGACATAGTAGCAAGTATGTGGACAAGGCTTGAGTTCAAAGCAAGAGAATAAAAAAGGGCAACTGTACTTCAGCTGAAATGATCCTTCACATGTCATGTCAGCCGGAAATGACTGCCGAGAGCGGAGGTCACAAACCACATATGAATATGAGAGGGGAAATACCGCATTACCATTCAGAGAATTACAAGACAAATCTGGAATGTTGGAATGACATGCTAGAATGTTCATGTGGCGAAGTGGTCAAGCCGTTTAACTCGTGCTCCGAAGGTTGTGGGTTCGATTCCGGGCCGCGACCTTCGGTTTACGAGTTAAATGTTTCGGAGACTCATGTGGGTCATCGCTACAAGCTACGGAGTTCGTGCTTTGTGCGACGTTTTCCGCGCTGCGGATAAAACCCGGTGCAATGAAGTCGACCCTGTCGACTTTTAAGGCATGCTTCGCTCCGTGGGGTACTGGGACATGGTAAGGCAGGCATGGGCTGCGCCCTTTGGGATTGTGTGTAGTGCGGAAGAATAGATAGATCATCACGGCCTGGAGGGAATGGTGCCGTAGAGAGTGACCAAAGGATCTGGCCGATGCTCAGAACGCCAAGGAAAGGCCAGACACAAATCAGACTGCTATAGGTACTGTTAGTATTGGGACTCTTCACCTGCTGTTGAAGATGATTACGGAGCACGTTTGGGAATGTCCTGAGTTCTGTCATGTCGTGTCTCGACTCAACTCCCATGACACACATAATGGCATTAGAACAGTCATTGAAGGCATGGTTTCTGGAAGACGAGGTCGACCAAGACGATGGTGGATACAGGACATTACATACACATTGAGTATGCAAATGAATGAGGAGAGGAAACTGGCAAAGGATCGAGACTCTTTCCGGCGGCCTGCGATGAGAACGGCGTCTGGCAACTCAACTCAACCAGTCTTCGGAATCAGCAACATGGCATGGCAGTTCTTGCACCCAGACATAGCTCTAATGCTTAGAAGCAACGCTAACAGCTAGAGGCCTTCCTGGTAAACATCGGGTTGATGGAACATCTGAGGTCATGAAGGCACCTACCAAAACATGCATGGAATGCAACAGATTTTTCACTAGACCAGAACCATAGTGATGGGTACTGACAGAAGATAAGCGCGTGGAAAAGAAGTAAGACTATATAGACACACAGAACAAACATGCAAAGCTATAGATTTTAAAGTCCCGCCCCCCCCCCCCCCCCTCAACCCTTTTGGATTATTGCCGTGGTCTGCCACAGTAACTAACGCACTTCGAGGCCCTGCCAACCGGACAGCCCTAAAAAGGTGTCATTAGCCAGGTTTATCATCCACTTGAACCTACGACTATGGCATACATTATTTATATTTAGGTAAGGAACGAACGAGCTTTATTTTCAAATGGTCACAAATTAGGCATAGATATTTAGCCCAAGAAATAATCGGGTTGAGTGTGACGTCTAGTAAAGTACATGCAAAAATAAATAAATAAATAAATAAATGTGCGCCAAAGCAATGTCTTGCAATGTTTCTGTGCTATGTGATAGCGCCAACACATTTTGTAGGCAAGGAGAAACAGGTGGCCAATCTTTTTCTCACTTTGGCCATCGGCGAGTCCAGGCGTCTAACAATCTGCGTCCGACCGTGCTCACGACACAACCAGCGCAGATCGCTATCACCTTCGTCAGTGCGCCCGCTGTCAAGACATGTAACTATTTTAACTCTCTGATACTGAAGACAGATCTCAGCTAGAGTATATCGACTCTCCCCGATGTAGGCCTGCCGCCTGGAGTCGTAATGTGACACGTACAGAATCAACACGTGACAAAACATGACCTGCCGAAACATTCCGGCGCCGATTTCGCATGTTAAACAACAGGTATGTCCTTACCATTGCCAACAACTCGGAAAGTAAACCTCACGTGCAAGGGCTCTGAAACTGTCACGACTGAAGACTGCATATGATTCATAAATGTTTGCGTTCACTCGCTTTGAACTCAATCTTAGTCCATACATGTGCTACTACTTCCAGTGCACTAGACTGATTTTTGTATGTGGGTTAGCCTTTCCTATTACCAGTGTCCCTCGCCATCAGATGAACCCACTCCGACATCTGAGGTATTTGTTATTTACGTCCTAGGCTTCGTGCTAGGAGGAAGAGAAGGAGGAGGAGGAGAAGGAGGAAGAAGAGGAAAGCAAGAACGTTCTGTCTTCGTGGAAACTAGTACCTGATAACCCACGACCACAAAAAGCAGACTGTAAGACTGGTAGCATTTATAGCATTTTCAAAAGGTCACAAATTAGGCACCTAGGTCCGTCTTACATTTGGCCCCTTACAATCACTCATCTTTCGTACATCACTTGTCTATTGTGCATGTTACATTCACATAGGAAAATAACACCGTCAAATGAGAGTTGTAAACATAATACATATTGCCATGTTATGAGACAGGCAGAGATGGTAGGAGGGAGAGACGTGAGTGTTGCGGGTTTATGCTCCACTGGGATGAAGAAGATTAAGGAGAAGAAGATGGGGGAGAGGAGGAGGAGGAAGAGGGGAGGAGGAGGAGGAGGAGGAGGAGGAAGAAGAAGAAGAAGAAGAAGAAGAAGAAGAAGAAGAAGAAGAAGAAGAAGAAGAAGAAGAAGAAGAAGAAGAAGAAGAAGAAGAAGAAGAGGAAGAGGAAGAGGAAGAAGAAGAAGAAGAAGAAGAAGAGGAAGAGGAAGAGGAAGAAGAAGAAGAAGAAGAAGAAGAAGAAGAAGAAGAAGAAGAAGAAGAAGAAGAAGAAGAAGAAGAAGAAGAAGAAGAAGAAGAAGAAGAAGAAGAAGAAGAAGAAGAAGAAGAAGAAGGGGGAATGGGGTGGGGGATAAAAAGCAGAAGTAGAAAAAGAAGGAGCAGGAGGAGAGCAAGACCGTTCTATCTTCGTGGAAACTAGTACCTGATAACCCACGACCACAAAAAGCAGACTGTAAGACAATACAGGTAGCATACCAGGGAACAAAGGGAAAACGAGGACAAATCAAGTGTACAGAAGAGGCAACACAACTACACATATGATATGTGTCTATGTGGACTAAATATCGCTGACAGCATGTCCTGACTGCCTTGCTCACGTGCCGTTCTGTCTGGCATGGATGGTTGTTTCCCCCACAGTCGCCGTTCTCTGGTGCTGTTATCTTACAATGCAATGTTGCTAATGCTAGTGGTGGTGGTAGTAGTAGTAGTAGTAGTAGTAGTAGTAGTAGTAGTAGTAGTAGTAGTAGTAGTAGTAGTAGTAGTAGTGGTAGAGTAGTAGTAGTGGTAGCAGTAGTAGAGGTGGTAGTAATAGTGGTTAGTGGTGGTGGTGGTGGTAGCAGTAGTAGTATTAGTAGTAGTAGTAGTAGTAGTAGTAGTAGTAGTAGTAGTAGTAGTAGTAGTAGTATTAGTAGTAGTATTAGTAGTAGTATTAGTAGTAGTATAGGTGGTGGTAGTGGTGGTGGTGAGGTGGTGGTGGTGGTGGTGGTTGTGGTGGTGGAATAACTGTTTTTTTTTTTAATTTAATTGCATTAAGAGAGAGTTTGTATGAGAGAGAGGGGAAGAGAAAGAGATGGGGGAGGGGAGAAGCCACAGACAGACAGACAAAGACAGACAGAGAGAGAGAGAGAGAGAGAGAGAGAGAGAGAGAGAGAGAGAGAGAGAGAGAGAGAGAGACGCAAACTGTAACCTACAAATATTAAATAAATGTAGCAGCTGCTGCCGCTACTGTTGATGTTGGTGTTGGTAATGTTACAGAAGTATCCGTGTAACAGCTGACCGAAGACAACTCATACCCAGGCGATGCAATCAAACACACTTTTATTGTAAAGACAAACAGATACTGTTTATAAGAAGTACGTTTGGCATGTGCTACATGTACCATGCGAATGGAGGTTGAGGCTGCCATGACAGCCCTCCTGTGGTTAGAAGACAATACAGGCAGACATCTGTTTGTAACGGACTCAGAGTATACTCCAAAAAGTGAAAACTGACGAGGAGTGGCTAACACGGGACAGAAACTGCAAGAATACCACGTACTTTCTGCCCCGGGCATACGGATGTGTGGCGCAATGAACATGTTAATAGATTAATCATCATGTGCCATGCCGATACATGTTTCGCCATCTCATAACATCACCCGAGTCGTGAACCAGCTGAATGTTCTTGTCTCGACCATACCATGTGACCAAGCCATCCAGGTATTCACTTCTCCGCCTCCTCTGGTAGTAGTAAGAAACACGCAAACTACTTATCATTTTAGGACACGTGTCCTTCGGCTGACATCATATTTTACTATACAAAAGTCATGATCCTATGCTCTGACGTCACCAAACTGTGTCCTTCGGCGACCGCCTTTTTTGAAATTTGGCGGTTATTTTATTGGATGACCACTTCCGGTTGTCGTGATGACTACTTCCGGTTCCGAGGCACACGGGCGGGCGACGGCGGGGGCGACGGTGGTGGGGCGGGTGGGGCGGACAACGAGACAAGCCCCGGTCATGTGGAATACTTATATAAGTAGACCAAATAGTTGCGGGGTTCGAGTCCCAGTGTGTGTGTGTGTGTGTGTGTGTGTGTGTGTGTGTGAGAGAGAGAGAGAGAGAGAGAGAGAGAGAGATCAACCTCCAGTCATATCGATCACCTTCGATGAGGAGACCGAAGTCAGTATGACAGAAATTGATTTATTTCATCTCTCGAGCGAACCCGAGGATCCCCTTTTGGATTGCATGAATAAACTTGTACACGCTTCGACAGGTTTTCCTTACCCATGTATAACCTTTAACCGTTTGGTGGAAATCTGGTTTATGAATATTCTAATCGATCATAGAATAACACTAAAAATTAAACCCAAAACTTAATTAAACCGTCTAAATTCTTGTATGTATAGTGGACCATATTAATTTCAATAAAAAACTCTAATCCCCGTTTAAAATAAGCCATAAGTTCCCGAGATATACATTAAATTATGTAATATTATTAAACAAATAACGTCCCCTTTTACAAACATAAATAGAATTAACCAAGGGAGATTAATCGTTGTTCCTTGGCCCAAAACAGAATTGTTCCCCTTGAATGCCCCGTTACCTGCGCGCACAAACAACCAGTGACGCTTCGCCGAACACGAGCCGACGGAGACGACAATAGCCAAGGGCCAGCGGAGTACTGATAACCGATAGATAAGAACCTGAAGGTAATTACCAGTGACGGCTAGGCGAGTGGAAAATATGCAGTGGTCAGGCATACAAAAATTCAACACATATTTGTATTTCTATTTTGCTGTAAATCTCTCTCTCTCTCTCTCTCTCTCTCTCTCTCTCTCTCTCTCTCTCTCTCTCTCTCTCTCTCTCTCTCTCTCTCTCTCTCTCTCTCTCTCTCGCATGAAATAATACTGAATATGTGTGTGCGTGAGTGGGTGTACTGTCGAGTATGTGTGTGTGTGTGTGTGTGCACATGTAGGCGTGCGTCTGTGTGTGTGTGTATGTGTGTGCCTGCGTGGGTGTGCTATCAATTGCAGGACATCACAGTCAACCTCAGTATTCTACGGAGTGTCTGACTTTCTGAGGCAAGTTTTGCAATTGTCATTATGGACGAACGACAGTCATGGGGTGTGCGCTAGCGCGCGCGTGTGTGTATATACATGCGTGTGTGCATGCGCGCGCGCGTGTGCTATCAATTACAGGACATCACAGTCAACCTCAACATTCTTTGGAGTTTCGTGTGTGCTGGGCAAGTTTGCAATTGTCATTATATACGAACGACAGTCAGGTCATGTGCGCTAGCGCGTGCGTGTGTGTATGCGTGCGTGCGCGCGCGCGGGTGTGCTATCAATTACAGGACATCATAGTCAACCTCGGTATTCTACGGAGTGTCTGACTTCCTGAGTAAGATTGTTGCTGTCTTATTGAACGAACGGTAGTCATGGCACGTACGCGCGCGCGCGCGTGCGTGTGTGTGTATGTGTGTGTGTTATCAATTACAGGACATCACAGTCAATCTCAACATTCTTTGGAGTTTTGTGTGTGCTGGGCAAGTTTGCAATTGCCATTATATATGAACGACAGTCAGGTCGTGTGCGCTAGCGCGCGTGTGTGTATGTACATGCGTGTGTGGGTGTGCGTGCGTGTGTGCTATCAATTACAGGACGGCTCAGTCAACCCCAACATTCTATGGAGTGGTGTGCTTGCTGGGTAAGATTGCTGCTGTCTTATTGAACGAGCGGCAGTCATGTCACATGCGTAAGCGTGCGTGTATGTACATGCGTGTGTGTGCGCGCTATCAATTACAGGACGTCGCATGCAACCCCAACATTGATTGGTTGGTCGTGTGCCACCATGCTTTACCGTGTAAACGCATGGCCAAAGCTAGGTATTGTACTATACCTGTGTGTCTATCTTTTACATAGCACAGTTAAGCTGTAAGGCAAGCAATTTACAGGACGTTGCACTCTGCCCTAACATTGATTGGTTGATCGTGTGCTATCATGATTCGCCGTGTCACCTCACGACCAAAACTATGCCTTGTACTATAGTTGTGTCTGACTATTACATACTGCAGTCAAGTTGTAACGCATTGCATTTACACGACGTCGCAGTCAGCCCCAGCATTCATGCTTCTTGGACAAGCTTGCCGATGTCTTTCTGACCAACCGGTACCCATGATCGTCTGTAGTGTCTTTCACCCAGATTACCAGCATCAGCATCACCCAGCTCCATCACCAAAATCACTATCATCATCAGCATCAACAGCAGCATCGTCATAAGCTGAAGGTGACCGATTGAGTGACTCACCACAGGCTATGTCGGCGAGTGAACGTACATGAACGTGTTCAGACATGTCTTTGGGGAAAACTGGAGGTTGACTCAGAGCGTACTGACAACATAACGATACAACCGATCAAATATGGTGATGCTTCCGATCATATGTCTAAGGTATACAATCGAAACACGTGGCTAAAATCAGTTAAAGATGGCGTCGCACTCGATGACATGTGTAAGTCTACAACCGCGTGACTAAAACCGATCAAAGATGGCGCTGTAGCCGGTCTCATGCCTTATGGGATACATCCGAAACACGTGACTAATGGTCAAAGATGGAGTCGCATCTGGTCACAGGGTCAGACAATATTCTGATGAGTCATTCTACGTAAGCAAATACCGTGTATAAGACGACTAACATTCGTCGAATAGAAGTACCGGGCTCAGTGATCAGCAAAGTAGCACATCTTCTATGTTGCCTGGTGTGAAGACTGGTGATTCTTGGTTCTTCATCCCAGATCTGTCATTAGACATGTTATTCTGCAAGAAACCTACTTCTTGACCTAAGAAACTGGCTGAAACCGGTTTTACGCGTGGTTAAAAAACTAGTATATAAACCCGAGGCTGGTAATACTCAACCATTGCGATCAGAAGATGACTACACACACCAAGACTGTGCCTGCTAACTTGGTCTACATGACTCGTAGTGGTGAGACTATTAGACCAGTGGGCGGTGGTGATAAGGCCGTGTATGTCGCATCCTACAGAGGAACGACGACGTTACACATCCGAAGATTTTACGGTAAAGCCGACCAGAAATTCCCGACTAAGACGGGTATGACACTTACTCGACAAGAATATGAACAGATGAGCGCCATGCATCTCGAGATCCTAGCTGACTTTGCCAGACTCAAACAAGTTAACCAAGCCAGTAACGAAGTCAAACAAGGTACTAACAGAGACAAGCAAGTCAGTAACCAAATCATTCAAGTCAGTGCTCATATCAAACAAGGCACTACCAGAACCAATCAAGGCCAAAACACTCAAGTCAGTACTCAAGTTAAACAAGGAACTAACCGAAACCACCAAGTAGACGCATACTATACCGCCAGTTTTCAACCCAGCTGCAGTCAGATGTGTGATGACCCCACCAACCAGATGTGTGATGAGCCCAATAGCCAGCTGTTTGACGTGCAACAAGACATCAACCGAAGCAAGCAAGTCCAACACACTCAAGACAGTACTCAAGTCAAACAGGGTACTAAATGAAACTACCAAGTAGACGCATACTATACAGCCAGTTATCAACCCACCTACAGTCAGATGTGTGATGACCCCAGCAACCAGCTAGGTGAAGAGCCCAATAGCCAGCTGTTTGATATGCCCAACACTCAGATGATTGATGGCCCGATTGTATACAATACTCAGATGTCAGCCCACCAATCAGGAGACCAGTCTTATGACTACATACCAAGTGACCTATACATACCAGACTACCAGCCGGAAAAACCAACCTACTCAGACAGTGGTGTGAAGACACCCAGAAACAACATACAATTTGTATAGCTCTGTATGTGAAAATAAAATGATGTGATGATACTATGTATACCGACTCATATCACATCATCCATTTCGTATAATGACATTATGCATGTAAAATGTACTGAAATACTGTAAATAAACAGGTATATAGATTATAATTACGTCTTGTTTGCTGAATATTTAGTGTTTACGGTGTATATACTTGTCATATGGTGAGAGAATGAAGAGTAAAAACCTTGGTCAAGTAATAAAATTTGTTAGCCACATGGGAAAAATTGTGGCGACATTTCAACCAGACTTATAAAAAAACTCGGTCAAACATATGAAAAGTAGGAAAATTTGTTAACCAAAGTGAAAAATGGTGGTCACATTTCAACCAAACTTATAAAAATCTCAGTCAAACTTATGAAAAGTAGGAACATTTGTTAACCAAATGTGAAAAGGTTAACCACATTTCAAACCAAACTTATAAAAAATCGCAGTCAAACATATGAAAAGTAGGAAACTTTGTTAACCAAAGGGCAAAAAGCTTGGCCAAGTAAGAAAATGTGTTAACCAAATGTGAAAAGGTTAGCCAAATTTCAAACCAAACTTATAAAAATCTTAGTCAAACATATGAAAAGTAGGAAAATTTGTTAACCAAATGTGAAAAGTTTGGCCAACTTTCACCCAAGCTTATGAAAAGTGGGAAATTTTGTTGTCCCGATGTGAAAAGTTTGACCAAATCTCACCCAAACTTATGAAAAGTAGGAATCTTTGTTAACCAAATGTGAAAAGGTTAGCCGAATTTCAGACAAAACATATATAAATCTCACTCAAACATATGAAAAGTAGAAAAATTTGTTAACCAATCGTGAAAAGTTTGGCCAACTTTCATCCAAACTTATGAAAAGTGGGAAATTTTGTTGTCCAGATGTGAAAAGTTTGACCAAATTTTCACCCAAACTTATGGAAATTAGGAAATCCTGTTAACTAAAGGGTAAAATTCTTGGCCAAGTAAGAAAATGTGTTAACCAAATGTGAAAAGTTTAGCCAAATTTCAAACCAAACTTATAAAAAGCTCAGTCAAACACATGAAAAATAAGAAAATTTGTTAACTAAACGTGACAAGTTTGGCCAACTTTCACCCAAACTTATGAAAAGTGGAAAATTTTGTTGTCCAGATGTGAAAAGTTTGACCAAAGCTCACCCAAACTCGTGAAAAGTAGTAAATAGTATGCGTCTACTTGGTGGTTTCGGTTAGTTCCTTGTTTAACTTGAGTACTGACTTGAGTGTTTTGGCCTTGATTGGTTCTGGTAGTGCCTTGTTTGATATGAGCACTGACTTGAATGATTTGGTTACTGACTTGCTTGTCTCTGTTAGTACCTTGTTTGACTTCGTTACTGGCTTGGTTAACTTGGTTGAGTCTGGCAAAGTCAGCTAGGATCTCGAGATGCATGGCGCTCATCTGTTCATATTCTTGTCGAGTAAGTGTCATACCCGTCTTAGTCGGGAATTTCTGGTCGGCTTCACCGTAAAATCTTCGGATGTGTAACGTCGTCGTTCCTCTGTAGGATGAGACATACACGGCCTTATCACCACCGCCCACTGGTCTAATAGTCTCAACACTACGAGTCATGTAGACCAAGTTAGCAGGCACAGTCTTGATGTATGTAGTCATCTTCTGATCGCAATGGTTGAGTATTACCAGCCTCGGGTTTATATACTAGTTTTTTAACCACGCGTAACACCGGTTTCAGCCAGTTTCTTAAGTCAAGCGTCCAGATTACGCTGACGCAGCTGTCCGTATGGCGCGACTAAGCAATCTACTACCCGCTCATTGACCCGTTGTATGTTTAAGTTGGGTTGAGGAATGCGGGTCATAGTCGCTTCCTGACCTCTCAACATGCTGAAATAGATATTATAGAGGGCGCCAAGTTACTTGTGTTGTAGTCCTTGTGAGTTATAGTCTGTGAAGTCAGAGTACCAGTGATATACATAAGCAGTCTCCTCACACCCACTGTAGTTTTTCTTCGTATTGCTGACTGGTCAGGTATTAAAGACAGGACTGTAAGTATATTATAGTCATTTTGTTTTTTATTTAGGTGTTTTAATACTCCTCCGCTAGTGTGGACTGATATTTTTTAATTTTAATTACTAGTTACCATACGGGGGTTAGACTATCTCGGCCTCTTTCACTGTTGTTCTTGACTTTTTTTCTCTGCTCCAGGACTTTGACTCTTTGACTGGTCTCCAGGACTGGGGTTAGCATTTGGTCCATCTCTAGTATACGTCGCTAAAAATTCTCTCGTTCTCTGATTACATGGTGCCAGTTGCCATTGCGTTCTTCAGTGTCAACGCTATGAACTGTCAAGAGGTGAGGGTCTGTTGCAAAATTTACCTCGAGAGGAGAAAAAAAACATTGAAACTTATATAAGGCTTCAGCGTCTAGTAATTCATAGTGAAATAAAGAGTACCAGATAATAGAATGTACCATTAGACAGCGGAACTAACACACCTGTTCTTGGAAACTATGAGTGTGACCGTTACTATTTATACATACCTTTCTCGATGGGTGTTGTATTTCATCTGCTGCGACAGAGGAGCAACTTCGGAAACCAGCGGTAGGGTAGTTTTCATTCCACAAGGCATTGATTTTCTTGAGAAACTCAGAGTCTGGTTCATGACCGCTAGACAGAGGGTCACTATTTTCATCTGAAGAAGAGTCGTCAAGCAGATCAAATGTCTCACATGGGTTTACGGTTGTCTGACTACAAGAAGTAGGTTTCTTGCAGAACAACATGTCTAATGACAGATCTGGGATGAAGAACCAAGAATCACCAGTCTTCACACCAGGCACCATAGAAGTTGTGCTACTTTGCTGATCACTGAGCCTGGTACTTCTATTCGACGAATGTTAGTCGTCTTATACACGGTATTTGCTTACGTAGAATGACTCATCAGAATATTGTCTGACCCTGTGACCAGATGCGACTCCATCTTTGACCATTAGTCACGTGTTTCGGATGTATCCCATAAGGCATGAGACCGGCTACAGCGCCATCTTTGATCGGTTTTAGTCACGCGGTTGTAGACTTACACATGTCATCGAGTGTGACGCCATCTTTAACTGATTTTAGCCACGTGTTTCGATTGTATACCTTAGACATATGATCGGAAGCATCACCATATTTGATCGGTTGTATCGTTATGTTGTCAGTACGCTCTGAGTCAACCTCCAGTTTTCCCCCAAAGACATGTCTGAACACGTTCACGTACGTTCACTCGCCGACATAGCCTGTGGTGAGTCACTCAATCGGTCACCTTCAGCTTATGACGATGCTGCTGTTGATGCTGATGATGATAGTGATTTTGTTGATGGAGCTGGGTGATGCTGATTCTGGTAATCCGGGTGAAAGACACTACAGACGATCATGGGTACCGGTTGGTCAGAAAGACATCGGCAAGCTTGTCCAAGAAGCATGAATGCTGGGGCTGACTGCGACGTCGTGTAAATGCAATGCGTTACAACTTGACTGCATGTGACGAAACGCGTTTATGTCTTGGGTCGTAAAGATCCCACACTATTTTGGCGCGTCATCGGGGGACTTTCCCAGCTAAAAATAGAATGAGGGAAGCCGATGGAGGAATTACTATCTAGAATCTTCTCGAAACACCGGAATTTGAGTGACCCGGGAGGCTGGGTATCGCACTAAATTCTCGTGCAGAGAGATCTAGAAATTCTAGGCGGGGAATGACGGTTTCCCGAGAAAGTGTCTTTTCTCAAGAAGCACTATCTTCTCGTGCGCATTGAGTTGGCACGAGTGGGGAAATTGGCTAAACCTTTCATTCACTTCCATTTTGCTCGGAGAGAGCAGACGCAGGCCTTGTGAGCCAATTTTGTGTGGCGTCTCACCTCAACCATGATTCGGCTGACTGTTATGGAAAGGAAGCTGAGAAGCCCTTGAACAGTTCTGAAGCTGACTGGAAATCTGGTTCTTAACATTCAGGTACATATTTGTTTAAATCATTTAACTTTGTGTGTACCACACGCCATTGTTCTAACCTCATTACCTATGCGGATGTCCTTGCATACTAATTAGCAAACCGATCGATAACGCGGTTGATGGCTAATCGTGTGTTTGTTTACTGCGTGTTCGCGAATCAGCTGTTTGGAATGCAGGAAGGCGATGGGGCTATATGGATGTAAAGTATATTTACCATATATTGTATATCGTTGCATCTATTAGGTTGCTGTGTTAGAATAAAACCTAGTTACTTGTGCCTGATAGAAACTTAGATTTATGTCAGTCAGGGGCTGAAGCCAGAAGAACGGTGAGAAAACCAGGTAAGTTGGTAGGTGGAGATTCAGACAAAATTGTGCTTAGTTACTAAGTAAAGGAAGAACGTAGTTCTGTGCCACCAGGAATGATGTAACTATTGTGTAGTAACTTAATAGTGAATTCATTGTGTGGAACACCGGATTTCTGTGGTAAGGTAAGTCTGCTTTGGTGATATATATATATATATATATATATGATGTGACATTGTGTATATATATTAGGTCATGGCAAGTGATACTTCCTGGAGTAATTCCGAACGCCGAATAGGTCGACGCATGATAACAATGCGTGCCGTCGCGATATAAACATGCGTTCTGAATTCTTGTCTAAGCTATCCTGTTTCTTTCATACTGGCGCTAGTGCGAGTGAATGCTAAGGTGCTGGAAGTATGGAAGGATGCAAGGAGGCTGTATGAGACAGGGGACATATAGAATATGGGGGATGTGAAAGCAAGTTATGAAAGTATAGGTTGGTAAACCAGACCAATGATGAAGTTCGGTCCGACCAAGGTTAATCCACTTGAGGGGGCGGAACTGGGACATTACCCTTGGAACATGTGGGGAACATGTATTCTCAAGAAGGCTTCTTGACTCTAAGGCAGAGTCTGATAAGAAGAGTTTGCTATGGCGTGGGCAGGTGGTCCCACCAGCAAACAGGCTTGTGTACATATTGGAGGTGATCATGCACTATTCCTATATCCCGAGGGATGGTATATTGATCAATATTATGTTTCTTAATGAACATTGATGATGTTAGGAACGAGTCCAGGGACTCTTTACCTTATTGTTTAGTTCGAGTTAAATTAGAACTATGATAACAGCCTACTATCACTACTGACGTTAGTGACGACTGGTAGATGATTAGGGATAGGTGAGACCTACGATCAGACTCGTCATTCTGATTTATTGCTCTGTTTGACGGGCTGTTCTGTGAGGCCAGCGGACATTCCTGAACCCATGCTTTACTACTCTCCATATAGAGATAATGCTTTGGTTATATGCATAACTAAGTAGCATGACTGAGGGTTGAGTAGTCATTGGTAGGATGCATGTGGACTAATGTTTGGGCCAGTATACTCTCACCGGTCGCTCTTCCTTTTCAGGAGTTTGCCTGTTGAGGAACCAGTCAACTATAATTGTCGTTGGCAGGAAACCACTTCGTGTGACACAGCGAAGGGTTCAATTCTTTACTTATCACGCCAGACTCCACCACACCATGTACCCAATGTGATTCACCATGTGTGAAGGTTTGCATCACGTAATCCAGGTGCCCTGAATGTGCACGTGTGGGACGTGATGGTTTGTGATGGTTTTCTATGTTAGAAGATATTCTATTTCAGCCAGGAACATTTCAGCATTTTGAGCAAGCCTGCTCAAAGAAAGGAAACACCTGTCCGTATATTATTACGGTGGTTCTGCCTAAACGTGGAAATAAATGCAAGTTACCAGGTGGAAGGGACAATTGATTATAGTCCAACCTGAATTGTTTTCCGTGAAATAGATGTCTGATTCTAATAATGTACTGTCCCAGTATGAAGATTATGAACTGTGTTCGAGTAGGACTCAGTGACATTTCAGTTGCCATATCTGATGCTTCAAGCAGTGTTACTGTGAGGGACCATTGAATTGGTCATTGACATATTCTTCAATCAGTGTTACTGTGATGTGAGGAAGGGACCATTGAATTGGTCATTGACATATTCTTCAATCAGTGTTGCGGTGATGTGAGGAAGGGACCAATGAATTGGTCATTGACATATTCTTTAAGCAGTGTGACTGTGCTATGCTTGATGGACCATTTGATTGGTCAGTGACTACTTAGGTTCATCGAAGTCACGAATACTTGGAGTCAAGTCCAGGAGGATTGTCTCCCAACCAGTGGTGTTAGAGAACTGTGTATTAACAGTGACTCCGGGAGAGTGATACAGATGCAGGTGGTCCAGTGAGTGAGGTCCAACAGTGACTCTATTGTTGTGGATCCACGATCTGGGGACGGAGTGGTCTCCAAGGTTCTAGTCATCTCACTGGAAGGAAGCCGGGTGAGTGGCGGACCGACTGGACAGGACATCTGCATCCAATCTACGTCTCAACTCCATGAAGACAATATTATCTCTGATTCTGTCTCTACTCTACCTTCTATTTGTGTAAATAGATTATTCTATCAGGATGTTCATTTCAGTTCTATATTCTCAAGGGTAGAATAAACTTTATGTACGTTGACTTGCTCTTTGTATAATGATTGAGTGTGGTCTCGGACGATGCCTAAGTGTTCATTGTTCCACAGGAGTAGGTAGTTAGTGGGGGTCTAGAATCTGGAGGGGCTTGTAGACATAAATAACTAATATGAGATCAACCACAGAGTAAAAATGTGTATCTGCCTGTCCAACCCCTGGGTCTAGAATACACGGGAGTGCCAGAGACACCTCGGGTGTGGTTCACTCTCACTACCCAAGGTGAACTCGTTACACTGCAGTATGTAATAGTCAGACACAACTACTCCCCCGATGTGTCTCCACCTTGCCGTGGTGAGGGAGCTTGCGTGTCTCATCTACCCCATGTGCTTGCCGATGGGTGAAAACTACATATCGGACGGCTCGTGGGATAGGGACCAGACTAAGAGAAACACAACCTGCTGCTCTGCAGGTAAGACTGAGGATAGCAGTCAAAATCAGGCAAACGATCCCTAAAATTTCAGTCCGGACATAACCTCTAAGGCTCCCATCCGAGGTGTATGGCTGAACGTCTCTAAGCCATAAACTCTCGGAAGTGAAAGCCTGGCCGACACAAAACACTAAAGGCTCCCTGTCGAGGGCTGTGGCTGAACGCCTCTAAGCCACAAACCCTCGGACTTGAGAGCCAGGTCGATACCCACCTTTCGAAAAATAAAGGCGTAATACTGAGCAAGCTACATGCTCAGGTCTGATACAAGTTCGAAGGCTCTCAGCTGGGGGATATGAGAGATTCCCGGATGATAGGGCCAGGCCGTTTCTCGTTCACCGCTGCACGAAGGTAAGGTGCTGAGCCGGCAGCACAAGTAGCCTACCTCGTGAGCGAGTACAAAAAGTCAAAAAAGTGCCCCAGTCAAAGAAAATGGCTGCGAAAACTGTACCTAACTCATAAAGAGTGTTGACAAAAGTGGAAGAACGTCTCAATGACGCAAAATGGAACGCACGGCGAGCGAACCTATTGCGTGGTCCGAAGTCAAAAGCAAAAGCTTACCGAGTGGGTGTCGCTTGCAGTCTGACCGTCCCTGGTGTGTGCTTGAGCGATCAGTGGCAAACGAGTTGCCCAACACATGGAAGTGAGGAACTAAAGCAGCCATGAGCAGGACGTGGCAACTCCTCGGGTGAGCCCAGTCACAGAGCAATATGTGCCGGCTCTGCAATTATGGAAGCCGCCTTGGATAGCGAGGGAATGCTCATGGTATGCCCCTGCCTTCCCTTGAGGGCCGACCACGATGTCGTTCATCGTTCTATCTTGACCAGCTGAGATGTTAGCGACATCACAACAGTCCAACGTGCCTCGAAACCAGAGGATGGCTAACCTCATTAAAAAATGCCCGCTGAAGTCGGAAGTGTCGTCCTACGGGTGGCAAACAAAAAGTTGACACTACGCAATTACGTCCGAGTGAAATGTCTCGTCCAAATGTCTCTCGTGCTAGGAACAGCTCTGACTACCTAGTTTCCGAATGCCGCTCTTGTTCGGAACAGCACTGACTGGGTAGTTTTCCGAATGTCTGTTGAGCCTGGAAAAGCTCTGATGGGCGCAACGACAAGCACATGTCTGAAAACTCGCTGAGTGGATGCCGTCTGCAAACCTGTCTGGTTTGTGCGGGAATAACCCGGGGAAGCGAAGTGACCAATATATTGAAGTGAGGATTTAAAGCAGCCATGAGCAGGACGTGACGATCTCCCTCGGTGAGCCCAAATCCAGGGCGTTATGTGTCGGCCCTGCAACTATGGAAGCAACCTTGGATGGCGGAAAATGCTATGGACTGTCCCTGTCTTCCTTTGAGGGATGACCGTTGTCTTCGACCGTTCAACCTTGGCCAGCATGCTTGCAGATGGCACCACAAAAGTGAGAGTCTCCCAGGAATGCTACCTGGTCAAAAAAAAAAGCACGCTTAAGTTGATGCGTTGGCCTGCGGGTTTCGGCCCAAGGGCCGATAACAGACACACCGCAATCACATCTGAAAAAACACTCCGGATGAACGAAAAGAAAAAGAAGAAGAAGACAACTATAGTACAAGGCATAGTTTTGGTCGTGAGTTGACACGGCGAATCATGATAGCACACGATCAACCAATCAATGTTAGGGCAGAGTGCAACGTCCTGTAAATGGCTTGCTTTACAGCTTAACTGTGCTATGTAAAAGATAGACACACAGGTATAGTACAATACCTAGCTTTGGCCATGCCATGACACGGTAAAGCATGGTGGCACACGACCAACCAATCAATGTTGGGGTTGCATGCGACGTCCTGTAATTGATAGCGCGCACACACACGCATGTACATACACGCACGCTTACGCATGTGACATGACTGCCGCTCGTTCAATAAGACAGCAGCAATCTTACCCAGCAAGCACACCACTCCATAGAATATTGGGGTTGACTGCGCCGTCCTGTAATTGATAGCACACACGCACGCACACCCACACACGCATGCACATACACACACGCGCGCTAGCGCACACGACCTGACTGTCGTTCGTATATAATGACAATTGCAAACTTGCCCAGCACACACGAAACTCCAAAGAATGTTGAGGTTGACTGTGATGTCCTGTAATTGATAACACACACACACACACGCGCGCGCGCGCGCGTACGTGCCATGACTACCGTTCGTTCAATAAGACAGCAACAATCTTACTCAGGAAGTCAGACACTCCGTAGAATACCGAGGTTGACTGTGATGTCCTGTAATTGATAGCACACCCGCCCGCGCGCGCACGCACGCATACACACACGCACGCGCTAGCGCACATGACCTGACTGTCGTTTGTATATAATGACAATTGCAAACTTGCCCAGCACACACGAAACTCCAAAGAATGTTGAGGTTGACTGTGATGTCCTGTAATTGATAGCACACGCGCGCGCGCATGCACACACGCATGTATATACACACACGCACGCTAGCGCACACCCCATGACTGTCGTTCGTCCATAATGACAATTGCAAAACTTGCCTCAGAAAGTCAGACACTCCGTAGAATACTGAGGTTGACTGTGATGTCCTGCAATTGATAGCACACCCACGCAGGCACACACATACACACACACACAGACGCACGCCTACATGTGCACACACACACACATACTCGACAGTACACCCACTCACGCACACACATATTCAGTATTGTTTCATGAGAGCGAGAGAGAGAGAGAGAGAGAGAGAGAGAGAGAGAGAGAGAGAGAGAGAGAGAGATTTACAGCAAAATAGAAATACAAATATGTGTTGAATTTTTGTATGCCTGACCACTGCATATTTTCCACTCGCCTAGCCGTCACTGGTAATTACCTTCAGGTTCTTATCTATCGGTTATCAGTACTCCGCTGGCCTTTGGCTATTGTCGTCTCCGTCGGCTCGTGTTCGGCGAAGCGTCACTGGTTGTTTGTGCGCGCAGGTAACGGGGCATTCACGGGGAACAATTCTGGTTTGAGCCAAGGAACAACGATTAATCTCCCTTGGTTAATTCTATTTATGTTTGTAAAAGGGGACGTTATTTGTTTAATAATATTACATAATTTAATGTATATCTCGGGAACTTATGGCTTATTTTAAACGGGGATTAGAGTTTTTTTATTGAAATTAATATGGTCCACTATACATACATTGAATGCCAGCTAATCAACAATCTGGGATGCATCCACCCGACAGGAATTAATACTGTCGTGGACGCTACAGTATAACTGTGGCATCTTCCCCAATTGTTTACACTACCTATTACCGTGCTGTCCCCCCCCCCCCCCCCCGCGATATCTAGACTTAATTGTCCCCACATTTCTATGTTTCCATAGCAGACTGTTCACATATTTTTGGCTACTCTAATCCTTTTTGGCAACCCATTTTAAATTCTGCGCCACGCGTTTTCGCAGCTGGCCATAGTCACATTTTCTGCCCCACGTGGAATTATCAGGTTGTGCACTATAAGTGATAGGTCGTGTGTTTGTGTTTTTGTCGTCAGCTATCTGTGTTGTCATTGACAAAGATTCTTAGAATCGAAACGTCTGTGTGTCGTATTGTATACGTTCGTGTGTATTTTATCTTATTTTATTATTCATTTTTTTATATTTATTGAGTGCTTCTGATTTCGGATTTTTCACCTGTATTTCGCGACACGTGGATCTCCTTGTAAGGTATGTGCAACGTTTGTTAATGTTGTTAGTTCGTTTTTTCTCGCAGGAATTTAAAATACCTATTTGTTTCCATTTCATATTGTTATATCCTGCTGCAGCCGCTGCTTTTTCTCTCTATTCCATATACATACAAGAATTTAGACGGTTTAATTACGTTTTGGGTTTAATTTTTAGTGTTATTCTATGGTCGATTAGAATATTCATAAACCAGATTTCCACCAAACGGTTAAAGGTTATACATGGGTAAGGAAAACCTGTCGAAGCGTGTAAAAGTTTATTCATGCAGTCCAAAAGGGGATCCTCGGGTTCGCTCGAGAGATGAAATAAATCAATTTCTGTCATACTGACTTCGGTCTCCTCATCGAAGGCGATCGATATGACTGGAGGTCGATCACACACACACACACACACACACACACACACACACACACACACACACACACACTGGGACTCGAACCCGGCAACTATTTGGTCTACTTATATAAGTATTCCACATGACCGGGGCTTGTCTCGTTGTCCGCCCCACCACCGCCGCCGTCGCCGCCCCGCCCGTGTGCCCCGGAACCGGAAGTAGTCATCACGACAACCGGAAGTGGTCATCCAAGAAAATAACCGCCAAAATTCAAAAAAGGCGGTCGCCGAAGGACACAGTTTGGTGACGTCAGAGCATAGGATCATGACTTTTGTATAGTAAAATATGATGTCAGCCGAAGGACACGTGTCCTAAAATGATAAGTAGTTTGCGTGTTTCTTACTACTTCTGGTTCTTTCCTCCATCAAACTTGCCAGATGTCACCAAGTTCTCTAGTATATTTCTTCTCATAACATGCCCCAAAAATCTTGACTGTCTACGCCTAATTTCTCTAATCAGTTTATGGGGTTTTCATTTGTTTCTTGTGTATTAGCTGCTGTCTGGACATAGAGCTACTTTAAGATAAAACCGATGTGTGGAGTCGGGAGGGGAGTGCAACTGAACAGACGGAGTAACCACATCTGGGGGGAAAAACTGGCTCAGACGGGAGTGAGTGAATGGTCTGGATCATACTCAAAGAGTAAAGGAAACGCCAGAGAGACTTTAATCACACATCTACTGGAATAAAGTTGGTTGCAAATCTTTACAGGACGTAGCAATCAACTCCAGCAGTGTGTTTTTTTTTTTTTTATGTGTGATTTACTGGGCAAATTTAGTCTCAATAGCCTGCCACTGCTTTCTGACCAATCGACGTCCATGCCCGTTGTTAAAAATCAACACAATGCGGTCTACTAACAAATCACCTGCAGATGATTTCGAACGCGGTATGCGGGATTGCGAATCGTGTTAGCTGCCCTTTCGCCACGAACTCTTGTGGCTTGTGAAGCGGGGCGCGGAGCAAGTGAAGGAATGTCTCGGATACAGTGGTATCCATTATTATGGCCGAATGGATTAGAGCGCTCGTTCTTAAACATCCGGTGTGCTGATGCCGAGGTAGCAGGTTCAACCCCTACACCGGTCAGTTGGACTAAAATGTTGACGTCTCGTCCTTGACTTGGTGACGTAAATTACAGGTACCTCTGAAGTCGGAATGGGTTCGCCTGATAGCGAGGGACAATGGTAATTAGGAAAGCTAATCCACACACACAATTCAGTCCGTTTCTACTAGAATTAGCGTGTATGGACTAATCTCAAGTTCACAGCGAGTGAGCGCGAAATAAAAACATCCAGAATTAAGTGGGGGAACTGACCGAACCACTTACGGGGTTATCCGTGTGCAATGAACGTGGCCCTTTACAAACTAAACCAGACAAGCAAAAATCACTTGGAATGGTTCCAGCAAAGAGGGCAATCAATCCTGCAGCAAATGAGATTGTTTGCTGTGCGAATCCCCGCCTAAAGTAATACACGTGTCAAGACAGGATGAGAAGATCAATAGATATCTATGACAAGTGGACCCCAAGCTGAAAAGAGAAACCCCATAACAATCAATACCCGAGTCAACAACGCTAGTTTTCAATGTTGCAGCAGCGATGCCTGAACTGTTCTTTCTTCAGGCCCTGCTCATTTTTACCTCTATAGTGAAATGTTCTTTCGAGAAAAAGTAAATAGCCTCAAAAACACAAATCACATCTTAATAGTACGTCATTCTCAACTTTGAACTTACAACTACCGTACAGACATGTGTCAGCGCGGCAGTGAGGTTTAATGCGCTTAAAATTCCAGTGCGCTGATGGATTGGTTGAGGGTTCAATTCACACACCGGTCAGTCAGCTGGACTTTATTTTTGCGGTCGCTCGCCTTGAACTCAAGCGTAGTCCATACACGTGCTATTACTTCTAATGCACTGGACTGATTTTTGCGTGTGGATTAGCGTTCCCTATTTCCAGTGTCCCTCGCCATCACGTGAACCCACTCCGACTTCAGAGGCACTTATAATTTACGTCCCCAAGTCAAGGACGAGAAGTCAAAATTTTAGTCCAATTGCATCAGATGAAAGACTACTGAACGTAATACTGCCTAGCTAATCAACCAGGAGTTAGGGCTGATCACAACACCCTGCAAACGACACGCATCATTTTTATTTATAAGTCAAGACAAGTTGAGGCTGGAATACATCACAGACTAGAAGATATTCCCTGCAAATTGTAAACCAATTATGAGCACGTTTACAAAGAACTTGGCCTGAGTTGGTTGAACACCCATGGTCCGCTGGGAGAAGAAAGACTACAGAAAAAGACAAAGATCTACTGGGATGTGTACTTCTCCACAGGTTGTTGTTGTTGCTGCTGTTGTTGTATGTCTCCACAGATTGTTGTTGTCGCTGTTGCTGCTGTTGTTGTATGTCTCCACAGATTATTTTTGTCGCTGCTGCTGTTGTATGTCTCCACAGATTGTTGTTGTTGTATGTCTCCACAGATTGTTGTTGTTGTCACTGCTATTGTTGTATGTCTCCATGGATTGTTGTCGCTGTTGCTGCTGTTGTTGTATGTCTCCACATATTATTTTTGTCGCTGCTGCTGTTGAATGTCTCCACAGATTGTTGTTGTTGTCACTGCTATTGTTGTATGTCTCCACAGATTATTGCTGTCGCTGTTGCTGCTGTTGTTGCATGTCTCCTCTCCACAGATTTGTGTTGTTGTCGCTGTCGTATATATTCACAGATTGTTGTTGTTGTCACTGCTATTGTTGTATGTCTCCACAGATTGTTGTTGTTGTCACTGCTGTTGTTGTATGTCTCCACATATTGTTGTTGTTGTCACTGCTGTTGTTGTATGTCTCCACAGATTGTTGTTGTTGTCACTGCTGTTGTTGCATGTCTCCACAGATTGTTGTTGTTGTCACTGCTATTGTTGTATGTCTCCACAGATTGTTGTTGTTGTCACTGCTATTGTTGTATGTCTCCACAGATTGTTGTTGTTGTCACTGCTATTGTTGTATGTCTCCACAGATTGTTGTTGTTGTTGTCACTGCTGTTGTTGTATGTCTCCACAGATTGTTGTTGTTGTCACTGCTATTGTTGTATGTCTCCACAGATTGTTGTTGTTGTCACTGCTATTGTTGTATGTCTCCACAGATTGCTGTTGTTGCCACTGCTATTGTTGTATGTCTCCACAGATTATTGTTGTCGCTGCTGCTGTTGTTGTATGTCTCCAGATTATTGTTGTCGCTGTTGTTGTATGTCTCCACAGATTATTGTTGTCGCTGCTGCTGCTGTTGTATGTCTCCACAGATTATTGTTGTCACTGCTGTTGTATGTCTCCACAGATTATTGTTGTCACTGCTATTGTTGTATGTCTCCACAGATTGTCTTTGCCACTGCTATTGTTGTATGTCTCCACAGATTGTTGTTGTTGTCGCTGCTGCTGCTGCTGTTGTATGTCTCCACAGATTGTTGTTGTCACTGCTGTTGTATGTCTCCACAGATTATTGTTGTCACTGCTATTGTTGTATGTCTCCACAGATTGTTGTTGTTGTCACTGCTGCTATGGTATGTCTCCACAGATTGTTATTTTTCCTGCTGCTGCTGTATGTCTCCAAAGAATTTTTTTTTTCCCAGGACCCTGTCCCATTTTCTCAGGGCGTGTCCAATTTTATCATGATCCAGTCTCATTTTCTCATGATCCAGTCTCATTTTCTCATGATGCAGTGCCATTTTATCAGAGTCAGTCCCAGTATCTCCTGAGCCAGTCCCAGTATCTCCTGTGCCAGCCCCATTATCTCCTGTGCCAGCCCCATTTTCTCCTGAGCCAGTCTCAGGATCTCCTGAGCCAGTTTCAGGATCTCCTGAGCCAGTCCCATTATCTCCTGAGCTAGTCCCATTATCTCCTGAGTCAGTCCCATTTTCTCAGAAGCCAGGATATTTGGCAAATGCAGGCTATGAAAACGATTGAAAATGCAGGCGCCTTTAAATACATGTTCCAGGCGTCATGGCAACCGGGTGGCCTGGATTTGTCTAGCCCTGTATATGAGTGATATTGCTCTGATATAAGGTGTGTTTTTAATGATTGTGCAGTGTTTGAAAATGTTGCCAGTCCAAGTTGTGTATTCACCCTCTGTAAAGTTCATACAACATTATAGGTAAATAAAAAACTTGGACCGGAAATATTTTCAAACACTGCGCAGTCATTAAAAATACACACTGTATAAGGCATCCCCTGTTTGTTTGTTTTTAATCAATGATTTTATCTTAAACTGATTCAAAGCCAAAGGAAAATATATCACCAAATACAACCTCCCATTTGGACAGAAGGGCGATATATAGGCATACTTGGGTCATTGTGTTATTTGTTTTGTTTCGTGGTATCTTCCGCAATTTGAATGATCAGTGAATGTAAATTGACATGATAATTGTTCATTTGATTGTGTACAAGGTTTGGTCCAAACCCACTTTTTGTTTTGACAGTGAATCAGTTAATATCAACAAAGAACTCGGGTCACCGTACTGATATATACGAAATGTTGAACAAGCACACAGTCTTAATCAAGAAAATGCGACCAGCCAGCATGTTAAAGATTAGCACGATACAGAAAGGGAAGCAGATAAGAACATGGTACACTATGACCCTCTCATATAAAGGTAAAGTGTTACATTTCTGTAAACGAGAGCCTAGAACTGTGACTGCATTTTTCAAAAACTCTACTTCTGCATCAGCACACCGGATGTTTAAGCGCCTTTATCCATTTGGCCATGCTGACCTCCACATAGGCCATGAGAGTAAACACCCTGCAAACGACACGCATCATTTTTATTTATAAGTCAAGACAAGTTGAGGCTGGAATACATCACAGACTAGAAGATATTCCCTGCAAATTGTAAACCAATTATGAGCACGTCTACAAAGAACTTGGCCTGAGTTGGTTGAACACACATGGTCCGCTGGGAGAAGAAAGACTACAGAAAAAGACAAAGATCTACTGGGATGTGTACTTCTCCACAGGTTGTTGTTGCTGCTGCTGTTGTTGTATGTCTCCACAGATTGTTGTTGTCGCTGTTGCTGCTGTTGTTGTATGTCTCCACAGATTATTTTTGTCGCTGCTGCTGTTGTATGTCTCCACAGATTGTTGTTGTTGTATGTCTCCACAGATTGTTGTTGTTGTCACTGCTATTGTTGTATGTCTCCATGGATTGTTGTCGCTGTTGCTGCTGTTGTTGTATGTCTCCACATATTATTTTTGTCGCTGCTGCTGTTGAATGTCTCCACAGATTGTTGTTGTTGTCACTGCTATTGTTGTATGTCTCCACAGATTATTGCTGTTGCTGTTGCTGCTGTTGTTGCATGTCTCCTCTCCACAGATTTGTGTTGTTGTCGCTGTCGTATATATTCACAGATTGTTGTTGTTGTCACTGCTATTGTTGTATGTCTCCACAGATTGTTGTTGTTGTCACTGCTATTGTTGTATGTCTCCACAGATTATTGTTGTCGCTGTCGTATGTCTCCACAGATTGTTGTTGTCACTGCTATTGTTGTATGTCTCCACAGATTGTTGTTGTCACTGCTATTGTTATATGTCTCCACAGATTGTTGTTGTTGTCACTGCTATTGTTGTATGTCTCCACTGATTATTGTTGTCACTGCTATTGTTGTATGTCTCCACTGATTATTGTTGTCACTGCTATTGTTGTATGTCTCCACTGATTATTGTTGTCACTGCTATTGTTGTATGTCTCCACAGATTATTGTTGTCGCTGTCGTATGTCTCCACAGATTATTGTTGTCACTGCTATTGTTGTATGTCTCCACTGATTATTGTTGTCACTGCTATTGTTGTATGTCTCCACAGATTGTTGTTGTCACTGCTATTGTTGTATGTCTCCACAGATTGTTGTTGTCACTGCTATTGTTGTATGTCTCCACTGATTATTGTTGTCGCTGCTATTGTTGTATGTCTCCACTGATTATTGTTGTCACTGCTATTGTTGTATGTCTCCACAGATTGTTGTTGTCACTGCTATTGTTGTATGCCTCCACAGATCATTGTTGTCGCTGTTGCTGTTGTTGTATGTCTCCACAGATTGTTATTGTTGTCACTGCTGCTATGGTATGTCTCCACAGATTGTTATTTTTCCTGCTGCTGCTGTATGTCTCCAAAGAATTGTTTTTTTCCCAGGACCCTGTCCCATTTTCTCAGGGCGTGTCCAATTTTATCATGATCCAGTCTCATTTTCTCATGATCCAGTCTCATTTTCTCATGATGCAGTGCCATTTTATCAGAGTCAGTCCCAGTATCTCCTGAGCCAGTCCCAGTATCTCCTGTGCCAGCCCCATTATCTCCTGTGCCAGCCCCATTTTCTCCTGAGCCAGTCTCAGGATCTCCTGAGCCAGTTTCAGGATCTCCTGAGCCAGTCCCATTATCTCCTGAGCTAGTCCCATTATCTCCTGAGTCAGTCCCATTTTCTCAGAAGCCAGGATATTTGGCAAATGCAGGCTATGAAAACGATTGAAAATGCAGGCGCCTTTAAATACATGTTCCAGGCGTCATGGCAACCGGGTGGCCTGGATTTGTCTAGCCCTGTATATGAGTGATATTGCTCTGATATAAGGTGTGTTTTTAATGATTGTGCAGTGTTTGAAAATGTTGCCAGTCCAAGTTGTGTATTCACCCTCTGTAAAGTTCATACAACATTATAGGTAAATAAAAAACTTGGACCGGAAATATTTTCAAACACTGCGCAGTCATTAAAAATACACACTGTATAAGGCATCCCCTGTTTGTTTGTTTTTAATCAATGATTTTATCTTAAACTGATTCAAAGCCAAAGGAAAATATATCACCAAATACAACCTCCCATTTGGACAGAAGGGCGATATATAGGCATACTTGGGTCATTGTGTTATTTGTTTTGTTTCGTGGTATCTTCCGCAATTTGAATGATCAGTGAATGTAAATTGACATGATAATTGTTCATTTGATTGTGTACAAGGTTTGGTCCAAACCCACTTTTTGTTTTGACAGTGAATCAGTTAATATCAACAAAGAACTCGGGTCACCGTACTGATATATACGAAATGTTGAACAAGCACACAGTCTTAATCAAGAAAATGCGACCAGCCAGCATGTTAAAGATTAGCACGATACAGAAAGGGAAGCAGATAAGAACATGGTACACTATGACCCTCTCATATAAAGGTAAAGTGTTACATTTCTGTAAACGAGAGCCTAGAACTGTGTCTGCATTTTTCAAAAACTCTACTTCGGCATCAGCACACCGGATGTTTAAGCGCCTTTATCCATTTGGCCATGCTGACCTCCACATAGGCCATGAGAGTAAACACCCTGCAAACGACACGCATCATTTTTATTTATAAGTCAAGACAAGTTGAGGCTGGAATACATCACAGACTAGAAGATATTCCCTGCAAATTGTAAACCAATTATGAGCACGTCTACAAAGAACTTGGCCTGAGTTGGTTGAACACACATGGTCCGCTGGGAGAAGAAAGACTACAGAAAAAGACAAAGATCTACTGGGATGTGTACTTCTCCACAGGTTGTTGTTGCTGCTGCTGTTGTTGTATGTCTCCACAGATTGTTGTTGTCGCTGTTGCTGCTGTTGTTGTATGTCTCCACAGATTATTTTTGTTGCTGCTGCTGTTGTATGTCTCCACAGATTGTTGTTGTTGTATGTCTCCACAGATTGTTGTTGTTGTCACTGCTATTGTTGTATATCTCCATGGATTGTTGTCACTGTTGCTGCTGTTGTTGTATGTCTCCACATATTATTTTTGTCGCTGCTGCTGTTGAATGTCTCCACAGATTGTTGTTGTTGTCACTGCTATTGTTGTATGTCTCCACAGATTATTGCTGTTGCTGTTGCTGCTGTTGTTGCATGTCTCCTCTCCACAGATTTGTGTTGTTGTCGCTGTCGTATATATTCACAGATTGTTGTTGTTGTCACTGCTATTGTTGTATGTCTCCACAGATTGTTGTTGTTGTCACTGCTATTGTTGTATGTCTCCACAGATTATTGTTGTCGCTGTTGTATGTCTCCACAGATTGTTGTTGTTGTCACTGCTATTGTTGTATGTCTCCACAGATTGTTGTTGTTGTCACTGCTATTGTTGTATGTCTCCACAGATTATTGTTGTCGCTGTCGTATGTCTCCACAGATTGTTGTTGTCACTGCTATTGTTGTATGTCTCCACAGATTGTTGTTGTCACTGCTATTGTTATATGTCTCCACAGATTGTTGTTGTTGTCACTGCTATTGTTGTATGTCTCCACTGATTATTGTTGTCACTGCTATTGTTGTATGTCTCCACTGATTATTGTTGTCACTGCTATTGTTGTATGTCTCCACTGATTATTGTTGTCACTGCTATTGTTGTATGTCTCCATAGATTATTGTTGTCGCTGTCGTATGTCTCCACAGATTATTGTTGTCACTGCTATTGTTGTATGTCTCCACAGATTGTTGTTGTCACTGCTATTGTTGTATGTCTCCACAGATTGTTGTTGTCACTGCTATTGTTGTATGTCTCCACTGATTATTGTTGTCACTGATATTGTTGTATGTCTCCACTGATTATTGTTGTCACTGCTATTGTTGTATGTCTCCACAGATTGTTGTTGTCACTGCTATTGTTGTATGCCTCCACAGATCATTGTTGTCGCTGTTGCTGTTGTTGTATGTCTCCACAGATTGTTGTTGTTGTCACTGCTGCTATGGTATGTCTCCACAGATTGTTATTTTTCCTGCTGCTGCTGTATGTCTCCAAAGAATTTTTTTTTTCCCAGGACCCTGTCCCATTTTTTCAGGGCGTGTCCAATTTTATCATGATCCAGTCTCATTTTCTCATGATCCAGTCTCATTTTCTCATGATGCAGTGCCATTTTATCAGAGTCAGTCCCAGTATCTCCTGAGCCAGTCCCAGTATCTCCTGTGCCAGCCCCATTATCTCCTGTGCCAGCCCCATTTTCTCCTGAGCCAGTCTCAGGATCTCCTGAGCCAGTTTCAGGATCTCATGAGCCAGTCCCATTATCTCCTGAGCTAGTCCCATTATCTCCTGAGTCAGTCCCATTTTCTCAGAAGCCAGGATATTTGGCAAATGCAGGCTATGAAAACGATTGAAAATGCAGGCGCCTTTAAATACATGTTCCAGGCGTCATGGCAACCGGGTGGCCTGGATTTGTCTAGCCCTGTATATGAGTGATATTGCTCTGATATAAGGTGTGTTTTTAATGATTGTGCAGTGTTTGAAAATGTTGCCAGTCCAAGTTGTGTATTCACCCTCTGTAAAGTTCATACAACATTATAGGTAAATAAAAAACTTGGACCGGAAATATTTTCAAACACTGCGCAGTCATTAAAAATACACACTGTATAAGGCATCCCCTGTTTGTTTGTTTTTAATCAATGATTTTATCTTAAACTGATTCAAAGCCAAAGGAAAATATATCACTAAATACAACCTCCCATTTGGACAGAAGGGCGATATATAGGCATACTTGGGTCATTGTGTTATTTGTTTTGTTTCGTGGTATCTTCCGCAATTTGAATGATCAGTGAATGTAAATTGACATGATAATTGTTCATTTGATTGTGTACAAGGTTTGGTCCAAACCCACTTTTTGTTTGACAGTGAATCAGTTAATATCAACAAAGAACTCGGGTCACCGTACTGATGTATACGAAATGTTGAACAAGCACACAGTCTTAATCAAGAAAATGCGACCAGCCAGCATGTTAAAGATTAGCACGATACAGAAAGGGAAGCAGATAAGAAGAACATGGTACACTATGACCCTCTCATATAAAGGTAAAGTGTTACATTTCTGTAAACGAGAGCCTAGAACTGTGTCTGCATTTTTCAAAAACTCTACTTCGGCATCAGCACACCGGATGTTTAAGCGCCTTTATCCATTCGGCCATGCTGACCTCCACATAGGCCATGAGAGTAAACACATATTGGCAACAAACATCCCTAAGTTTAACCACGAATGGTGTAAGAAACTGTGAGTAAGAAGAGAAACAACACGCAGCAACAAGCTTCAATGACTTTAATACTTGGAAAGAATATAACCGCCATTGTTTTTTATTGTTGATTGAACTGCATATCCTCTACAAGGTAACTCCAGCATTTTTTGGCTGGTTGTGATTTCTTGGCAAGTTTATGTTCAGTAGTTTGCCATTGCTTTCTGAACAACTGGTACTCATAGCTTTGTATGAAAACCAACACAAGGCAGTCTGCTTCCAAACCGCCCGCAGCTGTGTTTTGAACACAGTATGCGGGATTACAAACTGCATGTGTAATCTCTTCACTACAGCGCCGGCACAGCCATATGACATGAGTACTCAATAAAATACAAAAGACTAGGCCTACACAAAATAATTGAACCAAAATAAACTTCAAATTTTCTACGTGCAACAAGGCTAATAGACTACAATGGCTGGGGCATATCGAAAGAATGGAAGATAATAGGGAAACAAAACTCGCTTACACTCAGGAAATACATGACCGTAGACCCCGAGGTAGACCAAGAAGACGGTGGAGAGATAATATATATACAGACCTACAAGCACTTGGAATCAATGACTGGCAAGAGAAGGTCAACCAGAGAGACGAATGGAGATGGATTGTATCTGCAGCAAAGAACCTCAATGGCTCGGAACGCTGAAGAAGAAGAAGAAGAAGAAGAAGAAGAAGAAGAAGAAGAAGAAGAAGAAGAAGAAGAAGAAGAAGAAGAAGAATTATTTCTTAAATGTCGATGTGACCTAAAGAATAAGAGCACTTGCTCTTAAACTTCCGGTACGCTGATAGCAGGGTAGGCAGTTCCACTCCTACACTGGAATTAAGTTGGATTTCTCATTCAGAAAGCAATGGCAAACTGCTGAACGTAATATTGCCTAGAACATCCACCTGGGGTGGATCACATTATCCGGCCATAGAACATGCATCAGTAGGGGGACCACCTGGGATGGATCACATTATCCTGCCATAGAGCATGCATCAGTAGCGGGACCACCTGGGGTGGATCACATTATCCTGCCATAGAACATGCATCAGTAGGGGGACCACCTGGGGTGGATCACATTATCCTGCCATAGAACATGCATCAGTAGGGGGACCACCTGGGATGGATCACATTATCCTGCCATAGAGCATGCATCAGTAGCGGGACCACCTGGGGTGGATCACATTATCCTGCCATAGAACATGCATCAGTAGCGGGACCACCTGGGGTGGATCACATTATCCTGCCATAGAACATGCATCAGTAGGGGGGAAATAATGATTTCCTTTTAGGAACCTAAATCGTCTATCAGCACAAAGAACAAAGTTTAATTAAATGTAATTAAGAAATGCAAATACAAAGCAGTGAAAATGTCACCTAACAATTATGTGAATATTACCTTCTTCACATAACATAGATATGGGTAATCCTTTCAGAATTACTGACACAAAGATGTGAAATGCTAAGATTATCACATATATTATGTTTCTTAGTTCTGTAGTGGTCTTAACCTGTTTCTGAATTCTTCACCTCTTCCCCCCCTAACATTGAACAACAGGTGGTAAACCTTTCACAAGCCCATGTCAATCCGTACAGATCTTAATCCTCATGTGCAGGTCAGCATGGCCGAATGGATAAACACGTTTAAACATGTGGCGTGCTGAGGTAGAGGGTTCAACCAATAACCTGATCAGTTGGATTGAAATGTTGACATGGGGACATAAATTTCAAATATCTCTAAAGTCGGAGTGGGTTCGCCTGATGGCGAGGGACAGTGCTAATAGGGAAAGCTGATCCACATGTAAAAATCAGACTAGTGCACTAGAAGTAATAGCACAGGTCTGGACTGCGTTTGAGTTTAAAGCGAGCGAACACAAAAATAAAAATAAAAATATAATCATGTTCCATCATTTGGTGAAGGTGTTCCACATCTCTCCACAGATCACTGTTATTAGTGTTCTGGATCAACTCTACTGATGTTATTCCTCAATATCACCATCTCAGTCCCTCCAGCATCATTTCTCTTGGTCTGCCTCTGCTTTGTTCCCACTGATCTTTCCAGTTGTAACAATATTTCTCAAATGCCCCTTTTCTCATCACATGACCAAAGAATAACATCTGTCTCTTACAGGTATATATAATGCTCTAGTTTCATTAGCCCCTTCCAGGCAAAAATATTTAGTCCCAGGAACCACATCTCTAGCTTCTAGTTTGTCTCTTTCTTACAGGTATATATAATGTTCTAGTTTCATTAGCCTCTTCCAGGCAAAAATATTTAGTCCCAGGAACCACATCTCTGTAGCTTTCAAGCTTTTTCTAATTTGTTCATACACATTCCATGATTTGCTGCCATACAGCCATACTCTCTTTCTTACATTCAGTGATAGTAACTTATTGCATATGACACATCATTTTCTGGAATGCACCTTATTTTTGCCCTATTCTTCTCTTAATCTCTATCGTGCATCGTCCATCTGCTGTTATAATTATAATATTATAATGTTACGATATATTACAGAGATATAAAATTAACAATATAAAAGACAATTTCTCATACTGTGCCTTCTACTTTCAAACACAAGAGACAAGCCACTAGAACCTAGTTATGCACCTCAAATTTCAGTGTGTCCGACTTCATCATGCATTTATGAAGGGTTTGCTTCCTCTAGACAGATCCCATTCTAGGTAACCGGCTCCATCTACCAGTGGGTATGTTTTTTGGGTCATGTTACGAGAAGAAATAAATTGAAGAATTTAGTGACAACTGGCAAGATCAAGAGGAAGAGAGCAAGAGGAGGGCAGAGAAGTAAATACCTGAATAGCTTGGCCACACTGTATGGTCGAGACAAGAACACTGAGCTTATCCTTGACTCTGGTGATCGAGTGAGATGGCAAAACATGACCACCCACTTTACTGGCATGGCACGTGATGATGATGCTTTTCTTTCCTAAATATTTTGCCATAGCAACCGCATTATGGCCTACTCATTGCGATTTCTAACTGTTGTGGATTTTTAAAAAAATATTTGCAACTTGCACATGCGATCTCTTCCCCCCCCCCCCCCCCCTCACTTTTCCCTCCAAAAAGACTAGAGGTATATGATCAAGAATGCTATTAATCTACTCACAGCCCTACGCGTGTCAGGCTTTCCAAGCAAGGGATTCAGATAAGTACCTTTAATTAGTTTAATATTGTCATAGTGTGTTTCATGTAGGTTTGTTTGTTTGTTTGTCCTGTGCTGACGAAGGCTTTGGCCGCAACGTCCAATTTGTCTCTTGTAGTCGTGTATTAGTAAAGCTTACAATCTACTTCTTGTTTTTTTTGGGTGATTCATTCATTGCCTTAGGTATATGATCACACTAGCCAAGAGATCAAGTGGACATGTGATACCAAAGGGTACCAATAGTTCCCAGGCCTATTGTGAGATGAACTTGGTAGTTTATGAGTCTGAGGTAGACACTTTAACCTCTCAGTGACAACTCCCTCTAGCTACTGTCTGTAACAGTGACAACTCCCTCTAGCTACTGTCTGTAACAGTGACAACTCCCTCTAGCTACTGTCTGTAACAGTGACAACTCCCTCTAGCTACTGTCTGTAATAGTGACAACTCCCTCTAGCTACTGCCTGTAACAGTGACAACTCCCTCTAGCTACTGTCTGTAACAGTGACAACTCCCTCTAGCTACTGTCTGTAACAGTGACAACTCCCTCTAGCTACTGTCTGTAACACTGACAACTCCCTCTAGCTACTGTCTGTAACAGTGACAACTCCCTCTGGCTACTGTCTGTAACAGTGACAACTCCCTCTAGCTACTGTCTGTAACAGTGACAACTCCCTCTAGCTACTGTCTGTAACAGTGACAACTCCCTCTAGCTACTGTCTGTAACAGTGACAACTCCCTCTAGCTACTGTCTGTAACAGTGACAACTCCCTCTGGCTACTGTCTGTAACAGTGACAACTCCCTCTGGCTACTGTCTGTAACAGTGACAACTCCCTCTAGCTACTGCCTGTAACAGTGACAACTCCCTCTGGCTACTGTCTGTAACAGTGACAACTCCCTCTGGCTACTGTCTGTAACAGTGACAACTCCCTCTAGCTACTGCCTGTAACAGTGACAACTCCCTCTGGCTACTGTCTGTAACACTGACAACTCCCTCTAGCTACTGTCTGTAACAGTGACAACTCCCTCTAGCTACTGTCTGTAACACTGACAACTCCCTCTAGCTACTGTCTGTAACAGTGACAACTCCCTCTAGCTACTGTCTGTAACAGTGACAACTCCCTCTAGCTACTGTCTGTAACACTGACAATTCCCTCTAGCTACTGTCTGTAACAGTGACAACTCCCTCTAGCTACTGTCTGTAACACTGACAACTCCCTCTAGCTACTGTCTGTAACAGTGACAACTCCCTCTAGCTACTGTCTGTAACACTGACAACTCCCTCTAGCTACTGTCTGTAACAGTGATAACTCCCTCTGGCTACTGTCTGTAACAGTGACAACTCCCTCTAGCTACTGTCTGTAACACTGACAACTCCCTCTAGCTACTGTCTGTAACAGTGATAACTCCCTCTGGCTACTGTCTGTAACAGTGACAACTCCCTCTAGCTACTGTCTGTAACAGTGACAACTCCCTCTAGCTACTGTCTGTAACACTGACAACTCCCTCTAGCTACTGTCTGTAACAGTGACAACTCCCTCTGGCTACTGTCTGTAACAGTGACAACTCCCTCTAGCTACTGCCTGTAACAGTGACAACTCCCTCTAGCTACTGTCTGTAACAGTGACAACTCCCTCTAGCTATTGTCTGTAACAGTGACAACTCCCTCTAGCTACTGTCTGTAACAGTGACAACTCCCTCTAGCTACTGTCTGTAACAGTGACAACTCCCTCTAGCTACTGTCTGTAACAGTGACAACTCCCTCTAGCTACTGTCTGTAACAATGACAACTCCCTCTAGCTACTGTCTGTAACAGTGACAACTCCCTCTAGCTACTGTCTGTAACAGTGACAATTCACTGTATGGGTTCCTGGATGAGCTACAGGGGACCTGCATGTGCATTTGGTAGCTAAGAGCAGACAACTCAACTGTATTAGGCTGCAAAGAACAGACAAATCAGCAGTATTAGGTTATCAAGAGCAGACAACTCAGCAGTATTAGACTGCCAAGAGCAGACAACTCAGCAGTATTAGGCTACCAAGAGAATACAACTCAATGGTATCAGGCTGCCAAGAGTAGAAAGCTCAACAGTATTATGCTGCCAAAAGCAGACAACACAACGGTATCAGGCTGCCAAGAACAGACAACTCAGCAGCATAAGGCTACAAAGAGTAGACAACTCAGCAGTATTAGGCTACTACAGCAGACAACTCATCAGAATTAGACAACAAAGAGTAGACAACCCAGTAGCACAGAGCTGTTAAGAGCAGACAACTCAGCATTATTAGGCTGACAACTCAACAGATATCATATTAATACAAGTCAACTCTTCAGTCCAAACCATCAAAAACATACTTTAGAAGCAAACTTCTTTGAAACAGAAAAGTTAAACTTACATGTGGGCAGCGTTAAAAGAGTCATTTTCAGCTTGCTGTGCCAAACTGTCATATTATTGAAGGTCAATATAAACACACACCCCCCTCCTCACCCCACCCCTCCCAGATAAGACAATTACTGTTTGCGCCTCTAGATCAGTAGGTGACAAAAGATAAAGTGCATTTATGTTTCAAATTAATGACTGTTACTGCATGTTCACCTGTCCTATATATAATGACTTTGACCTCCTGGTGATTGATAATGTGATAACTTGGTTTAACCAGGTCAAGGTAATCACACAGACAGTTGTTGCCTGGAGGGCAGGAGAGAGGAAGAGGGGGAGAGAGTGCAGAAGAGAGTGTAGAAGAGAGTGCAGAAGAGTGAGCAGAAGAGTAAGAGAGAGGAGAAAGCAGAGACAGAGAGAGAGCAAACAGGAGAGAGACAGAAAACAGGAGAGAGAGAAAGAAAGCAGGAGAGAGAGAGACCAAGCAGGAGAATGAGAAAGACTGAGCAGAAGAGAGAGAGCAGAAGAGAGAGAGAGCAGAAGTGTGAGAGATAGAGAAAGAGGGAGAATCTGTGTGTGGCATGGTGAGAGTTTACAAATCCATAGAAACGATAACCGGACCTCCCTTGGTGAAACCTCCCTTCAAGAGATGGAATCATAGACATGTTTAGACAGCAGCGTAGACACAGACAGGGTAGCAGACAGAGATAATAAACTAAGGACACAAAAGGCAAGCAGCACTTTCAATACACTAGGCAGTTTGTGGAAGTCAACAGAAAATAAATCTAGCATCAATCTTAGAACATTTCATTGTATATAACGTCAAATAAGTAGTACTTTTAAAATGTCGCTTAAAAGTTGACAGGGTCGACTTCATTGCACCGGGTTTTTAATCCTATATGGCACAGTCTCTTTCCACAGTGAACTGTCGAAAGCGTCACACAAAGCACAAACTCCGTAGCTCCAGCGATGACCCCAAGGAGTCTCCTAAAAAATGCACTCATGAACCGAAGGATGCGGCCCAGAATTGAACCCACAACCTTCGGAGCCCGAGTCAGGCTGCTTGACCAGACAGTTAAGTACTAATGCTGTATGGATCAGAAATATGAAGAAAGACTCAGAATTTCTAACAATCCGCAGACATGCACTAACAGATGCCTGGACAGAACAGAAGGACTCAAACATGACAGAATCACTCAAGGAAAGCTTATGGGCAGAACTAGATAAGTCCTAGTTAATCAAGAGGCAAGGAAAGGACGCTGGTGATGGACAGGACATATATTGAACAAGCGGAGGTCAGCATGGCTGAATGGGTATGAGCATTCACTCTTAAAACTTCCAGTGTGCTGATGGTGAAGTAGCAGGTTCAATCCCTACACCGGTCAGTTGGACTCAAATGTTGACTTCTTGTCCATGACTGGGGGATGTAAATTACAAGTACCTCAGAAGTCAGAGTGGGTTCGCCTGATGGGGAGGGACACTGGTAATAGAGAAAGTTAATCCACATGCAAACATCAGTCCAGTGTGGACTACACTCAAGTTCAAAACAAGCGAACGAAAAAAAACAAAAAAACTAACAAATTGAGGAAACATGTTAACAGTATAAACAGAAAGTGCTAAAAGTATTTGGAGCGACTCATGTATGGAAGTCCATGGAAGAAGGGAAAACTTGGCAACAGGTTAAAAGTATTTGGAGCGACTCATGTATGGAAGTCCATGGAAGAAGGGAAAACTTGGCAACAGGTTAAAAGTATTTGGAGCGACTCATGTATGGAAGTCCATGGAAGAAGGGAAAACTTGGCAACAGGTTAAAAGTATTTGGAGCGACTCATGTATGGAAGTCCATGGAAGAAGGGAAAACTTGGCAACAGGTTAAAAGTATTTGGAGCAACTCATGTATGGAAGTCCATGGAAGAAGGGAAAACTTGGCAACAGGTTAAAAGTATTTGGAGCGACTCATGTATGGAAGTCCATGGAAGAAGGGAAAACTTGGCAACAGGTTAAAAGTATTTGGAGCGACTCTTGTATGGAAGTCCATGGAAGAAGGGAAAACTTGGCAACAGGTTAAAAGTATTTGGAGCAACTCATGTATGGAAGTCCATGGAAGAAGGGAAAACTTGGCAACAGGTTAAAAGTATTTGGAGCGACTCATGTATGGAAGTCCATGGAAGAAGGGAAAACTTGGCAACAGGTTAAAAGTATTTGGAGCGACTCTTGTATGGAAGTCCATGGAAGAAGGGAAAACTTGGCAACAGGTTAAAAGTATTTGGAGCAACTCTTACGTGGAAGTCAGTGGAAGAAGGAAATTAAAACAAAAAGCATGGATAAAGTAGGAAACCTTAAAAAAAAAAAAAAAGAAAGAAAGGAAACATTAAAAAAGCAGGCTTAAATAATATCAAAAGTCTGAGCCCAGGAAAACTACATACAAACTATTAAGGAAGATAAAAAATGGATAAGAGTGCATAAAAGACAGTATGTATTAGACTGCAAAAGAGGCAGAAAAAGGCATAAACTTTTAAAATACCACAAGGAAATTAGTAGGAAAATATAATAAACTAAGTGGACTTATCATAATTAATAATAATCACTCTTTTTCTTCTGTCCTTTATTGCTGACTGGAGCACTAGCCCTCAATCAAATTACAGCTAGCTGCCCTATCTTGTTCTATCTTGGCTAGCTGTCCACCTTATTCTATTTTGGCTAGCTGCCCTATCTTGTTCTATCTTGGCTAGCTGTCCACCTTATTCTATTTTGGCTAGCTGCCCTATCTTGTTCTATCTTGGCTAGCTGTCCATCTTATTCTATTTTGGCTAGCACTCCTATCTTGTTCTATCTTGGCTAGCTGTCCACCTTATTCTATTTTGGCTAGCTGCCCTATCTTGTTCTATCTTGGCTAGCTGTCCACCTTATTCTATTTTGGCTAGCTGTCCATCTTATTCTATCTTGGCTAGCTGTCCATCTTATTCTATTTTGGCTAGAACTATCTTGTTCTATCTTGGCTAGCTGTCCATCTTATTCTATTTTGGCTAGCACTCCTATCTTGTTCTATCTTGGCTAGCTGTCCACCTTATTCTATTTTGGCTAGCACTCCTATCTTGTTCTATCTTGGCTAGCTGTCCATCTTATTCTATTTTGGCTAGCACTCCTATCTTGTTCTATCTTGGCTAGCTGTCCACCTTATTCTATTTTGGCTAGCTGCCCTATCTTGTTCTATCTTGGCTAGCTGTCCATCTTATTCTATTTTGGCTAGCACTCCTATCTTGTTCTATCTTGGCTAGCTGTCCATCTTATTCTATTTTGGCTAGCACTCCTATCTTGTTCTATCTTGGCTAGCTGTCCACCTTATTCTATTTTGGCTAGCTGCCCTATCTTGTTCTATCTTGGCTAGCTGTCCATCTTATTCTATTTTGGCTAGCACTCCTATCTTATTCTATCTTGGCTAGCTGTCCATCTTATTCTATTTTGGCTAGCACTCCTATCTTGTTCTATCTTGGCTAGCTGTCCATCTTATTCTATTTTGGCTAGCACTCCTATCTTGTTCTATCTTGGCTAGCTGTCCATCTTATTCTATTTTGGCTAGCACTCCTATCTTGTTCTATCTTGGCTAGCTGTCCACCTTATTCTATTTTGGCTAGCACTCCTATCTTGTTCTATCTTGGCTAGCTGTCCATCTTATTCTATTTTGGCTAGCACTCCTATCTTGTTCTATCTTGGCTAGTTGTCCATCTTATTCTATTTTGGCTAGCACTCCTATCTTGTTCTATCTTGGCTAGCTGTCCATCTTATTCTATTTTGGCTAGCACTCCTATCTTGTTCTATCTTGGCTAGCTGTCCATCTTATTCTATTTTGGCTAGAACTATCTTGTTCTATCTTGGCTAGCTGTCCATCTTATTCTATTTTGGCTAGCACTCCTATCTTGTTCTATCTTGGCTAGCTGTCCACCTTATTCTATTTTGGCTAGCACTCCTATCTTGTTCTATCTTGGCTAGCTGTCCATCTTATTCTATTTTGGCTAGCACTCCTATCTTGTTCTATCTTGGCTAGCTGTCCACCTTATTCTATTTTGGCTAGCACTCCTATCTTGTTCTACCTTCTGCAGCTCCCTCAAAATTGATGTGCGAAAGATGAGTGGTTGGAAGGGCTGAATGTAAGAGATGAGGATTATCCATCTCTGTGTCTAATTCTTTTCTTCATGGTTTTAGGTCTCCTATTTTGTTTGACGCTGTGGGTTCCAGAGAAAGGACTTTATGGTTACACTATTACAGATTTTCTCAGACTGTGTCCAAGTCAAGCAACAGAGATGTGGTTCCTGAGACAAATGTTTCTAATTCCTTGGACTGCCAGAGTAACTAACAATGATTTCCTGAAAGAGGCTAATTAAACTAGAACATTATATACAACAATAAGAAAGAGATAAACAGCTTTCTTTGGTCATGTGATGAGAAGAGAGGCAGTTGAGAACATCGTGATGACTGGAAAAATCAAAGAGAAGAGAGGCAGAGGCCAACCAAGAGAAATGATGCTGGGTGGATGAGACGGTGGCATGGAGGAATATCAGCAGCAGAGTTGATCCAGAACACCAAAGACCAAGATATGTCCAGAGACATGAACGCCTACTCCAACTGGCAGGGCACTTGATTGATTGATTGATTGGTTTGTTGTGTCTGAGCCAGTGCCAGTCTTCTCCTCACCTCTTGGTTTGCTGGAATCTGTCAGGTTATCACTCCAAGCTCAGCTATGTCCACCATTTTAGTCCCATTCTACGCAATGAATATTTGTAGTTTATTAGTAATTGTTTTAGTCCCCCATGTTTCTTATCCATATCATAGTACTGAATTTAAAGTTAGAGCTAAATATTCTAAGTTTGATACTAGTTTTAATTTCTTTTGACATCCATAAACTTCTTAGTGCTATAAAAGCTGGTCTGACTTTTTATTTCCTTATTTTAATACCTCTATCTGTTCCCACATCCTAAATTAACATTATTACCTAAATAGGTGCGAGCACCATGGCAAAGAGGTTACAGGCACAGTTCATAGTCCTGCATACCACGTTTGAAACACAGCTGCAGCGATTTGGCAGCAGACCACCTTGTGATGGTTTTTTATGAAATGGTATGGGTGCCTGTCGTTAAGAAAGCAATGGCAAACTACTGAACATAAACTTGCCAAGAGATCACAAACAGCATAAAAATGCTGGGGTCGACTTTGACGTCCTGTAAAAGGATATGCAACTAACTAAACCTAAATAGGTGTATGGTTCCATCTCTTGTTAACACTCGTACATATACATATTATTTGTATTCAAATGACTTGTTTCCTACAAGTGTTTTCATCTCTCACACAATACAAAGAAATTTAATTCTGGAGAACAAACATTACAATGTTTACAAATATTACACAATAAATTAACCTTTTGGAACTCATCAAACCTAGCCTTAAGCCTGTGTTGAGAAAGACGTAGGGATATATAGGGAACGTATTTGTGCTGACAGAAGTAGGGGATACACCATAAATGTGGCTGCATAAAAGAGGACTACAGACCAAACACAGCTTGTCCTAAAATTCAGATTATGTGACATAATAGAAAGCAAACCAAACCCGCTGTGAAGGTGACGAACGGGCACAAATTTGAAAAGAATATTTTATGAAAAGTGAATTGCATCTCCATAAAAATCACACAGCATTTTGCGTCACTGATAGTTCTACAAGAAGGAGTTTGTCCAGGGCTGAAAGTTCATGGCTAGTTTCCCCACGAAGTCTTCTTACGGAGCACAGACTAAAGCTTTTATTTCATCTCTGAGGTGAAAATCATTGGCTTAGCAATAAGAATGAAGTCAGTGAGGCAGACAGCCGATGTAATGACACATAGTCGCGTATCTATTTCATGACAACAGAATGAAGCATGACAGAAATGGTAATATAGTCTTTGTAGAGATGGTTCAAACAATGTTAAGCCGTCTAATTTTTTAAAAAGTTAGTTGCATATCCTTCACAGGATGTAGCAGTCAACCCCAGAATTATTTAGCTGTTAGTCATATCTTGGCAAGTTTACATTCAGTATTTTGTCATTGCTTTCTTAATGGCCGGCACTCATTGCATATACATCAATGCAAGGCAGTCTGATGCCAAATTGCCAGCAGTTGTGTTTCAAACACGGTAAGCGGGTTTACGAATTGCGGCCATAACCCCTTCGCCACAGAGCCAGGCTCTAATTTAGAAGGGACAAGGAAAAATCTTAGTTAACATTTTTGTGAAATAAATATGATCACTGAAAATCACAAGTCTCTGTTTATCTCCTGGCTATTCGCATGACAGAGATTAAAGGGTGTAATCAACACAGAACTAGTGTCATCAACACAGACTTGTGCCATCAACACAGAACTGCTGCCATCAACACAGAATTTGTGCCATCAACACAGAATTTGTGCCATCAACACAGAACTGCTGCCATCAACACAGAACTGCTGCCATCAATACAGAACTGCTGCCATCAACACAGAACTGCTGCCATCAACTGCTGCCATCAACTGGTGCCATCAACTGGTGCCATCAACACAGAACTGGTGCCATCAACACAGAACTGGTGCCATCAACACAGAACTGGTGCCATCAACACAGAACTGCTGCCATCAACACAGAACTGCTGCCATCAACACAGAACTGCTGCCTTCAACACAGAACTGCTGCCATCAACACAGAACTGCTGCCATCAACACAGAACTGCTGCCATCAACACAGAACTGCTGCCATCAACACAGAACTGCTGCCATCAACACAGAACTGCTGCCATCAACACAGAACTGCTGCCATCAACACAGAACTGCTGCCATCAGCACAGAACTGCTGCCATCAACACAGAACTGCTGCCATCAACACAGAACTGGTGCCATCAAAACAGAACTGCTGCCATCAACACACAACTGCTGCCATCAACACACAACTGCTGCCATCAACACAGAACTGCTGCCATCAACACAGAACTGCTGCAATCAACTGGTGCCATCAACACAGAACTGGTGCCATCAACACAGAACTGGTGACATCAACACAGAACTGGTGCCATCAACACAGAACTGGTGCCATCAACACAGAACTGGTGCCACCAACACAGAACTGGTGCCATCAACTGGTGCCATCAACACAGAACTGCTGCCATCAACACAGAACTGCTGCCATCAACACAGAACTGCTGCCATCAACACAGAACTGCTGCCATCAACACAGAACTGCTGCATCAACTGCTGCCATCAACACAGAACTGCTGCCATCAACTGCTGCCATCAACACAGAACTGCTGCCATCAACACAGAACTGGTGCCATCAACACAAAACTGGTGCCATCAAAACAGAACTGGTGCCATCAACACAGAACTGGTGCCATCAACACACAACTGCTGCCATCAACACAGAACTGCTGCCATCAACACAGAACTGGTGCCATCAACACAGAACTGGTGCCATCAACACAGAACTGGTGCCATCAACACAGAACTGCTGCCATCAACACAGAACTGCTGCCATCAACACAGAACTGCTGCCATCAACACAGAACTGGTGCCATCAACACAGAACTGGTGCCATCAACACAGAACTGGTGCCATCAACACAGAACTGCTGCCGTAAACTGGTGCCATCAACACAGAACTAGTGCCATCAACACAGAACTGGTGCCATCAACACAGAACTGGTGCCATCAACACAGAACTGCTGCCATCAACACAGAACTGCTGCTATCAACATAGAACTGCTGCCATCAACACAGAACTGGTGCCATCAACACACAACTGGTGCCATCAACACACAACTGCTGCCATCAACACACAACTGCTGCCATCAACACAGAACTGCTGCCATCAACACAGAACTGCTGCCATCAACACAGAACTGGTGCCATCAACACAGAACTGGTGCCATCAACACAGAACTGCTGCCATCAACACAGAACTGCTGCCATCAACACAGAACTGGTGCCATCAACACAGAACTGGTGCCATCAACACAGAACTGGTGCCATCAACACAGAACTGGTGCCATCAACACAGAACTGGTGCCATCAACACAGAACTGCTGCCATCAACACAGAACTGCGGCCATCAACTGGTGCCATCAACACAGAACTGGTGCCATCAACACAGAACTGGTGCCATCAACACAGAACTGGTGCCATCAACACAGAACTGGTGCCATCAACACAGAACTGCTGCCATCAACACAGAACTGGTGACATCAACTGCTGCCATCAACACAGAACTGGTGCCATAAACTGCTGCCATCCATCAACACAGAACTGGTGCCATCAACACAGAACTGGTGCCATCAACACAGAACTGGTGCCATCAACACAGAACTGCTGCCATCAACACAGGACTGGTGCCATCAACTGCTGCCATCAACACAGAACTGGTGCCATCAACACAGAACTGGTGCCATCAACACAGAACTGGTGCCATCAACTGCTGCCATCAACACAGAACTGCTGCCATCAACACAGAACTGCTGCCATCAACACAGAACTGCTGCCATCAACACAGAACTGCTGCCATCAACACAGAACTGCTGCCATCAACACAGAACTGCTGCCATCAACACAGAACTTCTGCCATCAACACAGAACTGGTGCCATCAACACAGAACTGGTGCCATCAACACAGAACTGGTGCCATCAACACAGAACTGCTGCCATCAACACAGAACTGCTGCCATCAACTGCTGCCATCAACACAGAACTGCTGCCATCAACACAGAACTGCTGCCATCAACACAGAACTGCTGCCATCAACACAGAACTTCTGCCATCAACACAGAACTGGTGCCATCAACACAGAACTGGTGCCATCAACACAGAACTGGTGCCATCAACACAGAACTGGTGCCATCAACACAGAACTGCTGCCATCAACACAGAACTGCTGCCATCAACACAGAACTGCTGCCATCAACACAGAACTGCTGCCATCAACACAGAACTGCTGCCATCAACACAGAACTGCTGCCATAAACTGGTGCCATCAACACAGAACTAGTGCCATCAACACAGAACTGGTGCCATCAACACAGAACTGGTGCCATCATCACAGAACTGCTGCCATCAACACAGAACTGGTGACATCAACTGCTGCCATCAACACAGAACTGCTGCCATAAACTGCTGCCATCCATCAACACAGAACTGGTGCCATCAACACAGAACTGGTGCCATCAACACAGAACTGGTGCCATCAACACAGAACTGGTGCCATCAACACAGAACTGGTGCCATCAACACAGAACTGGTGCCATCAACTGCTGCCATCAACACAGAACTGGTGCCATCAACACAGAACTGGTGCCACCAACACAGAACTGGTGCCATCAACTGGTGCCATCAACACAGAACTGCTGCCATCAACACAGAACTGCTGCCATCAACACAGAACTGCTGCCATCAACACAGAACTGCTGCATCAACTGCTGCCATCAATACAGAACTGCTGCCATCAACACAGAACTACTGCCATCAACACAGAACTGCTGCCATCAACTGCTGCCATCAACACAGAACTGCTGCCATCAACACAGAACTGCTGCCATCAACACAGAACTTCTCCCATCAACACAGAACTGGTGCCATCAACACAGAACTGCTGCCATCAACACAGAACTGCTGCCATCAACACAGAACTGCTGCCATCAACACAGAACTGGTGCCATCAACACAGAACTGCTGCCATCAACATAGAACTGCTGCCATCAACACAGAACTGCTGCCATCAACACAGAACTGATGCCATCAACACAGAACTTCTGCCATCAACACAGAACTGGTGACATCAACACAGAACTGCTGCCATCAACACAGAACTCGTAATGTCAGATTAAATTAGCATCAATAGTTCCCCCACAACCCCACCCCTCCCCTAAATACATACACGCACAAAATTCACATACACTGTGTATTGCTGAGGCCATTAAGAGAAGCAAAGAATAGTAACACTGCAACAAATAGCCACACTGCAACGAATAGTAACACTGCAACAAATAGCCACACTGCAAAGAATAGTAACACTGCAACGAACAGTAACATGCATGTCATAAGAGGTAACTAAGGAGGGTTGGTCTTGGGGCTGGTTACACCATCCATCCATCCATCATGTGCCATGCCGATAAGCGTGGGCGGTCATGTTTTGTCATCTCACACGATCACCAGAGTCATGGATCAGCTACATGTTCCTGTCTCAACCATGCCATGTGGCCAAGCCATCCAGGTATTTACTTCTCGGCCTTCCCCTTAGTCTCTTCCCTTCGATCTCGCTAGTTGTCACCAAGTTCTCAACGTCATTTCTTCTCATAACATGCCCAAAAATATTTGACTGTCTACATCTAATGACTCTAATCAGTTTATGATCTTCATTTGTTTCTTGAAGGACTTGTTCATTGGTTTTTCTGTCTGTCCATGGTATTCTTTGCATTTTCCTCAGAAACCACATTTCTGCAGCCATAAGATGTTTTTCAGCTTGACTTCACAATGTCCAAGTTTCACATCCATACAAAAGTGCAGGTTCTATGTAGCATCTTAACACTCTTTTTCTCATTTCAATTGACATCTATTCACTTCATATGATATATAATTCTGCAGAGTGCACCTGATAAGATGTAGTGAAATGTCAGGCAATAAATTGTGCAAACTATTGTTTGTGATTTCTGTGTTGAAATTCACTAAGGGAATACACTGTTTTGAAATTGTATTAGTAATAAGGTTTTTAGTAGTAGAAGATTGATTGATTTAGGAACCGACATCACAGCATTCGGAACATTCCCATAAGTGCTCCGTCCCCATCCTCAGTAGTAGTAGTAGTAGTAGTAGTAGTAGTAGTAGTAGTAGTTGTAAGTAGTAGTAGTTGTATTATGTAGTAGTAGTAGTAGTAGTAGTAGTAGTAGTAGTAGTAGTAGTAGTAGTAGTAGTAGTAGTAGTATCAGTAGTAGTATCAGCAGCAGCAGCAGCAGTAGTAGTAGTAGCATCAGCAGCAGCAGTAGTAGTAGTAGTAGTAGTAGTAGTAGTAGTATCAGTAGTAGTAGTAGTAGTAGTAGTAGTAGTAGTAGTAGTAGTAGTAGTAGTAGTAGTATCAGCAGCAGCAGTAGTAGTAGTAGTATCAGCAGCAGCAGCAGTAGTCGTAGTAGAAGTATCAGCAGCAGCAGCAGTAGTCGTAGTAGTAGTAGTAGTAGTAGTAGTAGTAGTAGTAGTAGTAGTAGTAGTAGTAGTAGTAGTAGCAGCAGCAGTAGGCAGTAGTAACAGTAACAGTAACAGCATTAGTTTGTGACAAACTGTCAAATTGCTTCTGCGGTTTGTTACTAGTTGTGGATTTTTTAGAAAGTCTCCAGCAACTTCACCTAAGAACTACTGGTGTATGTTTCATTTAGTAGAACCAAAACTGGATTGTTCAATTTTAGCTAATAATATAATCTAATATTTCGTTTTTCTTTAAGTGCAACCCAGGAAATAATCAACCGTCACTCCATTCTAATGGCATTAGCATCCTCAAAAATAACTCAAGAATTTGCGCTGCGGATTGCAAACTTAAAAGACAATAAAGTTTCTAAGAAGCCTTCTTCACATTCAAATTCCTTGAGTGATAGATAATGATTTAGAATTTCAGAAGTTCCTCAAGGGGGTTAAGAAAGACTTCAAAGAGAAGCAGAGACTAAAGTGTCCTTACATGTCACTTTAAAAGACTACAATAATCAACATTATTTATTATTAATATTATCATCTACAATAATAAACTGTAATAAACATACTTGTGTATAAATTTTATAAACAGTTTAAAGTAATTAATATACAAAAGAAACGAATTCTGCAATGAAATGTAACATTAGTAACAACAACAACTACACACCGATGAAAGAATGAAATTTCTCAGTCACAGCGAACAAAATGTCAAAACGCGTTGCTTACAACTTACCGGTAACAAAGACGATTTACACCTACCACAAACAATCTAATTATACATACCGAGCAAAGAATATATAAAATCCACAGCTCACATGTTTGAATTTTCCGCACTGTGGCTTTCCGAGCAGCGACTAGCTAATAATTTGTTGCAGAAAGGCATGAGTGGAGTTCAGCAGGTACACGGAGAGACGTTGTCAGCCGCCCATCGACCTGCACGTCTGCTGGAATCTCCAAAACATGGCCCGACTTGTCTGGTATTTACGGAACAATGGACAGAACAGCACTAGCCGGTGGCTTGTAAAGTGACTAATATTAAAAAAGAGAAGCAACGGCTGCAGCAGGAAATGACACTAGAAAATACAAACAGCTATGTGTAGCTCCTGCGAAAAGATGAGACATACTAAACACGGGCACGCCTTTTTTTTTATATGTCGCATCTTTTCGCCTAACTGTATATTTCCTATAGTAAAGTGACATAGGTTTTCATCCCTCCACAAATATATCAGTTGTTGAGGAATTCTTAGGGTCACTAAGACAGCATCATTATGAGCTGGCGTAGGTGGTCATGTCTTTCCACAGATCTTGATTCTTGGCACTCTGGATCAGTTCTGCTACTGACTAAGCTTCTGCCAATATGCCACCGTCTCAATCCATCTAGCAGCATTTCTCTTGGTCTGCTGCTGTCTCTTTTCCTGCTAATCTTTACAGTTGTAACGATATTCTACAATGATTCTCTTCTCATCACATGACCACAGAAAGCTGTTTGTTTCTTTCTTATTATAGTTATAGCTGTATATAATGTTTCAATTTAATAAGTCTCTCCATGCAATCATTGTTAGTTACTCTTGCAGTCCAATATATGCACAACATTCGTCTCACGTAGCTTCCAAGTTGTTCCTAATTTGTTCACTAATGTAAAAATGTTCCATGATTTGCTGCCATACGGCAAAACATGTATATAACATTTCAGCACTTTCTTTCTTACATTCAATGATAGTGACTTATTGCATAAGATACTTTTCATCTTCTGGAATGCGGCTTTTGCGGGACCTATTCTGCTGTCAATCGCTATCGTGCATCTTCTGTCTGATGTTATAAATGTTCCTAGCTATTTAAATTTATCCCTGCATTTTCCATTCTTTCGTTATCTCACAGTTAGGTATAATCTTGTTCCTTGATGTTAACCATTGTGTATGATTTCTAGATATTCAAGGTATTTACTTTTTTTTTTTTTTTTTTGGCTATCTCTTTTGCTACAGTATCCAAGAGTTGTGGATAGTTTGCATTATCCGCCATGAATGCTCCGCCATTTGCCAAACGGCGAAGACGTTCATTTCTCTACACAAAGAATGAATCATCAACACACGAGAAGTAGAACCAGTCAGTCTTACTAGAACACGATCGGAAGTGAGAAAGTTGATTTCGTCAACATACAAGGGCAAAAAGAAAATCCTAACCTGCACAGTTCGCGGCGACTGCACTAGCCAGGCGGCCCTTATTCCTCAGGCTCAAAGACCCCTCTGCCATACACCGCAAGGTACTATATTGGCAGTAAATGACAGTTTTTGACAAACAACAAACACAAAATCTCTACACGAAAACGTATACATAAAAGCTACTCATCTGTTTCCTTGCTGTGGAGTGGAGACGTATGTGATCGAATGACACAGACATATCAATTGTAGTGGAAGCCTTGAGGTCACTAGACTGCGCATCAACAAATTCATACGTATTGATTGGTGCTTGTAGAAGTAGGAGAAAGAAGTAGAGATTAGAGGATACACTAAATAAAATGTTCCATGTTCTTTACAGGACATTAAAATCAATCCCAGGCTGATTTTTTTGGCAATTTTACTTCAGTAGTTTGCCATTGCTTTCTAAACGAGAATGTAACGTTTAGGTCCAATTGACTGATGTAGGGAATAAATCAACTACCATGCCGTCAGCGCACAGGAAGTTTAAGAGCTAACGCTTAACCTTCGGACACACAAGAACACATAAAAAATTTAAAATGATAGCTACCGAGTCGGAATTCGAATCTGTCACCTCCAAATGACGACGGTCCCTATTTGCAGGCACAAAGTGTATTTAGACGCAATCATCTTGACACCGCCTACCTCCAAGACCTCAGCTCTTGCTATTCTGGAACAATTCTACTGGTGACATTCACCCATGTCACCGTTTTAAACATCCAGCATCATTTCTCTCGGCATGTCTCTGCCTCTTGTACCACTCATCTTTCCAGTCGCCACGATGTTCTCCAATGCCTCGTCTCTTTATATGACAAAATAACACTGTTTGTCTCTTTCTTATGGTTGTGTATATCGTTCTTTCATTGGCCTTTTCCAGACAAGCGGTGTTGCGATACTTCAGCAGAATATCAATTGGTTCGGTCATCTCATCAGAGTGCTACACCGTCAGTTACCAGCACTGGCGCTACATCGAATAGGATCTGATACAAGAGCAAGGAGACGCCCGAGAAGAACATGGTTTGACGTCACCAATGATATTGTACAATCACACGAAATGACACAATCCAGTTTTACCCATCGATTGCTGGAGCGTTTACTATTCCTTCCCATGTCGCTGGACGGCAATAGTGGAAAATGATGATGATGATGATGATGATGATGATGATGATAATGATGATGAATGTTAACAAATACAAATCGTTTATTGTGAAGATAGGACATCCCTGTACTCGAAAAATAATTGCATATCTGTTGCTAACACTTTCAATCCCTCCTGGCGGTTTGTAATATTCTAGGCAATGTTACGTTCAGTAATTTGCCATTGCTTTCTGAACGAGAAGTCAACGTTTACGTGCAACTGTCCGGCGAGTGGAATCAACACATTTCCTCGCCGTCTGAGGAGAAAGTTCAAACGCGATTTGGGGCCAAGAAATGTAAGCTCTCGGTTTCTCTCGAAGACACAGAATAAAGACAGAAAATGACTGAGAAGCTAGACGGATGGAAGAACACACACATACAGTAAACCGTTTCGTTCCAAGTCTTCATTAGCGGAACAGTAAAACGAAACAATACAGACAGACAGACAGACAGACAGACAGACAGACAGACAGACAGACAGGCAGGCAGGCAGGCAGGCAGGCAGGCAGACAGACAGACAGACAAACAGACAGACAAACAGACAAACAGACAGACAAACAAACAGACAAACAGACAGACAGACAGACAGACAATGTTTTATCCATAGGTGTAATTTATGTACACCCGTATCTGTGGCGCGTATAGTTTATTAGAATTTCTTCATTATTTTTCTCATTTCTCATGAATTTTTTTTTTTTTTTTAATAAAACGTTTCCTGAAATTGACCAGTAAACGTAATGATTTTTATGAAAATGCAGTGCCAACAGGCATGTTTATGATTGACATATCCGACATCAGTATCCCAGGAGGCAAAAATATTTGTGTTTATATCACACAGATCTGTGATTTGGCTGGCTAGAATACAGGTGAACCAAATACAGACTCGGAATGTCAAATGTTCGTGTTTGTACTTTTAGATCATTAGATGATATCATTGAGAAAACGACCATTAAACATGTTAAGAGATTTCCTTTATGTGTACATTTAGCTGAAATCAAATGTAGGATCTTAAGACTTTTAAGATGTAGGATCGCATTAGCAAAAAGCGCTTTCCGGATAAAAATTTTAAACAAAAATACGCCCCGCATTATGAAAAGACCAAACGAGCACACTTTATTTTCATAAGGGGGTGCAGGGTGTGGTGGTGGTGGGGGGGGGGGGGGGGGGAATTGCAACGCAGTTTCTTGAGTTGAGCTGACTCAAGAACCAATATTACGACACTTGGATCATTCCCATATGTGCCCCGTCCTCATCTTCAACAACCAGCGAAGAGCCCGAATACTAGTGATACCAGTTGCAATCTTAGTATGCTTCCTGTTAGCTTTTCCTAGGTGAAGTAAGTGGAATGTCGACCAGATTCCCCCTGGTCACTCTCTGCTGGACCATTCACTCAAGGCAATGATACTATCTTCTTCCACGCTATACACATAATCCCCAAGTGCCCTTACCACGTCTGCCTAATCGTGCACCAATACCTAACCCAGCGGTGCAGACCCAACCAACCTGCCCGCTTGCTGGTTTCATAATACACCAGAATGTCCAAGAGAAAAACAATCTAGCGCTGTCTTTGATTTTTTAATCGAAGTACGTCACTCTACATGCAGCATACATGTCTTCATCCTGCTCATCATGCTCTTTGAGTCTGTTACAACCATATGTTTATCCTCTAACAAGGAATTGCAACAAACTTTTTATTGCGTGGATAGCAAATCCATTACGTGTAAAGTCAGAGTACAAAGCTCACTGTGTGGATGTCATCTGTCAACTGCATTTTTCATGATTTCCGAAGGAACAGCCTGTGGTGAACGGAAGGCCTTAATATATGGAATTGGGGCTAAGCAGTCATGTGCTGGACGTGGCGATTCCTTGGGTGAGCCCAGTACTACAACGCTATGTGTCGGCTCTGCAATTATGGAAACTTCCTTGGATGGCGGGGAATGCCCATGGTCTGCCCCTGCCTCCCCTTGAGGGCGGACCGGGATGTTCAGTTAAGTTCAGTTAAGTCGCGGTTCCAATATCACAGCAACGGGTCGTCCCCGTTATGATCCTTTCCTGTGCCAGTGAATATCACATAAAATATTCCTCACCGCCCATGTGAAAAGTAGAAAAGACGGGAGTCTCGACAAACAACAGCCCGCTCAGGCACACTGTGCATAATGCTGCCACCAGAATGTCACCACAAAAGTCCTCCACGCAATATTCATCTTTGATGGAAGTGGCAGTCACTTTCCAAACCAGATGTTGACCTACAATCTCGATTTTTCTAGATGTTGGTGTTCCGTTTCTAGATGTTTTCTATCCAGCCGCGCCATTGTACAGGATGTACTCGGCTGTTATAAATGGGCCAGATGGGAAGGAGATAACACCATAACAGTGAGAGTTAAACGCCCTACGAAACACCCGGAAAGGTAACCCGGCCAACAAATGCCGGAAGAAATCGGATGTGTCGGCCGAAAGGTGCAAATATCGCAGCTCAGCTGTAAACAGTCAAAACGCAATTACATCTAAAACAACATTCCGGACGAACGCAGAAGAAGAAGAAGAATGAGACAACTAACTTTTTTATTGCACCAATACAGGCGT
>OY992879.1:17673753-17718753 GCA_963921405.1 Cepaea hortensis | reverse complement strand
ACCATGGAAGTCATGGCAGTAAGTAAAGCAATAACATGGCTCGAGACACAGACATTCACTAGGGCTTGTTTCCTTAGCGACTCAATGAACATGATCAAGAGGATAGAGGAGGGGTCGATCCGAAGAGAATGGTTGCTGCCTCTGGAGCGGTCTCGACTGGCAAAGATTAGTTTCATCTTCGTGCCAGGGCATGCGGGAGTACAAGGAAATGAGCGGGCTGACAAGCTCGCAGGTGAGGCTACTGTGGAGGGCGGAAGCGCCATGGACCAGGCCGACATTCTGAATGCTCTACGAGAAGTAAGACTTTTGCGAGAACCAAGTGATGACTGTGAATCTACAACAATGGCCAGACTGCGAGAGCAGCAAATTAAAAGAGGGGTGGCCAAACAAGAACACTACGCAGGAAGCCAAAGAAGATTTATAAACCAACACAGAACTGGTGTCGTTAGCCGCTACACGTTGCGGGATTTGCTTAGGAGGGAATCCGAGCACTTATGGACTGAATGGTTCGATGTGCAATGAGGATGATCTGTCGACTAACTAACTAACTACTACAGCTGCCGTTACTGCTACTCCTAGTATTACTTGTACTACTACTACTACTATTACTACTACTACTACTACTACTACTACTACTACTACTACTACTACTACTACTACTACTACTACTACTACTACTCCTCCTCCTCCTACTACTCCTTCTCCTACTCCTACTCCTACTACTACTACTACTACTACTACTACTACTACTACTACTACTACTACTACTACTCTCTCTGTGTGAGAGAGTTTTAACAGTCACAGTCCTAGATCTCTAGGGGATTGAAACTCGGGCTCATACAGGCAACAAACTCCGTTCAGATACAATCGAGCATCATTTATTTACATTTATATTACAGTACGCTAGCGAAGCGAGTTTTCACAAGCCAGCAATTAGCAAGTTGCGTATCACAGGAGTTTACAATGAACATGATTATCACAACAACTCTAGCAGCTATCTAACATATGGATAAGACCCCTAAAACACTTGGGTCTGAAACTATCAAGTCCCCTTAAGGTAAGCCCTGTTGCTTCCTCGATGTCCAGTCCGTGTCTGTCCTTCCACACGTGTCGCAATCCGACACGGGTGGTAACTCTCTCTGAGTTTCTCGTGGACCCCGCAATCGGCGGGCCCCATCAGTGTCCACGTGGCTGTGGACACACTGACCGTTCCTTCGAGAAGGCTCTGGATTATTCGAGCCTTCGAGTGACTCGGTTCTTTCCCTTTGGCTGGGGTTCTATCCCTTCGCCAGTGTCTCGTTCTTTTATGTTGGTACCGCCCTTAGGTGAGGCTGTGACAGGAGTCCCCCTCCCCCCTGCTTTGATGGGTTATTCTATGGTAATTAGTTCTGTACTAATTCTGTCACAGTATCACATAAAGTCGGTGTTTGTAGTTTGGTGGATAGTAACTTGGCAACTTACATATCTGCATCGCCAACTCATGTATTCTCCCATACACCACTTTAAGATGATTGCTGAAGAGGTCTCTCTCTTCTATGTTCTTAAACATGCTTATCTGACCGAAGTACCGTGACGTTTCCCAGTTGTTTTTACAACCGCGCCCTTCTCAAGTATCCATATGATACCAAGATATTAAAACTCTGTGTGAGAGAGTTTTAACAAGACAAATGTCTTGGCTATTTAAGTACACCTGCAAATCTTATCCTGTGTGTGTATTTCGATACATTTTTACTTCCGTATGTTGTATAATGCTGGATATGTAGTTATGCTGTTGTTTTATCACATCTGACTACGTGTTCCTGTTGGCTTGTTTGTGTATTGAATGATATGTTGCTGTTTCTAATAAAGTGGCTGTATTTTAATTGTTAGTGTTCAGTTTTGAGTTTGTATAACGTGTGTGCTCACTGTGTGGTTTATCTCCAAGCGTCACGAGTTGGGATATCCTTTGTCATGAATTACCCCAATGTGTGTAATGCATGATCGGGGCATTCCAAACAGTGGCGCTTAGATGTAATGTATTAAACATGTATCAACAATTTAGACAGGTAATACATTTTTACATGAAGACGCAGACAAATTAAAATAAATACGTTTTGCGTACAATTTGTCCGCTCAGTATATCGCTCTCTCATTTAATTCATTCACTCTGTCATTCATACGTCTTTCATACAAGATAGTATTTTGTTAAAATATATAGATAAAGTTGAGGTAAGTGTTATTGCCCTTAGAAAAATGGATTAGGCGATATGTTCCCTTTAAGGTAACAAGTAATTTTTGTACGTGTAATCAAAAAATGGTTTATAATTTAAATAGAAAAAAATTGTATAGGAAAAATATTTCACCTATGAGTGGAAATACCTGTAATGTTATGGTAGAAAATCTACAAGGTATAGGTTGACATATTTTATATACATAATAATTAAATACAAGTGTAATACATATTACCTAATAGTAACTTAATTAACTAACTAACTAACTAACTCCAACGACGATGTGTGTTGTCCTCCTGTTGTCCGTGTGTCGTGCCATCAATGTTAACAGTTAATATAGCTGTCCCTTGCATGTTGTAATCGACGTAGTTCTATTCCGGCTGTTTGCGAAGTTTCTTAGCAATAGCGAGTATGCAGTGTTCTTAATCTTTACAGATGACTGTCAGTTCACTGGTTGAAATCATTTCACAGATGTTATATATCGCTCGGATTGTTTTTAACGCCTTGGCAATTGGTAATATAGGGTTCTCAAAGTTTCATGTTCGTGGGTGTTATACGTAACCTATTCATTTGGGCGTTGATACTCCTAAATGAAAGTTCTCTAGTCGGTGTAGAGGTACAGTGTTCTGTGTAACAGACTAAAATATCACAGCTTCTTGTATGGCGAATAATTAATGTGCCTAGTGTTCGTCTGCTGGTGCATTAGTTTGCCGTGATAAAAAGTCAGCAATAATGTTATCAGTGCCCTTGATATGGCGGATTTCAAAGTCGAAATCCTGGAGAAGAAGACACCATCTTTCCAAACGATGGTTCATTGGAACACCTTGCTTAAGTACCAGCAGTGGCGAACTATCGGTTAAAACAACAAAATGCGAACCTAAGAGGAACTTAGATAATCGACGCATACAAAAAAGTAGACTTAATGCCTCCAACTCAACTGTGGAGTAATGGATCTCTGCCTTTTTCAGCTTGCGGCTGATGTAGAGTATCGGATGTCTCGTGCCTTGATATTCTTGCATCAGGCACCCTCCAATTGCGATTGCACTCGAATCTTGGTTAGAATAAAGGGTATATCTATGTTTGGTAATCTTAATACTGGTGGGTTAGAAAAAATTGATTTCAATTTTCACATTGCATCCTGTAAGCGGATACTCTTACAAAACTTTTCGGGATGATCTTTTGTCAACAGATTAGAAAAAACTGATGTGAGTTCTGCCCAGTTTGGTATAAACTTGGCATAATAGTTTATGAGACCTAATAAGCTTCTAACCTGTTTCTTTGTAGTTGGAACTTCTAGGTTGAGAATTTTTGATACGATTTTATCATCTGTCAATAGTCTGCCTTCGGAAATCCTATGACCTAGGAAGTCTATCTCTTTATAGCCTATTTCAACCTTGGAAGGTTTGATAGTAAGTCCAAAAAGAACGATTTGGTTAAAGACTTGTTGGAGAGTAAGTAAGTGAGAAGTCATGTTTGAAGAATGGATACATATATCATCAATATAAGATTGCACGTCCCTGATGCCGTGTAATAGAAGTCTGGTTAACCTGACAAATGTGGCGGGTGCGTTCTTGAGACCAAACGGAAGATATCTCCATTCGTACAGCCCAAGGGGTGTAGCGAATGCTGTTATATGCCTTGAAGAGGGATCTAGTGGTACTTGCCAGTAACCTTTAGCTAAATCAAGCTTAGAAAATAAGGATGATTTAGACATATTTAAAATGAGGTCTTCACAGCTATTCATTGGCTCAGCATCTGTCGTGGTTATGGTATTTAATTTTCTATAGTCTATGCACAAACGAATGGTTTTGTCCTTCTTTTTCACCAGGACAATTGGCGAAGAATACTGGGACACAGATTTCTGTATTATTCTATTTTTCTCTAAGTCCAAAATTTCTTTATCTAAATTTGCTCTATAATGTAAAGGAATCGAATATGGTCTACATTTGATCGGTGTTAGATCCGTCAACACAATTGAATGTGTTATTTTGTCAGTCCGTCCAGGTTTGTTTGAGAAGATAGTTCTATAGTCGTTCAGAAGAGACAAAATGTCTTGTCGCTGCTGTTGTGTCAAGGTGTCAGAGATATGTATGTCATTCATAGTACTGTCGTCGTTCATAATTGGTACCGGAATTTCTGTATTGTCTGAGTCCGTCTGATTTATTACTGACGCTACTGTTTGTAAATTGTCTTCAATGTCATTGTCGTCGTCGTCGAGACTAATAGTTGTCAATGTGTCGTTAACTTGGTCGTATTTGTCGTTATCCCATATTGTCGGTACTGTGAGTATGTTTTCGTCGTCTTCATTGTCACAAGAATGAGTCGTTAACGATGCTTCGTTTGTCGGGGTGTCATTCCGTCGAGTAATTACCGTTTCGTTTCTGTTGTCGTTCTTGTCAGTCTGGTTATTGTCATCTGTTATCTGCGTCTGCTTGTTCGTGTCACTGTCATTTCTAGAATAGTATGGTTTTAACATATTTACATGGAATATTTTCAATTTTCCATTCAAAGAAATTTCGTAGTCAACTTCCGAAATTCTTCTCACAACTTTAAATGGTCCCTGCCAAGAGGTTGATAGTAAATCTCTCTTGTCAGGTAGTAATAGTAAAATATCTTGATTTGGTTGTAATACAATCGTTTTTGTCCCTTTGTTGGCGTACTGCCTGTACCTAAAACCTTTCTCCTGTAATGATGTTCTGGCCAGTATACAGGATCTAATGATTTTGTCTCTGGTGTCAGTGACCAAATCATAGGTGGAAACTGGTAATTGGGTTAGTTAGTTAGTTAGTTATCAGTTGGGGTATCTTCGTTGCACTCCGGACATGTCCATAGGTGCTCAGATCCTCCCCCCAGCATATGCATCAGCGTCCGGTGGCTAATAGTGCCAGTTCTGTGTTGGTTGACGAGGCGCTTTGTTTTCCCGATGTACCTCTCGCGTCTGGCTGTGCCGATTCTTACACCCAGGTCTTTCATCCTGGAAAGCGATGTGGAATCACTGGCGTCAAAATCCTCTGTTCTCGCCATATCTTTAAGGGCGTTAATAACATCGGCACGATCCATGGGCTGGCCATCTACAGGGGGTGCAGAGCCAGCCAATTTATCAGCTCGTTCATTTCCCTCGACTCCCGCATGTCCCGGGACGAAGATGAAGGTGACTTTGCGGACAACAGACTTCCGCAGCGACTCAGTCCACTGTCTACGTACAGATCCAGCTTCGACCTTCTGAATCATGCTCATTGAATCACTTAGTACACACACGTTGGTATAATGCTGAGATTCCAGCCATATGAACGCCTGTGTAACTGCCATCACCTCCATCGTCATGCTGCTCGTGGTCATGGAGTGGGCACCACTGGATTCTTGAACGGTTCGGCCCGCTGAGCGGGCTGTAAATGCCCACGCACTTCGCTGCTGCTTTACAACAGATCCATCTGTATAGATGAGCACTTCGGGGCTATCTGAGTGATCATAGATGAGCGCGTTAACCTCTGCATTGACAGCGGCAGGGTTCTGCTCTCTGCACCGTCTGTCGAGTGTGATAATGCAGGAGAAGGTACACTTAAAAGCTGGAGGCACCGGCACCCATTCCTTGCCGGGGTTGATACTGGTAAGACTGCAGACCTGTCTGACGACATCTTCCGCCCGACCCATCCACGATTTGCCCCTCTTTAGCCTGTCACCCTTTTCGCTGAATACAGCGTCATGCAGAGGGTGCTGCTCATCTGCACTTATTTTTAAGTATGCACGAGCTCTCCAGATCTTGATTCTGTGTTCCATTGTCGGGAAGTCAAGGAGGTATCTCATTGCTACACAGCTGGTGTCTTTCGTGCAGCCCAAAATGATGCGCATGGCTTCGTTTTGTACCTTTTCAAGTCTTCCAATCTGTGTAGGGCTGACAGTGAGGATGGCCAGGGCATACTCGATGCGTGAAAGCACAAGTCCTTGGAACAGAAGTAATAGCAGTCTTTGCTCGATATTGGCACTCGCCATGACTCTCATTGCTGCCAAACCTTTTCGAGCCTTCGTTATGACATAATCGACATGATCTCTGAAGGACAGGCTACGATCAAGCCTCACGCCAAGATATGTCATTGACTGGGTTCTACTCAGAATGCTCCCATCCATTCTTACTGCCGGCAGGTCTGTTTTCACAATATGGTTGTTTAGTGAGAACCATGTAACCGTTGCCTTTGCAGGGTTGACAAGGGCATCGGCATCAGCACACCATGAGGAAATTCGATCTAGTTCGCCCTGCATATAGTTGGCAACCGCCTGTCTATCCCGACCCTGTCGATACACGAGGATGTCGTCAACGAATGATAGAGTCCTACCCCTTCCATCCAACTGTTGTTCAGTGATCGGCACCGTATACACGTTGAATAGTACTGGTGACAGTGGTGAACCCTGCGGCAATCCTGGACATATCGTTATCGGCTCAGAAGACCAACTCCCGCATCTTAGCACCACCTTCCTTTGGAGTAGAACTGCAGCTATCCATCGTACAAGGTGAGGGTGCACTTTCAGTCTGAGGAGGGTTTGCATCAAGTGCTCGAAAGATACTCTGTTATATGCGTCCTCTAAGTCTATGGCGGCCGCACATGTCTCTTCTCTGACCTGAAATCCTTCGTAAACATCTTGAGCAAAGACCGCCGCATTCAGCCATGACTCTTTGTTGCGTCTGTATCCTCCAAGTGTGGGCGGGAAGCAGCCGAGCTGTTCCAAGTCCCAAGCAAGTCTGTGTGCTACAATTTTCTCCAGTAGCTTGCCAACAGTATTCTGCATCGTAATGATTCTGTAGCCGCTTATCTTGGAGTGGTCTTTGTTCGGTTTTGGCAGCGGCAGCAGGTAGCTGTGTAGCCATTCTTCTTTGACCTGACCCCTCTGGATACTGGTGTTGAATTCTCTGGCCAGTTCTTCCATGTCATCATCTGATATCACCATTAGGTCACCATATCGGATGCCGTCTGGGCCTGGGGCGGTGTTAGGTGATTTCTTGAGCATCGCACGCAATATGTCAACTGTGATCGTCCATTCTTCGTCTGTCCCGACCCCCTCGCACAACTGAGAGAGTGTTGTTGTGGTCCTCTGTCTGGCGGGCTCGTCTTTCTGGTCAGTCTGTTCTATGTAGCGTGCAAGAAGGGCCTTACCTTTATCCGCATCCGACTTTTTCCATGCGAGGTCTGTGCCTTGAAAGTCTGGAATACCCCTACGTTGTGCAGCACCGTTCATGCTCTTGTGGAGGCGCCAGAATGTCGTAAGAGATTGCTCGGAGCACACCTTCCTGCAGAACTCGTCCCATTTGTCGGCCTTGGCCTGTTTGGCGCAGGATTTGAATAAAGTCGTCGTCCTAACGACCTCAGTCTTCAGGTTTGCCAATTCAACCTGTGGCATGTTAGCCTTTCTGGCCTTTTGCCAGTCTTTGACAGCCTGCCTCTTTCCCAGCCACACCTTCTCGACCTCTCCATTCCACCATGGTGGCTGCAGCCATCTTTCTTGTCTCCTGCGGGAGGAAGTTAGTTTCCTTCTTCTGATCTTGCTTATGGCGTCTTGACCAGTGGTGTCGTACGGGAAGGCATTGGTCTTGTTTCTTTGACTCATGGCCCCGTCTTTCTTGATCAGGATGACACAAGGGTAGTGGTCACTATCGTGGTATCCCAGTGTGCCCCACCGGCACCTTGGTGCGATGGTGGGCGACACCAGAGCCAAGTCAATGATGCTGTCAGAGTCGCCTGGTCGAGTGGCCATTCTAGTGACCTTCCCATCATTCAGACAGATTAGGGCAGCAGATGCCAGGGCGTCCTCCAAATCTTCTCCCTGTCTATTGGTGATGCAATTCCCCCATTGACTGCCTCTGGCATTGAAGTCCCCGCAGTAGATGATATGCCTTTCATCCATATCGAACAAGTTCTGCCATTGTCGCACGTCGACCTTCCCATTTCGCGCATAGACGTTAACGATTACAAGCTGCACTGGTGTCATTATTCTTAATGCCTGCACTTGCAGGGCATCGCTGTTCCAGGCGGACATATCGATCTCAGACACTAGTATGTTGTCGCGGACCAGAATGGCCTGTCCGAGGTGCCGCCTGTTAAGGAAACCCTGAAATCCCGCCACATTGACTGTTCCGTCGGTGAGCTGTGTTTCTTGCAAGACTACAATATCGTTTCCGTAGAGTAGTTTTTCAAGAATGGGTCGGCGTTGACTAACTGATGCACAGTTCCAGTACAGTACTCGAACATTTCCGATACCCAATCTGTCACATTTTAAGCGCCTTCTGCGCGCGCCCGCCCTCTTACCACGTTGTGTCCTAGCTGGTCGTCTGGCCGTCATGTTAGGCTTAACTATCGCCACCGGGCGCCGATGATACGCCGAAAGAAGACCGGACGCGCGTGCACGAACTCCGTTGCACGGTCCGAACTCCATTCCACCACGAAAAAACACTTAATCCATACACATTTCGGAAAAAACACGTTCCATTTTACGGGACGAAGAAATGTCCCGCCATCTTGCTCAGAAGAAAATAGCCTACCTGGTAATTGGGTGTTTACGGGTTGTGATATTAAATCTTTATAAATAGTGAGAGGTCCTCTTGGGTTCGCTCCATATATCAATTCGAACGGAGAGAACCCCGTACTTGATTGTGGGACTTCTCTGTATGCGAACAGCACCGTTGGGAGAAGTATATCCCAATCGGCTGGATTTTCAGCTGTCACTTTGGATAACATATGTTTTAGGTCCCCATTTAATTTTTCGCAAATTCCGTTCGCGGCCGGTCGATAGGGACTTGTAAAACATTGTTTTATGCCTAGTAACTTAGTTACCGATTGGGTGGCATTAGATATGAATTGTGTTCCTCTATCTGATATTATCGTCTCCGGAAAGCCAAAACGGGAGAATATCTGTAATAATACGTCCGTCACATCCTTAGAGGAGATAGATTTTAATGGAATCATTTCTGCCCATCTTGAACATAAATCAACAAGTGTAAAAATGTATCTATTTCCTTTGTTTGAGATGTGGTTCAACGGACCTACTAAATCAACAGCCACGATTTGAAATGGTCTCGAGGCAGTTGTGGTTGATTGAATTTCTGCCGTAGGGTTTTTTCCCTTTTTGATCAGTTTTTGACAGGTATCACATGATTTACAATGGGTTTTTATGTCTTGGCAAAATTTCGGCCAATAAAATTGACTCAGGACTCTGGCCCTGGTTTTTTCGTAACCCATATGACCTCCGAAAGGTGAGTCATGGGCTATATGTAGCACTTTCTCACGATGTGCCTGGGGTAAAACCACTTGCTGTATCGTGGTTTGGTCTCTGGTGTATAATCTCGTTAGAACATTATTATGTAGTCTAAATGTCCAAGAAGCGTTTTGGGTTAATTTTGGCTTTAATCCTACTAGCCGAAAATATTGTGAAAGAGTTGGATCTGCTTTTTGTTCTTCTATAAACTCGGTGGTGGTAATATTAGGTGAGATGATTTGTAGTGCCTCCTGAAGTTGGTCAGTGTGGGTTTTGTGTGTCGTTTGTCTTGTTACTATATTAGTGTGTTGTGTGTGTTGTTGCACATTTACAGGCTCCATAATTTGTGGATCGATGGCGTCCTCAGTTCGAGGTGTTAATCTGATGGTATCTTTGAAAGATTCGACCGCCCCTGTATTCTGCACCTCTGTGAATTCATTTCGAATTACGTCATCGGTTGTCTCCCTTGTGCTTTTGGCAGTTTGAGACAAGCACGCGTGGTTTTTCACTTTGGAATCGTTGTTTGGTTTTTGGACACAGTTTTTCTGTTCCCATTCTCTGATTTCCTTTTCAGAGCAAGATCTTATGTTGGGAAGAATCCCAAGGATGATTTCAGCGGCAGGATTTTCTAGTACTGCGCATAGCACTTGTCCTGATGTAAAAGGTGTCCGAATTTCGGCAAGTGCTAGGGGGTATCTTTCGATCGTGCCTGCGAATGTGCGACACGTTACGTATTTGTGTGTGTAGTCTTTGTCACTAACTAATGTTCTCTTAATTCCACAAAGAGTCGCTCCGGAATCTCGTATTAATGTACATTGTTTGTTATTAACAAAACCTGTTGCATAATTTAATTTGCCTGTTGGTGTTAAGGCTGCGTTGGCCATTTCGTTAGAAACTGGGATTGTGTGGCCGCATAACAAAGTTGTATCAAGCTGAAATTTTCTACAGGTGTTACATTTGTTATCAGTGATGGTGTCAATGATTTGTACTGCATTGCCTAACTCACTCGAACTTTCATTCTGGATGTCGCATTCGTTCTGTTGTTCAATTTCTTCATCTGAGGATGTGTCTATTAATGCGGCATTGGCCTGCTTCATCATCTTTCTCCCATCACAAAGTTTTGAATAATGGCCATATCTCGAGCAAAAAAAAAACATTTAACCGCTCTCTGATATGCGTTCCTTTTGTTCTTTTGTTTTTCCACTACCATTTGGAGATGATGTGGATAATTTGGTGATTTGTCGCACATCGCGTACTCTTCATGTGTCAGATGACAATACTGACATTTGACTGGTTTTGTGAACTTAGAGCGTTGTTTGAACCTATTTTCATTTGGTTTTGAATATTTGGTGTTTGTAACTGCTGCTGTTTCATTTTGGCTCATGTTTAACTGGAAAATATCGCGGTTCGCTGTAAAATATGCGCTCCCCTTAGTTTCTATTTCTTGGATAGTTTTACAATCCATTTGTCTCAAAAATTTAGAAAAAGGTGTTGGAATTGTGCTAATAATTTTATCAATTATAATTAGCTCTTTCAGTTTATCATGGTTGTTATTTGTTTTTGCTGAGGTTATCCATTTTGTACAAATATCCTGCACAGTAGACACGTAGTCAATGAAAGTTTGATTAGGTAGAGGGGCTAATTTTGAGAACTGAAGTTGATAGCCTGCTGTATCTAGTGAGAAATGTTGGAGTATTCTTTGCTTTAAATAATCATAATCTTTCCTCATATCTTGTGGAACTGTCTCTATCACTTTTAAGGGCTCTAATGCTAAATTTCTCATCAGAATAAATGACCAGTCGACTTTTGCGACCTTATGGTAAGTCATCAAACACTCGAAGTTCTCTAAGTATGCGCTTATAGAATCTCCTGAACAAAACGCTTTGACAAGGCCTTTGTATTTGTTGTATTTTTGTTCATCTTCTTTACTTCTAATTTTGTTTACTGACATTTCTAAGTTGGATTCAATTTCCATTTGTTTTAGTTTTATCTGTGTCTCTGCATTTAATTGGGCTTGTTTGGTCGCGGCCTCAAGCTCCATTTTCTTGTCTTCCATTTGCATCTGCATCTTTTTCTCTTCAGCCTCAATTTGCATCTTTTTCTCTTCTCTTTCTGCTTGCATCCTTTTCTCTTCTGCCTCAATTTGCATCTGTATCTTTTTCTCTTCTCTTTCTGCTTGCATCTTTTTCTCTTCTCTTTCCGTTGCTCTTTCTTCTCGTGCAATATTTTCTGAGTGTGTCTTTTGTGCCCATTCTGAAAGTTTTTCTTCTTTATATCCTGACCTAATACCTAATTGAATGCACTGTTCTAATGTTGACATCTTGTATTTTAGTTATTGTTTACTTTCTTGAAATTAAATCCCTTTGAAATTAGTTTGGGTGTACAAAAGTTGGTTATCTCCCTTAATGTTTACATGAGCAAATTCACATGAGCAGGTTTTCTTGGTTATGAGATTAGCCTATACATACAAATCAATACATAGAAAACATGTTACAATGAATGAGGGTGAGTATCGCTTAGGGATGTAATGAGCATGAAATGAAACTCATCTTATTTTCCCTGAGCTCTCGACTGTAGACTTGTTTTCTCGCCACTGCTGGAGGACAGGTTACATACACGATATTTCGCGGAACAATCTGATGTTGGAATAAAAAAAAATTAGTAACTGTCACTGTAATTGTCACAGTCATGTCAAATTTCATAAACATTATCATCAGTTCAAATATTTTTGTAGAGGGACTATAATCGCTCATTCACAGATAGCTGCAAAGTTTTTACTTTGTCACATATTAAAGTTGATATATATTTTTTTACTTGGCAAAACCAAGAGCTGTTTGAAAAGTAAAGCTTGTGTATGCCAAAACCGGCGCTTGCCCCCAAATAGCCTGTCACAGTCCTAGATCTCTAGGGGATTGAAACTCGGGCTCATACAGGCAACAAACTCCGTTCAGATACAATCGAGCATCATTTATTTACATTTATATTACAGTACGCTGGCGAAGCGAGTTTTCATAAGCCAGCAATTAGCAAGTTGCGTATCACAGGAATTTACAATGAACATGATTATCACAACAACTCTAGCAGCTATCTAACATATGTATAAGACCCCTAAAACACTTGGGCCTGAAACTATCTAGTCCCCTTAAGATAAGCCCTGTTGCTTCCTCGATGTCCAGTCCGTGTCTGTCCTTCCACACGTGTCGCAATCCGACACGGGTGGTAACTCTCTCTGAGTTTCTCGTGGACCCCGCAATCGGCGGGCCCCATCAGTGTCCACGTGGCTGTGGACACACTGACCGTTCCTTCGAGAAGGCTCTGGATTATTCGAGCCTTCGAGTGACTCGGTTCTTTCCCTTTGGCTGGGGTTCTATCCCTTCGCCAGTATCTCGTTCTTTTATGTTGGTACCGCCCTTAGGTGAGGCTGTGACCGTCGACTAACTAACTAACTAACTAACTACTACAGCTGCCGTTACTGCTACTCCTAGTATTACTTGTACTACTACTAATACCATTACTACTACTACTACTACTACTACTACTACTACTACTACTACTACTACTACTACTACTACTACTACTACTACTACTACTACTACTACTACTACTATTACTACTGCTACTGCTGCTGCTGCTGCTGCTGCCGTTACTGCTACTCCTAGTATTATTTGTACTACTACCACTACTACTACTACTACTACGACTACTACTACTACTACTACTACTACTACTACTACTACTACTACTACTACTACTACTACTACTACTACTACTACTACTACTACTACTACTACTCATTCATTCATTCAGTAGCATGTCCTTTGCAGAACCTCGCTCCCATAACAACCTTCCGGAAAGCTTCTCGATCACAAGCAAGATGTCCCGCGTCTGATACACCCATCTGGAGATCATCCGCCACATCCTGCACCCATCTTCTCTTTGGCCTTCCTCTTCCTCTCTTCCCAGGCATATACCATTCCATTATTGTTCTCTCCAAACCTTCGTGACGTTTCAAGTGACCATAATACTTCAATTTTCTTTGTTTTATCGTCTTTAATAGCCATCCCTCCTCAATATTCAACTCTTGAAGTATTGATGCATTTGTTCTTTTCTTTACCCAAGATATTCTTAGAACTCGTCTATAACATTTATATTCAAAGGCGTTTATGCGCTGTTCAGCTTGTTTAGTAAGTGTCCATGTCTCACAGGCGTATGTTGCAATGGGAAAAATGCATGCTCTTAAAAATCTAATTTTTGTAGTTCTGTCTGTCCCACTCCATAATTTATTCATCTGTTTTAGTCTTTGAAGAGCAATGGATAGTCGCCGTTTAATTTCTTTCATTGTGTCACCGTTATTGGTAATCAATGACCCAATATATTCAAAATTTTCCACGACCTCCAATTTTCCCCCATTAATGTATATTTCTTTCTCCATAGTAGTTTTATCTGTATGCATTATCTTTGTTTTCTACTACTACTACTACTACTACCATTACTACTACTACTACTACTACTACTACTACTACTACTACTACTACTACTACTACTACTACTACTACTACTACTACTACTACTACTACTACTACTACTACTAATTCGGCTGCTGCTGCTACTACTATTACTTCTACTACTACTACTACTACTACTACTACTACTACTACTACTACTACTACTACTACTACTACTACTACTACTACGACGACTACTACTACTACTACTACTACTACTACTACTACTACTACTACTACTACTACTACTACTACTACTACTACTACTACCACTGCTGCTGCTTTTAATGCAACTGCTGCTGCTCGTTCACCACTATTCTAATACATTCCACACAATAAACCGAACTGTTCAAGCATGCAGCTGTATTTGCGAGCTCGTTGTAATACCAAAACAATGTCTGTATGGGCGTTTGCAGAATAAACCCAACGATGTATAAAAACAACAACACAAAAGTAAACAATACAAGTCGTACTCTTAGAAGGTGTTAGATCTTTTGAAAGAACGTACGTACAGTGTGAACTACAAACCAATGATCACGAAAAACCCAACAACGCTAGGTTGCTACTAGACGAATTCAGTGCTCGATTTGAATAGCATTAGTTTAACTCAAACATTTGCATTGGCCTCAACCAAAGATTAGTGTCCCCGTTCGGTTTCGTAGTTTGCACGTATGTTTTCCTCTCTATAGGGGAAAAATGGGGGGGGGGGGGGGGGGTAATACACGTATTGTAAGTAAAAAATAAAGACATTTTGTCCACTCTGTTGGGAGTATTGTGTATATGCAAGTAAAGTAAAGTAAAGTAAAGTACCCTTTTGCACGATTTGCAGCAGGCGGCGTAACTCAACTTCATCAGAAACAACATTTCCACTGCTGGAGGTAAAAAGAATCCTTACGCTCGTTTGATGGGGGTACCCTATCTCGGGACTTTAGTATGCTAAAACCAAACGTAAACGATACAATACCACATTGTGTTTTTTTTTGCTGGATACACGCAGATAATAGTTTATCCCCAACAGACCATTGATTGGCAATGAATTTGTTAACAATCATTACAGAAATAATATTGTAATATATTTTGAACCCGGGAAGGTTAACCCGGTCAACAAATGCCCGCAGAAGTCGGATGTGTCGGCTTAACGGCGCAAGAACGCAGATCTGCTGTAAACAGGCACAACGCAGTCACGTCCGCAAAAAAAAATCCGGATGAACGAAGAAGAAAAAGAAGATATATTTTGAACGTTAATATGTCAATAAACCAGGTGCCGTCTCCACAATGAAGGTTGGATGCAATGGATCTCCAACACTGTCTGTCTCTCCCCCTGACTGTACATTATGTCAGATTGCTGTTCGCCCATCTCTTGATGTTATCTTCCCACTTGTATCGTTGTCTACCTCTTGCTCACTTGCCTCCAACCTTATCCTTAACCTTATAGTTTTTATGAGTGTTATGTCTTTTAACGTGGCGGAAATATTTCACTTGCCTCTGTTTTATTAGTCTCATTAATTCTCTTTTCATTCCCAATTTTTCTAGTACTTCTGTATTTGATTATATTTGTTTCCTTGAAATACGACAAATTCTTCTGTATATCCACATCTCCAGGGCCTCTATTCGACTTTCTAATTGCTTATTCATGGATGTGTGCTGTCCCCCTATTTGTTTAACCTGTACGCCGAAAATATAATGAGAAATGTAAGAGATGATATAAACAGGGAGCTATATGCTGCCCTAAATATTGGCGGTCATGACATACCAGAGATTCGGTATGCTGATGATACAGTATTGCTATCCAAAACACAGAATGGTATAGAAAACCTACTAGCCTCAACCCAATTGAATAGTGAAAATCACAACTTATTTCTTAACATATCAAAACCAAAGATAATGCATACAGATAAAACTACTATGGAGAAAGAAATATTTGTTAATGAGGAAAAATTGGAGGTGGTGGACAATTTTGAATATCTTTGGTAATTGATTACCAAAAACGGTGACACAATGAAAGACATTAAACGACGACTATCAATTTCCCTTCCAAGACTAAAACAACTGAATAAATTATGGAGTGGGACAGACAGAACTACAAAAATTAGAATTTTAAGAGCATGCATCTTTTCCATTGCAACATACGCCTGTGAGACCTGGACACTTACTAAACAAGCTGAACAGCGCATAAATGCCTTTGAATATAAATGTTATAGACGAGTTCTAAGAATATCTTGGGTAAAGAAAAGAACAAATGCACCCATACTCCAAGAGCTGAATATTGAAGAAGGCTGGCGATTAAAGCCGATAAAACAAAGAAAATTGAAATACTTCGGTCACTTGAAACGTCATGAAAGTTTGGAGAGAACAATAATTGAGGGGTATAAGCATGAGAAGAGAGAAAGAGGAAGGCCAAAGAGAAGATGGGCGCAGGATGTGGCGGATAATCTCCATATGGGTGTATCGTACGCGGGACATCTTGCTTACGATCAAGAGGTTTTCCGGAAAGTTGTTATGGGAGCGAGGTTCTGCAAAGGACATGCTACTGAATGAATGAATGAATGAATGAATGAATTGCTTATTCAATGTCCAAGCTTCCTCGCCATATAGTAGTGCTGAATATACGTAACATTTGACAATTCTAATTTTTAATGCCATGTTAATCTCTCTGGATGTTAATACTGATTTCATGATGTTGAAAGTATTATTTGGCCATTCCTATTCTCGTTTTGATTCCTATCACACTTCTGACATCGTCTGCTATTACATGTCCAAGGTAGGGAAACTTGTTACTCGTTCTAGTATCTCCCCGTTTACGGTGATATTCATTGATGGCCTTTCCTTTCCAATGCTAATTATCATAGTTTTAGTTTTTGTTGTTGTTATTGTTTGATGGTAATATCTAACCCACATTCTGCACTATGCTTGTTTACTTGTTCCACTAGGTTTTGTAACTCTTGCTCGCTTTCTATAAAACATACATATATATTTTTCTGAACTTATATATAGCATAGCTGATGAGATGGCAGAACATGACTATCCACGCTCATCGGCATGACATATGATGGATGGATATCTTCTTCTTCAGCGTTCCGAGCCATTGAGGTTCTTTGCTGCAAATACAATCCGTCTCCATTCGTCTCTCTGGTTGACCTTCTCTTGCCAGTCGTTGATTCCAAGTGCTTGTAGATCTGTACATGTATTATCTCTCCACCGCCTTCTTGGTCTACCTCGGGATGGATGGATATATATTTTTCAATTAGCATCCTTAATAGATTATTGCTTCTTTGGTGCGGCTGTTTTTGCGGAACCCAAATTGTTCTTTAGCTACTTCCTCGTCTATTTTACTTTGAATTATTTCTTGTATAATGTGTGGACTACATTAAACTTGGCACATACTTGCAAATAAATATCAATTTCCGGTCCATTAGACATGCGTACTAAACTTGACAACGAAGATACAACATGGCTGTAAATTGGTTGTTTTCATGACGTTGCTACGCGCTGATTACAAATTGAAGGCTTTTCTTGTACAGGATTCATCTATTCGTAAATGAGAATGGGTACAAGAAATAGGAAAGTTTGTGTGTGGGGTCGTTTTAGGCCTACAGCAAACTTTGCTGATGAAAATATCGAGGTATTGGGAGACAGGAAGGTACTGGTACATTATATATAATTGTTATTCTTATACCTTTAGTAGCGATTATTGACAATATTTAAAAATTGGGTATTTATTTACGAAACAATCACAGTTGGGTACAGCTTGACAAGACAAATCCAACGGTATCTCAATGAAGACTATATGTTAATTCTAAGCGGAGTTATGATTTTTGTGTCGTGATCTACAACCAGGAAGTGCAAAGGAATCTGAGAAGATGAGGAAAATCTGATCACGGCCCTGTAAATTGGGAGCTGAGAAATTCTGCTTTCTATTACTGTGGCTTGTTTATTTTTAAATGGACAACTCAGTACCATATATCATTGCATCCGGTGTGGCAAGGCCTAACTTGAAATATTATCTTATCTATTTTTAGATAGGATGTGCCATGACCTAATTATCAATTAAAAATGGCCGCCAATTTTTTATTATTCATTAAATATCTCCTCTTTTGATAGGATATACTGTGACCTAATTAACAATTAAAAATAGCCACTCAATTATATTAATTAAATGTCATGTGAAATGTTCATTGTAAGTCAAAGAACAATTCATGAAACTGTACTCACATTGTCTTGATTATACACTGCATTGAGACAGCTTTCTTTTGTTGATTAATATCGTGCAATAATGTAAGTAAATAAGTAACTAACTGTTTTTTTTTTTTTTTGGACTTCTGGTCGCCAGCATGGCGGTTAGGCATTGAACCGTTAAGGCATGTGGCATGTTTATGCTTGTAGCTATGGTTTGCAATCGCATTTTTCTCATGTTGGACTGGTAGTACATGGTTTCGTCGCTCTGCCACTGAGTGAGTGCATGGGCGACACCGTGAGCTGTAAAATTTGCGTGGAATGCTTTTACTTCTGTCCTGTACAGTGAACTGCATGTTCAGAACAATGGCTAACGGCGGTTGCTGAATTGACTGTTTTGCCCTTTCGGTTCATGAGTGCATTTTTTGGGGGAGTCCGCGCTGAAGCTGCGGAGTTTGTGCTTTGTGCGACACTTTCGGCGGGTTGCCCTGCGGTAAAAGACCGAGTCATGTGAGAACACCCAGGTTAATGAGGTATTTCTGGTGACTGCCAAGTTCTTAGTCCATCGACGATGAACTGTGGTATTCGTGGATGAATTTTGTGTTGACATTCTGGCGGCAGCATCATGCACAGTGTACCTGTGCAGGCTTATTGGATTGCTGAGACTCCCGTCTATTCCTCTTTTCCCACTGGACAGTTAGGAGCATTTTGTGTGATATTCACTGGCACAGGAATGGAGCATAATGGGGACTACCCATTGCCGTGAAGTTGGAACCTCGACTAACTGACTAACTAAGTTTGTAACTGATGCATAAATTAAGCAGTCACTAATTAATAATTTCTACTGCTGCTCTATAATTACACTATACTGTATCTAAAAGTGAGCAATTAATAATTAAATACAAATTTTTTTTAAAGCCATATCTTATTTCACATATTTTTATTTAAATTTTAATAAATCAGACGTAACTACAGTCCCTAAACTCAAGGTATTCGTCCAGCTAACCGTCCAAGGAGATGACGTAATGCAACGTCTGCGGGACCGGCTCACCACAGCAGTCGAGCGAACATTCTGTGCTGCAACTCTAGTCATCAGGTATAGAAACACACCGATCCCTGTCCCAGCAGTAAAAGAACCTGTAGCTTTGTACGCCAAATCAAATTGTATTTACCAATTTACATGTAGATGCGAGGCCATCTACATAGGCAGAACTGAGCGACAGTTACATTGCAGGGTTTCGGAACACATTCCAAATTGGGTGGACAAGATACTACACACAGAAGATGGTAGCCTAGGCAGGCCGACACACTGGAACAGTCCGGCTTCATCGGTCGGGAGACATGTGCTTGAGAGCGGTCACGTGGTTGAAAGAGATAGTGCCTTCCATGTGTTGTTCAACACACAAAGTAGTCGATTGTTAAAGTTTGCTGAAGCTATAATAATCAACCTTCATAAGCCGTCCTTGTGCAAGCAGAAAGACATGTTAGTCAGTTTAAAATTACCGTGGTAGACAATCGACATTACTGTGCGAACATGTGTATATTTCAGTTTGAAGGATTTATCTAATTAATTCACATAAGTTGTGTGATTTCTGCAGTATGTACCTGACGAGATGCAGCAAAATATGCCAGGCAATAAATCGTGCAATCTATTGTTTGTGTCTTCGTTATTTAAATTTTAATAATTATGTACTGCTGCGCTGCTAAGAAAAAAAGTACTCCTTAACTGGTTTATATAGTCTTTATTAAAGACGGGTCTGAAAACTGGCCTTCAAAATTATTTTCATTCATGCTAATTGCTGAAAAATTATACAAGTACACAGATACAATTACTGCTACAAATGAAACTTGTTTTCGGTTTAAGTTTAGTAGTTAAGTTGACAGTTCTAATAATAAATAAATACAGGTTTGCTATAGTATAGTACTGTGGTATGGGCGCTGCCATTTTGAATTTGTGTATTGCGCTGTCTCATTTTCATGGTTGTGCTAAACATTTTTTTCCTAGACGCGGTCGAAAGCGGGCATTGTTGAAACTCTTCAAATATATGTAAAAATGAATGCAGAATTCAAAAATGCATTAACAAGTCAAGGTTGGTTTAACCCTTTGCAGGGCAGACGTTTGTCCGTTTTTAAGCTCTGAACAGGCAAGATTTTTCAGGTTCGGTAAAATTTTGGTTACATTAGTAAAAACATCACATCTAGGGTGTTAGTCAACAGATTTCAGTGAAATAAAAAACAAAATGAAGGAAAATGCATGCAGATTATTTTACTCACATGAATAAGTATGTTCATTGTGCTAGGAGACTTCAATGCAAAAATAGGTAGAGAGCAAACTAATAAAAAAGTGGCCGGTATGGAAAGCCTACATACAACTTCAAATGATAATGGATGGAGAGTCATCAACCTGGCAGAAGCCAAAGGACTGCAGATTAGCAGTACCAGACTACAAAGAAAGGATATACACAAACAAACTTGGAAATCATGTGACAAGAGAACCTTTAATCAAATAGATCACATTTTAATTAACAACAGAAATGCATCAAACATACAGCAAGTCAGAAGTTATAGAGGAGCTGAGTGCCACAGTGACCACTTCCTCGTTGGAGCAAAATTTAAAATAAAACTTAAGAGAGCTTTCTATACTAAATTACAAAGATTAAACCCAACATATAACAGAGAAAAACTGCAAGACATTACAGTCAAAGAGAAATTTACAGATGAAATAAAATGTAAACTTGAAACTCTGCAAAACCCTTTGGAGGAAAGCATTGACCAAACTTGGTTGAACATCAAGAATACAATTCAGTCTACCGCAGAAGAATGTCTCGGTGTGTTAACCACGCATAGAAAGAACAGATGGTTCAATCAAAAATGTGAAGAAGCAGTCATTAGGAAGAAGAATGCCAGACATGTATGGTTAAATGACATCAATAACATCCAAAAGGAAGAGCATTATAGAAATGAATGTAAAGAGGCTACAAAAATAGTCAGACAGCAGAAGCGAGAATATATGAATAATATAATCAAAGATATGGAAACTAATCACCAGAAAAATGAATCCAGAAAATTTTTTAAAGAACTGAAGTCAATGAAACGAGGGCACCAACAAAACACATATGGTTTAAAAGACAAAAATGGGAATATGATAAATACCAATGAGGAAATGTGCAACACATGGAAAGAATATTTTATTGAATTACTAAATTGTGAAGCTCCAAGTAACATTTTCTCACAGGAAGAGGTTCTAACATGCGAACCACAAATTGAAGAACCTACATTTGAAGAAATCCTATATGTAATCACACGACTTAAAAACAATAAGGCAACTGGGACTGATGGAATTGCTGCTGAATTTATAAAGGCAGGTGGCCATGCATTACATCAAAAGCTATATGAACTAATAATAAAAATCTGGAGGACAGAAGAATTACCCCATGACTGGAAAGAGTCATTATTGATACCTATCTTTAAGAAGGGAGACAAGTTCCAATGTGGAAATTATAGAGGAATATCACTACTGTCCACAAGCTATAAGATACTATCTGCAGTATTACTAAATAGACTAAAACCATATTCAGAAGACATATTAGGTGACTACCAGGCGGGGTTTAGACAAAACAGATCAACAATAGATCAGATATTTATCTTACGACAAATAGCCGAGAAACATTGGGAATATAAAAGAGATCTCCATAACATTTTTGTGGATTTTAAAAAGGCTTATGATAGTGTCCATAGGAATAGTCTATGGAATGCTATGCAGGAATTTGGAATACCAAGGAAGTTAATCAACATGACCAGACTATGCATGGAAGATACTTATAATATAGTAACATATAAAGGCAGGAAATCAGACCCCTTCCAAATAACATCTGGCTTGAAACAGGGTGATGCACTATCGCCGCTACTCTTCAATCTGGCTCTAGAGAAAGTTGTAAGGAAGGTAAAGGAGGAATGTGATATTGGAGGAACATCCAAGCTGCTTGGTTATGCAGATGATATAGATATTATAGGGCAAAGTGAACAAAAGACATTGGAAATATTGACTCACTTAAAGGGAAAAGCCCAACAGATGGGGCTGGTTATCAACCAAGATAAGACAGAATATATGGTAATTTCAAGAGACGGAATGGCTAGAAACTCTGGCCACATACAAATAGATAATATGACCATTAAAAGAACGGAAACATACAAATACCTGGGTACGATCTTCAACTGCTCCAACATCATAAGGGAAGAAATACAAACTAGAATCAACTCTGGAAATAAGATATACTATGCACTACAACATCTACTAAAATCAAAGGCGCTATCTCGTAACACCAAAATCACAATATACAAAACACTGATCAGACCAGTTGTGCTGTATGGCTCTGAAACCTGGAGTACAACGAAAGGAGACGAAGCCTTGTTACAAACCTTTGAGAACAAAATTTTAAGACGCATCTTTGGACCCATTAGGGATACACAAAGTGGAGAGTGGAAAAGAAGAAGTAACAAAGACATTTATGATCTGTTTAAGTCCCCGCTAATCACTGGTATCATGAAGGCTAATAGACTACAATGGCTGGGGCATATAGAAAGAATGGAAGATAATAGGGAAACAAAACTCGCTTACACTCAGGAAATAAATTACCGTAGACCCCGAGGTAGACCAAGAAGGCGGTGGAGAGATAATACATGTACAGACCTGCAAGCACTTGGAATCAACGACTGGCAAGAGAAGGTCCACCAGAGAGACGAATGGAGACGGATTGTATTTGCAGCAAAGAACCTCAATGGCTCGGAACGCTGAAGAAGAAGAAGAAGAAGAAGAATAAGTATGTTGAATGTTGCTGGTAATCCACACATGAACACAAATATTTACAACATATTGTTTGTGATTGTCAGTCATTTATACGGCAATTTACAAACACATTTTCAGAATCAGAATCACTTTCTTCAAAGTTCGACTCACGACTGCTAACGCTGTTCACTGATATCTAGCTCTGATTAATAGTCATCTTCGTGCCCTTCAATGTCACTTAAATTGAACCCAGTGAAATCTCCGCAATCACTTGAATCGTCAAAATCCATTTTGAAATACAAAGCGTAAACCCCCCCCCCCCAAAAAAAAAAAAAAAAAAACTATTTAAAACATCCGTTCAAATTCAAAGTACACGCTTGCAAATGTCGGCCACGTTGTCAAGCTATCGGGACATTTTGCCCATTCCGGAGTAAAAACTTTCTCTGGCGTTTTGCCTAGTAAAGGGTTAACAGACAGGAGTTGTCAGAAAAATTAGCTTACCTTACGTCATAAAAAGTAAATAACTTCAAGAAAAGAAAGTTTTAAGCGACAAACGCTTGCAGCCTAGCAGACAGAACACTTCTGAATTTAGTCTCGCGCAACGTGTGCCACATTGTTTTCGAATACAAGAGGTCATAAGCAGGCGTGGTTACAAACTGGAATTCACTGGATGGTCGATGAAAATTTTCCGCGAAATACCCTTCCACCGACACACACCCCCAATACTCACAAAGACCGACAACTGGCATTGCTACCGTTAGTCGTTAGACTAACCCAATGGCCAATGGTAAGTTTATTAACAGCAGTCAATGAGTAAACAGAGATTGAGTATAGAATAAGTCAAACTAAAGATGCATTCCAGAAAATGAAGAAGTAGTTTATGCAATACCCCACTATCACTGAATGTAAGAAAGAGGGTGTTGAAATGTTATATAGAACATGTTTTGCTGTATGGCAACGAGACATGGAACATGAATGAATACATTAGGAAAAGCTTGGAAGCAACAGAGATGTGGTTCCTGGGATGAATGTTGCAAATACTTTAGACTGTCAGAGTAGCTACCAACGATTGCCTGGAACAGGCTAATGAAACTAGAACATTATATATAGCTAAAAGAAAGAACCGAACAGCTTTCTTTGGCCAGGTGATGATAAGAGAAACACTGGAGAATATTGTGACAAATTGAAAGATCAGTGGGAAAAGAGGAAGACCAATAGAAATACTGTTTGCTGGACTGAGACGGTGACATGGAGGAATATCAGCAAAGCTGATCCAGAGCACAAAGAACCAAGATCTGTGGAAAGATATGAGCACCTACTACAACACAAGGCACATGATGAAAAGTCAGCTAGCAGTCACTAAGAGAGGAATGATTGTCAGTCAAATGAATACATTTGTTTGACTGATCATTTACAAGTTTTTCTTGAAGTATAGCCAGCGCTGTGGCAAAGGGGTTATAAACACAATTTGTAATCCCGCATACTGCGCTCAAAACACAGCTGCAGGCGATTTGGAAGCAGACCGCCTTGCATTGCTTATCATACAATGGCATGAATGCCAGTCATTCAGAAAGCAATAGAAAACTACTGAACATAAACTTGCCAAGAAATCACAAACGACCAAAATATACAAGGGTTCACTGTTATGTCTTGTGCTTGCTTGTGTTCGTTGGCTTGAGCTCCAACGCGAAGTCCTGTATGTCGGATGAAGGCATCCTGTTGTCCAACATCAGTGTGATGTCATACAGGACCTGAGTTTTGCGTGAGTATCCGTTGTCCCATGTCTGGCTTATTGGTGTGCAGACTGGTGGTTCCTCGCCGTACAGGCAGACACTCTCCGACTTCGGAGGAATCGGCGATCCTACTGACTTTAGCCAGGACCCCGAAGGGACCTGTTGCCCAGGACGCTCGACGAGGACGCGTCAATAGGTCTTGGCCAGTATATAACCCGGCCCTGGTGCCTTGGAAACACCTCTCTATCTTTTTATTTTAAACTGGAAATATGAGTAATTGTTTTCTTCTTCTTTTCATTCGATTGGAATCGGCCTAAATGCACAATTTTGTTTCCTGCATGAAATGCACTGCCTTCTGCAGATCTTGTAGGTTTCTGTGGAGTCTGACATCTAGCGGCTGATGTGGTCAGTATCAAGCTGGCCTCCTTTACTTCCCAGAGCATTTCCTGGCACCCAATTTAAGCTGGGTTGACCTGGGCATCCAGGTCAATGAACTGATTCAGTGCCCAAGGATACTTCTTCTTCTTCTTCTTCTTCTTCTTCTTCTTCTTCTTCTTCTTCTTCTTCTTCTTCTTCTTCTTCTTCTTCTTCTTCTTCTTCTTCTTCTTCTTCTGCGTTCATCCGGAGTGTTATTTTACCCCGGAGGTAATTGTTTTGTGCCAGTTTACAGCAGAGCTGCGATACTTGCGCCATTAGACAGATATACCCGACTTCTGTGGGCATTTGTTGACCGGGTTAACTTTCCCTGGTTAACTTTCCATTCAACTCTCACTCAGATGTTATTGCATTGTGCTTGTTTACAGCAGAGCTGCAATACTTGCCCCTTTAGGCTGACACATCTGACTTCTGCTGGCATTTGTTGACCACGTTAACCTTCCCAGGTGTTTCAAATGACATTCAACACTCACTCAGATGCTATTGCATTGTGCCAGTTTACAGCAGAGCTGCGATGCGTGCGATATTAGGCCTACACACCTGACTTCTGCAGGCATTTGTTTTAACCTTCCCGGGTCGAAGGATACTATATCGCCAGATGTGACTTCCCATTTGGACAGAAGGACGATATATTGCCATACTAGTCATTGTGTTATTGTTTCGTTTCACTGTATCTTCCACAATTTTAATGCTCAGTGAATAGGCATTACATTATAATACTTGTTCATCTGTGTACCCTGTTGGTCCAAACTTATTCGATACTATATCGCCAGATGTGACTTCCCATTTGGACAGAAGGACGATATATTGCCATACTAGTCATTGTGTTATTGTTTCGTTTCACTGTATCTTCCACAATTTTAATGCTCAGTGAATAGGCATTACATTATAATACTTGTTCATCTGTGTACCCTGTTGGTCCAAACTTATTCTTTGTTTGGCACTGAATCAGTTAAAAAATAATTCCTTCTTTTTCCCTGTGGAGACTTTATACCTTGGTCATGAACACAGGGTCAGCAGGTAAGTGTTGTATTACAGCCCATGGTTTCTATTTCAGACTTAAAACATGAATTTGTGGATACAATTAGCTATCCATTGAGGATCCGGTTGTGTACCCCAGAGACTACCTTCCAGTGTGGATCTTTGCCATCAGTTGAGTTGAGTTGAGCTAAGAAACGACATCACTGCACTCAGGACATTCCCACATGTGCTCCATCTCCTCATTCAACAGCCAGTGAAGAGTCATGCTACTAATTGTTCCAACTGCCATCTGATTGAAAGTTCTCCTGGTCTTGCCTCTCAGTTTTGAGATTCGTTCAGAACCTCTGCCAATCCCCCGCTATACCTTTCTCTCCACACAGGGTTCTAAGTCTGTACCACCAATTTCTCCATCTGGTCTCACAGGCACCCAACCACCTCTCCCTTGTCCATAGATAATCTACTACCATGCATTCCCTGCCAGCCTATCAGCCTGTTCATTCCTCCTCACTCCCGCATGACCAGGGCAGAAAATCCATACAATGCTCACAATCTGTGACCTATAAAGTGAGGCAAGCCATTCAACATGAAACATTCCTTTCTCCACCTTACTAAGCATACTCCGCGAGTCCGTAATGAATACAATGTGTGTTGCAGTGGTCTCCTCCAACCATCGGAAGGCTGCTGCCATTAGAATTGGTCGAGCCTCTTGGCAGAAGGGGTTAGATCTAAAGCTTGTGCTCTATAACTTGAGTGGTTTGTCTCACACATACAAATGGGATTATATAATATGTTGTCCTTCCATTGTATATCCACCTTGAAAGGTAGCGGGTCTTGCATGTTCCAGTGACCCCAAGAGCTATGCCAACGGTAGCCCAGTTATTGGTAGAGTCTCCCATGTCGGACAGGTCAAGGGGTTGTAATCAGATAAAGTAATATACAAGCCTGCTGCCTTGTAGGTAGTTTGGTAAAAGTCAAAAGCTAGATAAAGCAACCCCCCCACCCCCCAAAAAAAACCAATAAAAACAAATACTTGTCGAAGTTGGATGTACTGAGCCATGGGCTTGACAAAACAGTGCAACACAACTCATTTGATGCTGCCATATAACAGGTTGAGGAAATGAAGATGTGGCTTGCATGCAAACATGTTCTTTGTAATCTGAGATACTGGTTTGTTCATGATACAAGAGATATTGCACTTGGCTATTTGGGGATGAACTGTCTTGTTTGACCAAAACAAATAAGTTCCGAAGCAGAAAGTTATTGGTCTGTGAAGTACTAGGCCCATCACATTGTGTAGAATCAGCTTCATGCAGAAATAGGTGACCATCTTTCTCTCTCTTAGTGAATGGTGAGTGCAGGTGTTGAACCCTTGTCCGTCCATGCTTGTGGCATTATCAGCATAATCTTCTAGTGATTACACCTGAGTACCCGCTTTTTTAAAACACACCTGCTATTGGTTGACTATTTGTAGCATATTCTCACCCACATTGCAGAGTGTCAACATACACATACGCAGAGACCCCAAGAAAGGGATTGTCAACAACCAGATCCTTGACTGGTCATTTAAACTGGATGGTATTTTCTTCAACACTGACCAGGAGATTGTTTACAACACCCTGGCTGCGGACATCGTGAGGTCCTCTGTGGAAGGTTATAATGGTAGGTTCTGTACAAGTTACATGTCATTCTTCCTCCTCCTCCTCCTCCTCCTCCTCCTCCTCCTCCTCCTCCTCCTCATCTTCTTCATCTTCTTCTTCTTCTTCTTCTTCTTCTTCTTCTTCTTCTTCTTCTTCTTCTTCTTCTTCTTCTTCTTCTTCTTCTTCTTCCTTTCTTCCTTCTCCTTCCTATTCTGTTCTTCATCTACTTCCTCACTCTTTTTTTTCAGGCTAATATAGATGATGAATAGAGATGAGGTGACTAACATCATCATCATCATCATCATAATCCAGTGCCTTGCCAGCTGCCACGGGGGATCATGCCTTTCCACAAATTATGATCTCCAACATTATGGATCATTTCAAGTGTTGACTCCCCTCCGAGCCATGACAAAAAACTCAAGAATCTTCTGTCGCTGTCTTCCTCTATCTTTCTTTCCGCAAATTTTTCCAGTTGTCGCAACGTGTTCCAGTTTTTGTCTCCTCATAACGTGGCCAAAAAATGATGACTGCCTCTTTTGGTTGTTTGTGATAAGTTGTCTTTGCAACTCAGATTCCCTTAAAACCTCCTGATTGCTCTTTTTGGCTGTCTGATATAGAAGCCAGTTTTAAAATGACTGTTCATAATTTCAACATTTCAGGAACTGTGATGTGCTATGGGCAGACAGGAGCAGGAAAAACATTTACCATGACGGGTGCCACAGAGAGCTACCGCCACCGCGGGATCATTCCTCGGGCCATATCGCAGCTCTTTCGGCAGATTGAGGATAGGCTGGAGTATAGCAATACTGTCAGGTATTGTAGACATCATTGTCTAGTGGCTTGTCCTATGCAGAAGTAGTAGTATTAGAAGTAGTAGTAGTAGTAGCAGCAGCAGTAGTAGTAGAAGTATGAGCAGTAGTAGTAGTAGTAGTAGTAGTAGTAGTAGTAGTAGTAGTAGTGGTAGTAGTAGTAGTAGCAGTAGTAGTAGGAGATGCAGTAATACAAGGGGAAGTCAATATGAAAGTCACAAATGGCTGTAGAAAAATAACTAAATATGATAACTTGAAACCAGTTTATTTTTATACATACATTGTCCCTTTATTTCTCAACATAATTTCCACCAACATTGATGTACTTATCCCATCATTTTATCAGTCCTCCCAAAACGGCTGCATAAACTGCATCCTATGTTTTCTAAACCACATTTTCACTTCACATTCAACCTCGGCAAAATTCCTGAAATGTCTTCCGCCAAGGTGGGTTAGAAATCACTAGGGGCTAAGTCGGGGCTGTAAGGTGGATGTTCCAGAACGTCCCACCTAAGTTGATTAATTTTCTCCTGAGTTAATCGAGCCGTATGTGGTCTGGTATTGTCATGAACAAGCATCACTCCTCTAGTCAGCAGTCCTGAACGTTTTCTTCGAATTGCATCATGAAGATCGATAGAACTTCACAGTACGATTCAGAATTCACATTGTCACCTTTCTTCTTGAAATTGGTTAAAAGCACTCCTTGACAATTTCAGAAAACTCAGCATAACCTTCCCAGATTGGATTTCATCAACAATTTTAGTGTCCTTGAGAGAATTTTTCTACCTAGCTATGCATCGCTTTACGGGACAAACATTTGTCAGCATAAACAGGAAGCATTTCCTTATGAATGACCTTTGCAGGCAGTCCTTTTGCCCACAAAAAACGCACAACAACACGTTACTCTTTGGTTGTACACTCCGTAAGTACAGTCACCATTTTGTTTATGGGCAGTGTATGCGCATGAGACACCTAGCGTCACCTGATGAATGGGAATATAAAGTTCGATGTTGCTGTCACCTAATGACACCTGTAGAAAATACCAACTACATTTACCTGCCATCCCACAGAACTGTGTGACTTACTTATTGACTCGCCCTCGTGGTTGTAAGTGCATGACTGCCCATGCATATAATCATGACTGCCCATACTTATCGGCATGGCACAGGATCATGATGATCTGTAAATCTATATTTCACTTTCATTAGGGTGTCCTATTACTAAATCTATGTTTTACATTCATTAGGGTGTCCTATCACTAAATCTATGTTTTACATTCATTAGGGTGTCCTATCTGGAAATCTACAATGAAGGCATGTTTGACCTTCTGGGGTCACTTCCAGAATCATTTGTTGGCAGCATCAAGAATCCCTCCCCTACTCCTGACCCCATGGTGGTGGTGGAGAACCAAGATGGCATCTTTGTCAAGGGTTTGTCCTGCCATTTGGCCCAGAACGAAGAGGAGGCTTTGAATTTGTTGTTTGAGGTAAGTATACAGCTGAAATACTATATAAGATTTTTATTGAAGAAAACAATAGATAGTATCTGTTGGATTATTTCCCCAGGACATGTTGGTGTTATAGTAAATGAGCAGGAGGATAGATTGACTGGGTCTGCATCGCTCTGTGGGGTATTGGTGCATGATAAGGCAGACGTGGCCAGGGCACTTTGGGGTCATGTGTATAGTGCAGAAGAACTGATAGATCATCGCGGTCTGGAGAGAATGGTGCTGCAGGGAGTGACTAGAGGATCTGGTGACTCTCAAAACTCAGAGGAAAGGCCAGACGGACACATAATCATTTACTATTAGTGTTGGGACTCTTCGCTGGCTGTTGCAGATGAAGGTGGAGCATGTATGGGAATGTCCCAAGTGCTGTGATGTCGGTTGTTTACTGAACTCAGCTCAACTCTTTATTGACGATAACATGTGGAATGACTAAAACAATTACTGACAATCTACAGTTCAGTTGAGTTGAGCTTAGAACTGACATCACTGCACTCAGGATATTCCCATACATGCTCCGTTCCCCCGTCCAACAGCCAGCGAAGAGTTATACTACTAATCATTCCCACTGCTATCTAATTGAAGGTTCTCCTGATCTTCCCTCTCAGTTTTGATAATCTTTCAGAATACCTACCGATCACCCACAATCTCATTCTTTCCACATACGGGTTCTCAATCTGTTCCCCAGCTTCTCCACCTAGTCCCACAGGCACACGTGGAGCCTCTCCCTTGTCCATAGGTAATGTACCATCAAGAGGTGCATTCCCTGCCAGCCTATCAGCCTGTTCATTCTCCTTCATTCCTGCATGGCCTGGGCCAAACATCCAATTCTCACAATCTATGACCTCTGAAGCGAGGTAAGCCATTCCACACGAAACATTCCTTTCTCCACCTTACAAAGCATACTTCTTGAGTCCGTGAGGAAGACAGTGTGTGTTGCAGTGGTCGCCTATAACCAACGGAATGCCGCTGTGACTGCTTCCACCTCCATTCTCATATCGTCGTATTAACAATCTTCAAACATTCATTAACTATTGCTTGCACAGGATAGGGCTAAAACCATATGACACAATCACTCATATGTGGCCTTACTGATTCTGTGCCAAACAAAAATTAGGTTTGGACCAAACAAAACATGCCTGGTGGAAAATTGGAAGTAGGGGTGAGTCACAGTTATGGCTAACAAGTTGTTAATGTGATAGCAGACATGTTGTATTACGAGGGTAAGTTAATAAGTACGTCACAAATGGCTGTAGAAAAATAACTAACTGTGATAAAAACTTGAAATCAGTTTCTTTTTATACATACATTGTCCCTTTATTTCTCAACATAATTTCCACCAACATTGATGCACTTATCCCATCATTTTATCAGTCCTCCCAAATCTGCTCCTACATATCAAGATAAAGGATGTTGTGTAAGGAAAAGTACTGTGTATAAACCCATTGCAGATACAGGAAGTCATTTAAGACGATTAATCATCCCATGGCACTTCATCAGTTAAGTAGAGAAGCAGACAGATTCCATGGAGGACAAGATGCTGACTCTGGGTAGGACACATTTAAAAGGCAAGAGGGTTGACTTCATTGCACCAAGTTTTATCCCATATGCCTGTCTCTTTCCACAGGGCGACCTGCCGAAAGCGTCACACATAGAACAAACTCCGTAGCTCCATCGATGACACCCAGGAGTCTCCCATAAAACTGCATTTGTGAACCGAATTAAAAGTCCCGAATCAAACCCACAACCTTCAGAGCATGAGGCAGGCAGCATAACCTGCCATGCAAGTCATAAGAAGCTATTAAGGAAGGTTGGCATGAGACTGGCCACCTCATCCTGTAGAAAACTACTTACAAAACCAAAGCAATCATAAACATGTTTACACAGGGCTAGAAGTGAAGTGGTTGATAGTCTATACTCCTTTGGGAGACAGAATAAGAGACTATATGAGAGCAGCTTACAGATGATCCATAGGCTGGTCTGACGGTGCAACACGTGCCCCTAGCTTCAGAAGTATGAATCATGGCATGGACGGAACACATTTTTCAGATAAGTAAAAGGATAGTGTATTCTGGGTACCACGATGGTGCAGGGGCTTGCTTACTTCCCATCTGGTCATCTGTTCAAATCTCCGCTGGAGCAGATTTAAAAATTGGCTTAATCCCCAGGTTGACCCAGCTTAATATACGTACCAGGAAATATTGTGGGATGTAAAGGTAGTCAATGTCATATTGACCCAAACCCTCCCATTGAGTGTCAGCTGGTCTATATAAATATGGGGCTAGCACCATCAACCCAGTACTCCTCAATGCCTATAAAAGGGCCCGGTACCATGTTTTACCACCATATACCCAAAAGGCCTGCAACAGGGCCCAGTACCATGTTTTACCACCATATACCCAAAACGCCTGCAGCAGGGCCTGGTACCATGTTTTACCACCATATATCCAAAAGGCCTGCAACAGGGCCCGGTACCATGTTTTACCACCATATCCCTTGCCATCAGGCGAACCCACTCCGACTTTAGAGGTATTTGTAATTTACGTTTCTAAGTCAAGGATGAGAAGTCAACATTTTAGACCAGCTGACAGGTGTAGGGGTTGAACCCTCTACCACAGGATCACCACACCAGATGTTTAAGAATGGGCGTTCTTATTCATTCAGCCATGCTGACCGCTTTACATTATCTTCTCATTCATTCTGTTGTTCATTTGGTTACAGGGAGAAACCAACCGTTCTATTGCAGCTCATCAGTTGAACAAGCAGTCGTCCAGGTCTCACTGCATCTTCACCGTGTACATTGAGGTCAGTGTTCAAACATTCTCAGTTCTTACACCAACCACTGTCACAAAACTGAGTCCCTCACTCCATAATTTTGTCTTCTTAGCCCATGCAAGCAGACTGCTTTGTGCTGGTTTTCATACAATGGTATGATTGTTGGTCGTTCAGAAAGCAATGGCAAACTGCTGAGCATAAATTTGCCACAAATTCACAAATGCAATAAAATGCTGGATTTAACTGCCAGGTCCAGCAATTAACTTTAACATGTCTCCTACCACACGGTCAACATCTCAGACTCCAGATCTGCTAGGATCATTTCTAGAACATTCTTCTGATTTCATGAGCTATCTTTAGGAGCCCATCAACCTTGAGTTGAGTGGAGTCAAGTACCGACATCATTGTGCTTGGCACATTCCCTTAAGTGCTCCGGCCTTATCTTCAACAGACAGTGAAGAGTCCCAGTACTAATGGTACCATCATGGCGAAAAAAATTTGGTTTTCTGGATAATTTTCCCTACCTGTACTTCCTATGTGACATGGAGGCATATCATCAGTAGAGTTGATCCAGAACACCAAAGACCGAGATCTGTGGAGAGCCATGAACACCTACGCCAGCTGGCAGGGCACTTGATGGATGATGGACTTCCTATGTGTTTGTGTAGTTACATGAATTATTCTGTTCAAATCTGCAAATAATTTTATTTTAGAAAAAGATAAAGATTTTTTTGGGTTCTCACTTGCTTTGAACTCAAGCTAGTCCATATATGTGCTACCACCTCTAGTAATTGCCACTACTGGCGAGTGCACTGGACTGATTTTTGCATGTGGATTAGCTTTCCATATAATCAGTGTCCCTCGTCAGCAGGCAAACCCACTCCGCCTTCAGAAGTATTTGTAATTTATGTACCCAAGTCAAGGATAAGAAGTCAACATTTTAATCCAACTGACCGGTGTAAGGGTTGAATCCGCTACCTCGGCATCAGCACACCGGCAGTTTAAGAGCAAATGTTCTTATCCATTTGGCCACGTTGACCCCCATGTACAGATGATTATATTTTGTTTTTGCAACACAGCATATTAATTTTATATTCTTGTTAGTTTGTTTGCGTGTGTAACTGAAACTGTCAGCTAAAAGATACATAAATTTGTTTTCATTCCCATGCATTCATTTATGCTAGTCAAGGTCAAGGACACAGTCAAATGCAAAGTATACTGTGTCGAAGTTGAACTTTGTGGATTTAGCCGGTTCAGAAAGGCTTGGCAAGTCAAAGGTTGGTTGGTTGTTTTATTGTCAATCATATGAAACATGAAGTTTTATCTTTAAAGTTCAATCCATTGACACTCAGCTAATTAAGATCACGGACACAGTCCATTGACATTTAACTTGTCAAGATAGACAAAATCCATAGACAATCAGCTTGTCAAGATGGACACAATCCATAGACATTCAGCTTGTCAAGATGGTCACAATCCATTGACATTCAGCTCCTCTGAGCCATGACAGTAGTTTGCATCCTTTGGGGTGACGTTGATGTAGTCTGTTCTCCCACCTTGAAAATAGGGAATTACTACTTCCACAGGAACTGTATTGTTCAGTTCTCCTTCCCCTCTATAAACTAAGGAACAGGCAGGATGTGTAAGAACTGCTCTCCCTTGAATTGTCTACAATTCATTGCCTTCTTCTGATAATATTTGCCATGTGGCTGGCATTGGTCATCAATTCTATCCAAAGCCTTCTGTCTTGTGTACTGTCAATCAATTCTGATAGATGTTCCTCCATGCCATGGTGTCAAACGGTCTAACATCCTCTCTCTTGGTCTTCCTCTACTTTTCTTTTCTACCCATACAAATTTTCCATTGTCACAATGAACTCCAGCTTTCCCCTTCTCATGATGTTCCTAAAGAATGTAGACTATCTACTTCTGATGCAAGTGATCAGTTCTCTTTGTGAGTTAACTTCTTTCAAAATATCTTTATTATGCTTTTAATCTGTCCATGATGTTCTCATCATTCTTCAATAAAGAGATGAGGATTTCTGCACCTTCACATAATTTTTCACTCAACTGCTATTTGTCCATGCCAAAAAAGCATAAAACAAATAGTTGTGTTTCCTTTACAGAACATCAGTCAACACCAGCATTTTTTCCTGTTGTGATCTCTTGTTATGTTTATGTTCAGTAGCTTGAGCTTGCCATTGCTTTCTGAACGACCAGCACCCATACCATTTTTGTAAACAACCAACGCAAAGGGTCTGCTGCTAAATATCCCCCAGTTGTGTTTCGAATGTGGGTATGCAGGATTACGAACTGCGTCGTAACCTCTTCTCCACGGAGCCATCAAGACAGCGCAGATTTATTTGTCTTCTTTTACTCTTTATCACCCTGGCACTTGAGGGTGTAGACGACGTCCATGGAGGTGACGGTCTTCCTCTTGGCATGCTCGTGTAGGTGACAGCATCGCGGATGATGTTCTCTAGGAACACCTTAAGGACACCTCGGGTTTCCTCATCCGGGCAACAGCTGTGACAGGCTGGCTAAACCAGGCATGGGTAGCCGATTTGGTGTCAAACGAGTCGGTGAACTGGGGTATGCCTACCCAACATGTGAAGACAGGATTCGGCAGACTGCGCGGAAGAAATAATTCATGGTTCAACAGGCAAGATGGCGTTTACCTGGAAAGCGTTGTTTAACGTTATGAGCACGGTAAGGCATGTAGAACACCCTGGTCATCCATTGCACCTGTATTCGTCTTCAGTCATCTTGACTTGTCTTGCCACTGGACTCAGATAGACTCAGGTGAGAGAGTGAGGTCGATGAATTTCGCAACTCTTCTTCACTTTAATCTAATTCATCGCGCAAGTCATTCTTCATATCACGGCTCCATACTTTCAACCCCACTGGATGAAATGAATGGTCATCATCATTCTTGATGGACAAACAACATAAAACATAATCCCTCATTGAGACAGAGACCCTCAGCCAACTCACCCCATGCCATCCTATATCATGCAGTTACATGCAAGTCTGCCCCGTAATATTCATCTCTGTCTCTTATTCTCTTCTTCGTGTGATTTCAGGCCTTCTTTTATTTTGTTCACCCTGTGGGTCCCAGAAAAAGGAGGTCCTAGTTATACTATTCTCAGGTTTTATTATGTGTGTCCAGGGCCATGTCGTGCTATGATACAGAGGCAGCCACATCAGGCGGCACCATAAGGGGGCAGCACGTTTAAAGAAAGAAACATTTAAGGCGCGGCATTTCGAAGACTAGCATCACACTGAGAAAATCAACCGCACTTCCCTGTGTGTGTTTTAACCAACACTAGCATGTTCTCCTCACATCTTGATTCTCTGGGATTTGTCTAGCTCTCTCCATGAGCACCACATTGGGGATTCAGTCAGATACTTTTAGTCCTTCTTTTCTACACAGACACCAGTTGATGAATATTTGTTGATTATTTGTAATTTTTTAACTTGTTATTTATTTTTCTGGTCCAAGCAGTAGACAGAATTAATGTCTGAGTTAAATATTCCAAGTTTGGTGCTAAGTTTTAATTTCTTTTGATTTCCACACATTTAGTGGTGCTGTAACATCTCATTTTGCCGTTTCTTTTTTCTATTGATATCTTTATCTATCTCCCCATTATTGTCTGCATTGCTATCTAAATAGATGCATGTATAAAGGGAGTCTGGCATATGCAACTACATCTAGTGTGAGAATGGAAGTTGAGGCTGTGCTGGCAGCCTTCTGATGGTTGGAGGGCAGCACAGCCTTGTTGTCTTTGTAATGGACTCACAAAGTTTGCTTCGGAAAGCTGAAACTGGCATGTTCCAGTTGGAGCGGCTAGCAGCGTTTGACAGGTCAGAGACTGCAAGCATTTCATGGATTTTCTGCAGGTGTGCGAGGCAGTGAACAGCATGATAGATTAGCTACTGCTGCATCTCTGGGCGGAGGCAACTTCATGCTAAAGGTGATGTGGGGAAGCCTCTCTGGGGTCAGGAGGAGAGTGCAGCTGAGCAGGTGGAATATCTGTGTCTGGAAATACTGGCTCAGGCGGGAGTGAGTAGAGGATCGGGACAATACACAAACCATAGACAAAAAGCCAGGTGACTTTCTATCACCTTGCTACAGGTGAATGTGTATCACCTTGCTACAGGTGAATTTGTATCACCTTGCTACAGGTGACTTTTTACCACCTTGCTACAGGTGACTCTTTACCACCTTGCTACAGGCTACTTTTTATCACCTTGCTACAGGCTAATTTTTAATCACCTTGCTGCAGGTGACATTTTAATCACTTTACTACAAGAATAATCAGCGTGGGAACTCGTTAATGGCTTTTGAAGAAAGAGACGGTGCATGTGTGGGAATGTCATGAGTGCAGTTATGTCGATTCTGAAATTGAGTATTAAGTACAGGTGTATTTTGGTGGTGGTGGTGGTGTGTGTGTCTATGTGTGTGTGTGTGGGGGAGGGGGTGTTCGTTTGCTTTGAACTGAAGCGTAATCTATACATGTACTTCTACTTCTAGTGCACTGGACTGATTTTTGTATGTGCATTAGCTTTCTCTGGTACCATTGTCCTTCACCATCAGGTAAACCCACTCTGACATTTTAGGTACTTGTGATTTACATCCCCAAGTCAAGGACGAGAAGTCAGCATTTTAGTCTAGCTGACCAGTAAAGGGGTTGAACCTGCTACCTCAGCATCAGCACACCAGATCTGTAAGAATCAGTGCTCTTATCCATTCAGCCATGCTGATCTCCATATAGAAGTATAATTCTACCGCTTGAAGTGAAGCTTCACAAAGGGAGATAATAAATTGCATGTGCAGACAAGGCAGAGTAATCTCCTTTTCAAAGATGTGAGTGGGTGGCACCTTGTCGTCTTGACAGACGAAAGTATGTGGATTGGAATTTGGCCAAATTTCCATCGCACAATGCCTGGGTATGGATTCAGAAAACATGAAAGCCTTGCCTTGTTAACTCCAGAGGAAAGGATAACCAGTACGTCTGGAACAAGGTAGGCTGCAAATGCTGGCAGCTCAGCATCAAACCTCCAAGAGCAAGAGGTGAGTCTCACCTCCAAGAGCAGGAGATGAGTGGCGGCCAGACCCTAACATCGTGGGATTTGACTTCAAAGATGTACCATACTTAAATTTGTTACGTTATGTATGTTTTTGACAACCACAAAGGCTCAAATTTTCCTGCCCTTCTTCAGTCTGAGGGCAAAACCAAGGAGGAAGCCATGCACATCAACAAGTCTTTGTCTTTTCTGGAGCAAGTCGTGATAGCACTGGCATCAAAGACCCGTGACCATGTTCCCTTCAGACAGTCAAAGCTGACCCATTTTTTAAAGGACTCCATCGGAGGCAGCTGTGGGACTGTGCTTGTGGCAAACATGTGGGGAGAGAAGGCTCAGTTGGAAGAAACAGTAAGGTGTTGTTAAATCTCTATGCATCAACTTCTTTGTATTGTTGCTGTGATGTTTCTTCCTTGTGTTACTGTGATTTGTTGCTTTTCCATCTCACTTTCTGCTGTCTTTGAATCTTCAGCTACTGGTATAATTTCTCTCTGCTATAGTTTTATTTTTAAATATTGAGCACAATCCACTACTGGCAACGCTGATCATATTCTGGTACGAACCTAAGGCCTTGTCCACGTCAATTTGGAAGCACTAGACTCGCGTTTCGCTCTCATTTGAGCTTGTCAGTAGTCCATATCCTTGACTGGATCCGGGATCAAACTTAGATCACTGGCGTGTGACGCGGGTGTGTAACCACAAAACCATGCGGCACATGCTAGATGCAACCAAATTATCACACTAGAATATAACATCACCCATTGTAGGCTATAGCTCAAAATTTGCTCGATCGCCGCGACTGACATCCATCAATCGATGTAGCCCCGAATAATCAGGTCTTCTCGACTGGCAAAGCACACCAGGCCGCCTAAAATCCAGCGAGCAATAATCAAATTAATTTACTTGGTTTTTCCAGGGATTTTAAATTTAAACATTGATCACAACCCACCACTGGCAACGCTGATCGTATTCTGGTACAATCCTAAGGCCTTGTCCACGTCAATTTGGAAGCATACTCTCTTTCTATTTTTCTTTATTGATGTCTCAAATTTCCTCTACCTTTCTCTCTTTCTGTTGTCTGTTTCTTTCTATTGAACTACCTGCGTAGCCTCAGTTTGCTACTCTTTTATTCTTGCTGTTGTTGTCTCTCTATTTCTCTTTATTGCTGCCTCACATTTCTTTCTCTATCTCTCTGTGGAACTTCTCCATAGGAGCCTTTGTAGCATAGTAGCAAGACACTTATCTACCAGCCTGGTGGTAATGGATTCGTCGGTAGCTGGGCAAATTTGCATTTTGAGTGTCTGTGTGTCTGCCTGTTTTTCTTATAACATGGTAATTAATATGCATTATTTATGTTCACAATATGCATTTGACAATGTAATGTTTTTCTATGTGAATGTAACACGCACAATAGATAATTTATGTATGAAATATGAATGATTGGAATGACCAATTGTAAGACAGGCCTTTGTGCCCAATTTGTGAACTTTTAAAGGTAAAGTTTGTGTATTTGTTTGTTTTTTTCTGTTTCTGCTGTTATTTTTCTTTAGCTACATATACAACACATGCGATCACCATCTTTGGTTTGGGAGTTGTGAATGCAGTTTCACAATCCCGACATTACAGATTCAATGTCAGCTGCAGGGGATCTGCAAGCAAATTGCTGTGATTGGTTTTCACAATGGTATGGGCACCAGCCATTCAGAAAGCAATGGCAACTTACTGAACATAAAATTACCTACAAAATCTCAACAGCCAAAACATGCTGGGATTGATTGTGATGTCCTGTACAAGGACATGCAACTGTTGTTTTTTTTAAATAGCATATGCCAACCACTTGTCTATTCTTGCTGTTATTATACTTGTCTTCTTTCTTCTGTTCTTTATCACCTCTCTGTCTCTCTCTCATGCCCTGTCTGTCTCTCTTGCTCTCTCTTTCTTTCTCTCTCTTGCTACATCTCCCTTTATGTTTCTGTCTGTCTGTCTGTCTGTCTGTCTGTCTGTCTCTTTCTCTCAGTCTCATAATTTGTTTGTTGTCAACTTTCTCTTTTTTTTTCCCCTGTTCATTAATTCATCTTTATAGTCAAGCCAAGTTTGCACATAATTTATGATTTTCTAATATTCATCATGTAATCTACTCAAATGTCTGTACATAGAAGCATCGGCCATTCAGAAATCAATGAAAAACTACTGAATGTAAAAAATTGCCAAGTAAATCGAAGCAGCTAATAAATTCTAGGAGTGATTGCAACATCCTATAAAGAACAAGTAACTAACCTAAAAACCTCCATAGTCACCTGTGTTACCGGAACCCTTTGGGGAAGCAGAGAATAGGAACATTGTTGTGTACCATGCATATCGCAAGAGGCGACTAGGGGAGTCGTCATCAGGCTGGCCACTTCATCTCATAGAAAGTTCCAGATTGCTGTTATAGCCGGGGATCCAGAGTTGAGGTGAACACCCAACCTAAGTTTCATCATCATCTTCATCTATATATCTATACAGATAGCCGTGGACAGTCGCCATCTCATACGATCACTAGAGACTTGGATCAGCTCTGTGGTCGTGTCCCAGTTATGCTATATGACCAAGCCATCCAGGCATTTATCTCTTGGACTTTCCCTTGCTATTTTCAAATGTTTAATCATCATCAGGTGCCTTTTCAGCTGGCATCGACAATTATGCTTCTCCAATCTTGTTTTCTCCAATGGGATGTATCAGTTCATGCACTGACACTCTCGGTTTAAGACACTTTCTGTTTATAAAATTGTATACAATAGTTCCTTGTTCTTGGAAGTTAGAAAAAGAGTTAATGCATGTTACATAGATCCAGTTTTAACATATGGCCACGGATCCTGGACAATTAGTAAACAGGTGAAAAAAATTCCTAGTAGCTTGGAGATGTGGTTTTATAGAAGAATGCTGAAAATTAACTACACAGCCAAAATGAGCAATCTGGAAATTTTGAGGAAGGCAAAGTCACAAAGACAACTTATCACAATCATCAGAAAGAAGCAGTCATCATATTTTGGCCACATTATGAAAAGACAAAAACTGGAACATGCTATGGCCACTGAGAAGATTTGTGGAAAGAAAGATAGAGAAAGACAGCATGAGAAAATTCTTGACAGTCTTGTGTCATGTCACAAAAGGGAGTCAACTCATTAATTGATCCATGGTGTCGGAGACTGTAATTTGTGGAGAACATGATAGCTTACGCCAGCTGGCAAGGCACAGGATGATGATGATTTATAAACAACTTGCCAGATGCAAGCATTGATACCTGCTAAGTGCCAACACCTTCAGTTTAATACACGTTCTGTTTGGAAGCAGACCACCTTGCATTGGTTTTCAAACAATGGGATGAGTGCTGGTCACTCAGAAAGCAATGGCAAACTACTGAATGTAAACTTGCCAAGAAATCACAAACATAAAAAAAACTGCTGTAGTTGACTGCGTCATCCTGTAAAGGATACGCAACAAACTTTTGTAAACATATTGCCAGATGTAGACGTTTATATCTGTAAGATTAATGCTGTGACTTTATAAATATCTGGCCAGGTTTCTACCTTGAGGTTTGCTACACGAATGATGTGTGTTGCCAGTGAGCCATGTGTCAATGAAGTCTATGATCCAGTGGTATGTAGCTTACCTGGCCAATGTAAAGTTACACATAAATATGGCTGCACACATTTTATTTGCATAAATTTGACTACATGATGTCTTGCACTGTCGATTTGGAAGAATCAGAACAAATCAGTTGCAACAAATCTCTGGCACTTTATGTTTCCGCTTGTATATTACCTTTGTTATCTTCCCATCTCCTGATGTTATTTTTCCATCTCTTGGTATTATCTTCCCGTCTCTTGATCTTATCTTTCCATCTCTTGATATTATCTTCCCATCTTTTGATGTTATCTTCCCATCTCTTGATGTTATCTTCCCATTTCTTGATGTTATCTTCCAGTATCTTGATGTTTGTTATCTTCCCATCTCTTGATGTTATCTTTCCATCTCTTGATGTTATCTTCCCATTTCTTGATGTTATCTTCCCATCTCTTGATGTTATCTTCCCATCTCTTGATGTTATCTTCCAGTATCTTGATGTTTGTTATCTTCCCATCTCTTGATGTTATCTTCGCATCTCTGTATGTTTGTTCTCTTCCAATCTCCTCCTCCTTCTATTTCTATGTAATTGTTTGATTACTAACATTTTATATTTATTTTATTTTGGGGGTTGATCTTTTATTTCATGGTCATGATGTTTTGATGTTTTAATGTTTTTAGCTGCTGGTGAAGAAGCTGCAGCAAGAAGTGAAACATCTGAAGGCTGAACTAGCCATGCACGATACTCTGGTTAGTAGACATTGTTTTCATTAACTTGATATCCTGTTGAACCCTCTGGGTTATAATTGGAGTACATAGTTGTTATTGTTTTATATTAATTTAAGTGGAAATGTGTTTTCTGAGATGATTGATATGTTCGAAGAATACCATGGACAGATAGAAAAATTAATGAGACAGTTTTCAAGATGAAAACCATAAATTTATTAAAGAAATTAGACACATTATGTGGAGAAATAAACAGGAAAACTTGGTGATATATGGCAACTGGGAAACACACAACGGTGTGGTAAATGCAACCCTGGGACTGAGTATCCACCGGAATAAGTGGACAACTCTGCAGCTGAGCAGAGCAGGGCACTCACTTGTCTTAACAGTCAGAAGTGGCTGTCAAAGGCAGTGGTAAATGACCCCAGTTTGAAAGAGGAAGGAACTGGGATACCACCGCATTATCTTCCCAAGATTTTAGTGTAGACCAAGATCAGTGGAGAGACATCTCATCTCATCTCATCATGTTCCTCTTGTACCTTGCGGTGTCGAGGTGAAGTATAAACTTCGTGAGAGTGCCCGGTTATGGGCTTCGTATATCGACATTCCCATGGATTCTGTTATTCCCTCCGTCCAGCGTTTACGTGGTCGGCCTCTTCCTCTGTTTCCATCTGGTCTGTACGTCATTGCCTGTTGTGGCATGCTGTTGACTGGTAGCCTACTTGCATGGCCAAACCATTTGACTTGCTGCTTTCTAATAAAATCTAGAGCAGCTTTAACCCCCACTTTAGTCCTGATTTCTTCATTTCTGATCTTATCTCTTCTTGATACGTTGAGTATTCTTCTCAGGAACCTCATTTCTGTTGTTGTGATTTTTCTTTTCTCTTTTTCTGTCATTGTCCAGGTTTGGCATTGGTAGCACAGAGTTGGTAGGAAGATTGTGTTGTAAAGTGCTTTCTTAGTAGTTATTGATACATGTTTGTTCTTTAGTATTGGTGCCATTTGTCCAATGAGTTGATTTGCCTTATTGCACCTATTTTCGATCTCGTCTTCTGATCTGCCATTTGATGATATTATACTTCCTAGGTACTTGAAGCTCTTTACTTGTTTCAAGGGATGTTCGTTTAGGTGAATTGTTGCTGTTTGTTCTTCTTTAGTTATAGTCATTACCTCTGTTTTGCTTGTGCTAATTTTCATGTTATGTTCCCTACACATTTCGTTTAGACTATTCATGTGGTCTTGTAATTCAGCTTCTGATTTTGCTATTAGTGCTTGGTCGTCCGCAAACAGGAGTTCTCTAATGGTTAGATTTGCAGATGGTTCTTCTTCTGTGTTCTCGTCATGCGGTATTCTTGCTGTCTCTGCTTGGCTGGTTTCTTTACATATGTTGTCTATATATGTTATGAACAAGAGAGGGGACAGGACACAACCTTGTCGTACTCCAGATCTTATGGTGAAGGGTTCTGAGTGTCCTCCAGTTGCTCTCACTATGCATTCACTGTTGTCGTATAAACTTCTACATAGGTTTGTTAGATGTGTACTCACTCCATATTGTTTAAGGATTTCCCACAGCTTGTTTCTATCTACCCTATCAAATGCCTTTTCTTGGTCAACAAAGGCTAAGTAGAGTGTTTCATTGAATTCAATTGATTTTTCTATAAGTTGTCTAAGAGCAAAAATGGCGTCTGTGCATCCTTTGTTTTTCCTAAATCCAAGCTGCGTTTCGCTTAGCTGGGGTTCTAAAGTAGTTCGTAATCTTTTTTCAAGAATTTTGCAAAATATTTTCCCAGTATGACTCAACAGTGAAATGCCTCTGTATTGTGTGCAATCTCTTTTGCTGCCTTTGTTTTTCCAAATTGGGATAATTATGGCGTTTCCCCAGTCTCGTGGTGTCTGTTGTTCTACCCAAACATGGTTGAATAGTCTATGTAGCCAAGCTGTTCCTACTTCCCTTGCTGCTTTAATTAGTTCATTTGGTATTTCATCCTGTCCTGGTGATTTGTTCAATGGGGCTAATCTGATGGCTTCTATAATTTCTTCTTTTAGTATGTCTGGTTCTAGTTCCTCGGTGACATCTGTGTAGGTCTCTTGAATTCCTGTGACATCTGATGGGATGTTGAGAAGTTGTTCGAAATACTGCTTCCATCTTATTAGGATGTGTTTTTGTTCACTTATTGGTTCTCCATTTTCGCTGTTAATTATTTCAGTTGGGTCAAAGGGTACTCCTCTGGTTCGCATTGCACTTATCTTTTTGTAGAAGTTTCTGGTTGCCTCCTTGTAGTTTTTATTTAGGGTTTCTCCATACTCTTCCCAGTCTTTCTGTTTTTCCCTCTTTACTATTCTACTCACATGTCTTCTCGATATTCTGTATTCTATGAGATCACATTCCTGTTTGCTCTTCAACCACTTTCTATATTTTTCCTTTTTTTCTTTTACCGCTTTCTTTACTTCTGCGTTCCACCAACTTGTTATTTTCTTTATCCGTGTTTTGCATTTTTTCGTGGTTCCGCATGTTATTTTTGCAGTATTTAAAACGCTTGATTTGAACGTCTCCCATTCTTCTTCCACTGTTTTTCTTTCCGTAGGTAATTTTACAAAGAGTTCAGTTAGTTCTTTCTCATAATTTTCCCTTACTGCCTCGTCTTTAAGGTTTTTTAAGTTTACTGATTCGCATGGCATGTATTTTCCTGCTTTTTGTTTTCTTCTTCTAATGGTTCTTATTGTGGCAACGACTGCTTTATGATCTGTGTTTATACTGAAATTGGGCACTGCTCTTGCATCTAATATATTTCTC
>OY992879.1:17643753-17668753 GCA_963921405.1 Cepaea hortensis | reverse complement strand
AGGTGGTTGGTTGGTGTAGGTGGTTGGCTGGTTAATTGATTTGGTGGTAGGTTGGTTGGTTGGTTGGGTATTTGGATGTTTGTTTTTAGTTGGTTGGGTGGGTGGTTGATTAACTGCATGGTTGGTTTGGTGGATGGTTAGTTCATTGCTTTGTTGGTTGGTTCATTGTGTGGTTGGTTAATTCATTGTGTGGTTGGTTGGTTTATTGTGTTGTTAGTTCATTGTATGGTTGGTTGGATAGTTGGATGGTTTTTTGGTTGGTTGGATAGATGGTTGGTTCATTGTATGGTTGGTTGGTTCCTTGTGTGGTTGGTTGGTTTGGTGTGAGATTGGTTAGTTCATTGTATGGTTGGTTAGTTCTTTATGTCTTTGGTTGGGTGGTTGGTTAAGTGGGTGGTTGGTTGGTTAACTAATTAACTCATTCTGCATCAAGCGATACAGTATAAATTTGTTTAGCACTAAATACATATTAACTATCATCATATGCCTTGCAAAACGATGTTCATGTTCACATCCTCTTCCACAGATCTCACTTCCTGGTGTTCTCTTTCAGTTCCATTGATGATACCCCTCTATGTCATCATCTGTCCATCCAACATCATCTCTCAATCAGCCTTGCCTCTGCTACTATTGATCTTGTCAGTCGCCGCTATCTGTTCCATTGTCTCTCTTCTCATTATCTGACCAGACAAGACAGTTTATTGCTTTCTTATGTTTGTATTCAGTCAGGTCTTAGTCAGATGTGACTGAGCTACCATATGACTACCTGCTTTCTGCTAGCGCCAAATGTTGGGCAGCGCTCACTAAACCCAACACTGCACATTGTGCCAGCGGCTTCAGGTGCAGAAATGCAATAGAAAGGGTATAAGCTATACCCTAGTGTAAGGAAAGACTAAATATCATGACAGGGCAGATCAGGGCAGATCATGACAGGGCAACTTCTGCAGCTTGTCTTCTGGGGCAAATAGGCAGGCCGAGAGAGGGATCATGCTGCATGGACAACACATGGTCTATAAATTCAGCTAAGGTACATAACTCCATTTAACAAACTATCGTCAGCTTATAGGATAAGAGTGCTCGCTCTTAGAATCCAGTGCTCTGATGACATGGTAGGGGGTTCAACCCTTACACTGGCATTAATTTGGACTTCAAGCAATGGCAATATACTGAGTGTAAAGTTGTCTAGATAATCCACCTGGGTTGGATTACAACATCCTACAAAGGCCATGCCACATTGTCATTTTATATGTATATATTTGTTTATATATTTATATATATATATAAACAAATATTTATCCTCAGACTTTGACCATGCTGACGGTCAAGAAATCAGAAATTAAGGTTTGTGTCACATTGTTTTGGAAAATCTGGAACATTCATTTCTGTGTTTATTGACATCCATATTTCACTCTGCAACTACAATTTCCTATAGTTTTTACTGCTCTTTTTCATTGTCATCAGTGAAACCTAGTTGAACATTACCCTATTCCGATCCCAAAGAGTGAGTCTGGAAGCATGTTGTATCCTTGGCTGGTCAGCTGGTTGTGAAGCTTCTGGCAGATTGTGACTGAGAGGATATCCAAGAGTTTCAGATCTCATTCTCCTGTACAACCACATCTCTGAAGCTCAGGTAGATCTCATTCTTCTGTACAACCACATCTCTGAAGCTCAACCAGATCTCATTCTTCTGTACAATCACATCTCTCAATCTCAACCAGATCTCATTCTTCTGTACAATCACATCTCTCAATCTCAACCAGATCTCATTCTTCTGTACAACCACATCTCTGAAGCTCAGCTAGATCTCATTCTTCTGTACAACCACATCTCTCAATCTCAACCAGATCTCATTCTTCTGTACAACCACATCTCAGAAGCTCAACTAGATCTCATTCTTCTGTACAATCACATCTCTGAAGCTCAACTAGATCTCATTCTTCTGTACAATCACATCTCTGAAGCTCAACTAGATCTCATTATCCTGTACAACCACATCTCTGAAGCTCAACTAGATCTCATTCTTCTGTACAACCACATCTCTGAAGCTCAACTAGATCTCATTCTTCTGTACAACCACATCTCTGAAGCTCAACTAGATCTAATTCTTCTGTACAATCACATCTCTGAAGCTCAACCAGATCTCATTCTTCTGTACAATCACATCTCTGAAGCTCAACTAGATCTCATTCTTCTGTACAACCACATCTCTGAAGCTCAACTAGATCTCATTCTTCTGTACAACCACATCTCTCAATCTCAACCAGATCTCATTCTTCTGTACAACCACATCTCAGAAGCTCAGCTAGATCTCATTCTTCTGTACAACCACATCTCTCAATCTCAACCAGATCTCATTCTTCTGTACAACCACATCTCTGAAGCTCAACTAGATCTCATTCTTCTGTACAACCACATCTCTGAAGCTCAACCAGATCTCATTCTTCTGTACAACCACATCTCTGAAGCTCAGCTAGATCTCATTCTTTTGTACAACCACATCTCTCAATCTCAACCAGATCTCATTCTTCTGTACAACCACATCTCAGAAGCTCAACTAGATCTCATTCTTCTGTACAATCACATCTCTGATGCTCAACTAGATCTCATTCTTCTGTACAATCACATCTCTGAAGCTCAACTAGATCTCATTATCCTGTACAACCACATCTCTGAAGCTCAACTAGATCTCATTCTTCTGTACAACCACATCTCTGAAGCTCAACTAGATCTTATTCTTCTGTACAACCACATCTCTGAAGCTCAACTAGATCTAATTCTTCTGTACAATCACATCTCTGAAGCTCAACCAGATCTCATTCTTCTGTACAATCACATCTCTGAAGCTCAACTAGATCTCATTCTTCTGTACAACCACATCTCTGAAGCTCAACTAGATCTCATTCTTCTGTACAACCACATCTCTCAATCTCAACCAGATCTCATTCTTCTGTACAACCACATCTCAGAAGCTCAGCTAGATCTCATTCTTCTGTACAACCACATCTCTCAATCTCAACCAGATCTCATTCTTCTGTACAACCACATCTTTGAAGCTCAACTAGATCTCATTCTTCTGTACAACCACATCTCTGAAGCTCAACCAGATCTCATTCTTCTGTACAACCACATCTCTGAAGCTCAGCTAGATCTCATTCTTCTGTACAACCACATCTCTCAATCTCAACCAGATCTCATTCTTCTGTACAACCACATCTCTGAAGCTCAACTAGATCTCATTCTTCTGTACAACCACATCTCTGAAGCTCAACTAGATCTCATTCTTCTGTACAATCACATCTCTGAAGCTCAACTAGATCTCATTCTTCTGTACAACCACATCTCTGAAGCTCAACTAGATCTCATTCTTCTGTACAACCACATCTCTCAATCTCAACCAGATCTCATTCTTCTGTACAACCACATCTCAGAAGCTCAGCTAGATCTCATTCTTCTGTACAACCACATCTCTCAATCTCAACTAGATCTCATTCTTCTGTACAACCACATCTCTGAAGCTCAGCTAGATCTCATTATGAAATTAAAAAAGTAACGGTCCCTGTTACATGCCTAAAACACATTGGGCATACGGTGCTGCAGCCATATTTTGATAGCCCAGAAAACACTCTGTGGGTCATGTGATCGGTACCACGCAGACCACTGTTATTTCCCAAGACATTTCCTGACGCCCAGTTTAGGCTGCGTTTGACCTGGGAACATCTGAAACCCCAATGTTATGGATGGAATCCAAGACCACCATCATGGCAGGCCAGCATCCAGTCGCTATGCTACTGTGGCGCCCCCTGTCTTATTATGTGCTCACGGCATTACCATGCAGTGCTCCCCAAACCCGAGCGCAATTGGGAGGGTACAAGCCTTATCCTGGTGCAAGGAAATGCATCCTAAAGACTTTCCGCTGGATGGAGAATACGATACACACACACATCGTGATTGTAACTGACTCAGAAAGCATGCTTAGTAGGGTGCTGACAGGCAAGCTTCGTACAGAGTGGCTTGCTTCGCTTCGGAAGTCACAGGTGACAAGCATCGTCTGGATCTTTTCTTCAAGTCATGTTGGTGTGCTGGGGAATGAACAGGTGGACAGATTGGCTGGCTCTGCAAAACTTGGTGGAGTTTTGATGCATGATAAGGAGACGTGGGTGCGGCCTTGTGGGAGCACGTGTACACCTCGGAGGAGCAAATGGATCACCATGGTCTGGCAAGAATGCGACAGCGAGGGGTGACGAGGGGATCTGGCTGATGATCGACGCTCAGAGGAAAGGCGAGACGGACATATAATCGGATTGCTACTGGTACTATTAGTGTTGGAACTCTTCGCTGGCTGCTGAGGATGGGGACGGAGCGCATATGGGTGTGATGTCGGTTTCTAAATCAATCAATCAATCAATCAAAGACTAACTGTCATGGCAGGGTAGATTGGGCCTTAAGTCTTGGTCGGCAACTGGTCTAGGATGGAAGCTCCAACAGGCGGATAGTCAGAGCACTGCTTTGCTGGTCTGGCAACTTCTGCAGCTTGTATTATTCCAGATGTATTGGTATTACCTTGCCTCTAGAGTAAACTAGGCAGGCTGAGAGAGGGATCATGCTGCATGGGCAACTTATGGTCTCTACAATTCAGCCCAGGCTTTGTGCTATGGAGAGATTATTATGCCTTTGTTTTAAGCATAATGTAACAAACAAGTTGAACAGAGCATGAATGCTTTTGAATATAAATGTTATAGACAGGTTCTAAGGATATCTTGGATACAGAAAAGAACAAATGTATCCATACAACAAGACCTGGATATTGAAGAAGGTTGGCTACTAAAGATGATAAAACAAATAAAATTGAAATATTTTGGTCACTTGAAACGCCATGAAAGTTTGGAGAGAACAGTCATGGAGGGGTATATGCCCGGGAAGATAGGAAGAGGAAGACCAAAGAGAAGATGGGTGCAGGATGTGGCAGATGATCTCCAGATGGGTGTATCAGACGTGGGACATCTTGCTTATGACCAAGAAGTTTTCTGGATAATTGTTATGGGAGCGAAGTTCTCCAAAGGACATGCTACTGAATGAATGAACAAACTATGGTTTGTCAAGACGGCAAGGTGCCAGTACAGTATTATCATATAGTCATAACCGTGAACACTTGGATGTAACTGAGATGTTTATCTTGTAACTTTTGTAATTCATCATGATGCCTTTACTGTTATCAACTCTTCTGTAATTCCCCTCAGGATCAATCTTCTATAGCAGGTGATGACCGTTTTTTGGTTGGAGAACTGGAAGGGGGAACTTTTGGCATTCCCGCATTTTCTCAGATCTCCAAAGCAGATTCTTCATCCTTTGTCACATTCAAACAGAAAGAAAGAGACAAGAGGAAGCCGTCTCAAAGGACCATGTAAGATAACCGTTACGCTAAATGGCTGTTGCTGTTTTGTCTTTTTATCTAATCATTCTTTCTCTAACTGCTCCCCAATTTCTTACCGGCCCCTCTCCCCTTCTTAAACCAAAAAGATTCCCCTATTCCTTATAAGTTTCCCAGAAAGACTTCCCTATTCCTTTCGAGTTTCCCAGAAAGACTTCCAGATTCCTTATGAGTTTCCCAGAAAGATTTCCCTATTCCTTATGAGTTTTCCAGTAAGACTACCAGATTCCTTACCTGTTCCTATGCGTCATGCATTTTCTGAAGGTGACATAATGAAAAAAAGAAGCATGGGAAAACATTGTACATCTGGAAAGATCTGTGATAGAAGCAGCAGGGGCAGACCAAGAGAAATGATGCTAGATGGTGGCTTGGAGAAATATAAATGTCATCAACATTGTTGATCTAGAATCTCAAAGACCGAGAAAGTGGCACGGAGGAATACATATGTCATCAACAGTGTTGATCTAAATCTCAAGGAATGAGATGGTTGCTTGGAGAAATATAAATGTCATCAACAGTGCTGATCTAGAATCTCAAAGAATGAGATGGTGACATGGCAGAATATAAATGTCATCAACAGTGCTGATCTAGAATCTCAAGGACCGAGACGGTGGCATGGAGGAATATAAATGTCATAAATAGTGGTGTTCTAGAATCTCAAGGACCGAGACGGTGGCATGGAGGAATATAAATGTCATAAATAGTGGTGATCTAGAATCTCAAGGACCGAGACAGTGGCATGGAGGAATATAAATGTCATAAATAGTGGTGATCTAGAATCTCAAGGACCGAGACTGTGGAATGGAGGAATATAAATGTCATAAATAGTATTGATCTAAAATCTCAAGGACCGAGACGGTGGCATGGAGGAATATAAATGTCATAAATAGTATTGATCTAAAATCTCAAGGACCGAGACTGTGGAATGGAGGAATATAAATGTCATAAATAGTGGTGATCTAGAATCTCAAAGAAGGAGATGGTGACATGGCAGAATATAAATGTCATCAACAGTGTTGATCTAGAATCTCAAAGACCGAGAAAGTGGCATGGAGGAATATAAATGTCATTAACAGTGGTGATCTAAAATCTCAAGGAGCGAGATCTGTGTGGATGTATGAGTGTCTACGCCAGTTGGGAGGGCACATGATGATAATGATGATGTAGTCTTTGATCCTGAGGCAAATGACTCACCTGGACCTCATGAGATGGTTGTGTTTGTATAGTGTGCTCATAAAAAGATCTGTTGTACTCTCGATAGAATCGGTTATACCCTTTGTATAATAAGTTGTGAGTGAGTGGCACCTTGCAGGCTTGACAGACCAAAGTATGTGGATTGGAATTTGGCCAAAATTCCATCTCACAATGCCTGAGCAGAGCTTCAGAGAACATGTGGTGCCCAAACGACATGTTCCCTCTCTCGGCCTTGCCTTGTTTGATCCAGAGGAATGGATAACCAGTACGTCTGGAACAAGGTAGACTGCAGACGCTGGCGGCTCAGTGTCAAACCTCCGAGACCTCGCCCCCACGAGCAGGAGGCGAGCGATGGCCAGACCCTAAACCTTTGGGACTTGACTTAGAGGCATTCAGCCAAATCCCGCAGGTAAGGGTTGTATACGCGCCCAGACCACTGGGCACGTACACCTGTCAATCGCAAGTGTCTGGACCTTGTAAGCGTGTACTACCGTCAGACTCCCCGCCTGACTCGTGCAGCTCCCGCGACCAACGAGAATATGCCCGCTGGAGATATTGCTCGTCTGCTGCGAGCAAATCTCCGCTCCTGCCACTGTGCGGGTCCCACGACCAGCGAGAATAGGCCTGCCGGAGATATTGCTCGTCTATTGCGAACAAATAACGATAAAAGTAGTGGTATTTCAATTGTGCTTGTGCTCCCACCTATGCTACACCCTTCATGTGTCTTCACAAAGTCAGACTAGAATCAAGCTCAACAGGGTCTTCTTTCCCAGTTAATCAGTTGTGCCCTTGACATAATTGATGTCTCTTTTATAGAATCATTTGTACTCTTTATCGAATCAATTGTACCCTGTCTATAGGGAGTCTTTATAGAACTAACTGGTTACATCCTTTGTAGAATTGGTTGCTCCCTCAGTAGAATTGGTTGAATGCTTGATAGAATAGATTGAATGGGTTGTACACTTGATAGAATTGATTGTACCCTTTATAGAATTGGTTGTACCCTTCATAGAATAAATGGAATTGGTTGTACGCTTGATAGAATTGGTTGTACCCTTATGTTTCATAGAATTGGTTGTACTCTTGATATAATTGTTTGTACACTTGATAGAATTGGTTGTACACTTGATAGAATTGCTTGTATGCTTGATAAAATTGTTTGTACGCTTGATAGAATTGCTTGTACCCTTTACAGAATCAGTTGTACTCTGAGACAGTTAATTGTATCATTGATAGAAACAGTTGTACCCATGATAGAATCATATATTCTCATGAAAGAATTGATAACTCCCTGACAAATATGTTATATTCAGAAGCCCGGGAGCTGGCAGGCTTTCTCCGACAGTGTCGTCAGTACATGTCAAAGGTGAAAGCCCACAACTGCCTTCTGAAAGAAGAGAGTTGGAGCATGATGCAGACAGAATGTTTACACCTAGCAGCTCTTTTGTTAATGTCGTTGAGAAGACTTCAAGAGTAAGGTAAGCATTGTTGCACTTTGTGTTTGCGAGTTGAGTGGAGTTGAGTTGAGTCAAGAACCGACATCATTGCACTCAGGACATTCCCATACATGATGTGCCCTCATCTTCAACAGATAGTGAAAAAACCCAATACTAATAGTACCAGAAAGGAGCCTGATTATGTGTCCGTCTGACCTTTCCTTGGAGTCCTGAGTGTCGGCCAGATCCTTTGATCACTCCCTGCAGCACCATTCTCTCCAGGCAGCGATGATTTGTGTTTTAGAAATATTGCCGATGTCACTGGGAGATGCAGGATGATGTGTTCACTTATCTGGGCTTCCCTCCAGATTGATCCACCTTCAATTGGGTGCCAGGAAAGTACATGGGAAGTAGAGATGGCTAGTGTGCTTTTGATCACGTCACCCATGTAGTGCCAGTTGGTCTAAAAATACAGGGCTAGGTAAAATAACCCATACGTCTCACGGCTTGAACAGAGGGTTACTTTACTTTACTTTACATTACTTTCTTTACTTTACTTACCTTTGCTTATTTTACTTACTTACTTTTTTCGTTTCTATAATATATGATATCTATATATATAAAAGACAATGTATTTATGTGTGTAGGGATGTATTTGATGCGTTCGATAACGGTCCATCCAATTGAGATGAAATTTTCTACATGTATTCTTTTCATTCCCGTGCAGCCAACTGTCATAGTTTGTTAGTGTACAATCAGCTATTTACTTACTAAAATTTAATATTTAAATTTACATTATCATTTATATATAGCAGGGGGACTTAACTTAAGAAAAGTTATTTCAAGGGGCATAACTTTTAATAGCATTGCTATATATTTTATAAATAGATTGTTGCATTGTTTTCAAAGATTTATAAACTCTTTGTTTACAGTTATTTACAGGCATAGTTAGTTAGTCGACAGATCATCCTCATTGCACATCAAACCATTCAGTCCATAAGTGCTCGGATATATTTACAGGCATATAAGTTATAATAAATAATGATATAATCTTTAAGGCATTTTCAAAGTTTTCATAAAAATAATGCATCTATTTAAATAGTGAAAATTTTCTAACTCATCTTTTTATGTTTAAAGAAGTTATCTACAGTCATGTAGGTGATTAAACACAGTTTTCATTAAAAATAACGGATGGTGTGTGGAAGGACATTCTGAAGTTAATTTTGTTTTGTTATATGAATTTAATGAGACGCTCCCCGCCAGGAGCTGGGCGAAGCCGCACCGGGTCAGATAGACAGACAGACGGACAGATAGTTGGGAACGGGAGCTTATATGACTACTTATATGAATTAAATTAGATGCTCCCCACCAGAGGCTGGGCGAAGCCGGGTCAGACAGACAGACAGACAGACAGACAGTCGGGAACAGAAACTTATATGACTACTTATACGAATTAAATGAGATGCTCCCCACCAGGGCCTGGGCGAAGTTGGGCCAGGTCAGACAGACAGACAGATAGACAGACGGACAGATAGTCGGGAACAGGAGCTTATATGACTACTTATATGAATTAAATGAGATGCTCCCCACCAGGGACTGGGTGAAGCCGGGCCGGGTCAGACAGACAGATAGACAGACATACAGACAGACAGACAGACAGATAGACGGGAACGGGAACGGGAGCTTATATGACTACTTATATGAATTAAATGCGATGCTCCCCACCAGAGGCTGAGCGAAGCCGGGTCAGACAGACAGACAGACAGACAGATAGTCGGGAACGGAAACTTATATGACTACTTATACAAATTAAATGAGATGCTCCCCACCAGGGCCTGGGCGAAGTTGGGCCAGGTCAGACAGACAGATAGTCGGGAACAGGAGCTTATATGACTACTTATATGAATTAAATGAGATGCTCCCCACCAGGGACTGGGTGAAGCCGGGCCGGGTCAGACAGCCAGATAGACAGACAGACATACAGACAGACAGACAGACAGATAGTCGGGAACGGGAACGGAAGCTTATATGACTACTTATATGAATTTAATGCGATGCTCCCCACCAGGAGCTGGGTGAAGCCGCGCCGGGTCAGATAGATAGACAGACAGACAAAATTTAGTCGGGAACGGGAGCTTATATGACTACTTATATGAATTAAATGAGATGCTCCCCACCAGGAGTTGGGCGAAGCCGGGCCGGGTCAGACAGACAGACAGACAGACAAGCAGACAGATAGATAGATAGATCCCACCAGGGGCTGGGCGAAGCCGGGCCGGGTCAGCTAGTCTATATATATAAAAGACAATGTATGTAGGGATGTATTTGATGCGTTCGATAACGTTCCATCCGATTGAGATGACATTTTCTACATGTTTTCTTTTCATTCCCGTGCAGCCAACTGTCATAGTTTGTTAGTGTACAATCAGCTATTTACTTACTAAAATTTAATATTTTAATTTACATTATCATTTATTTATAGCGAGGGGATTTAACTTAAGAAAAGTTATTTCAAGGGGCATAAATTTTAATAGCATTGCTATATATTTTATATATAGATTGTTGCATTGTTTTCAAAGATTTATAAGCTCTTTGTCTACAGTTATTTACAGGCATATGCGTTATAATAAATAATGATATAATCTTTAAGGCATTTTCAAAGTTTTCATAAAAATAATGCATCTATTTAAATAGTGAACATTTTCTAATTCATCTTTCTATGTTTAAAGAAGTTATCTACAGTTATGTAGGTGATTAAAAACAGTTTTCATTAAAAATAATGGATGGTGTGTGGAAGGACATTCTTAAGTTAATTTTTTTTTGTTATATGAATTTAATGAGACGCTCCCCGCCAGGAGCTGGGCGAAGCCGCGCCGGGTCAGATAGATAGCCAGACAGATAGATAGTCGGGAACGGGAGCTTATATGACTACTTATATGAATTAAATGAGATGCTCCCCACCAGAGGCTGGGTGAAGCCGGGCCGGGTCAGACAGACAGACAGACAGACAGACAGACAGATAGGCAGGAATGGGAGCTTATATGAATACTTATATGAATTAAATGGGATGCTCCCCACCAGGGACTGGGTGAAGCCGGGCCGGGTCAGACAGACAGACAGATAGTCGGGAACGGGAACAGGAGCTCATATGACTACTTATATGAATTAAATGAGATGCTCCCCACCAGGAGCTGGGCGAAGCCGGGCCGGGTCAGACAGACAAGCAGACAGACAGACAGACAGATAGATAGATCCCCGCCAGGGGCTGGCCGAAGCCCGGCCGGGCCAGCTAGTATATATATATAGTAAAACATGTTCAAACAGTTTAAAACTACCGTGGTAGACAATTAAAATTACTGTGTGAACATGTAATGCCCAAACCTACTTTTTTTGTTTGTCACTTGATCTGTTAATTTCTTTTGATCTCTACAAGTTTCCCAGAGAAATGAAAGCTCCAAATGTCTTATGTATTCTTATTTTAAAATGTCAATCTTATTCCCGTATTTGTCTAAGTTGCTGCTAAATATGTGCATGATTCCACCTCTTGATGTGAAGTTTCCCCATTTGAGATCAATTGTCATTTTCTTGGTTTATCCTCATTATCTTTGTCCTTAATTATGATTAATAACCATACTGCAATATTGTTTTAAGACTGTGAAACATTTAGAACATGAATGACATTTGTTTTCCCTAATTCTTTTCTTCCTCACAGCAAAAAAACTGACGATGGAGATGTAAGGTATTTGTTTCATTTATATTTTCCTCCAAATTTTAAATAATTCTCTTGTAAACAACATTAAAAGGCATGAAGTAATGAGCTTTACAGAACACAATTATGGAAAACAAAGGACGCTGAAACTAGCCTTCATCAGCAAACAAATACACAAAATATTACACATGAACACGAGGAAGACACTAAAGTACTTCATTAAGGCACAGTAACTGAATGAGAAGAATGGGAAGATTAAATAAATGATAACAGGTAAAAGAAAATGAGAAAAATGTGCTACTTATCTCAGAATCTCAGGCTGTGAAACAAACAAGAATCTTAATGTTAATGCTCTTATATAGAGATCTGTGAGAGTCTGTGGTTTAATAGGAATGGGGGTAGGGGATGGGAAAAGCACAGTGAAATAAATGCGTGGAAGTGGTATGTCAAGACAAGGAGGAAGGTAAGGTGGGAAAAAGTTGAAACACTGGAGATATGATGGTGGGCCGAAAGTAAAACCTATGAAGGAGCGCCCTGGTGAATGTCATGAGTGTGTGCTTGATGTCATGAGTGTGTGCTTGATGTCATGAGTGTGTGCTTGATGTCATGAGTGTGTGCTTGATGTCATGAGTGTGTGCTTGATGTCATGAGTGTGTGCTTGATGTCATGAGTGTGTGCTTGATGTCATGAGTGTGTGCTTGATGTCATGAGTGTGTGCTTGATGTCATGAGTGTGTGCTTGATGTCATGAGTGTGTGCTTGATGTCATGAGTGTGTGCTTGATGTCATGAGTGTGTGCTTGATGTCATGAGTGTGTGCTTGATGTCATGAGTGTGTGCTTGATGTCATGAGTGTGTGCTTGATGTCATGAGTGTGTGCTTGATGTCATGAGTGTGTGCTTGATGTCATGAGTGTGTGCTTGATGTCATGAGTGTGTGCTTGATGTCATGAGTGTGTGCTTGATGTCATGAGTGTGTGCTTGATGTCATGAGTGTGTGCTTGATGTCATGAGTGTGTACTTGTATTGGGTTGGCCATAGTAGGCCTATGTCAGAGCGATATGAAGAATGCACCCGTATATGATTGTGATAATAATTCAGCAAGTCACATGATGATGATCATGATGATGAGTGACAATTGGGGAAGCCAGATTTCTTTAGTATGCTCTGACCAAATATAAACAGTTAGTGAATACATTACACAAAGGTTGGGATTCATTCCAAAGAGCCAACGACATACCACGTATTGCTTAGGACTGAGAGAGCTTGTGTGCTCTTGGTTGGTTTTTTGGTTTTAAGAATCAACATCAGAGCACTGCAGGCTAACCCGTAAGTGTTAAGTCTCATTCAGTAAATGTGGTACTGATCCATCAAGTAACACTGGTTTTAAACATGTCAGATTTATCCCCTCTTATGTCCCTCCTTTGCTGGATCCACACTTAAATCTTAACTCAGGCATTCTTAGTTAATTCATTTAATAAAGTACTGTGTCGTCAACTGGCAGTTGTTCACAGCAGGCACCCTTAGTTAAGTCACTACTGGCGAGCGCACTGAACTGTGTTTACATGTGGATTAGCTTTCCCCATTACCAGTGATCCTTACCAACAGGCCAACCCACTCTTCTCAACTTCTGAGGTACTTGTAATTTACATCCCCAAGTCAAGGATGACAAATCAACATTTTAGTCCAGCTAAACGGTGTAAGCGTTGAACCTCGCCTTTAGCACACCGGAAGTTTAAGAGCAAGTGCTCTTATCCATTTGGTCAAGTTGACCTCTGAAAACTTAGTGATGAATGGCAAACTGGATGGAGAAAGAGCAAGTGGAAGACAAAGCGATAAATAGCTAGATGGCTTGGTCACGTGATTTAATTGGGAGAAAAACATGGCCCTGAACTAAGACTAGTGACGTTTGAGATAGCAAACCATGACTTCCAGCATCTATTAACATGGCACATGATGATGATGCAGACTCACAGAATCCATTTATGAGTAGTCTCAACTATTGTTTTGAAAGTGAAGTTACTTCCCTTAAATGGGATTTGCTCAAGCTGTCCCCCTGATATGTACATCAGTTTCTCTTAACATCAAATACTTTCATGGAATCTTGATCATGTGACACCATTTAGTGAATAGCGCTGTTTCGTCAGGCTCGTGGCTCAGTACATCCGACTTCGACAAGCATTTTTTTGGGGTTTGCTTTCCCTAGCCTTTGCCTGTCCCCATTCTACCTACAAGGCACATGTTTGAGTCTCTCTTCATCTAGTCACTACCTCTTTACCTATCCAATATGAGAGGCCCTGCTAGTAGCTACGCTACAGTCGACATAACTCTTAGAGCCATTGGTACACTCAAGCCACTCTACCACTACAAGCTAGAGAAACATCAGAGGGGATCCTGACTATGTACTGCCCTGATATGTTTGCCCAGGATTTGTAGACATATGTTAAACTTAATTCCGTGTAGCAAATAACATATCTGTTTTTTTTAATAACGAAGACACAAACAATAGATTACATGATTTACTGCCTGGAATTTTTCGCTGAATCTTGTCGGACATATGCCAGGCAATAAATCATGCAATCTATTGTTTGTGTCTTCTTAGTCAAATTAACTACGGAAAAACATTGTTTTGAATATATGTTTTTTCTCATTATTGATAGAGTTATTAGTTATCAGTTTTGTTAATACAGTTATTAGTTTTGATAGAGTTATTAGTACTTATTAAGGTTTTATTTTTTTAAAGTAATGGCTCCTTTAGCACGTCTTGAGCCATATTAGATATATGATGCTGGCTCCTTATTTTGAAAGCCCAGTCAGTCAGGACATGGGTGATATAGTCAGCATCACTCTTGCCGCCTTATATCCCAAGACATTTCACGGTACTTATTTAAGGCTGGGTCAACTTGGGAGTCCTGACACAGGTCGAACTCATGACCACAGGGCTGGCAGGTGACTGTATAGCATTGCGCTCTTGTAGATCAGGTTTTACAAATCTGTATAAAAACTGCATTCTGTCACATGAAGAACGTATTGTGCAATAAGTCACTGTCCTTGAAAGTTAGAAAAAGAGTTCTTGCATGTTACATAGAACCAATTTTAATACGGCTGTGAATCCTGGACAATTGGTAAACAGGCGAAACAAGATTCCTAGATGCCTTGGAGATGTGGTTTTATAGAAAAATTCTGAAAATTTATTGGACAGCCAAAATGAGCAATCTGGACATTGTGATGGAAGCTAAGTCACAAAGACAACTTATCGCATACGTTAGACAGAGGCAGTCATCTTTTTTTGGCCACATTATGTGAAGACAAACACTGGACCATGTTGTGACAACCAGAAAGATTTGTGGAAAGAGAGATAGAGAAAGACAGCATGAGAAGATTCTTGACAGTCTTGTGTCATGGCACGGAAGGGAGTCAACACACGATTTGATCCATGCCGTTAGAGATCACAATTTGTGGAGAGGCATGATTGCCCACACCAGCCGGCAAGGCACTGGATGATGATGATGATTGATGGGCATTAAAAAACTTAACAAACAAAAACTGTAGGCAACATTCTAGACACTACGCCACCATTCTCCAGGCTGAACTTATAATTTTTTATTAATTTAATTTTCCGATGCTCCACTAACGTCAAAGTTTCCATTAGTTATTCATCATTTATATTTTGTGTCCAGCGAGATTCTTAAAATAGCTGAACAATCGTACACAACTGAACGAGATGTTGACCAAGGAAGACTGTAAACTGTTTTCTGCTTGTTTATATTATTTTTGGACTTGTTTTTGTTTTGTTTTGTGGTTTCTGGATTTCAAAATACTTAACTATTTAACTGGTTGGCTGTTTAATAACTTTTTACTGAGTTTCATTCATCACATGATAAAAATAACACAAAGTGTTTCTTGTAATTACTAAAATGTGGTTTCTCACTGTAGCTTCTGGTTACTTTTTGTGGCTTTGAATGTTTAAGACAGCAGTACTGTTGTATAGTACACCTCTGAAACAATTTTTTTTTGGGTCCACATATCCTATTATAGGACATCGCTGTCAACACCAGCATTTTACCGCTGTTGTTGATTTCTTGGCAAGATTACGCTGAGTAGTTTTTCATTGCTTTCTGAGCGACCGGCTCACATATCCCGTAAGTAACGGGCGCGGCAAGAACTGCTACCGATTCTGGCGCAGCTGCATTTGCTCACGTGGATAAACAGGATTACGGAGAAAGCCTAGGCCAGGGAGACCGGCCTGAAACAAGTTACATAATTTAAATATCTAGGAAGTATGATCACAGTAGATGGCAAAATAGACAGAGAAATCAAAATCAGGTGTAAAAAAACAAGTGTACTTATATATCAACTATCACCGTTACTGAAACATCCAAATATATCCATGTCCACCAACTGACGAATAAATAGTGTATTCACACAAACCCTATTCTACGAATGTCAAACTTGGACATTTATCCAAATCAAACTTAGGCAAAATCAACCTGTGTGAGATGAGATGCTTGAGAAGAGCTGCCAACTTAACTATCCGAGACCGAGTAAGAAATGTTGTTATCAGATAGACAGTGGAATTAACATCTTGTGTCACATATACTGAGAGGCAGAAGATCAAATGGTTTGGCCATCTCATTAGAATGCAACACCATCAGCTACCAGCACTAGCACTACATCGTAGAAGATCTTATAAGAGAGCAAGGGAACGCCCGAGAAGAAAATGGATTGATGATATCAGAGACATTGTACAGTCACATGGAATGGCACTATTCAGTACCCCCAATAGGGCGCTGAAACATTAACCATTCCTCCCCATGATGCTTGATGGCAAGAGTGGAAGAAGATGATGATGTTGCTGAAAATTTGTGAGTTAACTAATGTGGTTCCATGTGTTACAGGGGCCATGGAGGTAAGCCAAGAATAGTACCATGGTAACCTATCAAACATGCCATAAGAGGCCACCAAGGAGGGTTGGTGTGAGGCTGGCCATCCCATCTCGAAGCCTAGGATTGACTTATACAAAACAAGCTTAACGTACTCTGCAGCTCAGCTGTGGAACAATCTTCCACAAGAAATCAAAGATATCGCCAATCCCTATACAATCGCACATTATTCAAACACTGTCTCAGTACGGATTACTGTCACCAACTGGCTGGGGTTAGATCCCAGAGGGGCAACCACTCAGCCAACATCATTTTCTTCTACTGGTGTTTAGTTCTGGATGCAGTTTAAGATCCCCTAATTCTGTCAGAAGGGACTAATTACCACCCAGATCCCAGAGAGAAAACGTGGAACAAATGTCTGTTATGCTGATTTAAGACACTGTCCCTGATACTCAAGAAAACAGCCAAGAAGTGGCTCGTTGAAGATAGAATATATCTATATAGTTTTGGCTGTACTTGGTATCACCAGAAGTGAGAAAGGAGGAGTTAAGACATGCAACGTAATCTGGTTACTTATGACTGCATAGGCAAGATACCTCCCGGACATAGATTCCCACTTCTGGACAATATGTGCGAACCCCCACTAAATGATACAATAATGTGTGTACTTGATTACGCTACACAAACATTTATAAACATTTAGAATTATACAGACAACTGAGTTTAAAATACAACAACGGTGTTTATTATTGCTATTGATGATCATATGATGATGATGATTATATTATGGTATATGTAACTCATCTGGCTGAAAAGCTCAGAAGCACATAGGTCATGCTTCCCCCAGTGAGACGCAGTTCACTGTCCGATTGAAGGAGTCCAAATTGGTCCCTCACACGGCTAAGTCACTTCCTGATATGGGTTGTTGACTGTCCATTGCTCCTAAGAGATCTGGAATGAAACGAACGGAGATGGGTAGTATCTACGTCTACACATCTCAAACACATATGTCTATACATTCATATAAACATACATTCAAGTCATAATATATGATGGTATGATGATATATATATGATGGCATGTTACATAAACATATATCAGTTCTAAATAAATAAATATATATGTATATATTAATAAAACTATTTAGAACATCTATGGCTCAAAACATACATATTCATATACATTTGTGTAATGGAGTGTTTCCCATATAAGTTCACCTCACTTACTCTTTCCCTTTCTGATTCATTCATACTGTCTTGTCGGAAGGGCTGGTCGCACAGTCCTGTCGAACATTAAATGCCTTCCCTGAATCTGTCTGGGATATTGAATGTCCTAAGTCATGTCTGTCCTCATGCAGACATCATGCAGACAAGGTGAACTGGTGCCATTCCTCAAACCAAGTGGTTTCACCCCAATCTTGGTAGGCACTCAAAGTGTTGGTCCAAATAATCAATGTTAATTGGACGCTATCAAGAGACTGGTAGCTCTCAGGAATTTCTCCTAAGTAGTCAGTCTCCCCAATGTTTAACATCATACAGGATGAATCTAAATGTATCTCCTGTACATGCATAAGCCACACGCTCATGTAGCTTGGATAATGGATTTCTCCAAATTATCACATACAACAAATCAGACAACCAAGTGGTGAATGAAAGAAGAAAATAGTTCTCAGTGAAATCGTAAAGCTAGAACTGGAACATCAAGTACAAAGAAAATCCACCAGTGTAAAGTTTGGGAGAATATGCAGAACAAGAAACTACACAAGCCTTCAGACTAGCAGACAACTAATCAGAGTAATGGTCTTACCTGGGTTATAGCTAGGAAATCCTGTCATAATACTTCGTACAGAAGTCCAACAGAACGAAATGTTAATATTTCTCCAGTAGGTATCCTAAGAATGCTATTGTAAATGCGTCTGAGGATTGCTGGCCATGCATGCAGTTTTATTCTATTCAATTCCTGGCTAGTTTCCAGGTTGGTTAATTAATATGTCCAAGTTCCTGTTAGCTCCACCTATTTTTCATGTAGGACGATTTACCTAGATGGATTAAGTGCCAAATTCTTTTCACCCCTCCTCCTTTCCCGTGAAGTGTAGTTTCACGTGTCAATCAAATTGACCGATGCCCCCCACGCCTGAAACAATGAAACCTGCTTTGGCGGCAATGCAGTTGCGTCATTACATTCCAATAGGCTGGTAACACCAGCCTTCCCGGTTGCTGGCAGGAATGTGTCAGCCATGTGTTTCTACTTTGCCCCGTAGTATTGCGGAGAGGTGTTAAGCATCTGGTCCTAATTGCTCCTTTGTGGTAGCAATTACAGACGTCCCGGCTCCACAAAGTCTGGACTTTTAGATAGGTTTTAGGCCTGCATTAAATTGCCGTCTTTGGATCACACGGGGTTTTCCCCTGAGTAGCACTGCCATGTATTATTTCAGACGGGTCTGGCTGACCCTCTTATCTCCCATTCTGCCGTGGCTGGTTCACACGTTAGGTCCTGTTGAACTAAGGTGTTAGGTGTCTGCCCCTATTCCAACCCCAGAATTGTAAACTAACACGTCAATCTCAACTGACTGGCTCCGCGATGTATCAACGCCGTCGGCCCCAGCCTAGATTTCACACTTTGTCTTTCTCGTCCCTTGTACTGAAAACAATGAGTTTTCAACCTTTGATAGCGCCCGCCCCGACTGGTGCCGTGGTGTCTGGGTTTTAACTTTGATCTGGACATCAAAGCTTTCTCAGACCTAGCATTACAGAAATGATGGGGCGTGCGTGGTCAAAATGTATTTTCCTCTTGTTTTCAAGTTTATTGCATTTCTATCATTTTCTGGTGGACGTTTATGCTTTTAGAGAATGATAGAAAAATAATATGGGCTCTTTAATTCCTTTTTAACTTGGGTCATTCGGATGCTGCTGGGGCTGTCCCGTCACAATTACCTTCCCTCTTAATAATAGAAATAATAATAATAATAAAACCCTAGCATAACAGCCAGTCCCCTTTTGGTAGACCAGTATATTCCACATAGCTAATAACAAGTGCCACACTATTATTTAATATTACTGAGTCGTGTAGTATTGATTTTTGCATTTTGCCCATGCCTTTATAATGCATATATTTTATTTTGTTGCTGTTCTCAGTTAGCCTTGAATGATGTGTGAATTATATAATGTATGAAATAGAGTGATAGAAGGGCAGAATGTTAGACAGGCCTGCGTGCCCAATTCTTAACCCTTTGAAAATAAATTATGTTCATTCAAAGTAAAGTATGTTCATTCATTCATGTTCATTCTCATAGAGAACTTCAACTGCAAAATCCAACCAAATACGAGCAACTTTAAAGATAAGAGAGACTAATAACTCAACCAACCAAGAAGAAGGGGGAGGGGGGCTATTCTAGAAGGAGTATGACGCCACATGCCAACAATTAGAAAATGTATAAATTGTTAATACCCAACTATAAGTATATCAATTTTGAAATGTATAAATTGTTAATTCAGAAATGAGGTTCCTGAGAAGAATACTCAATGTATCAAAAAAGATAAGATCAGAAATGAAGAAATCAGGACTAAATGGGGGTTATAGCAACACTAGATTTTATTAGAAGGCAGCAAGACAAATGGTTTGGCCATGCAAGTAGGTTACCATTCAACAGCATACCACAACAAGCAATGATGTACAGACCAGATGGAAATAGAGGAAGAGGTCTACCACGTAGGCCATGGGAATATTGATACATAAAGCCCATAATCGGGCACTCTCACGATGTTTATACTTCACCTCGACACCGCAAGGTAGAAGAGGAACATGATGAGATGAGATGAGATGAAATAAATTGTTAATATCCAACTATAAGTATACCAGTTCTGAGATATATAAATTGTTTATATCTAACTATAAGTATACTAATTCTGAACCATATAAATTGTTAAATCTTGCTGCATGGGCAGGTCTCTACAATTCAGTCCAGGCCTTGTGCTATGGAGAGGTATTATTGCAGATAGGTCACACACTGAGCGTATGAGACATCAGATGGTGCATGATGGTGGAAATGATCACGTGTTCACATGCATCTATTGTGGATGAACATTTATAGAGCAAATTGGTCTGATCAATCACTCCACTTCACTCAACCCAACCCAACCCAACCCAACTCAACTCAACCCAACTCAGCTCAACCCAACCCAACACAAATCAACTCATTTTATGAAGAGAACAAAATTGTTTGCCTCTATTTTTAGCACACCACCAAGCAGAACTTCTGCCTTTGAAGAGTTCAAGGCCGATAAAGGAAGTGAGATCAATCGCATACTTATTGAGAATAAAGGTAACTACAGTCATGCTGTTTGTCTTTATAACATTGTGTCACTGAATATAAATGATAATTAGGTTAACAAGTAAAAGTTATAAAATTAGTTGTATTTTCTTTTATCCATTGCTCCATTCAATCCCAGCTATTATTTGCTTTTTTTTTTTTTTTCATTCACTGTCTTTGAACTTAAGCGTAGTCCATGTATGTGCTACTAATTCTAGTCCACTAAACATATTTTAACGTGTGGATTAGCTTTCCCTATTACCTGTATCTTTTACCATCAGGCGAACCCATTCCAACTTCTTAGATACTTGTAATTTACACCCCCAAGTCAAGGACAAGAAGTCAACATTTTAGTTGTCGCTTTTCCAGTCATCTCTGTTCAATAGATCAAATGAACAGATACTTAAATACTCACTCTAGAAAACTTGACAGCTGTTGGAAATAGACACAAAAGAAGACTATCATTGACAAATATTTATAAAAGTAGACTATCAATCATAACATCTGATGGGAGATGCCTTGAAGAGATTAGAGCAAGAATCACCATGGCAAAAGTAGCCTTTAGCGAGATGAAAAACATTCTGACCAATAAAAAGATGTCAATTGTAACGAGAAAAAGAGTGCTGAGGTGTTACATAGAACCTGTACTGTTGTATGGATGTGAAGCTTGGACAATGAGCAAACAAGCTGAAAAACATCTGATGGCTGTGGAAATGTGGTTTCTGAGTAGAATGCAAAGAATAGCATAGACAGACAGAAAAACCAATGACCAAGTCCTACAATAAACAAATGAATATCGAACACTGATTAGAGACATTAGACGCAGACAGTCACATTTTTTGGACATGTTATGAGAAGAAATAAATAGGAGAACTTGGTGACAACTGGTAAGATTGAGGGGAAGAGAACAAGAGGAAGACCAAGAAGTAAATACCTGGATGGCTTGACAGCGTGGCGTGGTCGAGACAAGAACACTGAGCTATTCCACAACTCTGGTGATTGAGTGAAATGGCGAATCATGACCGCCCACGCTTACTGGCATAGAATATGATAGATGGAGACTATCAATGAAAAATATTCACAAAAGTAGAGTAATGTTGAAAATTACTCACAAAAGTAGACTATCACTGAAAAATATTAACAAGGGTAGAGTACTGTTGAAAAATTTTAACAAAAGTAAAATATTCTTGAAAAATTTTCACAAAATTTGAGTAATGTTGAAAAATATTAACAAAAGTAAACTATCAATGAAAAATATTAACAAGGGTAGAGAATTGTTGAAAAATATATCATGGTTTGATGACAATATGAGTTGGAGGTCAACTAGTGAAAATACTGGAGTTCAATATCCAGGGAACAAGAAAAAGAAGGCACGTAAGAAACAACTACATCTTTCCTTCATTTTAACCAGCGGCGAGCCCATGCATCGAACCACACCCAACGGTGCTCATGACATTACCAGCTGAGTTCGTTATCAAAGCTCATGGATAGCCAAGGAGAATTGCTGAGAACAAGGGATGGGGACAAGGTGTGGACTGCACCTGGCCATGCAGCCAGCAGGGTTAGGATCGGTTAGCCTCTCTCCCAGGAGGGCCGAAAAGTGAAAATTAGTAGCCTGCCGATGACCCGCAGACTATACAAGTCAACCCACCTCTATGCGGTGTAGACTGGGAAACCATGACCGCGAGGTCGTGGGCTAACGGGGATATGGCTCGCCATAGGGGATGGACTCCCTATGGTCAGATTTTTGTCATAACTGGCCTAGCAAACCAGCATGGGATCTTCATACTGCTTGTAGAAAAACTAAGAAGTATAATCGGACTGACCCAAATGGATATAGATCACAACAAGCAATGATGTACAGACCAAATGGAAGCTGAATAAGAGGCTGTACACCTAAATGATGGACAGAGGGAATAGCAGAGTCCATGAGAATCTCAATATATGAAGCCCATAAACAGACACTCTCCCGCTGTTTATGCTTCACCTTGACAGCGCAAGTTACAAGAGGAACAAGATAAGATGAGAAGGGGCAGTGGGGTGACACGATCAGATGACTTCAACATCTCAGGCTGACTAACTTGATGATGATTATTATCCGCTGTATTTTATCTGTTAATATTGTCACCTTTTTAAATTGCGCAGAAATTCTGGCCAGCAAGAAGAAGACCTACTCAGAACTGGCAAATGAGGTCAACCAACTGAAATACTCAATTGATCAAACTCGGGAGAAACTGGAACTACTCAAAGCACAGAGGGAAACTGATGGTTAGATAAGTTTTCTGTTGGCTATGATTATTTTGTTTCTTTTCTTTCTTTAGTAAATTGAAATGTTGGTCAACTTTTTAATTGTTATCATCACAATGTGCACTGCAAACTGGCCTAGGTATTTCTGTCTTTCCACAGATCTCAGTTCTTAATGTTCTGGATGGTCTGATAACATCATTTCTTATTCGGTCTTGGATAGTTAAGATGGCAGCTCTCCTCAAGCACCTCATCTCACAAGTGTTGATTTTGCACAAGTGACATTTGGATAATGTCCAAGTTTGGCATTTGGTAGCATAGGGATGCTCTTTATTATCTATCATTTTCAAACAAAGCTATGTCCTATGGATGTTTCTAAAAGGAACATACAAAATTAGCAGAAATATCTTTATGGTCTTTTGAAATATGGTATCAATGTTGGCTAAACTGTTGTCTCAATTGCTGAAATATATTGAAGCATTATCTATAAGTCGATTCCAGTCATTGCTATGTAAACAGGAGGACTTCCTGTTAGGTGTTAGATTTCCGTGTAGATAACGTTCTACACATTCAAACAATATCAGCGGCTATGAACTTTGTATATCAGCCAAAGTATCATTTATTTCTTCAATCTTTCTTAAAATCTTACCAGATATGCTGGTAGACAGATATTTTATCAACATCTCCATGAGTTTTCATGCTTTATTTGAGGTTAAGGCCAGGATCCATAAAGTAAACAAAGAACACACACCTACCACAGCGTTGAACTAAAGTCATGCCATGTTTGTGTCTACTTGAGCACTTCCTGTAGAAGCCAACATGTTAGTCGCTTAGTTAGTTAGTTGCAGTTCCAACTTCACTGCAAAGTGTCGCCCCATTATACTCTGTTCATGTGCCAGTGAATATCACACAAAATACTCCTCACTGCTCCATGTGCAAAATGGAACAGACAGCAGTTTCAACAAACTAATAGCCCACACAGGTATACTATGCATAATGCCGCTGCTAGAATGTCAACAGAAAAGTCCGCTATGAAAAATACAGTTCATCGTTGATGGAAGCGGCAGTCACTAGAAAACCAGCAGCCACACATTACTGCATATGGCAACCCAGTTAGTTCAGCAACTAGCCTCAGCCATTTTTCTGAACATGAAGTTCACGGTACAAACAATCGCAGACAGGTGTAAAAGCACTACATGAAATTCACAGCTCAAAGTGTCGCTCCACGCACATAACTCACTAGCATGCCAACATGGCATGACTTTAGTTGCATGTTCTGATTGTGTTCTTTGTATTCAGCTGAAGCCATCCCTTGTTGGATTCTACTTGATCACTGTCTATAGAAGCAATCTTGGCATGACTTTTGTTGAATGTTATGATTGCATTCTTTGTTTCCTTTTTGTGTCTAAAGAAGATAATGAATTGATAATTCATCAAACCATAACTTGTATAGACCAGAGTTTTTTATATTTGTATATAATAGAACAGTACTGAAACTTTCTTAATTAACAAAGTTCTGTCTGTACAAAGACTGATATGTAGTCTTTTTACAGTTCATTCCACCATCATTCCAGCTTTATGACTGTCCATAAACCTATTTTTGGGAAAACGAATGTGGTAGTTTCCCCTTAAATTCTAAGAGCTATTGTCAGTAAATGTGATTTTGTATGTTGTATGAATTTATTATTATTAATAGTAATACTACTGTTGATACTATCTTATTTATTAAAAATAATGGTATTATCATTACCAAGAAGACGGTGGAGAGATAATATGCATACAGACCTACAAGCACTTGGC
>OY992879.1:17603753-17638753 GCA_963921405.1 Cepaea hortensis | reverse complement strand
TGATCCCTCTCTTGGCCAGCCTAGTTTACTCCAGAGACCATGTGTTGTCTATGCAGCATGATCCCTCTCTTGGCCAGCCTGGTTTACTCCAGAGACCATGTGTTGTCTATGCAGCATGATCCCTCTCTTGGCCAGCCTGGTTTACTCCAGAGACCATGTGCTGTCTACGCAGCATGATCCCTCTCTTGGCCAGCCTGGTTTACTCCAGAGACCATGTGTTGTCTATGCAGCATGATCCCTCTCTTGGCCAGCCTGGTTTACTCCAGAGACCATGTGCTGTCTATGCAGCATGATCCCTCTCTTGGCCAGCCTGGTTTACTCCAGAGACCATGTGCTGTCTATGCAGCATGATCCCTCTCTTGGCCAGCCTGGTTTACTCCAGAGACCATGTGCTGTCTACGCAGCATGATCCCTCTCTTGGCCAGCCTGGTTTACTCCAGAGACCATGTGCTGTCTATGCAGCATGATCCCTCTCTTGGCCAGCCTGGTTTACTCCAGAGACCATGTGTTGTCTATGCAGCATGATCCCTCTCTTGGCCAGCCTGGTTTACTCCAGAGACCATGTGTTGTCTATGCAGCATGATCCCTCTCTTGGCCAGCCTAGTTTACTCCAGAGACCATGTGCTGTCTATGCAGCATGATCCCTCTCTTGGCCAGCCTGGTTTACTCCAGAGACCATGTGTTGTCTATGCAGCATGATCCCTCTCTTGGCCAGCCTGGTTTACTCCAGAGACCATGTGCTGTCTATGCAGCATTATCCCTCTCTTGGCCAGCCTGGTTTACTCCAGAGACCATGTGCTGTCTATGCAGCATGATCCCTCTCTTGGCCAGCCTGGTTTACTCCAGAGACCATGTGTTGTCTATGCAGCATGATCCCTCTCTTGGCCAGCCTAGTTTACTCCAGAGACCATGTGCTGTCTATGCAGCATGATCCCTCTCTTGGCCAGCCTGGTTTACTCCAGAGACCATGTGTTGTCTATGCAGCATGATCCCTCTCTTGGCCAGCCTGGTTTACTCCAGAGACCATGTGTTGCCCATGCAGCATGATCCCTCTCTTGGCCAGCCTGGTTTACTCCAGAGACCATGTGTTGCCCATGCAGCATGATCCCTCTCTTGGCCAGCCTGGTTTACTCCAGAGACCATGTGTTGTCTATGCAGCATGATCCCTCTCTTGGCCAGCCTAGTTTACTCCAGAGACCATGTGTTGCCCATGCAGCATGATCCCTCTCTTGGCCAGCCTGGTTTACTCCAGAGACCATGTGTTGTCTATGCAGCATGATCCCTCTCTTGGCCAGCCTGGTTTACTCCAGAGACCATGTGCTGTCTATGCAGCATGATCCCTCTCTTGGCCAGCCTGGTTTACTCCAGAGACCATGTGCTGTCTATGCAGCATGATCCCTCTCTTGGCCAGCCTGGTTTACTCCAGAGACCATGTGCTGTCTATGCAGCATGATCCCTCTCTTGGCCAGCCTGGTTTACTCCAGAGACCATGTGCTGTCTATGCAGCATGATCCCTCTCTTGGCCAGCCTGGTTTACTCCAGAGACCATGTGTTGTCTATGCAGCATGATCCCTCTCTTGGCCAGCCTGGTTTACTCCAGAGACCATGTGCTGTCTATGCAGCATGATCCCTCTCTTGGCCAGCCTGGTTTACTCCAGAGACCATGTGCTGTCTATGCAGCATGATCCCTCTCTTGGCCAGCCTAGTTTACTCCAGAGACCATGTGTTGCCCATGCAGCATGATCCCTCTCTTGGCCAGCCTAGTTTACTCCAGAGACCATGTGCTGTCTATGCAGCATGATCCCTCTCTTGGCCAGCCTAGTTTACTCCAGAGACCATGTGTTGCCCATGCAGCATGATCCCTCTCTTGGCCAGCCTAGTTTACTCCAGAGACCATGTGCTGTCTATGCAGCATGATCCCTCTCTTGGCCAGCCTAGTTTACTCCAGAGACCATGTGCTGTCTATGCAGCATGATCCCTCTCTTGGCCAGCCTAGTTTACTCCAGAGACCATGTGCTGTCTATGCAGCATGATCCCTCTCTTGGCCAGCCTGGTTTACTCCAGAGACCATGTGCTGTCTATGCAGCATGATCCCTCTCTTGGCCAGCCTGGTTTACTCCAGAGACCATGTGCTGTCTATGCAGCATGATCCCTCTCTTGGCCAGCCTAGTTTACTCCAGAGACCATGTGCTGTCTATGCAGCATGATCCCTCTCTTGGCCAGCCTGGTTTACTCCAGAGACCATGTGTTGCCCATGCAGCATGATCCCTCTCTTGGCCAGCCTAGTTTACTCCAGAGACCATGTGCTGTCTATGCAGCATGATCCCTCTCTTGGCCAGCCTAGTTTACTCCAGAGACCATGTGTTGCCCATGCAGCATGATCCCTCTCTTGGCCAGCCTAGTTTACTCCAGAGACCATGTGCTGTCTATGCAGCATGATCCCTCTCTTGGCCAGCCTAGTTTACTCCAGAGACCATGTGTTGCCCATGCAGCATGATCCCTCTCTTGGCCAGCCTAGTTTACTCCAGAGACCATGTGTTGTCTATGCAGCATGATCCCTCTCTTGGCCAGCCTGGTTTACTCCAGAGACCATGTGCTGTCTATGCAGCATGATCCCTCTCTTGGCCAGCCTGGTTTACTCCAGAGACCATGTGCTGTCTATGCAGCATGATCCCTCTCTTGGCCAGCCTGGTTTACTCCAGAGACCATGTGCTGTCTACGCAGCATGATCCCTCTCTTGGCCAGCCTGGTTTACTCCAGAGACCATGTGTTGTCTATGCAGCATGATCCCTCTCTTGGCCAGCCTGGTTTACTCCAGAGACCATGTGCTGTCTATGCAGCATGATCCCTCTCTTGGCCAGCCTGGTTTACTCCAGAGACCATGTGTTGTCTATGCAGCATGATCCCTCTCTTGGCCAGCCTGGTTTACTCCAGAGACCATGTGCTGTCTATGCAGCATGATCCCTCTCTTGGCCAGCCTGGTTTACTCCAGAGACCATGTGCTGTCTATGCAGCATGATCCCTCTCTTGGCCAGCCTAGTTTACTCCAGAGACCATGTGTTGCCCATGCAGCATGATCCCTCTCTTGGCCAGCCTAGTTTACTCCAGAGACCATGTGCTGTCTATGCAGCATGATCCCTCTCTTGGCCAGCCTAGTTTACTCCAGAGACCATGTGTTGCCCATGCAGCATGATCCCTCTCTTGGCCAGCCTAGTTTACTCCAGAGACCATGTGCTGTCTATGCAGCATGATCCCTCTCTTGGCCAGCCTAGTTTACTCCAGAGACCATGTGCTGTCTATGCAGCATGATCCCTCTCTTGGCCAGCCTAGTTTACTCCAGAGACCATGTGCTGTCTATGCAGCATGATCCCTCTCTTGGCCAGCCTGGTTTACTCCAGAGACCATGTGCTGTCTATGCAGCATGATCCCTCTCTTGGCCAGCCTGGTTTACTCCAGAGACCATGTGCTGTCTATGCAGCATGATCCCTCTCTTGGCCAGCCTAGTTTACTCCAGAGACCATGTGCTGTCTATGCAGCATGATCCCTCTCTTGGCCAGCCTGGTTTACTCCAGAGACCATGTGCTGTCTATGCAGCATGATCCCTCTCTTGGCCAGCCTGGTTTACTCCAGAGACCATGTGCTGTCTATGCAGCATGATCCCTCTCTTGGCCAGCCTGGTTTACTCCAGAGACCATGTGCTGTCTATGCAGCATGATCCCTCTCTTGGCCAGCCTAGTTTACTCCAGAGACCATGTGCTGTCTATGCAGCATGATCCCTCTCTTGGCCAGCCTAGTTTACTCCAGAGACCATGTGTTGCCCATGCAGCATGATCCCTCTCTTGGCCAGCCTAGTTTACTCCAGAGACCATGTGCTGTCTATGCAGCATGATCCCTCTCTTGGCCAGCCTGGTTTACTCCAGAGACCATGTGCTGTCTATGCAGCATGATCCCTCTCTTGGCCAGCCTAGTTTACTCCAGAGACCATGTGCTGTCTATGCAGCATGATCCCTCTCTTGGCCAGCCTGGTTTACTCCAGAGACCATGTGCTGTCTATGCAGCATGATCCCTCTCTTGGCCAGCCTGGTTTACTCCAGAGACCATGTGCTGTCTATGCAGCATGATCCCTCTCTTGGCCAGCCTGGTTTACTCCAGAGACCATGTGCTGTCTATGCAGCATGATCCCTCTCTTGGCCAGCCTAGTTTACTCCAGAGACCATGTGTTGTCTATGCAGCATGATCCCTCTCTTGGCCAGCCTGGTTTACTCCAGAGACCATGTGTTGTCTATGCAGCATGATCCCTCTCTTGGCCAGCCTGGTTTACTCCAGAGACCATGTGCTGTCTACGCAGCATGATCCCTCTCTTGGCCAGCCTGGTTTACTCCAGAGACCATGTGTTGTCTATGCAGCATGATCCCTCTCTTGGCCAGCCTGGTTTACTCCAGAGACCATGTGCTGTCTATGCAGCATGATCCCTCTCTTGGCCAGCCTGGTTTACTCCAGAGACCATGTGCTGTCTATGCAGCATGATCCCTCTCTTGGCCAGCCTGGTTTACTCCAGAGACCATGTGCTGTCTACGCAGCATGATCCCTCTCTTGGCCAGCCTGGTTTACTCCAGAGACCATGTGCTGTCTATGCAGCATGATCCCTCTCTTGGCCAGCCTGGTTTACTCCAGAGACCATGTGTTGCCCATGCAGCATGATCCCTCTCTTGGCCAGCCTGGTTTACTCCAGAGACCATGTGTTGCCCATGCAGCATGATCCCTCTCTTGGCCAGCCTGGTTTACTCCAGAGACCATGTGCTGTCTATGCAGCATGATCCCTCTCTTGGCCAGCCTGGTTTACTCCAGAGACCATGTGCTGTCTATGCAGCATGATCCCTCTCTTGGCCAGCCTGGTTTACTCCAGAGACCATGTGTTGTCTATGCAGCATGATCCCTCTCTTGGCCAGCCTAGTTTACTCCAGAGACCATGTGCTGTCTATGCAGCATGATCCCTCTCTTGGCCAGCCTGGTTTACTCCAGAGACCATGTGTTGTCTATGCAGCATGATCCCTCTCTTGGCCAGCCTGGTTTACTCCAGAGACCATGTGTTGTCTATGCAGCATGATCCCTCTCTTGGCCAGCCTAGTTTACTCCAGAGACCATGTGCTGTCTATGCAGCATGATCCCTCTCTTGGCCAGCCTGGTTTACTCCAGAGACCATGTGCTGTCTATGCAGCATGATCCCTCTCTTGGCCAGCCTGGTTTACTCCAGAGACCATGTGCTGTCTATGCAGCATGATCCCTCTCTTGGCCAGCCTAGTTTACTCCAGAGACCATGTGCTGTCTATGCAGCATGATCCCTCTCTTGGCCAGCCTGGTTTACTCCAGAGACCATGTGCTGTCTATGCAGCATGATCCCTCTCTTGGCCAGCCTGGTTTACTCCAGAGACCATGTGTTGTCTATGCAGCATGATCCCTCTCTTGGCCAGCCTAGTTTACTCCAGAGACCATGTGCTGTCTATGCAGCATGATCCCTCTCTTGGCCAGCCTGGTTTACTCCAGAGACCATGTGTTGTCTATGCAGCATGATCCCTCTCTTGGCCAGCCTGGTTTACTCCAGAGACCATGTGTTGTCTATGCAGCATGATCCCTCTCTTGGCCAGCCTAGTTTACTCCAGAGACCATGTGCTGTCTATGCAGCATGATCCCTCTCTTGGCCAGCCTGGTTTACTCCAGAGACCATGTGTTGTCTATGCAGCATGATCCCTCTCTTGGCCAGCCTGGTTTACTCCAGAGACCATGTGTTGTCTATGCAGCATGATCCCTCTCTTGGCCAGCCTAGTTTACTCCAGAGACCATGTGCTGTCTATGCAGCATGATCCCTCTCTTGGCCAGCCTAGTTTACTCCAGAGACCATGTGTTGTCTATGCAGCATGATCCCTCTCTTGGCCAGCCTGGTTTACTCCAGAGACCATGTGTTGTCTATGCAGCATGATCCCTCTCTTGGCCAGCCTGGTTTACTCCAGAGACCATGTGTTGTCTATGCAGCATGATCCCTCTCTTGGCCAGCCTGGTTTACTCCAGAGACCATGTGTTGTCTATGCAGCATGATCCCTCTCTTGGCCAGCCTGGTTTACTCCAGAGACCATGTGTTGCCCATGCAGCATGATCCCTCTCTTGGCCAGCCTGGTTTACTCCAGAGACCATGTGTTGTCTATGCAGCATAATCCCTCTCTTGGCCAGCCTAGTTTACTCCAGAGACCATGTGCTGTCTATGCAGCATAATCCCTCTCTTGGCCAGCCTGGTTTACTCCAGAGACCATGTGTTGTCTATGCAGCATGATCCCTCTCTTGGCCAGCCTAGTTTACTCCAGAGACCATGTGCTGTCTATGCAGCATGATCCCTCTCTTGGCCAGCCTGGTTTACTCCAGAGACCATGTGTTGTCTATGCAGCATGATCCCTCTCTTGGCCAGCCTAGTTTACTCCAGAGACCATGTGCTGTCTATGCAGCATGATCCCTCTCTTGGCCAGCCTAGTTTACTCCAGAGACCATGTGTTGTCTATGCAGCATGATCCCTCTCTTGGCCAGCCTGGTTTACTCCAGAGACCATGTGCTGTCTATGCAGCATGATCCCTCTCTTGGCCAGCCTGGTTTACTCCAGAGACCATGTGTTGTCTATGCAGCATGATCCCTCTCTTGGCCAGCCTAGTTTACTCCAGAGACCATGTGCTGTCTATGCAGCGTGATCCCTCTCTTGGCCAGCCTAGTTTACTCCAGAGACCATGTGCTGTCTATGCAGCATGATCCCTCTCTTGGCCAGCCTAGTTTACTCCAGAGACCATGTGCTGTCTATGCAGCATGATCCCTCTCTTGGCCAGCCTGGTTTACTCCAGAGACCATGTGCTGTCTATGCAGCATGATCCCTCTCTTGGCCAGCCTGGTTTACTCCAGAGACCATGTGTTGTCTATGCAGCATGATCCCTCTCTTGGCCAGCCTAGTTTACTCCAGAGACCATGTGCTGTCTATGCAGCATGATCCCTCTCTTGGCCAGCCTGGTTTACTCCAGAGACCATGTGTTGTCTATGCAGCATGATCCCTCTCTTGGCCAGCCTGGTTTACTCCAGAGACCATGTGCTGTCTATGCAGCATGATCCCTCTCTTGGCCAGCCTGGTTTACTCCAGAGACCATGTGCTGTCTACGCAGCATGATCCCTCTCTTGGCCAGCCTGGTTTACTCCAGAGACCATGTGTTGTCTATGCAGCATGATCCCTCTCTTGGCCAGCCTAGTTTACTCCAGAGACCATGTGCTGTCTATGCAGCATGATCCCTCTCTTGGCCAGCCTGGTTTACTCCAGAGACCATGTGTTGTCTATGCAGCATGATCCCTCTCTTGGCCAGCCTAGTTTACTCCAGAGACCATGTGCTGTCTATGCAGCATGATCCCTCTCTTGGCCAGCCTGGTTTACTCCAGAGACCATGTGTTGTCTATGCAGCATGATCCCTCTCTTGGCCAGCCTGGTTTACTCCAGAGACCATGTGTTGTCTATGCAGCATGATCCCTCTCTTGGCCAGCCTAGTTTACTCCAGAGACCATGTGCTGTCTATGCAGCATGATCCCTCTCTTGGCCAGCCTGGTTTACTCCAGAGACCATGTGTTGTCTATGCAGCATGATCCCTCTCTTGGCCAGCCTGGTTTACTCCAGAGACCATGTGCTGTCTATGCAGCATGATCCCTCTCTTGGCCAGCCTGGTTTACTCCAGAGACCATGTGCTGTCTATGCAGCATGATCCCTCTCTTGGCCAGCCTGGTTTACTCCAGAGACCATGTGTTGTCTATGCAGCATGATCCCTCTCTTGGCCAGCCTAGTTTACTCCAGAGACCATGTGCTGTCTATGCAGCATGATCCCTCTCTTGGCCAGCCTGGTTTACTCCAGAGACCATGTGTTGTCTATGCAGCATGATCCCTCTCTTGGCCAGCCTAGTTTACTCCAGAGACCATGTGCTGTCTATGCAGCATGATCCCTCTCTTGGCCAGCCTGGTTTACTCCAGAGACCATGTGTTGTCTATGCAGCATGATCCCTCTCTTGGCCAGCCTGGTTTACTCCAGAGACCATGTGCTGTCTATGCAGCATGATCCCTCTCTTGGCCAGCCTGGTTTACTCCAGAGACCATGTGCTGTCTATGCAGCATGATCCCTCTCTTGGCCAGCCTGGTTTACTCCAGAGACCATGTGCTGTCTATGCAGCATGATCCCTCTCTTGGCCAGCCTGGTTTACTCCAGAGACCATGTGCTGTCTATGCAGCGTGATCCCTCTCTTGGCCAGCCTAGTTTACTCCAGAGACCATGTGCTGTCTATGCAGCATGATCCCTCTCTTGGCCAGCCTAGTTTACTCCAGAGACCATGTGCTGTCTATGCAGCATGATCCCTCTCTTGGCCAGCCTAGTTTACTCCAGAGACCATGTGCTGTCTATGCAGCATGATCCCTCTCTTGGCCAGCCTGGTTTACTCCAGAGACCATGTGCTGTCTATGCAGCATGATCCCTCTCTTGGCCAGCCTGGTTTACTCCAGAGACCATGTGCTGTCTATGCAGCATGATCCCTCTCTTGGCCAGCCTAATTTACTCCAGAGACCATGTGCTGTCTATGCAGCATGATCCCTCTCTTGGCCAGCCTAGTTTACTCCAGAGACCATGTGCTGTCTATGCAGCATAATCCCTCTCTTGGCCAGCCTAGTTTACTCCAGAGGAAGAAGACAAGCTGCAGAAGCTGCCGGATCAGCAAAGCAAAGCTCCACTGTCTGTCAGAGCTTCGATCCTAGGCCAGTTGCTGACCAAAGCTTAGCACCTGGTCTGCCCTGCCATGACATGTAGTCTTTAGGTTGCATTTCATCACACTTGGGTAAGACTTGTACCCTCTACTACTAATACTGCTTCTACTACTTAAACTACTATTTATTACTGATATTGTTAACAGTGTTATTGCTCTTGTTATTATTTTTATTACTCTGGTTATTAGGTCCCATTTTCAATGAAGATGGTGATATTATCATCAGCGAGGCAGAGTTTCTGGAAATCCAGAAGCTAAAGGACTTGAAGGCTGGATACAGGAAAAAGTACGATGAACTTCACAACATCCGAGCGGAAATCATGTACTGTCAGAAACTGGTTGACCAGTGTCGGTTGAGACTCATACAAGGTGAGGTACTTACATGGTGAGGTACTTACTTGGTGAGATTCTTACATGATGAGGTACTTACATGGTGAGGTACTTATTTGGTGAGATTCTTACATGATGAGGTACTTACATGGTGAGATTCTTACATGGTGAGATATTTGCATAGTGAGTTAATTACATGATGAGGTACTTGCATGGTGAGGTACTTATATAGTGAGTTAATTACATGGTCAGGTACATACATGGTGAGGTACTTACATGCTGGGGTACTTATATAGTGAGGTACTTACATGGTGAGGCATTTAATGGTGAGGCACTTACATGGTGAGGTAATACGTAGTGAGGTGCTTATATGGTGAGGTATTTACATGGTGAGGTAAAGTAAGGTACATAAAGATAAAGTACTTACATGGTGAGGTACACACATAGTGAGGTACATACATAGTGAGGTACAAATGTCTACCTCACATTGGTATATCCACAGCCTTCTGTCTCATGTTAATTAGTTGCATCTCCTTCACAGGACATAGCAGTCACCCTCAGCATTTTGGCTGTTTGTGATTTCTGGGTAAGTTTTACATTCAGTAGTTTGCCATTGCTTTCTGAATGACCGGCACCTATACCTTTTAAAAAAAAACCAGCACTGCTGTGTTTCGACCCCGGGTATACGGGATTATGAATCTCATTTGTAACCTCTTCACCACACATGTACCGCCTGTCATTTCTGATACTAACGTTCCTCCACCAGCATTCCCGTTGTGACGACATACTTCAGCTTTCCCTTACTCACGGCGTGCCCAAAGAATGTGGGCTGTCTTCTTCTGATACCGTAACCAGTTATGTTTGTGATTTAACTTCTTTCAAGATATCTTCATTGCTCTTTCTATCCATCCACGGTACTCTCATCATACTTCTATAAAACCACATCTCCACTTTTTTGGTTGTTTTGTTCACATATCCTTTACGGGACATCGCTATCGACATCAGCATATTTCAACATCTCTACTGCTTCCACATAATTCCTCACTTATCCATGATTCGCTACCATGTGTCAGAACTGACTCAATATAGCTCTTACGAACTTGTTTCCTCATCTCGATTGACAAAGATATATTGCAGAGACTGTTCTTCATCTTGCTGCCTTTGCTTGGGTTATTTTATGATTACCTACCTTAACAGATCTTCCATCTGCTGTTTTTAAAGTCACCTTACATAAAATCATGTCAGAGATGTTTAGCTTACATTTAATTGTTTGTTCACCTTACAATTCATTGTTTTAGAGTTAATTGCAGATAATACTCTTTATTGTGTGAAAGTCAGCTAGCTTACATTAAAACAAAAAACCATGGGTGCGAGTCATTCAGAAAGCAGTGGCAAACTACTGAATGTCAACTTGCCCAGGAAAAACGAACAGCCAAAAAATACTGGGGTTGACTGCTTTTATGTCCCTTAAAGGATATGCAACAACTTTTTTACACATTAAATCATGTCAAAGATGCATAGCTTACATTTCATTGTTTGTTCACCTTACACTACATTCTTCTAGAGTTTGACAACTGGTACAGCGACTGTTTCCTGACCTCTGTTGAGGACCACGTGACCAGTCTGGCCGCCGGTCATGGCACGAAGCCTGGAATTCTCATCCCCATCACAAATCTTACGGTCAGTTTGTGTTGTATGTTTGACAGGTATTTGTTGTCGCTGTTGCTAGGCAACAGTTGTATTTCATCTTCAGCAGCAGACCTGCTGAATATGGAGGTCAGCCTGGCCGGATAAGAGCGGTTCTTCTTAAACTTCCAGTGTGCTGATGGGGAATTAGTGAGTTCAGCCTGTACAAGGTCAGCTGGACTAAAATGTTGACTTCTCGTCCTTGACTTGTGGATGTAAATTACAAGTACTTCAGAAGCCGGAGTGGGTTTGCCTGATGGCGAGGGACACTGGTAATAGAGAGTGCTAATCCACGTACAAAAGTCAGTCCATGCACAATAAGTAGAATCATGTGTATAGACTACACTTGTATTCAAAGTGAGCATGAACAAAATCAGAATGATATAAAATGTTTTGTAGCTTCTACTGTATTGTAAAGCACATTCAAGTTACATGTCTTGGTAGGAATGTCCATCAGGAGAACGGACCTGTTGTCAGATAAACACATCTGTGCAAGGTAGGGGTTCAACCCCTACACCGGTCAGCTGTACTCAAATGTTGATTTCTCGTCCTTGACTTGGGGGGATAAGTTACAAATACCTCAGATGTTGGAGTGGGTTCGTCTGATGGCCAGGGACACTGGTAATAGAGAACGCTAATCCACACGCAAAACTAAGTCCACTGCACTAGAAATAGTAGCAAATGTGTGGATTATGCTTGAGTTTAAAGCGAGCGAACACACACACAAATGTTACAGTACAGTGAAACTCACACAAAAATGTTACAGTACAGTGAAACACACACAAAAATGTTACAGTACAGTGAAACTCACACAATGGACACCCAGATAATGCTTTCTGTTCTGCCTATTTCTCTAACTTTATACCCTAATCACTGTAGTATTTGCACTTTTAGATACACAATTTTCTTAACTCTTAAACACGAAGTGCTACTAAAGTTTTGTGCCAGGACCCTTAACCCTCTACAGGGCAGACGCTTGTCCGTTTTTTAGCCATGAACGGGCAAGATTTGGTTCGGTAAAATTTCGGGTTGCGTCAGTAAAAACATCACAAATAAGGTGTTAGTCAACCAATTTTAGTTAAATAAACAACACAATGAAGGGAAAAGCATGCAGAATATGTTACTCACATGATTGTTGTCGGTAATCCATATATGAACACAAATATTTACAAAATACAGCATATTGTTTGTGATTTTCCATCATCTATACGGCAATTTACAAACACATTTTCAGAATCATAATCACTTTCTTTAAAGTCCGACTCACGACTGCTAATGAAAAGTAACGCTTTTCACTGATATCTAGCTCCGATTAATAGTCAACTTCGTGCCCTTTAATGTCACTTAAATTGAACCTAGCGAAATCTCAGGCTATCACTTGAACAATCACCGAAATCCATTTTGAAAAACTAAGCGTAAAAACCCCGAAAACTATCAAAAAAAGTCTGTAAAAGTCCGTTCAAATTCATAGTAGGCGCTTACAAATGGCGGCCACATTGTCAAGCTATTGGCGTAAGCGAAAGTAGCCGTCGGAAGTATCGGAAAGCTGAGAGATCGTGTTTTTACAATGCATAATAGTATTGGACGGTTTCAGACGATCTGCCCGTTTAAGGGATCGGACGGAAATGGACGTTCTGCCTGGTAAAGGGTTAAAGTTGATATAAACAGTGTGGGCTATCATTTGTCACTGAAGCCCTGCAATCAGCACAGCCATCTTCATTAACCATTGGCTTAGACATAAGGCAGTCCCCATTGTGTGAGCTAAAAGAGGAGACTGAGACCTTTATGGAGATACCCTTGTGCAGTGAAGGTGATACTTTACAAATTTCAGGTAAGGGTTACTTTACCTTGTTAAGATTATCATGAGTAATTTCCCCTCCGTTTCAAACAAAAGATGAACAAGAGAAATTTGATCAGCGATTTTCCTTTTGTTGCAGAAAAGATAAACAGAAGAAATTTGATGAGTAATTGCCTCTCCAGGTCAGACAGAAGATGGAGTCTATCCTGTTCTATTCTTTGTCCATTGCCATATTCAACTCAAGAAGAGAAGTTATAATTAGGGCCCATCCCAGCCTCGGGTTAATAATCTTGTGATGGAATCAGTCACAGTTCAGATATTAATTTGAAAGGGATTGTTGTCCAAAGAGGGTAATGCAGCCACAGACAAATGTGATATTGCCCCTCCATTTCTGACAGAAGATGAAAAAGAGAAATTAATTGAATTATTTCCCCTCCATATGAGTTATCAGATGAACAAGATAAATTTGGTGAGTTATTTCCCCTCCATTTCAGTCAGAAGATGAACAAGAGAAATTTGAACGCCTACAGATGGAACTGCTGATGAACGACCCACAGTCAGCTGCCTACTTTAGTGCTCAAATGAGGACAGCAAGAAGGGTAAGTTTAGTCTTTTCTACATTTTTGTTGTTGTGCTTAGTTGACTGGGTATGAATCCTCTGGAAAAGTGGAAGTTTTAGCTCTTAAATCAGAACTATGCCAACATTTGTGTTCTGAGTGATTCAATGAACATGATCTGAAAGTTCAAGATGGGGTGGGGGGGGGGGGGTCCTATACGCAGACAATGGACTGAATCACTGAGGAGGTCTATTGTCAGTAGAGTCACCTTCACCTTCGTTCCAGGACATGCGGGAGTTGAGGGAAATGAACGTGCTGATAAACTTGCTGGCTCTGCATCCCCTACAGATGGTCAGCCCATGGATCATGTTGATGCCCGCTGCATCCCCTACAGATGGTCAGCCCATGGATCATGTTGATGCCCGCTGCATCCCCTACAGATGGTCAGCCCATGGATCATGTTGATGCCCGCTGCATCCCCTACAGATGGCCAGCCCATGGATCATGTTGATGCCTGCTGCATCCCCTACAGATGGCCATCCCATGGATCATGTTGATGCCCGCTGCATCCCCTACAGATGGCCATCCCATGGATCATGTTGATGCCCGCTGCATCCCCTACAGATGGTCATCCCATGGATCATGTTGATGCCCGCTGCATCCCCTACAGATGGTCATCCCATGGATCATGTTGATGCCCGCTGCATCCCCTACAGATGGTCATCCCATGGATCATGTTGATGCCCGCTGCATCCCCTACAGATGGTCAGCCCATGGATCATGTTGATGCCCGCTGCATCCCCTACAGATGGTCATCCCATGGATCATGTTGATGCCCGCTGCATCCCCTACAGATGGTCAGCCCATGGATCATGTTGATGCCCACTGCATCCCCTACAGATGGCCATCCCATGGATCATGTTGATGCCCACTGCATCCCCTACAGATGGCCATCCCATGGATCATGTTGATGCCCGCTGCATCTCCTACAGATGGTCAGCCCATGGATCATGTTGATGCCCACTGCATTCCCTACAGATGGCCAGCCCATGGATCATGTTGATGCCCGCTGCATCCCCTACAGATGGCCAGCCCATGGATCATGTTGATGCCCGTTGCATCCCCTACAGATGGCCATCCCATGGATCATGTTGATGCCCGCTGCATCCCCTACAGATGGTCAGCCCATGGATCATGTTGATGCCCACTGCATTCCCTACAGATGGCCATCCCATGGATCATGTTGATGCCCGCTGCATCCCCTACAGATGGCCAGCCCATGGATCATGTTGATGCCCACTGCATTCCCTACAAATGGTCATCCCATGGATCATGTTGATGCCCACTGCATTCCCTACAAATGGTCATCCCATGGATCATGTTGATGCCCACTGCATTCCCTACAAATGGTCATCCCATGGATCATGTTGATGCCCACTGCATTCCCTACAAATGGTCATCCCATGGATCATGTTGATGCCCACTGCATTCCCTACAGATGGTCATCCCATGGATCATGTTGATGCCCGCTGCATTCCCTACAAATGGTCATCCCATGGATCATGTTGATGCCCGCTGCATTCCCTACAAATGGTCATCCCATGGATCATGTTGATGCCCGCTGCATTCCCTACAGATGGTCATCCCATGGATCATGTTGATGCCCACTGCATTCCCTACAAATGGTCATCCCATGGATCATGTTGATGCCCGCTGCATTCCCTACAAATGGTCATCCCATGGATCATGTTGATGCCCACTGCATTCCCTACAAATGGTCATCCCATGGATCATGTTGATGCCCACTGCATTCCCTACAGATGGTCATCCCATGGATCATGTTGATGCCCACTGCATTCCCTACAGATGGTCATCCCATGGATCATGTTGATGCCCGCTGCATCCCCTACAGATGGTCAGCCCATGGATCATGTTGATGCCCACTGCATTCCCTACAGATGGCCAGCCCATGGATCATGTTGATGCCCACTGCATTCCCTACAGATGGTCATCCCATGGATCATGTTGATGCCCGCTGCATCCCCTACAAATGGCCAGCCCATGGATCATGTTGATGCCCGCTGCATCCCCTACAGATGGCCAGCCCATGGATCATGTTGATGCCCGCTGCATCCCCTACAGATGGCCAGCCCATGGATCATGTTGATGCCCGTATAAATATTTTGAGAGGAGAGGATTTTGGCTCCAGTGAATCCACATGGTTGTCCAGAATGAGAGATTTGGGAGAGAGATTTGGGAGAGAGATTTGGGAGAGAGATTTGGGAGAGAGATTTGGGAGAGAGAATTGGGAGAGAGATTTGGGAGAGAGAATTGGGAGAGAGATTTGGGAGAGAGAATTGGGAGAGAGATTTGGGAGAGAGAATTGGGAGAGAGATTTGGGAGAGAGAATTGGGAGAGAGATTTGGGAGAGAGAATTGGGAGAGAGATTTGGGAGAGAGATTTGGGAGAGAGATTTGGGAGAGAGATTTGGGAGAGAGATTTGGGAGAGAGAATTGGGAGAGAGAATTGGGAGAGAGATTTGGGAGAGAGATTTGGGAGAGAGATTTGGGAGAGAGATTTGGGAGAGAGATTTGGGAGAGAGATTTGGGAGAGAGAATTGGGAGAGAGATTTGGGAGAGAGAATTGGGAGAGAGATTTGGGAGAGAGATTTGGGAGAGAGATGTGGATGTGGGAGAGAGATTTGGGAGAGAGATTTGGGAGAGAGATTTGGGAGAGAGAATTGGGAGAGAGATTTGGGAGAGAGAATTGGGAGAGAGAATTGGGAGAGAGATTTGGGAGAGAGATTTGGGAGAGAGATCTGGGAGAGAGATTTGGGAGAGAGATTTGGGAGAGAGATTTGGGAGAGAGAATTGGGAGAGAGAATTGGGAGAGAGATTTGGGAGAGAGAATTGGGAGAGAGAATTGGGAGAGTGATTTGGGAGAGAGAATTGGGAGAGAGATTTGGGAGAGAGATTTGGGAGAGAGATTTGGGAGAGAGATTTGGGAGAGAGATTTGGGAGAGAGAATTGGGAGAGAGATTTGGGAGAGAGATTTGGGAGAGAGAATTGGGAGAGAGAATTGGGAGAGAGAATTGGGAGAGTGATTTGGGAGAGAGAATTGGGAGAGAGATTTGGGAGAGAGATTTGGGAGAGAGATTTGGGAGAGAGATTTGGGAGAGAGATTTGGGAGAGAGAATTGGGAGAGAGATTTGGGAGAGAGATTTGGGAGAGAGAATTGGGAGAGAGATTTGGGAGAGAGATTTGGGAGAGAGAATTGGGAGAGAGAATTGGGAGAGAGATTTGGGAGAGAGATTTGGGAGAGATAATTGGGAGAGAGATTTGGGAGAGAGAATTGGGAAGAGAGAATTTGGAGAGAGATTTGGGAGAGAGATTTGGGAGAGAGATTTGGGAGAGAGAATTGGGAGAGAGATTTGGGAGAGAGATTTGGGAGAGAGATTTGAGAGAGAGATTTGGGAGAGAGATTTGGGAGAGAGATTTGGGAGAGAGAATTGGGAGAGAGATTTGGGAGAGAGATTTGGGAGAGAGATTTGGGAGAGAGAATTGGGAGAGAGATTTGGGAGAGAGATTTGGGAGAGAGATTTGGGAGTGAGATTTGGGAGAGAGATTTGGGAGAGAGAATTTGGAGAGAGATTTGGGAGAGAGAATTGGGAGAGAGATTTGGCGCGGCCAGACATGAGATATCTATGTAACAAGATATGGAACAGTGAATCCACATGGTTGTCCACAATGAGAGATTTGGGAGAGAGAATTGGCGCGGCCAGACATGAGATATCTATGTAACAAGATATGGAACAGTGAATCCACATCGTTGTCCAGAATGAGAGATTTGGGAGAGAGAATTGGCGCGGGCAGACATGAGATATCTATGTAACAAGATATGGAACAGTGAATCCACATGGTTGTCCAGAATGAGAGATTTGGGAGAGAGAATTGGCACGGCCAGACATGAGATATCTATGTAACAAGATATGGAACAGTGAATCCACATCGTTGTCTAGAATGAGAGATTTGGGAGAGAGAATTGGCACGGCCAGACATGAGATATCTATGTAACAAGATATGGAACAGTGAATCCACATCGTTGTCCAGAATGAGAGATTTGGGAGAGAGAATTGGGAGAGAGATTTGGGAGAGAGATTTGGGAGAGAGAATTGGGAGAGAGATTTGGGAGAGAGAATTGGGAGAGAGAATTGGGAGAGTGATTTGGGAGAGAGATTTGGGAGAGAGAATTGGGAGAGAGATTTGGGAGAGAGATTTGGGAGAGAGATTTGGGAGAGAGAAGTGGGAGAGAGATGTGGGAGAGAGATGTGGGAGAGAGATTTGGGAGAGAGATTTGGGAGAGAGATTTGGGAGAGAGATTTGGGAGAGAGATTTGGGAGAGAGATTTGGGAGAGAGATTTGGGAGAGAGAATTGGGAGAGAGAATTGGGAGAGAGAATTGGGAGAGAGATTTGGGAGAGAGATTTGGGAGAGAGATTTGGGAGAGAGATTTGGGAGAGAGAATTGGGAGAGAGATTTGGGAGAGAGATTTGGGAGAGAGAATTGGGAGAGAGATTTGGGAGAGAGAATTGGGAGAGAGATTTGGGAGAGAGATTTGGGAGAGTGATTTGGGAGAGAGAATTGGGAGAGAGAATTGGGAGAGAGATTTGTTAGAGAGAATTGGCACGGCCAGACATGAGATATCTATGTAACAAGATATGGAACAGTGAATCCACATCGTTGTCTAGAATGAGAGATTTGGGAGAGAGAATTGGCACGGCCAGACATGAGATATCTATGTAACAAGATATGGAACAGTGAATCCACATCGTTGTCCAGAATGAGAGATTTGGGAGAGAGAATTGGGAGAGAGATTTGGGAGAGAGAATTGGGAGAGAGAATTGGGAGAGAGATTTGGGAGAGAGAATTGGGAGAGAGAATTGGGAGAGAGAATTGGGAGAGTGATTTGGGAGAGAGAATTGGGAGAGAGATTTGGGAGAGAGATTTGGGAGAGAGATTTGGGAGAGAGATTTGGGAGAGAGATTTGGGAGAGAGATTTGGGAGAGAGAATTGGGAGAGAGATTTGGGAGAGAGATTTGGGAGAGAGAATTGGGAGAGAGAATTGGGAGAGAGAATTGGGAGAGTGATTTGGGAGAGAGAATTGGGAGAGAGATTTGGGAGAGAGATTTGGGAGAGAGATTTGGGAGAGAGATTTGGGAGAGAGATTTGGGAGAGAGAATTGGGAGAGAGATTTGGGAGAGAGAATTGGGAGAGAGATTTGGGAGAGAGATTTGGGAGAGAGAATTGGGAGAGAGAATTGGGAGAGAGATTTGGGAGAGAGATTTGGGAGAGATAATTGGGAGAGAGATTTGGGAGAGAGAATTGGGAAGAGAGAATTTGGAGAGAGATTTGGGAGAGAGATTTGGGAGAGAGATTTGGGAGAGAGATTTGGGAGAGAGAATTGGGAGAGAGATTTGGGAGAGAGATTTGGGAGAGAGATTTGAGAGAGAGATTTGGGAGAGAGATTTGGGAGAGAGATTTGGGAGAGAGAATTGGGAGAGAGATTTGGGAGAGAGATTTGGGAGAGAGAATTGGGAGAGAGATTTGGGAGAGAGATTTGGGAGAGAGATTTGGGAGAGAGAATTGGGAGAGAGAATTGGGAGAGAGATTTGGGAGAGAGATTTGGGAGAGAGAATTTGGAGAGAGATTTGGGAGAGAGAATTGGGAGAGAGATTTGGCGCGGCCAGACATGAGATATCTATGTAACAAGATATGGAACAGTGAATCCACATGGTTGTCCACAATGAGAGATTTGGGAGAGAGAATTGGCGCGGCCAGACATGAGATATCTATGTAACAAGATATGGAACAGTGAATCCACATCGTTGTCCAGAATGAGAGATTTGGGAGAGAGAATTGGCGCGGGCAGACATGAGATATCTATGTAACAAGATATGGAACAGTGAATCCACATGGTTGTCCAGAATGAGAGATTTGGGAGAGAGAATTGGCACGGCCAGACATGAGATATCTATGTAACAAGATATGGAACAGTGAATCCACATCGTTGTCTAGAATGAGAGATTTGGGAGAGAGAATTGGCACGGCCAGACATGAGATATCTATGTAACAAGATATGGAACAGTGAATCCACATCGTTGTCCAGAATGAGAGATTTGGGAGAGAGAATTGGGAGAGAGATTTGGGAGAGAGATTTGGGAGAGAGAATTGGGAGAGAGATTTGGGAGAGAGAATTGGGAGAGAGAATTGGGAGAGTGATTTGGGAGAGAGATTTGGGAGAGAGAATTGGGAGAGAGATTTGGGAGAGAGATTTGGGAGAGAGATTTGGGAGAGAGAAGTGGGAGAGAGATGTGGGAGAGAGATGTGGGAGAGAGATTTGGGAGAGAGATTTGGGAGAGAGATTTGGGAGAGAGATTTGGGAGAGAGATTTGGGAGAGAGATTTGGGAGAGAGATTTGGGAGAGAGAATTGGGAGAGAGAATTGGGAGAGAGAATTGGGAGAGAGATTTGGGAGAGAGATTTGGGAGAGAGATTTGGGAGAGAGATTTGGGAGAGAGAATTGGGAGAGAGATTTGGGAGAGAGATTTGGGAGAGAGAATTGGGAGAGAGATTTGGGAGAGAGAATTGGGAGAGAGATTTGGGAGAGAGATTTGGGAGAGTGATTTGGGAGAGAGAATTGGGAGAGAGAATTGGGAGAGAGATTTGTTAGAGAGAATTGGCACGGCCAGACATGAGATATCTATGTAACAAGATATGGAACAGTGAATCCACATCGTTGTCTAGAATGAGAGATTTGGGAGAGAGAATTGGCACGGCCAGACATGAGATATCTATGTAACAAGATATGGAACAGTGAATCCACATCGTTGTCCAGAATGAGAGATTTGGGAGAGAGAATTGGCACGGCCAGACATGAGATATCTATGTAACAAGATATGGAACAGTGAATCCACATCGTTGTCCAGAATGAGAGATTTGGGAGAGAGAATTGGCACGGCCAGACATGAGATATCTATGTAACAAGATATGGAACAGTGAATCCACATCGTTGTCCAGAATGAGAGATTTGGGAGAGAGAATTGGGAGAGAGAATTGGGAGAGAGATTTGGGAGAGAGATTTGGGAGAGAGATTTGGGAGAGAGAATTGGGAGAGAGATTTGGGAGAGAGATTTGGGAGAGAGATTTGGGAGAGAGATTTGGGAGAGAGATTTGGGAGAGAGATTTGGGAGAGAGAATTGGGAGAGAGAATTGGGAGAGAGAATTGGGAGAGAGATTTGGGAGAGAGATTTGGGAGAGAGATTTGGGAGAGAGAATTTGGAGAGAGATTTGGGAGAGAGAATTGGGAGAGAGATTTGGCGCGGCCAGACATGAGATATCTATGTAACAAGATATGGAACAGTGAATCCACATGGTTGTCCACAATGAGAGATTTGGGAGAGAGAATTGGCGCGGCCAGACATGAGATATCTATGTAACAAGATATGGAACAGTGAATCCACATCGTTGTCCAGAATGAGAGATTTGGGAGAGAGAATTGGCGCGGGCAGATATGAGATATCTATGTAAAAAGATATGGAACAGTGAATCCACATGGTTGTCCAGAATAAGAGATTTGGGAGAGAGAATTGGCGCGGGCAGACATGAGATATCTATGTAACAAGATATGGAACAGTGAATCCACATGGTTGTCCAGAATGAGAGATTTGGGAGAGAGAATTGGCACGGCCAGACATGAGATATCTATGTAACAAGATATGGAACAGTGAATCCACATCGTTGTCCAGAATGAGAGAATTGGCACGGCCAGACATGAGATATCTATGTAACAAGATATGGAACAGTGAATCCACATCGTTGTCCAGAATGAGAGATTTGGGAGAGAGAATAGGCACGGCCAGACATGAGATATCTATGTAACAAGATATGGAACAGTGAATCCACATCGTTGTCCAGAATGAGAGATTTGGGAGAGAGAATTTTCACGGCCAGACATGAGATATCTATGTAACAAGATATGGAACAGTGAATCCACATCGTTGTCCAGAATGAGAGATTTGGGAGAGAGAATTGGCACGGCCAGACATCAGATATCTATGTAACAAGATATGGAAATGTGGTATATGGCCAAAAGATTGGAAGAGAACTCTCTTCATTCCAATACCAAATAAGGGCAAACGGAAATTATGCACCAACTATAGACGTGTTGCTCTGATCAGTCTTGCAAGTAAAATTCTACTAAAAATCATAATGTGAAAACCTCGTGAGAAAATGGAAGAAGAGATTTATGTGGTTCAAGCTGGATTTAGACAAAGAAGAGAAACAAGAGATCACATACTCAACATGTGTTTAATAATAGAGAATGTTAGAGAATGTAATGTAAACCTATTCTCATGTTTTGTTGATTATTTAAAGGCATTTGACTGTGTACAACATCAGAAACTTTGTGAAATCATGAGAAAAATGGGCTCCATCACATGTAGTACAACTCATACAAATGCTCTAGTCCAACAAATCTAGTCCTACGAGCAGCGGTTAGAATAGTTGGCAAGACATCAGATTGGTTTGACATCAAGCAAGGAGTCTGTCAGAGCTGTGTGCTGTCTTCTTATTTGTTTACCCTTTATGCCAAAAACATAATGATAAATGTCAGAGATGATATAACCAAGGAGCAATATGATGCCCTAAATATCAGTGGTCATGAAATAACTGATAATATATTAGTAATATCCACATCACAGAAAGGTAAAGAAAAATTAATAACCTCAACACAAAAGAATGGTGAAAATCACAACTTATAGCATAGCAAAAACAAAAGAAATTTAGGCAGATAAAACTGCAGAGAAAGAAATATAAGTTATTGAGGAAAAATTGGAGGTGGTGGAAAATTTTTCATATCTCGGGTCATTAATTACCAACAATGGTGACAGACAGGTTCTAAGAATATCTTGGATACAGAAAAGAACAAATGCACCATATGACAAGATTTGAATACTGAAGAAGGTTGGCTTCTGAAAACAATAAAACAAAGACAATTGAAATATTCTGATCATTTGAAACATCATGAAAGTTTGAGAGAACAATAATGGAGGGGTATATACCCAGGAAGAGAAGAAGAAGAAGGCCAAACAGAAGATGGGTGCAGGATGTGGCAGATGATCTCCAGATGGGTGTATCGGAGGCGGGACATCTTGCTTATGATTTAGAAGTTTTCCGGAAGGTCGTTATGGGAGAGAAGTTCTGCAAAGGACATGTTAATGAATGAAAGACACGAGATGCACATAGGGAGAACGAGGGGCCTCGTCAACCAACACAGAACTGGTGCTATTAGCCACCGGACGCTGATGCATATGTTGGGGGTGAGGATATGAACAACTATGAACTTATTTGGAGTGCCAGGATGATACATCAACAGCTAATAGTGGCATTCAGGTCGTGTAGGTCTTCAAAATTGGTTTCCATCAATTGGAAGTGAGGCTGATATCAAATGGAAGTGAGGTTGGTGAGGTTTGAATTAAATGGAAGTGAGATTTGCATCAACTGGAAGTGAGGTTGGTGATGTTTGAATTGAATGGAAGTGAGGTTTGCATCAAATGGAAGTGAGGTTGGTGAGGTTTGAATTGAATGGAAGTGAGGTTTACATCAAATGGAAGTGAGGTTGGTGAGGTTTGCATTAAATGGAAGTGAGGGTGGTCAGGCTTGAAATGTCTGGAAGTGAGGTTGGTGAGGTTTGCATCAAAAGGAAGTGGGGTTGGTGAGGTTTCCATTGAATGGAAGTGAGGTTGGTGATGTTTGCATCAAATGGAAGTGAGGTTGGTGATGTTTGCATCAAATGGAAGTGAGGTTGGTGATGTTTGCATCAAATTGAAGTGAGGTTGGTGATGTTTGCATCAAATGGAAGTGAGGTTGATATCAAATTGAAGTGAGGTTGGTGAGGTTTGCATCAACTGGAAGTGAGGTTGGTGAGATTTGAATTGAATGGAAGGGAGGTTTGATTCAAATTGAAGTGAGGTCGATGAGGTTTGCATTGAATGGAAGTGAGGTTGGTGATGTTTGCATCAAATGGAAGTAAGGTTTGCATCAAAAGGAAGTGAGGTTTATGAGGTTTGCATCAAAAGGAAGCAAGGTTGGTGAGGTTTGCATCTATTGATGTGAGGTTGTTGAGGAAATGTTTTCTCCAACCCGGTACCAAAGCACCATCTCCATGGGTACTGTTTCCCAGAGACCTCTTTCCCGTCTGCAAGTACACAAACCAGAGGCAAGGTAAATATCTCTGCAGGAATCTGATGAGATGCAGCAAACTATGCCAGACAACAGATTGTTTATGGTTGCTCATATGTTCACACTGATGAGTGTAACTGGTAAAATGACAGCCAACAGTTTGTTGAAGAAGTGTCCAACATATGCAGAACAGTGACAACTATTTTGACCTGTACTTACTCCATCTGAAGACAAACTCTATCGAGAAACTCGGGAAGGTTAACCCAGTCAACAAATGCTCGCAGAAGTCGGATGTGCTGGCCTAAAGGCGCAAATAAACAGGCACAGCACAATTACATCTGAAAAAACACTCCAGATGAACGCAGAAAAAGAAGAAGAAGAAGAATAAGAAGATGTTTGTGGTTTCTTATTTATAAAGTTACTAGCTGACCCGGCCCGGCTTCGCCCATTCCCTGGAGGGGATCTATCTATCTATCAGTCTGTCTGTCTGTCTGTCTGCTTGTTTGTCTGCCTGGCTGACCCGGCCCGGCTTCACCCAGTCCCTGGTGGGGAGCATCTCATTTAATTCATATAAGCAGTCATATAAGCTCCCGTTCCCGACTATCTGTCTGTCTGTCTGTCTGACCCGGCCCGGCTTCACCCAGTCCCTGGTGGGGAGCATCTCATTTAATTCATATACGTAGTCATATAAGCTCCCGTTCCCGACTATCTGTCTGTCTGTCTATCTGTCTGTCTGTCTGACCCGGCCCGGCTTCACCCAGTCCCTGGTGGGGAGCATCTCATTTAATTCATATAAGTAGTCATATAAGCTCCCGTTCCCGACTATCTATCTGTCTGTCTATCTATCTGACCCGGCGTGGCTTCGCCCAGCTCCTGGCGGGGAGAGTCTCATTAAATTCACACAGTAACTTAAAAGAATGTCCTTCCACACACCATCCATTATTTTTAATGAAAACTGTTTTTAAATCACCAACATGACTGTAGATAACTTCTTTAAGCATAAAAAGATGAGTTACAATGTTATGCATTATTTTTATGAAAACTTTGAAAATGCCTTAAATATTATATCATTATTTATTATAACTCATATGCCTGTAAATAACTATAGGCAAAGAGTTTATAAATCTGTGAAAACCATGCAACAATATGACTATAAAGTATATAGAAATGTTATTAAAAGTTATGCCCCTTGAAATAACTTTTCTCGAGTTAAGTCCCCTTGCTATATAGAAATTATAATGAAAAATGAAATATTAAATTTTAGTAAGTAAGTAGCCGAAAAAAAACTAAAAAACTATGACAGAAAGTTGCACAGGAATGAAAGGAAAACGTGTAGAAAATTTCATCTCAATCGGATGGATCGTTTGCAAACGCATAAAGAACGGACGGAAATACATACATCGTGTTTTATATATATAGATTTGTATATAATTTATCATCAAGTAATTCTAACCATCTCAAATTTTCCGGATTAAAAAATTCTTCTGTCATCTGCAGAAAATTTACAGTTCGGCACTGAATCAACCACAACCGCACTTTCGTCGACACCCAGGTGCCCCAACCATGACGGTCAAGAACAGACCTCCGAATGTGCTGGAAGTGAACTTCTAGAAACAGCCTGTGCTAAACGCCTTTATGTACTCCGTCTGTTTGAATGATACTTAGCTCTGTTCCACTTTGTTATAACATTAATTCACTGAGGCCTAAGTTATACTGTAACTTTACCTATCCTCACCTGTTGTAACATTAACTCACTGAGGCCTAAATTATACTGTAACTTTACTTGTCCTCGCAAGTTGTAACATTAACTCACTGAGGCCTAAGTTATACTGTAACTATACCTGTCCTCGCCAGTTGTAACATTAACTCACTGAGGTCTAAGTTATACTGTAACTTTACTTGTCTTCGCCAGTTGTAACATTAACTTACTGAATCCAAGTGGTGCTAGAACCATCACAGTTTGCAGACATGAATGCATGGAAGAATAAGTGGCCAGTCTTTCCCTCACTTAGCAGATGATGAACTCAGGAATCAAACCCCTACATCCAACTGCACTTATCACATTATCAGCATAGCTCCCTGGCAACTATACTAACTCGCTTGTCTTCATTTTTTTTTGCGCTCGCTCGCTTTTTATCTCAAGCATAGCCCATACATACTACTTTGAGAGGTCAACATTTTAGTCCAACGCGTTCTTATCCATTCGGCCATGCTGACCTGCGTCTTCATTCTATACATATCTCAAAAGTTGCCAGATAAATCATTTTATTTTATCATATGATACCAGAATAAAATTTGTTAAACTAAATTCTAGATTCACTTGCTAATAAAAGGATATTCTTCATGTTTTGTTTTTTAATTTATAAACTTATAATGACATTGCCAGTCATCATGTTTCATGTTAAATATTATAATATATATGCACAATAAATAACAGCAGTAATAATATATGTTGCCTGATTTTATTTTCTTATATATAAGCACAATACAAACTGGCATATTCTACAAAGGCCAGTAGTTTTACAAATTTATTACCAAAAGCATTAATATAAAAAACTTAAATTTGAAAATAAAATCTTTCTCTATGCAAGTGAGTGAAATCGCTGTCACCAGTTTTGTTAAATAACTTGCTTTCACATCAGATATTACATCTGTGTTGTTGACATTAAAATATCTAAGCCTGTCAAATAAATATTACCAACCTAATCCCAGGCTTTCCATACATGCTGTGCTCAGTCTTGGCCTGGTTACATCCTATTATCCCTTTCCACAGATGTGAAGTTCCAGCACCATTTTTGCTTACCCAATTTTTCTTTTTATTTTCGTTGACTTGCCTTGAACTCAAGCATAGTCTATACTTGTGCTGCTACTTCTAGTACACTGGACTGATTTTTGCGTGTGAGTTAGCTTTCCCTTTTACCAGTGTCCCTTGCCATCAGGCAAACACACTCCGACTTCTAAGGTCCTTGTAATTTATGTCCCCCCAATCAAGAACGAGTGGTCAACATTTTAGTCAAACTGGCTGATGTAGGTGTTGAACCTGCGACCTCGGCATCAGCACAGCGGAAGTTTTAAATAAGAGCTCTTATCTATTAGGCCATGCTGACTTCCGCTGACCCTGCTTGTTTCTGGACTTTAATAGGGTAAGGGGAGCTCAGTAACACGGTTCCCTTAGAGATGATACTAAGGTAGCAAGTTCGGAGAAAATTATCTGCACCAACCTTCCTGGATCGATGGAAGCCCTCTTCAAGGATTATGAAATCTTAATGCCCATGCAACTGACTTAGGAGTTAAAATCTTAATTGAAACACAGATGCCACATCAATATGTTGCACAATTTATTGCCTGGCAATATTTATTACATTGTTTCCAATTTTATAAGAAAACGCCGTTGAAGATACATCGGCCATGTACTCAGAATGGACAAGACAAGACTCCCCTACCAAGCCCTCTTATGGTCACCAGTAGGGAAAAGAAAACAGGGAAGATCAAGAGAGACCCTGCGTAGAACCATCATCAGAGAAGGCTCATTCAACGGCCAAGTGAACAACCAAGATCTACAACAGGTAGCAGCGAACCGCCAGACATGGAGAGCCATGACCTCTGCCCTATGCGCTGACTTAGGCTCAAGAGGAAAGACTAACTAATATTTATTGCAACTCATCAGGTGCTTACTGCAGAGTTATATGTATATCATTTGAAGTTAAAGTTAGATGCATATCATTTACAGGATGTCATAGTCAACACCTGCATTTGTTTGCTGTTGTGATCTCTTGGCAAGTTTACGTTCAGTTATTTGACATTGCTTTCTGAACGAACCTGCACCCATACCATTTTTTTAAAAACCAATGCAAGGTGGTCTGCTGCCAATTCACCCCCAGCTGTGTTTCGAAAGTTGGTGTGCAGGATTACAAACTGCATCCGTAACTTCTACGCCATGGAGCTAGCATCATATGAAATGAATACGAGAATAATAGTTTAGCTGGAACATTTAAAACACATAGTTACCCCGGGAAGGTCAACCCGGTCAACAAATGCCCGCAGAAGTCGGATGTGTCGGCCTAACGGCGCAAGAACGCAGCTCTGCTGTAAACAGGCACAACACAATCACATCCGAAGAAAAAAAACTGCGGATGAACGAAGAAGAAGAAGAAACACATAGTTACACATACACAGGCAATAAATTGTGCAACATATTATGTATGTCCTCTGTGTTACATTCACTCAGTGAAAAATCATTATCATCCAGTGCCTAGCCAGCTGGCGTGGGCAATCATGCCTCTATACAAATCCGAAGGCATGGATCAATTCGTGTGTTGACTCCCTCCATGCCAAGACACAAGATTGTCAAGAATTTGCTCACAATGTCTTCCTCTATCTCTCTTTCCACAAATCTTTTCTGTTGTCATAACATTTTCCAGTTTGTATCTTTTCATAATTTGGAGAAATGCTTCTTTCTAATGTTTGTAATAAGTTGTCTTTTCGACTTAGCCACCCTCAAAATGTCCATATTGCTCATTTTGGCTGTTCAATTAATTTTGAGCATTCTTCTATAAACCACATCTCCAAGGCTTCTAAGGATGGTTTCGCCTGTTTACTAATTGTCCAGGATTCACAGCCGTTTGTTAAAACTGAATCTACGTAACATGCAAGAACTCTTTAGCCAACTTCCAAGGACAATAATAATCATTCTAAGTGGATACATTGTTTACAAATCTTAATGCCATTGCATCACACATAAGAATTAAAACTCACAGTTTTACAGAGGATTAACAACCATCTCAGTGTTCTGTATCATTTGTTTTAAATGTACTGGTAGTTTAAGGTTATCACTATCAAGTGATCCATCTCCACATTGAAGGTCAGCTGCACTGCGTTTCCAGGGGCGTCTTCTGTTTTATATCTTCATGATTTATTCATACAAGTTACTTCTAGTTTGTCTCTTGATGTTGTCCACACCTACTTGTGGCATTGTGTTCCTTTTGCACACTTCCCTATGCTGAGTTTGAAACCTGATCTTGTGGCGGACACCGTAATGTCACACCCACATTTCCTCTCTGGCTCTGTTGATCCATTTATATTATTTATCACTGCGGTCATGACAGCAAGAGTCTGTGGTAACTTTAACCAATTAAGTGCCATGGGATGATTAATTGTCTTAAGCAACTTCCTGTATCTGCCATGGGCTTATATATCGCCAAAATGTTGTCACTGCGTTACAATAATTAACAACTGTTAAGTCATCACTGTGACACACCCCTACTTCCCGTCTTCCACCTTCTATTTTTGTTTGGTTCTGTCCTACTTTTTGTTTGGCATTGAGTCTGTTTATGAGCTGAATGTAAACAAACATGTTACCAAATATTGTGTTTGATTATTTAGTACATATATATGCTGTGGTAGTGCAGTGGCTAGCATGCTTGCTTACTGACCTGGAGGTCTTATGTTCGAACCCCCATCAAGGCCTGGATTTATTTTTACTTTACCTGGCCTCCCAGGGTCAAACCAGTTTAAAATATGATGGGGTGGGGGAGGGGGGGGGGCTTCATATGAAAACGCTAAAAGTGTGATAGAAATTACAATAACCATATAACCATGCCATTGTCTTGCAGTGGCGTGCAGAGGTTCCTTGATGCCCGGGGCCAACCCCTTGAATGGATGCCCCTAAATTTTTCTTTTCCTCATTCATTCCCCCCCCCCCCCCCCCGCTGCAATGTGCTGCCCCCTCTCCCTAATTGGATGCCCCCTCGATACCCAGGGCTGTCGCACCCCCCTTTGCACGCCACTGTTGTCTTGTAACCTGTTAATATTGTTGTTAAGGATGTCAGGAGTGTTAAACACATGACATCACAGTGCAGATCAACATGGTGACGTTATAAGGACAGTTTAAAGATGGCCATCCCACTTTTGACATGCACCAAAAAGGAGCAGCGTTCTGTTATCCGTTGTTTCATCAGTGAAGAAGTGAAACTTATATAGAAATTCATCAGTGAATAAAGGTCCAATATAGTGGTATATGCGTGTCATGGATTACAAGTGTATGAGTGAAGTAGGAAGTTTCAAAACGGTGTAACTTCTGTGAAGAGGTACAGCTGTTGGTGCATGTATGGTTACACACGAGACCAAGAGAATTTTTTTCTACAGGAATCCAAGAACTTTATCAGCGCTGGAGGACTTGCATTGAACACAGTGCTGACTACATCAAAAAAATTATACCTTTGTTATTTAATTTTTCAGAATATGTTCACCCCCCCCCCCCCTTTTTCCCAAACAAAAAAAAAACATTTAAGGTTTTCATTTGAAGCCCTCTCATGGGTACCAGGAAATGTTGTATGAAGTTCAGGTCAGGTCTTAGTCAGATATGACTGAGCTACCTGCTTTCTGTTAGCGTCGAATGTTGGGCGGCGCTTACCAAACCTGACATCCCACATTGTGCCAGTGGCTTCGGGCAGAAGAGCGCAATTGGGAGGGTACAAGCCTTATCCTGGTGCGAGGAAATGCAACCCAAAGACAAAATAGTCATGGCAGGGCAGACCAGACCCTAAGCCTTGGTTGGCAGCTGGTCTAGGATCGAAGCTCCGACAGGCGGACAGTTAGAGCATTGCTTTGCTGATCCGGCAGCTTCTGCAGCTTGTCTTGTTCCAGATTATAGGTGTTAACTTTCCTCTGGAGTGAACTAGGCAGACCGAGAGAGGGATCATGCTGCATGGGCAACACACGGTTTCTTTATTTTAGCCCAGGCATTGTGCTATGGAGAGGTCTACCCCGAATCATAGTGCGGCTTCCGTCAGAACCGGTCTACCATTGATATGATATTCTCATTGCGACAAATGCAAGAAAAATGTCGGGAACAAAATCAGCCACTGTTTATTGCCTTCATCGACCTCACAAAGGCATTCGATTTATTCAGTCGTGAGGGTCTGTTCAAAGCACTAAAGAAGATTGGCTGCCCACCACCTCTTCTGTCCATTGTGGAATCGTTCCACACAGGCATGAAGGGTATAATCAAGTTTGATGGCTCAACTTCAGAAGAGTTTGAAATCAAGAGTGGAGGTAAGCAAGGTTGTGTACTAGCTCCCACCCTCTTTGGGATATACTTTTCACTTCTACTGAAATATGCCTTTCGTGATCAGGACGGTGGTATATACATTCACTCACGCTCAGATGGCGGCCTCTACAATGCTCAGAGATTGAAGGCTAAGACCAAAATTAGGAGGGGACTAATCAGATAGTTGCTTTTTGCAGATGATGCTGCGATTACGACCCACTCTGTGGAAGAATTACAACATCTACTATCTGCATTCTCCAATGCTTGTTCTGAATTTGGTTTAACAATTAACAAAAAGAAGACACAGATTATGTCACAAGGTGCACATGGTGTACCATCAATCTTTATTGACGACGCCGAACTGGAGATAGTAGACCATTTTACTTATCTAGGATCAGAGGTAAATAGCAAATTATCCCCCGATCAGGAAATCAACATCAGGATTGGCAAGGCAGCAACAACAATGAACATGTTAGCAAAAAGAGTCTGGGAGAACAGGAAGCTTACTGCCAAAACAAAAGCCCTCGTCTACCAAGCCTGTGTCCTTAGTACTCTTCTTTATGGCAGTGAAACCTGGACAACTTACTAACACCAAGAGAAACGTTTAAACAGCTTTCATATGCGGTGTCTGCGAAGAATACTTGGTATTAAGTGGCAAGACAAAATCACAAATACTGAAGTATTGGAAAGATCAGGTTGTGTTAGTCTTCGTAGACTTAGATGGATAGGACATCTTAGGAGGATGGATGATGGTAGAATACCAAAGGACATCTTTTTTGGTGAATTACAGACGGGTAGGAGATCTCAGGGTCGGCCTCTACTACGATACAAAGATGTGTATAAGCGGGACATGATTGATACAGGCATTGATAATGCACATTGGGAGCAAGTCGCCGCTGAACGTGTTGCATGGAGGGCAACTATCAGAAATGGAATAAAGACAAAGGAGAAAATGATTGCAGATAAAGCACACACTGAGCGTGAGAGATGTAAGATGGTGCACAATGGTGGAAATGACCACGTTTTCACATGCATCTACTGTGGGCAAACATTTGCAGCAAGAATTGGCCTTACCAGCCACACTCGCCACCGCCATGGTTCGTAGTTATTAAGCCTTTTTGAAGCACAATGTACCAAACTATCGTCTGTCAAGACGGAAAAGTGCCAATGTAATGTATGAAGTAAAAGCAGCTGGTATGATACTGACCATATCACATAAGAGTGTCAATATGTACAAATATTGGGTTAGCACCAAATACTGGGTACACCTCAAGACGGGGAAAATGGTCCTTGACGTTTTACTTATTTAAAACATAGTTCATTAATGATATACAAACAAATATTTGACTGTTTTGTTGTGTCAGTTGATATAATTAAATAAAAAAGGTGTTAAAATCAACTGAAAGTGTTTTAATATGACAGGAAATGAAATATGTAAACAGAGGAATAGATTGTTTTGGTGTCGCTGCGTTATTTATCCTACATGTGTCATCATTCTGCTTGCTTTATTTTCATTTCACATGTTTGCATGATATGTCTTATTGTAGCAATTTCAAGTTGTCAACTGTTTGTGGGAAAACGAGTGTTGAAGTATATACATATATATATATTTAACGTGGACTTCTAGTAACAAAATTTCCCCTGGTCTCTGGGTAGCGAGATCGGACGCTCGTGTGTATTGTTGTTCACGTAAAAAAATCCCTTGGCAGTTGGAAATCGAAAAAGAGTAGCCTGTAGCCTAATGGCGCTGCCCGGGCAAAATTTTGAGTTAAAAATCTACCCAAAGTATTTCAGGATCCTCACCGGTGCTACGGAGTTCATGCACTGAGCTGAGATTCTCCTAACTCAGGGTTGCGTTAGGAGTAGAACGGAGCACTTATGGATTACACCTGTGTGCTGTGATGTTGATCCGTCGACTAAACTAAACTAAACTAGATATTTCCATGTAGAGTTTTTCATGTAGTTGTATTGGTGTGTGTTGTTTGTTTGTGTGCTGATGAAGGCTTTGACAGCAACGTCCATTTTGTAACTTGTGATCATGTTCTAGTAAGGCTGACTGATTCTACTTCTGGTTTTGTGTGTGCGCGGACGCGTGTGGGTGTGTGTGTGTGTGTGTGTGTGTGTGTGTGTGTGTGTGTGTGTGTGTGTGTGTGTGTGTGTGTGTGTGTGTGTGTGTGTGTGTGTGTGTGTGTGATATTCATTCATATGTAGAACCCATACTCTTATAAGTTATATGCATGTGAAACTTGGAAAATAATCAGATAAGCTGAGAATGCGGTTTCTGTGCTAAATACAAAGAATACCATGGACAGGCAGAAAAACGAATGGAAAAAGTGTTTGATGAAACAAATGAAACTCGTTAACTGGTTAGATAAATGAGATGTAGACAGTGAAGACTTTGTGAGCAGGTTGAGGGGAGAAATACAGTTGTAAAGTTTCTGTGTCAAACAAAAAGTTGGTTTAGATCAAACAAAAATGGATGGCGGGAAATGTGAAGTAACCGTGGGGTAAAGTTATGACTTTATAGTTGTTAATATGGTTGTATTATAATGCAATCACAACATTTCGGCAATATATACATAAGCCCACGGCAGATAGGGGAAGTCGCTTAATACAATTAATCATCTCATAGCACTTATTTAGTTAAAACTTAGTGACGATCGGCAAACTGCATAGGAAAAGAGCCAAGAAAAGGCAAAGAAATAAATACCTGGATGGCTTGGCCGCTCGTATATTAAGGAAGAGAACATTGACCGGATCCATTCATCAACTCGGCCATTGCCCTCTTTGGACAACAATCACTCCCAAATATTATGTGTGGGTGAAACAGCGGGCAGCCACTATTTGTGGCTGGTTCAGTCACAGAATTAATCATCTGAACCAGCGATGGACCCTAATATAACTTCTCTTTGAGGTTGAACGGGCTAGGGGTCATGGTATTATCGAAATCGATCCAAGACTCTGGTGACCGGGAGAGATGGCGAGCCATGATCGCCCAAGCTGATCGACATGGCTCATGGCGATGAACTACTTCGATGTTATTTCCTTCAATGTTTGTATTGTATTGTTGTTTTTCACTTTTATTTTTGTTTGTTAATAAGGTTCGTCTCCTCAATATCCTTTGTCTAACGACTCGTGGTAAACTAAAAGTTCAGAGATTTAGGGTTGTGGGGCTACACAATCGTCAGCGCTAATTGGCAGAAGGGATAAGGGTGTAAAACAGGGCCGTGCCGTGCCTATGATACAGAGATCAGGCGGCACAGTAAGGGGGCGGCATTTTTTAAAGAAAACAACAGGTAAGGGGCGGCATTTTGTAAAGAAAACAACAGGTAAGGGGCGGCATTTCGAAGACTTGCATAATACTGAGAAAAACCACCGCACGGTACTGGTTTAAAAGTCAGCGAGGGTCGACTTTATTACACTGTTTTTTGCGCTCGATCGCTTTGAACTCAAGTGTAGTCTATACACAATATTTATAGTAATGATGGGGTGAATTTTGCGTGTGGGTTAGCTTTTCCTATTAACAATATCCCTCGCCATGAGGCGAACCCACTCCGACTTCAGAGGTACTTGTAATTTACATCCTCAAGTCAAGGACGACAGGTCAGCATTTTAGTCCAGCTGTCCGCTGTAGGGGTTGAACCGCTTACCTCGGCATCAGCACACCGGATGTTTAAAAACACGCGTTCTTATCCATTCGGCCATGCGGACCTGCGACACAGGGTTTTATCCCATATGGACGGCTTGTCGAGGCGTCACACAAATCACGAACTCCTTAGCTCCAGCTACGACTCCCCAGGGTCTCCGAGAAACTTGAACTTGTGGGCCGAACGACGTAGTCTGGAATTGAACCCACAAGCTTCGGAGCTCGAGACAGGCGGAGGACCCACTTTGTTACGCAGACTCCCACATTGGCAAGGAAGGAAATACACACTAACAGTTAATGTATGGCTTCATTCATTCATTCATTCAGTAGCATGCCATTTGCAGAACCTCGCTCCCATAACAACCTTCCGGAAAACCTCTCGATCATAAGCAAGATGTCCCACGTCCGATACACCCATCTGGAGATCATCCGCCACATCCTGCACCCATCTTCTCTTTGGCCTTCCTCTTCCTTTCTTCCCAAGCATATACGCCTCCATGATTGTTCTCTTCACCATGACGTTTCAAGTGACCAAAATATTTCAGATTTCTTTGTTTTATCGCCTTTAGTAGCCAACATTCTTCAATATTCAGCTCTTGTCGTATGGATGCATTTGTTCTTCTCTCTTTCCAAGATATTCTTAAAACTCGTCTATAACAGTTATATTCAAAGACATGATTGCGCTGTTCAGCTTATTTAGTAAGTGTCCAGGTCTCACATGCGAATGTTGCAATGGGAAAGATGCATACTCTTGAAAATCTAATTTTTGTAGGTCTATCTGTTCTACGCCAATATTTATTCAGTTGTGTTAGCTTTTGAAGAGTAATATATATTTGTCTTTTAATTTATATCACCATTGTTGGTAATTAATGACCCAAGATA
>OY992879.1:17486253-17598753 GCA_963921405.1 Cepaea hortensis | reverse complement strand
TCCTCTTTTTCTTCTTCTTCTTCTTCTTCTTCTTCTTCTTCTTCTTCTTCTTCTTCTTCTTCTTCTTCTTCTTCTTCTTCTTCTTCTTCTTCTTCTTCTTCTTCTTCTTCTTCTTCTTCTTCTTCTTCTTCTTCTTCTTCTTCTTCTTCTTCAGCATTCCGAGCCATTGAGGTTCTTTGCTGCAGATACAATCCGTCTCCATTCGTCTCTCTGGTTGACCTTCTCTTGCCAGTCGTTGATTCCAAGTGCTTGTAGGTCTGTACATGTATTATCTCTCCACCGTCTTCTTGGTCTACCTCGGGGTCTACGGTCATTTATTTCTTGAGTGTAAGAGAGTTTTGTTTCCCTATTATCTTCCATTCTTTCTATATGCCCCAGCCATTGTAGTCTATTAGCCTTCATGATACCAGTGATTAGCGGTGACTTAAACAGATCATAAATGCCTTTGTTGCTTCTTCTTTTCCACTCTCCACTTTGTGTATCCCTAATGGGCCCAAAGATGCGTCTTAAGATTTTGTTCTCAAAGGTTTGTAACAAGGCTTCGTCTACTTTAGTAGACTGAGTTTTTACTCATAAAAATGGGACCACCATTAAATAAATCACCGTCATCCAATAATATCATGGAGCAGTATTTAGCACACCGGGACAACACCCACAATTACGTTAAATCTGATATTTATATTAAAATGTATAATGAGGTCTCATAAAATTCCAGATTACAAGGAGACAAATTTTGTTAAACGGCACCGGTCTCTGGTGAAAAAGGAAACTTTTATATCGGTCCGCGAACGTGAAAAGTTTGGGAAGCACTGGCCTGGGCCGCTTTGCAAGGCATGTGATATGATGATGACAATTGATTGCTCTTCTTGGTTCCTCTGTCGAGGAGACTGCGTGACATTCAGTTATGTGCCTCAAAGGTCGGCGTATGCGACTTCAGCATGTATTTGTTTGCTTCCTTTAGGATTGTAACCGTTAAGGTATGTTTACCCTAGACAGATTGCACCCAAGGGTCACGACCTCTATCTACCCGTGGGTGGGGTTTCTATCCCAACAATTTGACCAGGTCAGGAGTCTTACGGCCTCCACTATGCCATTTCCAACTGCCAGGGATTCTTAAAGTGCGCGACTTGCACACAACACCTTCTGTATTTCGCCTTTATCCGAGAAGGCTAGGTATCCGAGCTCACTACCCATGATATCAGGGAGGCCCGTGATATCATTGGATACCAAAGATTCTTGAAAAAAATTCCCAGCGCTTTGCCGGGATTCCCAGTACCTTCTGAACTCGAGGCGGACACCATGACCTCCATAACAGGTTCAGTTCGCGTGTACTTTCCCTTTTTTGTTGGCAATATTTATTCGAATCCAGGTCAGCCTTGACGCGTCCGATTTAGATGATACATTTCTTGTACCCATGTGTACACCGTGACAGCATTTGTGACAACTCATCCGTGACAATATGTATTGTTTCAGGGCCAAACAAACAGTAGGTTGGGACCAAACATGGTGAACAATCAAATGAACAAGTATTATAATGGGAATTTCTGTTCACTGAGCATTGAACTTGCGGAAGATACCATGAAACAAAACAAATAACACCATGACCCTAGTGTGACGATATATCGTCCTTCTTTCCCAATGTAAACAATATAAAATGATACAAAGTAGTGCAGCTTTACATAATAGAATTACGACACATACAGAAAAAGAAGACACCGGTGATATTCGGGGTTATACACAGCTCGGAATTCTGAGGGAAGTATGAACATTTTTTTTCCAATTTTCATTTTCTCAGCATTACTTTCATTTTTTCATCTTGTTGTTCTTCTCTTCCTGTCGTCACAGGAGATCTCCTTGACAATAACAATATATTGTGTTTTGTGAATGTGTTTGTTTGCTGATGAAGGCTAATCGCCGCGACGTCCTGTCTGTGTCGTAATTCTGTTATATTTTCACAGCTTTACCGCAGTTCCACCCATTTTTATTCTGTCCCAAATGGGAGGTCACATTTGGCGGTATATTATCTTCCGGCACTGAATCAGTTAAATTGCACTTTACAAACCAAGCAGTAAATAATACTAAATATAGACGTTACGAAAATATATCGGTTAAAAATTGTGTCAAGAGACACCCACAATCATTCCAACCACCCCATCCCCCACTTCCACCAGTCGCGGTAACCGTGTCACGGTGTGTTTACCAATGTTATTACGCTAGACACGTATGTTATGTTTATGTTATTTTATGTTATGTCAAGGTGAATGACGTTACTGAACATTGGGCATTCCCGCTGGAGATCAGCCCTCCGGTGTAGCGTGGTAATGTTGGTAAAGGCCACCTCCCCCCCCCCCCCCCAATGCAGCAGTCGACTGGAATTGTTTCCGCTCCAGAGATCTTGGAGAAATGTGTCCTGTATCAAAGCCACGTCACAGAATGCTAAAGAAAAACTAATAACCTCAACCTAAAAGCATAATGAAAATCACAACTTATATCTCAACATAGCAAAAACAAAGATAATGCATACAGATACAACTAAAATCTTCTTCTTCTTCTTCTTCATCTTCTTCTTCTTCTTCTTCTTCTTCTTCTTCTTCTTCTTCTTCTTCTTCTTCTTCTTCTTCTTCTTCAGCATTCCGAGCCATTGAGGTTCTTTGCTGCAGATACAATCCGTCTCCATTCGTCTCTCTGGTTGACCTTCTCTTGCCAGTCGCTGATTCTAAGTGCTTGTAGGTCTGTATGTATATTATTTAGAGTAAATTATTCAGAGACTCAAGCGCATCTTTGGAGGTCAGCATGGCTGAATGGATAAAAACGCTTCTTCTTAAATATCACGTTCGCTGATGCCCACGTAGCGGGTCATCCCCTACACCGGTCAGTTGGACAGAAGTGTTGACGTCTCGTCCTTGACTTTGGGATGTAAATTACAAGTACCTCTGAAAACGGGTTGGCCTGATGGCGTGGGAAACTGGTAATAGGGAAAGCTATATCACATGGAAAATCATGGCCAGTGTTATTAGAAGAAGTGTGTATGGACTATGCTTGAGTTCAAAGCGAGCGAGTGCATAAAATAAATAAGCGTCTGTACAGGCATAATAACTGACATCCAGATACTCCGCAGTAAATGCCCTCTTGTTCATCCCCTATATAGATAAGATTGCTTTAAAAAAAAAAACCACAACAAGAGAGTTTAAATGAGTTGCTTTTTGCAAATGATTAGTTTACTATATAAGTGCAGCGCGGATATTTATTATCGTATAAACTGCCTTGACAGTTGCTGCCAGAATTTTGAAATGAAGATTGACGTCGAAAAGGCAGAATTTATGAACATTCGGAGAACACCAGAGTAGTATAACGTAAATATAAATGGAAAATCGTGAAAGCAAGTCAGATAGTATAAGTGTATGGGCAGTGTGTTCACGGGTGTCTGGGCAGTGTGTTCACGGGTGTCTGGGCAGTGTGTTCACGGGTGTCTGGGCAGTGTGTTCACGGGTGTCTGGGCAGTGTGTTCACGGGTGTCTGGGCAGTGTGTTCACGGGTGTCTGGGCAGTGTGTTCATGGGTGTCTGGGCAGGGTGTTCACGGGTGTCTGGGCAGTGTGTTCACGGGTGTCTGGGCAGTGTGTTCACGGGTGTCTGGGCAGTGTGTTCACGGGTGTCTGGGCAATGTGTTCACGGGTGTCTGGGCAGTGTGTTCACGGGTGTCTGGGCAGTGTGTTCACGGGTGTCTGGGCAGGGTGTTCACGGGTGTCTGGGCAGTGTGTTCACGGGTGTCTGGGCAGTGTGTTCACGGGTGTCTGGGCAGTGTGTTCACAGAGGATGGAAGACTAGATCGAGAAATAGAAACGCAAATACAAAAAGCAAGCAACATCAGATCTCATATAGCACCTATTCTAAAACATCCAAATGTCAACATGCGTACAAAACAGAAGCTGATGCATGCTTTATTCGACCCAACGCTGAGTTGAAAATGACAAACATGGATAGTCATAGAAACACACAGGCGTAAAATCATACCAAGTGAGATGAGATGCATAAGAAACACCGCCGAAATAATAAGTAGAGATAGAACAAATGAGAAGATAGGAACAAGTTTAGGGATTCCAACAATTACTGACTTCATAGAACATTAAAGAATTCAATGGTTCGGAAGTTTAGCTAGAATGGAACAAGATCAACCAGTGGCTAGAGCTTTCTACGTGAGAACATCGGGGTACAAGACTAGAGGTCCACCTAGGAAGATATGGATAGGTGGAGTGAAGAGACATTGAGGAAATTAAATATGACATTAGCATAAACCATTCATTCATTCATTCATTCATTCATTCATTCAGTAGTGTCAGAGAAGACCGCAAGTTTCACCAGAATGCTCTCCTACATGAAAGTATTCAATAAGAGAGGAGGGAAAAACTAGAGGAATAAAATCACGCTTCTCAGCTGTTATCCAGATATGACATCAAATCGCGCTCCATTGTACAAGGCAGCCCTCGCCCGAGCCATGACGTAATATTTGCACATGAAGACGGCAAGTAATCATAACGGCCCACGGTCACAGGTGTGATGGCCAGACGCTCAGGCAGACGTGAGACGGACAGCTTGGGAAATAATTCAGTCTGCAACGTAAAAGGTGTGAAGCGGTGGGCTGAATAAGAAACGCCAGAAATCTGCGAAGTGCCAGGACCCTACATACGGCCGACCGCGCAGACTGACTGGAGTGTGTAACAGACCGTGTGAATGGAATCATTCACCCGAGAAGGGTGGAAATGAATGTACTCCTGGTCCCAGGGAAACCGTCAAGGTGTGAAGCTACACGAAACGTGTCACTCAGGGAAGGAAACGCAGATTGAGATATTAAAAGGCGACAAAAAGATAAGAAATGTAATGTATGCTAGGAGATCCTGATGCTCAAAACGTGTGGGTGCGTCGTCGCCATTCGCATTTGCGAGCTCTATCAAGACACGTCACCTGAACAAATCAAGAAGCCTGATACGGGGAGGAAAATAGCACGTGCAAGAACACCAACAGACACGTGGCATCCAAGATGTGCAGCGTGAGAGTCGACAAGACCGTCAATAAGACGAATGTGGAGAACCTGCCTGCTAGCTGCAACAAAGAACCTGAAACTACAGCTACTACTGAAGCTACCACGAGGGAGAAGATCGACAGCCACCACAGACAAGATGCAAGACAGCAAAGAAGAAGGAGGAGTCGGAAACACCGACTCAATAAAAGTCCGATGGGTTGTAAAGCGGATTCAAGTGGAGCTGTCAGACGAAGAAATCCTCAAGCAGCTGCAAGAAGAGAATCCCAAAATCAGAATCTTGAAGGCGGAGCTGATCCTGACTTACTAAAAGATCCCTACGACGCTGGCGGTGGTGACGACTGAGGGAAGCGGGATACCACACCAGGTATCAATTAGCAAGAAAATTCAACAGCCTGAAGGATTCATACCGAGGATTACTCAACGTTCCAGATGCCAGAGGGCCGGCCACAGCAGAGTAGCATGTCGCAGTAAAACGGAAATATGCCGGTACTGTGCCGATCATCACGCCTTTAAGGAGTGTCCGCTGGCCAAGCTGGACACGGACTTCCGAGCACCCAACAGCAAAAGAAAGTGCGCCAACTGCCTGGGCAAGCATGGAACGAGATACTTCGGCTGTTTGTACCTCCAAAGACACAGAGACGTCTTAAAGCTCGCCATTAACACAAAGACGCCATACAAAGTAGCAAGACGGAGGTGCGAGACGGCCAGGTGTATATCTCAAGCTGAAAGAAATCAACTGCAGAACCAGATAGACGAACTAAAGAAACAAGTCAAGGCAATACTGACGTATTGACACCCGATGATGACATCCGACATGAGCCACGGGTGACACCAGACCGCCATCCAGCTATTGATGGCAAAACTAAAACTATATCTAAACTAAATAAATTTAGAGTAGGAACATGGAATGTTAGGACATTAAATGAGCTAGGAAAGTTAAACAATGATCTAAGATAAATGGAAAACATGAAAATGAATATACTAGGCATAAGTGAGATGAGATAGAAGGGGTCTGGCAAAATTATAACCGACAAACACAATAATTTATTCTAGAGGGGACACACATAAAAAAAGGTGTAGGAATAATATTTGATGAAAAAAAAGCCAAATCTAAGAATGGATACTGGTGTATTTCAGATAGAGTTATAATGGTCAAAGTCAAAGGCAAACCAATAGATATAAATATTATAAAGTATATGCACCAACAACAAGCAGTAGTGATGAAGAAATACAAAACGTTTACGATGAAGTAGAAATGGCAATAGCTCAAATTGGATTCACAAGAAATAAAAATAATACTGGGAGGTTTTAATGCAAAAGTAGGAAAGGGAAAAGTAGAGGATATAGTGGGGAATTACGGTTTAGGTACAAGAAATGAACGAGGAGAGAAACTAATAGAATGGGCAAATATTCATGATGTGATAATTGGAAACACATGGTTTAAACACCATTAAAGACGACTATACACACGGACAAGCCCTGATATGAAAACACGCAACCAAATTGACTATATACTTATTAATAAAAGATTTAGAAATGCATTAATTAATGTAAAGACAATGCCTGGTGCTGACGGTACTAGTGATCATGTACCACTATGTGGACAAATAAAAGTAAGATTAAAGAGAGGGAAAAAACGGTTATAAACTTGAGATTTAATAAAGAGGTTCTGAAAGTAGATAAAGAAATTCAAGAACAATACAGAGTGACTGTGAAAAATAGGTACTGTCAGAAGTCGGGGTGCCCCACCGGCTAGATGAAAGTATTAATTACTGGCGAGCAACCCCGAATAGTCAGAAACTGACTAGGGACAAAATCTATATGGCTGAACTACAGATTAAGCCCATAAATATCCAACGTACAGCTCCAAGTGGCTCGTTACAAAATTGAAATGAACTGTGCTGAATATTCGACAAGGAATGGGAAAGAGAAGGTTAGCTAGGATAGATTAAGTCTGAATTAAAGTGTACTGACAACTATCCCAGTACAGGTTTTTCTCCCTGACTGCTCCCTTCCTTGGTGTCTAAGTGAACCCCCGCCAATGTACACACACAACACGTATGCACAATTAGAATTACAAATATAACGATAGAACTATGAGTTATAATACTACAACATTTATTTACTAATCATATCCGATTTCCAGATGATGATGATGATGAAATCATATAACATGATAGTGATGACAAACATTACATAACTTGTTACTTGAACTATCTGGATCTGTGGTCCAGATCCCCACTCTCCAGTAGACACAAAAAAGAAACAGCTTGCCGGTATTCTGACGCCTGTCAGTCCTGGCTCTACCTAGTCGTCACTCGTTCTTGAGATCTATAACATAGGTGCTCCTTGTGAGAGCTTGAAAGAAAGTCAAGAATGTGTTATATCTAGTTCTACATCAGTGCAATCCTAAGTAAAACATATCCTAGCACACACAGATACAATGACCAGTCTGGCCAAGTTTATCTTCCAGCTCTACTGCGTTCACCATCCTCCTTCTCCCTACTGTCTTTAGTCTGGGACGGGCTTTTCAATTGTCTCACACGCCTGTAATTATTACATTTCTGCCGCCCCATGTCCATGTCGATAATACAGAAAGTCTGTGTCGTACAGCCGCTCCGTCCAAAGTTCATGAAAGGGCTAAGCACCATATACCCTATACCAGTTGTGGGTAATGTCTGTACCTTTACACCTCTGCTACAAATGTGACCAATAGGCGAGGTGCCAATGCGCGCACAGTAGCATAACACCAATTTATTCTTAGTGAGTTACCATATAACAAATCACATCAAATAAACCTAAGATATGCGAATACAAAATGGCATATAAGGCTATTCTTACCTACATTGTATAATGCAAAAAAGTAAGTAATATCCTTATCTACAACAAACTGGGAAACATAGTTTCCATATACGTTACAGACTAAATAAATGTTTGTCAAGTGCATGTCCAAAGTATAACAAAAATTATGCATATGACAATTCAACTATATCAACCTCCGATATACATACATTATATTACTTCAAGATGGACATATATTGATACTCAACATCATAGCATGAGGCATCATTAATGATTAATAATATTGTATACCTACAAAATGAGATATACAACACGTCTAATTGAAGTGACCACACAGACCAGCCATACTGCTGATCTGCCCGGTTTAGTCACCACTTAGTTACTGATGTGGTAAGAATTAAAGAAATAGTCAGTTGACTATATTCTGTACAACAAATGCACAGACCAACAGGCAACTAGAATAGTGTACAAAGAAATGACAAGCCTCTACCAAGACACATAAAAGTATACACAGACAATGATATTTCTTGATATAACCTAGGTCAGATAAAGACTGTAAATCAGTACATACATCTAAAAGACTTGACTAGCTACTAAGAAATAACTTTCCTAGTGAAATCTAGCAACATAAGAATCATGCATATGTCTACAAAACGAGCTGGTTGCCTACCTGTTCAGAGATTTTTTCATTTCTAACATGACCAGAGCAAACAGCCTATTTAACTAGTATCCCAAAGCAATTAACATTCCTTCAGTACTGCTCTAATTGCTTTATCAGATCTGTTTCACACATTCCTACAGGACAGACACATTATCTCCCTGCATGTCCAGTCATAAATTCTTCCTGAACTGGCCTTCACACCTTGCTCCCCTCTGTCTGGTACAAAGTCCACAGACCCAGTGTTAATTGCCTCTGCCAGACACCCAACACCTAATTTCTGAATGGTTGGCCTTCACACTTGGGCAGTGGGCAGTCTCTGTTTAGCTTGCCTTTCATACTGTGTGTGGCTGAGAGGCCCCTGTCAGTCTGACAGTTTCCCCCCTGGGAACCTTGTCAAATAGTGGTTTCACACCTTGGGTCTCTGGTCTGTTTCACAAGGTGGTCAGCCTTAACGGTTGAGCGTTTCCTAGCCCTGCTTATCACGTGTCATGTCAAAGGAGCAATTAGGCTCTGGGGTAGACTAGTTTCCAATTCTGGTGATAAACCAGGTTGTTTGCGTCATGCCTGGGCGGTTTTATTTGCTTGTAGAGCCATTGTGAGCCCACTTGCTTCACGGTTCAGTGGTCTTTTACATGCTTATAGAGAAAGCAGTCTTTCAACAGTGAACCGAAAATTGTTCTGGGCTGTAAAGGCTGCATTTCATGACAGGTACAATGCAATAGCTAAAATACAGAGTATAAATGAACAATGGGAAATGTTAAGGGACTCCATTCATCAAACTAGCAAAGAAATATTACCGGAGAAAAGCCAAAAAGCTAAAAAAAAAAAAAAAAAAAAAAACGGATGAATGAAGAAATCTTAATGCTGATGGACAAAAGGAAACAGAATAAAAATGACAAACAAGAGTATGCTAAGATACATAAAGAAATAAGAGATAAATGTGTGAAGACAAAAGAAAGTTGGTTAAACGAGCAATGCAAAAAAAAATAAAAAATTGAATTAAATTCCACTAAAGATTAAAAAAAAAGTATGCACAGACAAATCAGTGAGCTCACAGGAAGAAAAATAAGAATAAATACAAGGTGTTTGAAATCAAAAACAGGAAAGATTTTATTGGCGGAAGGTGCTATAATGAAGAGGTGGAATGAGTATACAAGAGAATTATATAATGAAGAAAGGGAAGAATTAACAGAAGAAAGTAACTTAGAAGGCCCACCTATTCTAAAAGAAGAAGCCGTTGACGCTATGGAACATATGATGAAAGGAAAAACAGCTGGGCCAGATGAAATCACAATAGAAGAATTAGAAGTATTGAGAGAATTTGGAGTAGATCAATCAATCAATCATGTGCGATGCTGGAAAGCGTGGGCAGTCATGACTCGCCATTTCACTCGATCACCAGTGTCGTGGATCAGCTCAGTGTTGGAGTAGATATATTAACCAAAATGCTGAATGATATTTACAACAGTGGATAGTTACCGAGCGATTCCGATTCCGATTCCGATTCTGGTACGAGTACCAGAAGCCTTCGATTTCTGACTTGGCTATGTAGGGTGCTTATGGTGCAGCTTGTAGTTTGTCTTTCGGACTTTGGACTGCTTTTTATCAGCTTCCCGGCTTCTGATGGGTTAATTGCGTTCGTTTCTTTCTTGATGAGGTTTTTCATGTCTGGTAAGATTTGCGCGCTTGTTGAGGCCCGGCGTGATTGTGGTCCTTCAGGGAGCTTTACCAGTTGTCGTCTCTCCTGGTGTTCCTCCTATTTCCCCGTCTTGGCTTGCCTTCGAATCTTCTTGGTGTTCGCCAATTCGGGCTTGGTGTAGAGTGCCATTGTTCTTGGTTTAGGCTACCGTTTTCATCCAGTTCTCCTTCTTCATCTGTTGCATTTTCTGGTTCGGGTGTTTTTGGTCTAACTTAGCGCCGTACAAGTCTTCTCAGATTACCTCGTACGTGGGTCAATCCTCCATTGCGCTGATATGCCCAATATCCCGGCATCACTTCTTCGCCGCTGTCGCTGTGGTATTCTCTTTCTTCGTATGTTAGTCCTTTTTCTGTTTGGGACTTTGCATCTTCTGCTTCTGGTGCTTCGGTCATGGACTTGAGTAGTTCTATCTGTGCTCTTTCTTCTTGTGTCTGCTTGAGAGTTTCTTCTGTCTTGACTCTTTCCTCTCTGCTTCTGGTGTTTCGGTCTTGGACTTGAGTAGTTCTATCTGTGCTCTTTCTTCTTGTGTCTGCTTGAGAGTTTCTTCTGTCTTGACTCTTTCCTCTCTGCTTCTGGTGTTTCGGTCTTGGACTTGAGTAGTTCTATCTGTGCTCTTTCTTCTTGTATCTATTTGAGAGTTTCTTCTGTCTTGACTCTTTCCTCTTGGATTTTTGATAGCGTTTTGTCAGTTTCAGCTTTTATAGCAGCCATTCGGGCGACATCCTGCTCAATCTTCTGCTGAATTTGCTTCGTTTCGTCCAGGATGCGCTGAGCGGCTGCGATCTGAGTTTCTTGTTTTTTGTCTTTTTCTTCCTCCATGCTGTTGAACTTTGATCGCAGGTCCTTCAGTTGGCCTTCAAGTTGCACTTTGTCGCTTTTTGTGAGTCGATTGGTGGCCTCGGATTGCCTCCTAGCTTCTTTATAAGGCAGGCTAGTCTTGATGGCGATCTTCATGGCTTCCTTGCTGTCTTGGTGGCAGGGGCAGCCGAGGTACCTGGCGCCGTGGTTGCCGAGGCAGTTGACGCACTTTCTGTTAGTGTTAGGCCTCCTGAAGTCTTTGTCGACCTTTTCATGCTGGCACTGACTGTATGGATGAGGTCCAGAGCAATATCTGCAGACTTCAACCTCACTCTTGCAGTGGCACGGGTGCGCCAAAACTTCTGGCAATTAGAGCACTGCAGCTCTCTGGGTATGTAGTGCTCTGGAACATGGTCTCTCTTGTCCCATCTGATGTACTGAGGGATCAATCGGTCCTCTGATGTTACAACGACGACAGTAGAGGGGATGTTGTTGAATGTTGCGATATGCTGAAATATGTATTTATAGCTATACCAAAGAGACCAGAAGCAATTGAATGCGAAGATTTTCGTACAATTAACCCCATAAACCATGTCACTAAGCTTCTACTCAGAATTATAATGAGAAGAACAAGAAAGAAAATAAAAATGGAAATTAGTGAAGAACAGTATGGTTTTATGGAAGGAAATGGTACACACAATGAAATATATATATTACGAACACTAATAGAAAGGTCAATAGAGAAACAGAGAGACATATATTTATGCTGCATAGATTATAATAAGGCATTTGATAAAGTAAAACATGATGAGCTGATTAAAATGTTGGAAGATATCAACAATGATGGGAAATATTTAAGAATAATAAAGAATATATACTGGAACCAAGTAGCAGCAATTAAAATGGGAAATAAAGAGGGTAGTTACGAACAGATAAAGCTAGGAGTAAGACAGGGGTGTGTCTTGTCACCCGATCTCTTCTCCCTATATAGCGAAGTAATAATGAGAGAGATCAAAGAGAAGCCATGAATACTAATCGGAGGATATAATATAAACAATATACGCTATGCAGATGACACAGTATCGGTGGCGGATAATGCAACAGATCTACAACAATTGTTGGACAGTGTAGTAACAGAGAGTGCACAGAAAGGACTCTCGTTGAATCTCAAGAAAACAGTAACAATGGTGATATCAAAGAAAATGGGGACACCAAAATGTGACATAGAAATGGAAGGGAACATTCTCAACCAAGTGGATAATTTTAAATACCTAGGGGCACTTATAACATCAGATGGAAGATATACAACAGCGATTAAGAGCAGAGTAGGGCAGGCAAAAACCGCATTTCAGAAAATGAAGAGTACCTTATGCAATAAGTCACTATCAATTAATGTAAGAAAGAGAGTGCTAAAAGGCTATATACAACCAGTTTTGCTGTACGGCTGCGAATCTTGGAATGTAAATGAACAAATTAGGAAGAACTTAGAAGCAACAGAGATGTGGTTTTTAAGACGAATGTTGCGAATTCCTTCGACTGCCAGAGTAACTAACAACGATTGCCTGAAAGAGGCTAATGAAACTAGAACACTATACACAACAATAAGAAAGAGACAAACAGCTTTCTTTTGGTCATGTGATGAGAAGAGAGGCGTTGGAGAACATCGTGACAACTGGAAAGATCGAGGGGAAGAGAGACAGAGGCAGGCCAAGAGAAATGATGCTGGACGGACTGAGACGGTGGCATGGAGGAATATCATCAGCAGAGATGATCCAGAACACCAAAGACCGAGATCTGTGGAGAGCCATGAACGCCTACGCCAGCCGGCACGACACTTGATGATGAACATAGACGCCTGTTGATTCTGCTACAAATGGTATATTATGCCTAGGTATTGTTAGTTTTAGCCAGGTGACCTATGACCCAATAGCGACGATGCTTCAGTGGAATTCCAGGCAGGAGAAACACTGATTGTATAAACAGGACGCTTGATAAACACGGTAATTAGGATATTTTCATAACCCTAGCAGAGAAGGTCCGCGGATATTTAGGACGCAGCTAAATTAAACACGAGGTAATTGGTAACATCAACATGCAAGGTGATGTTTAGCTAAACAGAGAGAGAGAGAGAGAGAGAGAGAGAGAGAGAGAGAGAGATCATCCTACTTGGTTAAAATACTAGGACAGTCTGTCTCTGGGCAGTCAACGTGTAATTTCTGACAGACATGAGTGTTTGTGATGTCGGTGGAATTAGTTGCCTTGATGTCTATCTGACTGCTAACAGCAGGTAAGAATGAATGCCTATACTTGCCCAGTATATCAGTTTACCTGTCTTTAAATAAGGATTAATAATACACTTGAGGTGGTACTTATTTCTATATATAGAGCGAATAAAGTATATTCTGTCTCATAAAGATATTAGTTCTGTCATATGAAATGACATGTTCATAAGATAAATATTGAATTATCTTTCTTTGAATAATTCACACAGTCTATAAGCGATGAGAATAATTATCAAGATGGTCTTTCTTTGATATTTCCGTACTATCTGTTCTATAGCTATATATTTTTCTATACATGTTCATGCCATTTATATGACGAATGTATACATTATGTGTGTGATGATATTATGTGACCCCCTATCCCGAGGAAAGGAAATATGCACAAAGACAGTAACCCTGGCCGAGGTGATAAGTGACGTTCTCCATAATCCCGTTTATCCACGCAGGGTAACGCAGCGCGCGAGAATTGGTAGCGGTTCTCCCCGCGTTGGTGATTTGCGGGATAAGTGAGCCGGCCGCTCAGAAAGCAATGGCAAACTAGTGAGCGTAATCTTGCCAAGAAATCAACAATCAGCTGAAAGATGCTGATGTTGACAGCGATGTCATGTAAAGGCTATGAGAATTTAAAAAAAAAAAAAGGTAGTAGGATAAGGATGTCCCCCCCCCCCCCCCCCCGAACTTTGTTTTGGGGATGAGTATAATAGTGTGTTGTTCATGTATGTCTTCGACAGAGATGGGGGTGGTGGTTTGAGTTTACCTAACTGGGGTATGAAGGCTTTATATCACGAGTGGTGTACCCTTCATTTAAGGAAGGAGTCTTAGCCTTTGTACTGTATTGAAGAAAGGAAGACAGTTCATCAATATTCGCCACTAAAATTTGCCCAACACCACCATGGAAAGAAATCTAAGTCACAACCCCATGTAATCTTCATCCTTATTAACAACCAACGGCAAACAACAACAGCCGTTAAACAACAACTAACCACCAGTTCAACCACAGTTAGCCAACCGTAAAATCACTTCTTACTTCCAGATATTCTTCAACGAAGGAGTATAGACAATAGATACCCAGCAAGAGGAACTTTTATAAACTGTTTTTGATTTGCTAAAACCAGGAGGACATTCATAATTATTAGACTCACCAGAACTTTATGTTAGCTAGATGGTATTTATATATGGACAAATATCATTTGTGTATTAATTATTGAGTGACATTGCGATGCCCATGGAGCATATATTTTTCTTTCTTGAATTCAATACAGGATTATACTATTATTATATTGTGTTAGTTACTTTCATCAGTTTCAAAAGTGTATTACTCTGTTCACCTATAGGTGATTGATAGTGTTTTCGGCCTTTGACAACACATTCCAGAGAGCAGGTGGCGGGGATACAATTCGCTTGCACTCTAATCAGAGTGATCTTTAGTTTTCTCAACTCAAGCAATGACTTCCTTGTACCCTTTTGGCCCTCTATTAGAAAACCTGACTTATTCCTAGTGGAATCTGATAGTTAATCACTAGGGTGTCTTAAGAGTCAATTTCTGGTTTTCATTTAGTAGTAGGCCATTAGCACTTGAGGATAACTATCTCACCGTTCTAGTTTTTCATACCACACACCCATCAGATGTTACGACTGTTCCGAAATAATTGTGCCGATTCACTTGTTTAAGAATATTCCCATTTACTTGTATACTACATTGTGGTATTTCCTTCGTAATAGTGACGACCATAATCTGTGTCTTCTTACTATTCAATTCTAACCCTAGTTATTCACTGTATGCAATACCCGTATCTAACAACAGAAGGGGAAGAGAATTACAGAGATGAACAATACTGGGAGGGCATGACGGCGGCTGCAGAAGACAGCAAAAGACAGGACAACTTGGCGGGGTTTGATCCTGGGTTTATGTCCCAGTGGGGATGGATAAAAGTCAGAAGGGGAAGGGGTCAGTAAGTATAGGGCCCTATGCCAGGTTTTAAGGCCCACTGGGCATTTGGTGCTAGAACCGTATTTTTATGGACCATTCAGGGGCATCCATACTTCAAGAGCTGAATATTGAAGAAGGTTGGCTACTAAAGAAGATAAAACAAAGAAAATTGAAATATTTTGGGCACTGGAAACGTCATGAGAGTTTGGAGATAACAATTATGGAGGGGTATATGCCTGGGAAGGGGGGAAGAGAAAGGCCAAAGAGAAGACGGGTGCAGGATGTGGCAGATTATCTCCAGATGGGTGTATCGGACGCGGGACCACTTGTGATCGAGAAGCAGGAGAGAGGTCCTGCAAAGGACATGCTACTGAATGAATGAATGAATGAATGAGTCAGAGGGTTTCAGGGGTAATGGGGACAATATCACACAGGCCGATTTCACTTTAAATTAGGGAGGGAAGTATTCGAGACACACCATTGACGACCTTCAAGGCAGTGATGAAACTTTATTATCACCGTCATCATCATCATCATCATCATCATCATCATCATCATCATCATCATCATCATCATCATCATCATCATTATATCACATTATCATCTTCGTTATATCATCATTTTACCATCATCATCGTCGTCGTTATCATCATCATCATCATCATCATCATCCTCATCCTCATCATCATCATCATCATCATCATCATCATCATCATCATCATCATCACCACCACCATCTTCGACATCGTCATCATTATCATCATTATCATAATCACCATCATCATAATTGCCATCATCATCATCTAATCATTATCATCATCGTCATATCATCAAATTATCATCATCATCATCATCATAATTATCAGCATCATCATCATCATTATCACCATCGTTATCATCATCATCATCATCATCATATCACATTATCATCTTCGTTATATCATCATTTCATCATCATCATCGTCGTCATCACCATCATCATCATCATCATCATCATCATCACCATCATCGATATCGTCATCATTATCATCATTATCATAATCACCATCATCATAATTGCCATCATCATCTAATCATTATCATCATCGTCATATCATCAAATTATCATCATCGTCATAATTATCAGCATCATCATCATCGTCATCATCATTATCACCATCGTTATCATTATTACCATCATTATCATTATAATCATCATAATCATCATCATCATCATCATCATCATCATAAGCATCATCATTATTATCATCATAATTATAATCACCACTATCATCATCATATTACCATTAGCATATCATCATATCATCATCATCATCATCATCATCATTCATTCATTCATTCATTCAGTAGCATGTCCTTTGCAGAACCTCGCTCCCATAACAACCATCCGGAATACCTCTCGATCATAAGCTAGATGTTCCGCGTCCGATACACCCATCTGGAGATCATCCGCCAGATTCTGCACCCATCTTCTCTTTGGCCTTCCTCTTCCTCTCTTCCCAGGCATATACCCCTCCAGTATTGTTCTCTCCAAACTTTCGTGACGTTTCAAGTGACCAAAATATTTCAATTTTCTTTGTTTTATCATCTTTAACAGCCAACCTTCTTCAATATTCAGCTCTTGAAGTATTGATGCATTTGTTCTTTTCTTTACCCAAGATATTCTTAAAACTCGTCTATAACATTTATATTCAAAGGCATTTATGCGCTGTTCAGCTTGTTTAGTAAGTGTCCAGGTCTCACAGGCGTATGTTGCAATGGGAAAGATGCATGCCCTTAAAAATCTAAGTTTTGTAGTTCTGTCTGTCCCATTCCATAATTTATTCAGCTATTTTAGTCTTTGAAGAGCCATAGTTGTTATGGTTTCTTAGCAAGTTTTGCAGAAGGTAGTTTGCATTATCACCAACATCATATCATCATATCAGTATCATCATATCGACATTATTATGATCATTATCATCATATTATATCACCATTATATAGTATCATCATCATCATCATCATCATCATCATCATCATTATCATCATCACTGTCACATACTTTGCCTATAGTCATGATTCGCCATCTCATACCAATCTTTATCCAAACATGTGCTCTTGTCTCGATTCCCCCATGTTGCCAAAGCCATCCAGGTTGTTATCCCTTTCTCTTCCCACTTGCTCTGTTCCCCTCTAGTTTGTCAGTTGTCACTAAGCTTTACAATTTATTTCTCCTCATATATTTCCTAGAATATTGTGACTGGCTACGTATAATTGGTCTAATAAATTAAGTTGTTCATTTGTTTCTTGTTGGACTCTCTCACATTCTTCTGTCCGTCCATAACGTTCTGTGCATTTTCTCGAGAAACCATTTTCCCATTGTTACATACTGTTTCTTAGCTTTGCTTATTGTCCATACTTCACACCCATAAAATATAGGTTTTAATCAGCACTTTTCTCTCTATATTACGTGTATATTAAATCGTAAATTAACTATCTTTTAATTTCATTTATTCAGATCAATAGACTGTAGTATACAGGGTGTATTTTTAAGGACCGTGCAGTGCAATTAACTTTACATCTGGATGCAATATGAATTATGTGGACTTTGGTGATAATCATTGCAAAGGCTAATGGATGAGTCTTGAAAAAGGAGAGTCTGACATATCTCCTTCTTCTGCGTTCATTCGGAGTTTTATTTTTCGGACGTGATTGCGTTGTGCCTGTTTACAGCAGAGCTGCGTTCTTGCGCCGTTAGGCCGACACATCCGACTTGCTGCGGGCATTTGTTGACCGGGTTAACCTTTCCGGGGAGTCTGGCATATGAGGCTAGGACCTCCAACATGAGAATGGAGGTGGATGCAGTAACAGCGGCATTCCGTTGGTTATAGAAGACTATTGCAACGCACATTGTATTCATTACGGATTCAAAGAGTATGTTTAGTAAGGGGGAGAAAGGAATGTTTTGTGTGGAATGGCTATCGTCGCTTCAGAGGACACAGGTTGTGAGAATTGTATGGATATTTTGCTCTGGCCATGCTGGGGTGCGGGGGCAATGAACAGGCTGATAGGCTGGCAGGTAATGCACCTCTTGGTGGTAGATATTTATGGACAAGGGGGAGGTGGTCGCGCGCCTGTGGGACCAGATGGAGAAGGTGGGGAAGCAGACTGAGAACCCGTATGTAGAAAGAATGAGATTGCTGGGGATCGGCAGGGGCACTGAAAGAATCTCAAAACTGAGAGAGGAGACCAGGAGAACTTTCAATCAGATAGCGGTGGGAACGATTATTAGTATGACTCTTCGCTGGATGTTGAACGAGGGGACGGAACACGTATGGGAATGTCCTGAGTGCAATGATGTCGGTTCTTAGCTCAACTCTCGAACTCTGTGACTAAATATTAAAGTGTTTGTGTAGTGGCAGTGACATCATTGATTTGGTTGTGAACTACACATATCCGGTAGAACAGCGTCTCTCAATATAAAACATTTCCGCGGTAAGAGGCAAGTTACCTAAAGGAGCATGAAGATAATGGGAGCATAGAGGTGGAAGACAATCCCTTCTTAGCTTTCTACAAGAGGAAAGTAATATATGAAGCTGATTACGAAGAAAGGTTAAGGCAAACCAGACTACGATGCGAACAATACGAAAATGACCCCCGCACATGGAGCGATAAATTTCATATGGAAAAGGAACTCACGTAGAAACAAACGAGGGAAGAATACCACAGAAACTACAAGAAGGTGACACAAACTCAGAACAAAACGAAAGACAACGAAACATCAAACAAAGAGTCATTGTAAGGACTGCAACCAGTCAAGCCAGACGAGCCAGGAGCCTTAACTAACAAAAGATACCACAAGAGAAGACGAGCACAAAGGACAGTCGCCGACCGATCCCCCAGTTGACGTCACAGACACAAACAAACAAAACCAGTCCGGATCAGGACTAACTCGTAACAGCGCACAAGACAAGAATTAGGGTGAATGAACCCACAAAAACCACGGACCTCAACAATAACCACAGTTGAAAGACGCAGGTTGAACGAAGCCAAATTTGGAATGTTTGTTTTGAAAAAGTAATTGGAATTGGAAGCAAGTTAGTTAGTTAATCTACAGATCATCCTCATTGCATACCGAACCATCAGTCCATAAGTGCTCGGATCCCCTCCTCAGCAAATCCCGCAGCGTGTAACGGCTAACGACACCAGTTCTGTGTTGGTTTATCAATCTTCTTTGGCCTCCAGCGTAGTGTTCTTGTTTGGCCACACCTCTTTTAATTTGTTGTTCTCGCAGTCTGACCATGGTTGTAGATTCACAGTCGTCACTTGGGTCTCGCAAAAGTCTTACTTCTCGTAGAGCATTCAGAATGTCAGCCTGGTCCATGGCGCGTCCACCCTCCACAGTAGCCTTACCTGCGGCTTGTCAGTCCGCTCATGTCCTTGTACTCCCGCATGCCCTGGCACTAAGATGAAACTAATGACTAATCTTTGCCAGCCGAGACCACTCCAGAGACAGCAACCACTCTCTTCGGATCCACCCCATCTCTATCCTCTTGAGCATACTCATTGAGTCACTAAGGAAACATGCCCTAGTGAATGTCTGTGTCTCGATGTTATTGCTTTACTTACTGCCATGACTTCCATAGTCAGGCTACTTGTGGTCTCAACAAAAGCACCAGAGTCCGCCTTCACAATTCTCCCCCCGGCCCGCGCCGTAAAGGCCCATGAGCTTCTCACACGTCAGACGACCGACCCATCTGTGTAAATGACAACATCACCGTCTTACGAATTCTCAAAAATAATCTCTTGTACTTCCGCCTCCACAGCAGCCGGATTTTCTTGTCTGCATTTTCTGTCTTGTTGGATGCAAACTGAAAAGGACGTACAGAAATCTGTTGGCACTTGTACCCACTCCTCGCCAGGTACTAAGTCCTCAAGTGAATATACCTGTTGAAGAATGTCTTCGGCTTGACCCATCCACGAACTTCCTCTTTTTAACCTGCTGCCCTTCACCTTCATAATTTCACCATGCAGTGGTTGTTGTGTGTTTGCTTTAACTCTTAGGTAGGCACATGCTCTGCAAATTTGTATTCTGTCTTCAATGGTTTGTAAATCAAGAAGGTAGCGCATCGCCCTGCATGCTGTATCTCTTGTACATCCAAGAATAATGCGCATAGCTTTATTCTGTATCCTTTCCATCCTTTCTATCTGCTTATGGCTGAGAGTCAGGATTGCCATTGCATACTCCAAAACAGACATGACCAACCCCTCGTACAGAAGACATAGATGGCGCTGCTCACAGTTTGCTGCCGCCATCACCCGCATCGCTGCCAAACCCCGCTTGGCCTTTGTTATCACTTGGTCTATGTGCACATTATAAGCAAGGCTTCGATCAAACCGTATCCCCAGGTAATTCATTGCCTGCGTTCTTTCCACAGTATCTGAACACAGATTTACAGTTGGTGTTGGAGTGTTAACAATATGATTATTCAAAGAGAACTATGTCACTGTTGCCTTTGTTGGGTTGACCATTGCCCCAGATTCATCACACCAAGTACTTATGCGATTGAGTTCGGTTTGTAGTTCCACAGCAACCTCCTCTCTATCCTTACCCTGACGATACACAAAAACATCGTCGGCAAATGACAATGTCCTCCCCGGTCCAATGATCTGCTCGTATGCGTTGAACAGCACCGGAGATAATGGTGATCCCTGTGGTAGGCCAGGATATATTGTTGTTGGTTCCGAAGTCCACCTACCACATCTAAAAACTACTTTCCGTTGGAAGAGGGCTGCAGCGATCCATCTAAGGAGGAAAGGACTTATCTAGAGTTCAAGAAGCTGAAGCATTAACAAATGCAATGGTATTCTGTTGTACGCGTCCTCAAGATCAATCGCCGCAGCAAAGGTTTCAGTGCCTGAGTGGAAACCTTCATAGACATCATGGGCAAAAACTGCAGCATTTGTCCAGGTTTCTCTTTTTGGACGGTACCCACCCAGGGTAGGTGGGAAAACACCTTGCCTCTCTAGCTGGCTTGATATATTCCTGGCAATTAACTTCTCCAGCAGCTTGCCTATTGTATTCTGCATGGTTATTACTCGATATCCCTGAATTTTTGTGTGATCTTTGCCAGGCTTCGGCAAGGGAATCAGATAGCTGTGTAACCACTCCTCCTTGATGCTAGCACTCCCTATACTGTTGTTGTAAATGTCTGCTAGTTTCTCTAGCTCGTTGTCGGTACACCTATTGATGTCGTCGTATCTTATGCCATCTAGCCCTGGAGCGCTGTATTTTGATCATCGAAGCACAGCCTTGATTTCTTTCACTGTACTGTGTCTTCATCCAAAATGTTTTGGGCCATGCACCTGTCTGATGTGACCTCTTTGGCAAGATTTCGGCCTCTCATGTCTGTCTGGTTGCTCTGCTCTAGATAGCGTTAGAAGAGGGCTTTGCCCTTGTCCTCGTCAATCCTCTGCCAGATGAGGTCAGCACCTTGGAAGTCAGAAATTATCTTTTTCTTGACTACCCCACTCATGATGCTTTTATGTAGTTGCCAGAACAATTTCAGTGACTTGTCTGTGCTTACTCTTTAACATACCTCTGCAAAAAGGCAAGAAGCAAGTGGAATACTAACGTACAATCACATTTATGGCTGAATTCATACAAAGATACCAGGTAATCAAAAAATGCAGATATACGCTAAATCATATACATCTACCAACACCATTCCTTCACTTGAATATAATATAATTTGCGCTCCAGCGCTCGGTGGGTGGCACTGGATAGTGTCATTCCGTGTGGTTGTACAATGTCTTTGATGTCGTCAATCCATTTTCTTCTTGGACGTCCTTGTGGTCTCGTTGCAGATGATCTTTGATGTAAGGACAGTGATGGTAGTTGATGGTGTTGCATTCTAACAACATGGTCAAACCACTTGATCTTCTGTCTTTCAATAAATGTGGCACAAGGTGTTGATCCCACAGTCTGTCTGATAACACCATTTCTTACTCGGTTTCGGATTGTTAAGTTGGCAGCTCTACCCAGGCACATCATCTCGCAGGTGTTGATTTTGCGAAAGTTTGATTTGGATAAAGTCCAAGTTTGAGATTGGTAGCATAGGGTTGGTGTAAATATGCTGTTTATTATCTGTCGTTTTGCGGACATGGGTATGTTTGGATGTTTCAGTATGGGTAATAGTTGATATGTAAGTGCACTAGCTTTTTGACATCTGATTTCGATTTCTCTGTCCAATCTGCCATGTTATGTGATCACACTTCCAAGGTATTTGAATTCTTTAACTTGTTTTAGAGTTGTGTGCTATTTGTCTGTATACTTAGTGGACCAGAGGATCTGCTAACTTGTATTACTTCGGTTTTGGCTGTGTTTATACTCATACTGCATCTGCTGCATGTTGAACTCAGATTATTAATATGATTTTGTAGTCTGCCCTCATCGCTGTTAAACAGGCACTGATCGTCTGAAAATAGAAGTGCATTTATTCCCTGTGGGTCAGTTGTTTCATCTGGAGTATAGAGTTCTTAATTTTCTGAATCTGTTCTGTCAAGGCTTGGTTCGTTGGATATTCTGTCCATGTAGATATTAAATAGCAAAGGAGAGAGCACATATTCCTGTCTCACTCCTGTATTGACTGTGAACATATTTGATAAATCTTCTTGTGTTCTTACTGCACTTCGGCTCGAGTGGTACATGGCTATGATGTTTTCTAGGAGTTGCCCTTGTAAATCATAGTCTTCAAGGATGGTCCATAATCTGTATCTGTCTACTCTATTGAAAGCCTTTTCCTGATCTACAAAAAAAAATATTCTGCTGGTCACTATCTTCAATAGTGATGCATTATGAATTATGTGGACTTTGGTGATAATCAAATCAAGAAGACTCCGGCCACCACCAAAACAAAATTGTATAAACAGATGAAGATGCTATATAAATTCATATAGAAACAGATGAAGATGCTATATAAATTCATATAGAAACAGATGAAGATGTTATATAAATTCGTATACAAACTGCAAGCCAGTGTCAAATTATACTACATCCAGATTCAACAACGACGTGTAACACCGAGATAAATGGACAGCTCTGCAGCTGAGCAGAGCAGGGCACTCACTTGTCCTGACAGTGGAAATGACTGTCACAGGCTGAGATAACAGAACTCCATGTGGATGTGGAAGGCAAGAGGAAACCACCACATTATCTTCCCAAGACTTAAGGACAACACACATTTCAATGGCTGTAAACGACGTCAATGGCTATCTTACATTCTTGTCCGGTAGGGACAGTCATATGCCACAGGTACCACCAAAACGTCAGAGACTGAAAATTAATCTTAATTAAAACAAATAAATTTAAAATAGGTGCATGGAATGTTAGAACGTTCATTGACCTTGGAAAGTTGAACAATGTTATAAGTGAAATGGAAAGCATGAAACTGAATATCCTAGGCATATGTGAGATGAGATGGAAGGGATCATGTAAAATTATAAACGACAAACACACACTAATTTATTCTGAAGGGGATACACACGAAAAAGGAGTATGGCTAATATTTGATAAACAAACAGCCAAATCAATAAATGGTTACTGGTGTATTTCAGACTGAGTTATTATAGTCAAATTAAAAGGCAAACCAACAGAATGGCGGATAAGCAGTGAAACGGTTAAGGCCTCTGGGTGTTTATGCTCGTGGCTACCGCTGGATTCGCATTTTCCTCCTGTTGGCTGGTTTTGCTAGTGACTGCCGTTTCCATCGATGATGAACTGTATTTTCGAGGAGGACTTTTGTGTTGGCATTCTGGCGACGGCATTATGTACAGTGAAATGTTTATTTACATCTTTCGAGGATGTTTTGTTGCGTGATCTACAATTCGAAGAAAAAAATGGCTTGGCTGGCTAGAAAACATCTAGAAACGGAACAACAATATCTAGAAACATTGAGACTTTGTAGGGAACATCTGGTTGGGAAAGTGACTTCCAATTCCATCAAGGATGAACTGTATTGTTTGTAGAGAACTTCAACTTTTGTGGTGACATTCTGGCTGTAACATTTTGCACAGTGTGCCTGAGCGGGCCGTTGTTTGTCGAGACTCTTGTCTTTTCCACTTTTCACATGGGGCAAGTGGGGGACATTTTTTTGATATTCACTGGCACGGGAACGGAGCAAAACGGGGACGACCCTTTGCTGTGATGTTGGAAACCCGAGACTAGTAAATATAAATATTATACAAGTATATGCACCAAGGTTCGCGCAGCGCTGGTAACTTACGGGGATATGGGAGCCGATCATTCAGAAAGCAATGGCAAACTACTGAACGTAAAACCTGCCTAGTACATCAACAGCAGCTGAAAAATGCTGGTGTTGACTGCAACGTCCTGTAAGGGATATGCAACATTAAAAAAAAGTATGCACCAACAACAAACAGTAGTGATGAAGAAATACAACATTTTTATGATGAAGTAGACATAGCAATGTGTCAAATTAAATCACAAGAAATAAAAATAACACTATGTGATTTTAATGCAAAAGGATGTAGTGGAGAATTATGGTTTTGGTACAAAAAATGAAAGAGGAGGGCAACTAATAGAATGGACAAATATCAATGATATGATAATTGAAACACCTGGTTTAAACATCATAAACAAAGACTACAAAAGCCCTGATAAGAAAATACTCAACCAGATTGACTACATATTTATTAATAAAAGGTTTAGAAATGTGTTAATGTAAAGACAATGCCGGGTGCTAACTATAATAGTGATCATGTACCAATATGTAGAATAATAATAGTAAGACTAAAGAGAGAAAAAAAAGTGATTAAGAACATGCAACTTAATAAAGAGGTTTTGAAGGTAGATAAAGAAATTCAAGAACAATACAGAGTGATTATGAAAAATAGGTACAATGCAATAGCTAAAATGCAGAAAATAAACGAACAATGGGAAATGTTAAAGGACTCCATTCATCAAATGAGCAAAGAAATATTACCTGAGAGAAGCCAAAAAGCTAAGAAAAAATGGATGACTGAAGAAATCTTAAAATTGATGGTCAAAAGAAAACGGAGTAAAAATGATAAACAAGAATATAACGAGATAAATAAAGAAACATGAAATAATTGTGTTAAGGCAAAATAAAGTTGGCTAAATGAGCAGTGCAAGAAATTCAAATTAAATTCTATTTAAGATACAAAATATATGCACAGACAAATCAGTGAGCTCACAGAAAGAAAAATAAGAATAAATATTGGGTGTTTAAAATCAAAAACAGTAAAGATATTATTGGAGGAGGGTGCATAATGAAGAGGTGGAATGAGTATATAAGAGAAATATATTATGGAGAAAGGGCAGAATTAAAAGAGTAAAGTAACTTAGAAGGTCCACCTATTGTAAAAGAAGAAGTCGCTGGACGCTATCGAGCATATGAAGAAAGGAAAAACAGCTGGGCCAGATGAAATCACAATAGAAGAATTAGAAGTATTGGGAGAATTTGGAGTAGATATATTAACCAAAATGTTGAATGATATTTACAGCAGTGGATATTTACCCAGTGATATGCTGAAATCTGTATTTATAAATATACCAAAAAGACCAGGAGCAATTGAATGCAAAGATTTTCGTACGATTAACCTCATAAACCATGTCACTAAGCTTCTACTCAGAATTATAATGAGAAGTACAAGAAAGAAAATAAAAATGGAACTTGGTGAAGAACAGTATGGATTTGTGAAAGGGAAGGGTACAAACAATGCAATATATACATTACAGTGACTATTAGAAAGATCAATAGAGACACAGAAAGGCATATATTTGTGCTTCATAGATTATATACTAAGGCATTTGGTAATGTGAAACATGATGAAATGATTAAAATGTTGGAAGATATTAACACTGATGGGAAAGATCTCAGTATAATAAAAAATATTTACTGGAGCCAAGTAGCAGCAATTAAAATGGGAAATATAAAAGGAAATTATGAACAGATAAGGCTGGGATGTGTTTTGTCACCAGATCTGTTCTCTCTCTATAGCTCAGACCACATTGCATTGGTTTACACACACTGGTATGAGTGCCGGTTGTTCAGAAAGCAATGGCAAACTACTGAACGTAAACTTGCCCAGGAGTCACAGACACAAAATGCTAGAATTGACTGCTAGGTCCTGTAAAGCAGTGCTTCCCAAAATTTTCACTACGCGGACCGACATAAAATCTTCCTTTTACACCAGGGACCAGTGCCGTTTAAAAATTTTTATATGACCTCAATATACATTTTTATATAAATATAAGATTTAATGTAATTGTGGGTGTTGTCCCGGTGAGTTAAATACTCCTCCATAATATTATTGGATGACCGTGATTTATTTAATGGTGGTCCCATTTTCATGAGTAAAAATTTAGTGTAGAGATTTAAAAATCAAAAAAAATTTCAAATGTCAAAACTACATTCAGGTCTTCTTGTAAAGGTGTATATACTCGTATACACCGACAGTAATGAACATCAATATACAATAAAAATAAAATATATCTTGGAAAACGATACCAAATCAGATTTTAAACAAGGTGACTAAATTACAGTATGTTGTAATGAAAATGATTTAATGATTAGCTGCTAACAGTAACCATTTAATGCGAGGGGCGGGCCTGTTTATTATTTACAAGCTTATCAAATCGTGGCTCGTGCGGACAGGCAAAGAAGGGGTCGCGGACCGGCACTGGTCCACGGACCACCACTTTGGGAAGCACTGCTGTAAAGGATATGCAACTAACTTAGAGAGACCCCTTTATAGACAGTCGACACTGGGTGGGTGATGTAGAAATCATGTCTCCTTCTCTGGGCATTTTTTGGTACTCACTTTAGGCTGGGTGATAGAAGCTGATGAGATAGGGAACTGACACCCACTTTAGGCTGGGTGATAGAAGCTGATGAGATAGGGAACTGGCACTCACTTTAGGCTGGGTGATAGACGCTGATGAGATAGGGAACTGACACCTACTTTAGGCTGGGTGATAGAAGCTGATGAGATAGGGAACTGACACCTACTTTAGGTTGGGTGATAGAAGCTGATGAGATAGAGAACTGACACCTACTTTAGGCTGGGTGATAGAAGCTGATGAGATAGAGAACTGGCAAACACTTTAGGCTGGGTGATAGAAGCTGTTGAGATAGGGACCTGGCACCCACTTTCTGATGGGTGATAGAAGCTGATGAGATAGGGAACAGGCACCTACTTTAGGCTGGGTGATAGAAGCTGATGAGATAGGGAACTGGCACTCACTTTAGGCTGGGTGATAGAAGCTGTTGAGATAGGGAACTGGCACTCACTTTAGGCTGGGTGATAGAAGCTGGTGAGATAGAGAACTGGCACCCACTTTAGGCTGGGTGATAGAAGCTGATGAGATAGGGAACTGGCACCTACTTTAGGCTGGGTGATAGAAGCTGATGAGATAGTTAACTGACACCTACTTTAGGCTGGGTGATAGAAGCTGATGAGATAGGGAACTGACACCTACTTTAGGCTGGGTGATAGAAGCTGATGAGATAGGTAACTGGCACTCACTTTAGGCTGGGTGATAGAAGCTGATGAGATAGTTAACTGACACCTACTTTAGGCTGGGTGATAGAAGCTGATGAGAGGGAACTGGCACCTACTTTAGGCTGGGTGATAGAAGCTGATGAGATAGGGAACTAGCACTCACTGTAGGCTGTGTGATAGAAGCTGATGAGATAGGGAACCTACACCTACTTTAGGCTGGGTGATAAAAGCTGATGAGATAGGGAACTGGCACTCACTTTAGGCTGGGTGATAGAAGCTGATGAGATAGTGGACTGGTATTCACTTTAGGCTGGGTGATAGAAGCTGATGAGATAGTTAACTGACACCTACTTTAGGCTGGGTGATAGAAGCTGATGAGATAGGGAACTTGCACCTACATTAGGCTGGTTGATAGAAGCTGATGAGATAGGGAACTAGTCAATCTGCCTCTTTACCAGTGACTGGCCCAGGGTTCAGTGCCCAGCTGTGGTCAGATTAGACCTTGTCCTGACCATAGCAGCCATAAGGTCCATCCATCATGGTAAAATTGATGCTGGATAATTGTCAGAATCTTTGGGAACCAAATGTGAGTAATGGAGATGGTCACATCACCTTGTTATATTACGACCTGTTATTTTGGAAGCCCTAATACATATCACTTCTACAATGCTCTTTCCATTCCAATTTTTATTTTCTTCATATTTGTATCTTTTCCCTGCATATTTGCCTTCCTCTTAATGTCTGTCTCACTCTATCCCCATCTGTGTTTTAATTTCTCTTATAATGTCTCGACCATGTTGCATCATGTCTTTCTTTTTTTTTTCCTGACCTTGTCTCTGTTTCTGTCTCCCTGTCTTGCAGACACTAACAAGAAGTATAGTTTGTATAGAACATGGTATTATTTATGTGTATATTGACAGACGAGTGTGAAGGAAACTGTCTACTCTAAGAGAGAGAATAATTTCTAGAACAATGGAGTTCTCCAGCATCAACTTTGGTGACCTCCCGTCTTCCATCAGTGAGTTTTTCACACCAGAAGAGTTTGCTGAGATCTCTGACTATGAGAAACACCGTCTCAGTAACTTACGGCAGAACTTTGAGGCTTTACGGCGTGCAGGTATGTGTCTGCGGTCTAACATCTCCTTGTTTGACTGTTTGTTGAGTGTCCTCAGGAAGATCAAAATGGACTAGGTCTGAAAACTGTAGATGGAGTTTCTGAGAAGGTCAAGCCCGATAAAAATCAAATGTTTGTGCCAGGACACGCGGGTGTAAAATGAAATGATAAAGCTGATAAGCTTGTGGGCGAGGCTACTGTGGAAAGTGGACTAATGGATGGGCTGATATACTGAATGCCGTCAGCATGGTGGGGCCATTAAACAAATCAAGAGACTGCAAATCTGCAATCTTGAGCAGACTACAAGAACATCAAGTGAAAAGTGTGAAGCCAGACAGCAGCGTTATACTGGGAGCCAAAGGAGAATAGTTAGCCAACACAGAACAGATGCCATCGACCACTACACCCTGAGGGAGGGGGCTGAGTGGTCTCGAGGCATGGTGTCTGCCTCAAGTGCTGGAGGTCCGGGTTCAAGCCCCGGTGAGGGCCAGGATTTTTTCACGTGGACTTCTAGTAACAAAATTTCCCCTGGTCTTTGGGTAGTGAGATCGGACGCCCGTGTGTATTGTTGCTCACGTAAAAAATCCCATGGCAGTTAGAAATTGAAAAAGAGTAGCCTATGGCGCTGCCCGGGCAAAATTTTGAGTTAAAAATCTACCCAAAGTATTTCAGGATCCTCTCGGTGCTACAGAGTTCGTGCACTGAGCTGAGATTCTCCGGACTCAGGATTGAGTTAGGAGTAGAATGGAGCACTTATGATGTTAATCCATTGACTAAACTAAACTAAAACTAAACCCTGAGGGAGATATTTATGGACTGAATGGGCCAATGTGCAGATAATCCGATGGTTAACTAACTATACTGTTCAAAAGAAGACACGCAACATTTTTGGTGTTACTTTTATAAAAGACTAGCTGACCCGGCCCGGCTTCGCCCAGTCCTTGGTGGGGAGCATCTCATTTAATTCATATAAGTAGTCATATAAGTTCCCGTTCCCGTTACCGACTATCTGTCTGTCTGTCTGTCTGTCTGTCTGTCTGTCTGTCTGTCTGTCTGTCTGTCTGTCTGTCTGTCTGTCTGTCTGTCTGTCTGTCTGACCCGGCCCGGCATCGCCCAGCTCCTGGTGTGGAGCATCTCATTTAATTCATATAAGTAGTCATATAAGCTCACGTTCCCGTTCCCGACTATCTATCTGTCTGTCTGTCTATCTGTCTGTCTGTCTGTCTGATCCGGCCCGGCTTCGCCCAGCCCCTGATGGGGAGCATCTCATTTAATTCATATAAGTAGTCATATAAGTTCCCGTTCCCGACTGTCTGTCTGTCTGTCTGTCTGTCTGTCTGTCTGTCTGTCTGTCTGTCTGTCTGTCTGTCTGTCTGTCTTTCTGTCTAATCATTTATTGGTTGCAGTTAGAACAACCTTAGATAAACGAAGACCAACTTACAAAAAGCATTAGAAAGAGCACTTGAAAGATCTTTACATCTTCCCCAACAATTAACTTGGGTAAATGAAGCAGCGGCAGCAGCAGCAGAAGAAGAAGAAAAAGGAGGAGTAGGAGCTGGGAGGAGGAAGAGGGAGGTGGAGGAGGGAGGAGGAGTAGGAGGGAGGAAGAGATAGGCGGAGAGAGGAGGAGGGAAGAGGAGGGAGGAGGAAGGAGGAGGAGTAGTAGGGAGGAGGAGGGATTAGGAGGAGGAGAGAGGAGGAGGAGGGAGGAGGAGGATGAGGGAGGAGGCAGGAGGAGGTGGGAGGAGGAGGGAGGAGGAAGAGGGAGGAGGAAGGAGGAGGAGGAGGAGGGAGAAGGAGGGAGGAGAAGAACGCAGGTGGAGGAGGGAGGAGGAGAGGGAGGAGGGAGAGGGAGGAGGGAGATGGAGGAGGAGGGAAATGGAGGAGGAGGAGGGAGGAGGAGAGAGGAGGAGGGAGAAGGAGGAGGGAGGAGAAGGAGGGGGAGGAGGAGGAGGGAGGATGAAGAGGGAGGAGGAGGAGGGATGTGGAGGGAGGAGGAGGAGGGAGGAGGAAGGAGGTAGAGGGAGGAGGAGGGAGGAGGAGAGAGGATGAGGAGGGAGGAGGAGAAGGGAGGAGGAGAAGGGATGAGGAGGAGGGAGGAGGAGATGGAGGAAGAGGGAGGAGGAGGGAGGAGAAGGAGGGAGGAAGAGGGAGGAGAAGGAGGAGGGAGGAAGAGGGAGGAGAAGGAGGAGGAGGGAGGAGGGGGAGGACGTAGGAGGAGGGGGAGGAGGGAGGAGGAGGAGGGAGTAGGAGGAGAGAGGAACGATGCAACAATATGACTATAAGTTATACAGAAAAGTTATGCCCCTTGAAATAACTTTTGCAGAGTTAAGTCCCCTCGCTGTATAGAAATTACAATGAAAAATGGAAAATTAAATAATATTGGGTAAGCAGCCGATTTAACACTAAAAAATATCACAGTGGGCTGCGCTGGAATGAAAGGAAGACGTGTAGAAAATTTCATCTCAATCGGATGGGCCGTTGGCGAACGCATAAAGGACATACGGACATACAGACGGAGATTGCCTTTTATATATAAGAAGAAGATATTCGCTGATTGGACATCAGTCAACCTATCGACTGTGTCCATCTGGTCATAAACTTCCCGTGGTTACCTGAATTGTACTCACCTCATGATTCGTGAGGTCATGAAAGAGATCAAGGTCAAAACAACATTTTTGACAATAACTCTTGACAGGTTCATGATAATCTGTGAAACTTTCTGACCATATTATTGAATGCCTATAACAGATTGACACTCCTCGAATAAATTCAGTTGAAAATTCAATGTGCAAGTATGGCTCATCTCACTATAGAACAGCGACTCATCATCATTGGATGTTTACTGGCTGGACAGTCATAAAGTGTAATAGCCAGAGAATTTAATGTGGTTACAAGCACCATTAGTCGCCTTTGGAGGCGATTTCAAGAAACTGGCTCAGTGGCAGACTGGCCGCGCTGTGGAAGACCCAGAATCACAACTGCTGCCGAAGACCACTTCATACGGCTGCACCACCTTAGGAATCGATTTGCATCTGCGTCCTCCACAGTCCAGTCAATGCCAGGAGCTCATAAAATTTTTAATCAAACGGTCAGGAACTGGCTGCACGATGCTGGCCTTTGGGCTAGAAGACCTTACAGAGGTCTTGTTCTTACGGACCGGCACCGCCAGAACTGACTGTAGTGGGCGAATCAGCATCATCAATGGAATGTTGGTACAAGTTTGCAATTAACACTGCAATAATGCTGCATTTCATTTTTAAACAGTGTAATTAATTAAATATAGTATGTCCACATTTGTTTGCCTCAATATAAACATCCATATCTCAGTAACCAACTGAGGGAAAATTATTAGATTTAGTATATAACCTTATCATTATGTCCACCCAATAAAAATATTTTTGTTCTGGAGATTATACAGCAGATTTCAAAGTTTGTTTATATGCGGTATATAATTTACGAGTCTGAGATGAAATTGCTCATACATTCTGCATAATTAAACTTCTGCATAGATATTATTCAAGTATATGCCCCAACAGGAGAATCCAGTGAAGATAGTGTAGAAGAATTTTATAATAACATAGAGTCTGCCTTAAAGAAATGTAAAAATTCAGAAATAAACATCATATTAGGGGACTGTAAGGTGTGGAATGCGCCTGGCCCTGCAGCCAGCAGGGTTAGGATCGACTAGCCTCTCCCAGGAGGGGTGAAGAGCGAAAATTAGTAGCCTGCCGATGACCCGCAGACTACACAAGTCAACCCCCACCTCCACGTGGTGCAGACCGGGCAACCATGACCGCGAGGTCATGGGCTAACGGGGCTCCCTGTGATCAGATTAGTGTCCTAAACCTGCGACTGGCCTAGCAAGCCGGCAGGGGATCTTCATACTGCTCGTAGAAAAACTAAGAAGTATAAACGGACTAAACAAGTAAAGAGCTTCAAGTACCTAGGAAGTATAATATCATCAAATGGGAGATCAGAAGACGAGATCGAAAATAGGTGCAATAAGGCAAATCAACTCATTGGACAAATGGCACCAATACTAAAGAACAAACATGTATCAATAACTACTAAGAAGGCACTTTACAACACAATCTTCCTACCAACTCTGTGCTACCAATGCCAAACCTGGACAATGACAGAAAAAGAGAAAAGAAAAATCACAACAACAGAAATGAGGTTTCTGAGAAGAATACTCAACGTATCAAGAAGAGATAAGATCAGAAATGAAGAAATCAGGACTAAAGTAGGGGTGAAGAATACTCAACGTATCAAGAAGAGATAAGATCAGAAATGAAGAAATCAGGACTAAAGTAGGGGTTAAAGCTGCTCTAGATTTTATTAGAAAGCAGCAAGTCAAATGGTTTGGCCATGCAAGTAGGCTACCAGTCAACAGCATGCCACAACAAGCAATGATGTACAGACCAGATGGAAACAGAGGAAGAGGCCGACCACGTAAACGTTGGATGGAGGGAATAACAGAATCCATGGGAATGTCGATATACGAAGCCCATAACCGGGCACTCTCACGAAGTTTATACTTCACCTCGACACCGCAAGGTACAAGAGGAACATGATGAGATGAGATGAGATGAATAGGGGACTTCAATACAAAAGTATGAAATCAAGGGGATAGCTACACAGTAGGAAACTATGGTTTAGGAGAGAGAAATGAAAGAGGATACAGACTCGTAAAGTGGGCAAAAGAACAGGAAATGATTGTAGGAAACACCTGGTTTAAGCAACACCTTAGAAGATTATGGACATGGAGGAGTCCTAATAGCAAGATTAGAAACCAGATTGACTACATTCTCATTAGCAGAAGATTTAGAAACGCGCTAACAGTAGCAAAAACAGTTCCCAATGCTGATTGTTATAGTGACCACAGATTACTCACAGGAACATTGAGGATAAAGTTGAAGAAAGTCAAGTATATAACAGGAAACACTAAATATGATTTGTGTATATTGAGTAATGACAAGGAAATACAAAACAAATTCAACATAGAAGTACAGAACAGATTTGAAATATTGTCTGATCTAGAGATATTATTCCAGGATGTGGATGATCAATGGGAAACGTTGAAGAATTCAATCAATGTGGCTGCAGAAACAACTATTCCAAAATTAAAGGTGGGTCGTAAGAAATGGATGACTTGGGAAATTTTACACCTCATGGAAACAAGAAGACTCAACAAAAATAATTCTGTCAAATATGAAGAAATTAACAGACAAGTCAGAATATTATGTAAGGAGGCAAAAGAAGCATGGCTTGAGGCAAAGTGCTTAGAAATTGAAAACCAACACAACAGTCACAATACCAAATTAGTGCACAAAAGAACCTTGGAATGTGATCAACATAGAACAATTAGTATAGTGAGTCACATCACAAAGATTTTGCTAAGAATTATCATGCAAAGAGTGAGGAAAAAGATACAACCTGAAATAGGGGAAGAACAATGTGGGTTTGTAGAAGGAAAGAGTACAGTAAATGCTGCGTATATGCTGCGAACAGTTATTGAACATGCTATAGAAGTAAACAAGGATATATGTCTTTGCTTTATTGACTATACAAAGGCTTTTGATAGAGTTAGACATGTCAACATGGTGGATATGCTTGCAGATCTACAAATTAATGGGAAAGACATTATACTTATAAAAAACATATATTGGAAACAACAAGCTGCAATAAGGATTGACAATGAAGTGGGACAGTATCAGCCAATTAAGAGAGATGTTAGGCAGGGATGTGTGATGTCTCCAGATCTTTTTACCCTATGCAGTGAAAATATTTTCAGAAATGTAGAGGATATAAATGGAATCAGCATTGGAGGACGAAACATCAATAACATTAGATATGCAGATGATACAGTATTAATTCATATAAAATAAAATATAAATCACAAATACTGAAGTATTGGAAAGATCAGGTTGTGTGACGGTGTATTCCATGCTCAGTCTTCGTAGACTTAGATGGATAGGACACGTTAGGAGGATGGATGATGGTAGAATACCAAAGGACATCTTTTTTGGTGAATTACAGACGGGTAGGAGATCTCAGGGTCGGCCTCTACTAAGATACAAAGATGTGTGTAAGCGGGACATGATTGATACAGGCATTGATAATGCACAATGGGAGCACGTCGCCGCTGAACGTGTTGCATGGAGGGCAACTATCAGAAATGGAATAAAGACAAAGGAGAAAATGATTGCAGATAAAGCACACACAGAGCGTGAGAGACGTAAGATGGTGCAAAATTGTGGAAATGACCATGTTTTCACATGCACCTACTGTGGGCAAACATTTGCAGCAAGAATTAGCCTTACCAGCCACACTCGCCACCGCCATGGATCGTAGTTATTGCCATATGACAGTTATTAAGCCTTTTTGAAGCACAATGTACCAAACTATCGTCTGTCAAGACGGAAAGGTGCCAATGATGACAGTATTCATTGCAGACAATGCGCAGGACCTGCAACAATTAGTAGATGCGGTTTTTGTACACAGTGAGCAACTGGGGTTAGAATTAAATTGTAAAAAGACTCAGGTTATGGTCGTCACTAGGAAGAAAGAAGTGCCACAAAGTAATATACAAGTAAATGGAAATATTCTTCAACAAGTGAATCGGTACAATTATCTTGGAACAGTCATAACATCTGATGGGAGATGCCTTGAAGAGATTAGAACAAGAATCGCCATGGCGAAAGTAGCCTTTAGCAAGATGAAAAACATTCTGACCAATAAAAAGATGTCAATTGAAACGAGAAAAAGAGTGTTGAGGGGATACATAGAGCCTGTTCTTTTGTATGGATGTGAAACTTGGACAATGGGCAGTCAAGCTGAAAAACATCTGATGGCTGCAGAAATGTGGTTTCTGAGGAAAATGCAAAGAATACCATGGACAGACAGAAAAACCAATGACCAAGTACTACAGGAGACAAATGAACATCGTAAACTGATTAGAGAAATTAGACGTAGACAGTCAAAAAATTTTGGACATGTTATGAGAAGAAATGGATTGGAGAACTTGGTGACAACTGGCAAGATCGAAGGGAACAGACCAAGAGGAAGACCGAGAGGAAAATAAATGGATGGCTTGGCCACATGGCATGGACGAGACAGGAACACTGAGCTGATCCACGACACTGGTGATCGAGTGAAATGGCGAGTCATGACCGCCCACGCTTTCCGGCATGGCACATAATTGATTGATTAATTGTGATGAAATTCATAATTTTAAATGTATTACAGCGTAGCCAGACAATCAGCGCTCAATGTTGAATATTTTCACGGGATTGGCCTTATGCCGCCAACTCCCCGCGTTGTTTTAAACTAGGACTGTTCAGAGGTGTCTCAAAATGTGGGTTATTTCATGAAACCTGATTAATATATATGTTGTTTTTTTTTAAACATCTTACCACTTATCGCTAACATTGAAATGTGTGAATATTTTTCAATGGGATTGAATGTGAAATTGTGTATACTATTACAAATTCCGAAAAAAGGACAGTGCATGCATTGGGTTGAGTAAAGGAAGTGTCTATTCGCAGGGCCCTGCGATTAAACAAAGCGTCTATTCGCAGGGCACGGCCGGCCCTGCGAATAAACAAAGCGTCTATTCGTAGGACCCTGCGAATAAACAAAGCGTCTATTTGTAGGGCCCTGCGAATAAACGCTTTGTTTATTCGTAGGGCCCTGCGAATAAACGCTTTGTTTATTCGCAGGGCCCTGCGAATAAACTCTCCCTTGAGTAAGCGGTAATTTCGTCGATGGGTGCAAGAATCTGGAATTAAACCACCACGCAATAACCAAACGGTAGGTAGAAAGATTATTGTAGACAGCTTTAACAAAGATGTCATAAGGCGAGCTATTATAAAAATGCTTTAAAAAGTCGCTAAAAATTCGACAGGGTCGACTTCATTGCACCGGGTTCTATCCCATATGGCTCGATCTCTTTCCGCAGTGCTTGACCACTTCGCCACGGAGCCTCCTAAAATTAAAAACATTTAGGATTTAATATCTAGGATTATCCAGCATTATAAAAATGCTGGATGCCAAAGAAACAGTGACTGTAAGAAAACTTAGGGTTTGGTTGAGAAAGAACAATAACATAGAGCTATCCAAAACAACTTTGTGGAAAATTATAAGGACATTATCTTCCCTTTTTGAAAGTACAAGGGTGGTAGAAATATTCTTTGCGAGCAACCGCATTTGGGAGCCTTGAGAAGCAAATACCTACGTGAAATAAGGGCAATGCGCAAAGAAAATTATGACATAGTGTATTTGGATGAGACGTGGATCAATGCGCACCACACAAGTGAAAAGGAATGGCAATCAATGGATGGAAAGATAAAGCGTTATGTGCCCAGTAGTAAAGGACAGCGTTTGGTCATAGCCTATGCTGGTAGTACTCATAATGGCTTACTACAGAATGCTGGGCTCATGTTCGTATCAAAGCATACAGACAATAGGGATTATCATAATGAGATCAATGGTAATGTAATTAGAGATTGGCTCGAGAATACAGTACTTCCATCTCTTGATAGACCGTCTTGTCTAATCATGGACAAAGCATCATATCAGAATGTTGTTGCCCAAGAAGACAAAATACCTACGGTACCGAGCACAAAGGAAGCAATAAAGATATGGCTCCAAAGGGAAAATATACCATTTCCAGAAACATATTTCAAGCTACAGTAAAACAGGCGCAAAAAAAGCAAGACATTTCAAATCGACAAGTTGATAGAAGAGCATGGTGTAGCAGAATGAATATCATATCAGCATTAGCTTAGGGGTGCAAGACTACAGCACGCTTGAGCATCGATATAGAACAGTAAGAAAGATGCTCAAGTCGTGACGTAGCTTGTTGTTGGGTGGTTACCACCAAGAACGAGAGAAGAGAAGACAACATCATAATATATTCTGTACTTGGATTTTGTATAGACCATCATGTATAAATAAAGCCTGTTTGAAACAACACAGCAGAACTTGTTGATCCTCTGTATACACGCATTGTAACAGATGGAGAAATGGCGCCGCATACAGGATTCGATTTTTTACTTGAAGGTCGCCAGTGAACAACGTGAAGTATGAAAGTCAACATGCCGCATGCTAAAGTGGACTAACCAAATTGTTGAGGTATGAACGATATTTTAGACATTCATTAAATAAAAGAAAAAAAAGTTCAAAATCGGACCAACTATAATTGAATCAAGGTCAAAAATGTTTTCAGACTACCTAAAGTAAACTTACACACATCAAGATTTTTGAATAGAGCCATCTACATAATATGAGTGCCTTTGACTGTGGAAATTTATCAAGCTGGTTTTCGTCAGAAATACTTGAAGCAACGTGATGTTTGTCGAATTGATGTGAAGTTTGACTTGCATTATTTCAGCCGTTAAGTAACCTTGTGTTGAAGGTCACACACTTACATACTAGCGAATTCAATAGAGAATTGGTTTAAAGGAGTTGTTTCCTTTTGTTATGTTCATTTAATATTGACTTTGAGAACCTGAAGAAAAATGAGAGCTTATTTTGAGTCAACCATATTGCTCCTTCAATTGGAAATCACGAGAAAACACAGTTGCATTCGCTCATTCTGAATTCTAACAAGTCAAAATGTTTTCAACAAAAGCGAATATTTTAACAGAGTGTCAACCTGCTGAAGAGAAAACCCAAATCTAGTCGCTTTATCGCTAGACCAGTTTTCAAGACGTCGCCTGAAGTGTCCTGTTTAGGGTGAAGAGAATGCTCAAGTCTGGTAGGGGCTCAACCAGGGGCTGAAAGTGAAAGAAAAGTAACGAAACCTGAGACGCTAGAAGAAGGAAGTCACTGAAGTCGCGTTTGGATGGCTACTAAATTATACGAACTCCAGACGTTTGAGAATACATGAACCGTGACAAGGGATATTTTTAAAGAACGTACGTGAATCCACGCTTCTCTTGAATCAAGGAAAGACATGCTCGACGGTAATTAATTTAAGTATAACTGCTATGAGAACATTTTTAATGTGATTTAAATATTTAAATAAGATCATTTAGATAAATTGTTATAAATGTGAATTTGCTTGTATAAGTGTATAGCGAAATATTTCAGCATGGCAGAAGAAGGTTCACTGACACAAGTTTTGACTGGGGTAGGAACGGTAATAGGTAAACTCAACACAGTAATGAAACAACAAGGAATGGCAGCTGAAATTGTTAAATTTAGCGGACAAGCAAAAGATTTTAAGAAGTGGATAACTTCAATAGAGAAATATGCATATTTGGTGTCAGCATCAGATGAAGAGAAAATGAAACTTGCTTATCAGGCAGCAACAGAACCGGTTTCTGATCATATCAGAAGAAAATTAGAGGCTAGGGTAGATGCGACATGGGAGCAATTCAAGAACGATTTAGCTCATAAATACGCTGAAATAACGGACCCACAACATGCGTTTTCGGTGTTGAGACAGACCAAACAAAACACGGGAGAGACTGTACAATTATTCAGCGATAGGTTTATTAACCTGGCTGAAGAAGCATTCTTAGGACAGAACGTACGAGGAGAAGAGGTGGAGCGGATGTTGGTCGGGATTTTTGTAGATGGTATAAAGTCAGATGGACTGAAATTTAAGCTGATGAGGGAAAATCCTGAGAGATTATCACAAGCTGTAGATATAGCAGTACAAGAGGAGAACTTGAGACGTAGATTTAGGTTGAGAGTAGGACGAGAAATAGGTACCAGTCGAGAAGATAGGATTGAAGAGCCTATGGAGATAGGACAAACAAGGTTTGGATGGAATAGGAGAGGAAGTATACAGACATTACAAGGTAGTAATAGAAATGCTTATGATGAAAGAAGACAAATGAGATATCCTACAAGTGAGACGGTAGGTAACACAAATAACACAAATATAGTCTGTTGGTCTTGTGGTCAACGTGGACACATTTTTCGCTTTTGTGGTAACAGGCGTGTCCAGTCGAATACACAAAGTAGAAATGGCAATAGCAGATTAAATAGGAATGTTGAAGATAGACACAGAAGTTTTAAAAGTACAAGAACGCAGGAAAACCGGCGCCCTACCTATTAAATAGGACCTGTGGTAGGAGGGAAAATAACAAGGTCCCAAGATTTAAAGAATATTTTAATAACAGGTATAGCAGGACGAGTAGGGAATGCTCTCAATTAGATGAAATCAAACAGTTCACAGTGAATAAAACAGATCCCAGTTCATGTATAATAGAAATAGGGAAGTATAGAGTTCGTACATTAATTGATTCGGGAGCTCAGGTTAGTGTGATCAAAGAAAGTTTTTTATACAAAATAATGAGAAATTGCAAAATATTCAGAAGTCATAATAATCTTCACTCTGTTACAGGACAGAATTTACAAGTAATTGGACAAACAATAATGAATTTTAAGTTAGGAGGGATCAACGTAAGACATCTTTTTCATATAGTGAAAGATTTAAATAGAAACATGCTTATAGGAAGAGATTTTCTAATAAAAAATGGTGTAAGACTTATGTTTGATCTACATAAATTAAAATTCAAGGACGTGTATGTAGATTTAGAAGAAGACATGCACATTTCATCACTGGTTAGAGTTAAAATGTCTACGACGTTAAAACCACAGACGCTTAATTTGATACAGGCAAAGGTAAAAAGAAATCCGTACTATGAAGTAGGACACACAGTTAGAATCACTGAATTGCAAAGGGAGGTAATTGATTAGCCTGGTCTAGAAGTTCCGGGTGGAATAATATCATTAGATAAACACTTAACTTTTCTAGTAATGATTATTAACAACACAGGTAGAGAAATTAAATTATACAGAGGATGTGTAATAGCCAAAGTAGATCATAACATTACTGACATATTAGCAACAGATAGAGTAGAAATGCCGGGAATAAATTATTCAGAAACTCCTAGTGAAAGAATTAATAACAGACGCGGACGCGAAAGAAAAGGGAACGTGCAGAAGGATGAATTGATCCATCCATTCAGAAGACATACAGCCCAAATACATTCACTAGACAAAATAACAAGAGAGCAAGAATTGTTGGCACAGTTAAAAACTCCACCAGAAAATAAGAAAGTATTAGAACAACTTATAAAAGAGAATCAGGATGTATTTGCAATTAATGATTTAGAATTGGGAAGGACAAAAACAGTTACGATGGAAATAGATACTGGAGATCACCCACCAATTAGTTTGAAACCGTATAGAACACCCTTAAGGAATAGAGAAATTGTCGAAAAAGCAATAGAAGACATGCTGAAAGCAGGAATAATAACAAGATCAAAGTCGGAATGGTCATCTCCGATCGTCATCGTGACCAAAGCTGATGGTTCACATCGATTCTGTTGCGACTACCGGGCGTTGAACAAAATCACTAAGAATCTAGCGTACCCATTGCCGGTGATTGACGATATTTTAGGTTTACTTAATGGGTCTACCTTCTTTACCACGTTAGATGCAAGATCAGGATTTTGGTGCATACCTTTGTCCCCAGACGCCCAGAAAAAGAGTGCTTTTTGTATACACGCAGGTTCTTACGAATTCTTACGAATGCCTTTTGGAGTTCGTACAGCGCCCTCTTATTATATGCTATTAATTAATCAAGTATTAGAGGGTATGCAAAAGTTTGCACTGGCATACATAGATGACATTTTAATTTATACAGCAGGGGATGTAGATTATCACTTAAAACATGTAAAATTAGTATTCGACAGATTAAGAATACATGATGTCAAACTGAAGCTCAGTAAATGCGAATTTTTAAAAACAGAAACAAAGTATTTGGGGTATATTATTAATAGAGACGGAATTAAACCAGACCAAGATAAGGTTAAAAGTATTAGAGAATTATCTCCTCCAACTAACGTAAAAGAAGTTCGTGCGTTTATTGGAACCTGTGGGTATTATCGGCGTTTCATTCCAGGGTTCTCAAAAATAGCAGAGCCTATTACTAACTTAACTGGCAAATACGCTAGATTTAAGTGGGATGATGAATGTCAGAAAGCGTTCGAGTTTTTAAAAAATAGCTTAACAATAGTGCCACTATTGACATATCCAGATTTGAATAAACAGTTAATATTATATACAGATGCTTCAGATAATGCTATAGGAGCGTGTTTGGTTCAACCATATGAAGGAAAAGAATCTGGAATACCAGGGGTTAAAAATGAAAGGCCAATCTATTTCTTGTCTCATAAACTTAGCAGGTCTCAGCGGAAATGGTCTACTATTGAGAAGGAGGCTTATGTTATTCATTATGCTCTTCAGAAACTTAACTACTATCTACATAACGCAGATTTCATCATTAGAACTGACCACATGCCTTTAAAATCTTTGTTAGAAGCTCCAGTGCAGAACAGGAAAATACAGACATGGGCGTTGAATCTACAAGGATACAATACAAGAATAGAATACATACCAGATAGGAACAACACATGCGCTGATTTATTGTCTAGAATCCCATATCCACAGTCATCAGGAAACACGGAAGACGAAGGTGAACCGGAGATAGACGACCGAAACTGGCAAGTAAATATATTAGATTCTGCCATAATAAATAGAGAAGATTTTGAGAGTTTACCGTCAGATCAAGAGTCTGAACCTAGAGCGGAAGACCCACATTTAGCACAATTTAATATGAAAGAAGAACAAGAAATAGATCCAAAAGTCTTAGAAATAAAACAGAAATTAAAAGAAACGGATGAGAATAAATATAAGAAGAATTATTTAGTTTTGCAAGAGGATGAACAGTTATATTACATGAGTGAAAGAAACAAACAGCTAAGGAAATATATTCCAAAACATTTGGAAAATGAAGTTTTAAAAGCATATCATGATGAGAATGGTCATCTCGGTCGTGATAAATTAGTGAAAGCACTTACGAATAAATATTATTGGCCGAATTTATTTAAAACTGCTTGTAAATATGTCGATACATGTGAAAGATGCAGATTAAGGAATATGAAAACAATTAAGTGTCCCTTACAAGATACAGATATTCCTCAGTTTCCAATGCAAAAAGTTAGTTTAGATATATTAGGTCCTCACCCTAGAACATTATCAGGGAACGTATATCTAATTCATATGGTGGACGTCTACAGTCTTTAGCCGGAAGTTTATGCAATCCCAGATAAGAGCGCAGATACTATCATTAATATTTTTTTACAGGAATTCGTACCAAGATTTAGTTGCCCACAGATTGTACTCACGGATAATGGTAAAGAATTTGTGAATAAGAAATTCGAAAAGTTATTAAAAGATTTGAATATAAAACATATAAAGACCTCATACTATAGACCTTCTTCAAATGCTAAGAACGAAAGACAACATAGAACATTGTACGATATTATAGCAAAGATTGTCGATGAACATGAAAAAGATTGGGATCTATTCCTAGGACCTGCGCTTAGTGCTATACGCACAAATCAAAATGAGAGCACAGGGTTTTCACCATTTTATTTATTACACGGGAGAGAGCCAATACTACCCATAGATAATCTGTTAAAACCAAGACGTAAATATATGGGGGAAGACTTTCAAGAGGTCATCATACAAGAAATGCATAAAGCACATGTAAGATTAATGAATAACATAATTAAAGCTAGAGAAAGACAGAAAAAGTACAGAAACGTGAATACAAAATTACAGGAATTCAAAGTAGGTGATAGAGTTTATTATAAGAAGCATAGAAGGAACTCTAAGTTTGATGCTCGTTGGGTTCCAGGTTATTACATTTTAGAAAAGCTGGGAAATGTATCGTACAGTATAAAGAACCAGATCACGGGACATATAGCAAGGGCACACGTAGAGCACTTAAGAAGAGATAATGATGATAAGGGAAATAATAATTATAATAATAATTATTATTCAGACACCGGATACTTAGATGAACAAGTCGTCAGAAGAGCTACAATACCCCCAGATTTTAGAAAAGATTGAGCACAAAGTCAATTAATAACAACTCCAGTTTGTGATGATACTCAAGAACAGACAATACCGAAAACGATAGAAGAAAAAAATATGAATGAGAGTCATTATGATAGCATAGAATCTATGGAAGAAGAGATAGGTGCTCCATTAAAAAATACTAGACAAGCAACGAAAAGGAGAATAGAGAGACAGAGAGAAAGAGAAGTGAAAAGACAGAGAAGAATTAGGGAAAATTCATCAAGCGACGAATTTATACCCCTATTAGAAAGGTCGTTAAGAAACAATGATAAAAAAATTAGATTGGATATAGAAAGAAAAAGATTGGCAGCTGCTAGTAATAGATATACAGATGAAGAAGAAATGGATGAAAATTCAGAATCAAATAGTAGTATGGAAGAAAGTAATACTTTATACGAAGAAGAAGATATTGATGTGGAGATAGCACTTATTCAACGGAACTTGGAGTTACTGAAGAAATGGAAACATAGGAAATAAATTGATAGAAAATACTGCAGATAGCAAGATATAAATTTCATGATTTAAAAAGGAAAATGATACTTGAGGATGTATATGACACATTTGTTATGGAAAAGGGTTCTATTGATACTTATAATGAGTTGTCTTGAAGAATAGACATAATTAGGTATTAAGATAACTAATATGGATGTAAATTCGAGTGAGGTATATTTTTTTACTGTAATTTTATTGCCAGTTGATTTTATGGTTTGACTTCTTGAGTTTTCTTAGATAGATAAATAAGTTAGTTATTGTTAGTCCATAAAAGAGACTAACAATATATAGGATGTATGTTATATTATTTTAAAATATGTTTTTCTTTGAATGAGTTAAATTTAATTGATATGAGGGGAAACATAAATGATGTATAAAAACTTGGGGGGGGGGGGGGTGGGGGTATGATGTCCTGTTGTGATTTTATTTCGCTTAACTCACAATTTAAGTGAATTGTCTTGTATGTTGAATGGTTATTACCTTGTTTATATATATGTTAGAAATTAGTTAAGTTAGTTAGTTAGTTAGTTAGTCGACAGATCATCCTCGTTGCACATCGAACCATTCAGTCCATAAGTGCTCGGATCCCCTCCTCAGCAAATCCCGCAGCGTGTAGCGGCTAACGACGCCAGTTCTGTGTTGGTTTATCAATCTTCTTTGGCTTCCTGCGTAGTCTTGTTTGGCCACCCCTCTTTTAATTTGCTGCTCTCGCAGTCTGGCCATTGTTGTAGATTCACAGTCATCACTTGGTTCTCGCAAAAGTCTCACATCACGTAGAGCATTCAGAATGTCAGCCTGGTCCATGGCGCGTCCGCCCTCCACAGTAGCCTCACCTGCGAGCTTGTCTGCCCACTCATTTCCTTGTACTCCCGCATGCCCTGGCACGAAGATGAAACTAATCTTTGCCAGCCGAGACCGCTTCAGAGGCAGCAACCATTCTCTTCGGATCGACCCCTCCTCTATCCTCTTGATCATGTTCATTGAGTCACTAAGGAAACAAGCCCTGGTGAATGTCTGTGTCTCGAGCCATGTTATTGCTTTACTTACTGCCATGACTTCCATGGTCAGGCTACTTGTGGTTTCAGTGAAAGCACCAGAGTCCTCCTTCACAATTCTCCCTCCGGCCCGAGCTGTAAAGGCCCATAAGCTTCTCACATGTCGGACGACCGACCCATCTGTGTAGATGACCGCGTCACCGTCTAGCGAATTCTCGAAAATCAACGCTTGTACTTCAGCCTCAACAGCTGCCGGATTTTCTTGTCTGCATTTTCTATCTAGTTGGATGCAAACTGAAAAGGATGTGCAGAAGTCTGTTGGCACTTGCACCCACTCCTCGCCAGGTTCTAAGTCCTCAAGTGAACACACCTGTTGAAGAATGTCTTCGGCTTGACCCATCTACGACCGTCCTCTTTTTAACCTGCTGCCCTTCACCTTCCTAATTTCACTATGCAGTGGATGTTGTGTGTTTGCGTTAATTCTGAGGTAGGCGCGTGCCCTGCAAACTTGTATTCTCTCTTCAATGGTTGGAAAATCAAGAAGGTAGCGCATCACCCTGCATGCTGTATCTCTTGTACATCCAAGAATAATGCGCATAGCTTCATTCTGTATCCTTTCCATCCTTTCTATCTGCTTATGGCTGAGAGTCAAGATTGCCATTGCATACTCCAAAACAGACATGACCAGCCCCTCGTACAGAAGACATAGATGGCGCTGCTCACAGTTTGCTGCCGCCATCACCCGCATCGCTGCCAAACCCCGCTTGGCCTTTGTTATCACCTGGTCTATGTGCACATTATAAGCAAGGCTTCGATCAAACCGTATCACCGGGTAATTCATTGCCTGCGTTCTTTCAACCGTCTCTGAACACAGCATTACAGTTGGTGTTGGATTGTTGACAATATGATTATTCAACGAGAACCAAGTCACTGTTGCCTTTGTTGGGTTGACCATTGCCCCAGCTTCATCACATCAAGTACTTATTCGATTGAGTTCGGTTTGTAGTTCCCCAGCAACCTCCTCTCTATCCTTACCCTGACGATACACTAAAACATCATCGGCATATGACAATGTCCTGCCAGGTCCAGTGATCTGCTCACTGGTGATTCTCACTGTGTAGGCGTTGAACAGTACCGGAGATAATGGTGATCCCTGTGGTAGGCCAGGATATATTGTTGTTGGTTCCGAAGTCCAACTGCCACATCTAAAAACTACTTTCCGTTGGAAGAGGGCTGCAGCGATCCAACTAAGGAGGAAAGGACTTACGTTTAGTTCAAGAAGCTGAAACATTAAAAAATCCAGTGGTACTCTGTTGTATGCGTCCTCAAGATCAATCGCTGCAGCAACGGTTTCAGTGCCTGAGTGGAAACCTTCATAGACATCATGGGCAAAGACTGCTGCATTGGTCCAGGTTTCTCTTTTTGGACGGTACCCACCCAGGGTAGGTGGGAAAACACCTTGCCTCTCTAGTTGGCTTGATATTTTCCTGGCAATTACCTTCTCCAGCAGCTTGCCTATTGTATTCTGCATGGTTATAATTCGATATCCCTGAATTTTTTTGTGGTCTTTGTCAGGCTTCCGCAAGGGAATCAGATAGCTGTGTAACCATTCCTCCTTGATGCTAGCACTCCCTATACTGTTGTTGTACATGTCTGCTAGTTTCTCTAGCTCATTGTCGGTACACCTATTTATGTCGTCGTATCTTATGCCATCAGGACCTGGAGCACTGTTTTTTGATCGTCGAAGCACAGCCTTGATTTCTTTCACTGTCACTGTGTCTTCATCCGAAGTGTTCTGGGCCTTGCATCTGTCTGAGGTGACCTCCTTGGCCAGAGTTCGACCTCCCATGTCTGTCTGGTTGCTCTGCTCAAGGTAGCGTTCAAAGAGGGCTTTGCCCTTGTCCTCGTCAGTCCTCTGCCAGATGAGGTCAGCACCTTGGAAGTCAGAAATGCTCTTATTCTTGACTACACCACTCATGCTTTTATGTAGTCGCCAGAACAATTTCAGTGACTTGTCTGTGCTTACTCTTTGACACACCTCTGCCCATTTTTCGCTTTTAACCACCGTGACCAGTTTTTTGAAATAGCTTACTTTTGTGTGCATCTCTCTTTCTAAGTGCAAGCAGGGACTAGGATGACCAGCTCTGTTCTTCTTGGCATTTTGCCATCTCCTTACAGCACTACGCTTATCCACTCAAGCCTTCTCTACCTCGAAACTCCACCACGGTGGCTGCTCCCAGCTTTATTTCCTGCCCTGAAACGTTCTGCGCTTGTCACGTCTTATTTTACTCACCACATCTTGCCCTGTACTGTCATACTGGAACGTCTGTACCTTTAGCTTGTGCTGCCTGGTTCTGCCTTTCTCCACCAATATGCTGCAAGGGTGGTGGTCGCTGCCATGGTGTCCTAGGACACCCCATCTACACACTGTAGTGAGTAAAGGTGAAACTAGCGCCAGATCAATAGCACTGTCCTCATCGCCTGGACGGCTTGCTGTCCTGGTGACACAGCCACTGTTGATACAAACCAGGTCGATGGTTTCCAGTGCAGTCTCGAGCTCCTCCTCTTGTGTATTGGAAAAAGTGTTTCCCCATGATCTGCCTTTAGCGTTGAAGTCACCACAGAAAATAACATTTCTCTCGTGGCCTAATATGCCACTTAAGCACTGCCACTTCTGTGCGTCCACACTCGCATTGCGGGCATAAACATTAACCACCACGAATGGTATACTGGAATGAACTCTCAACGCCTGTATTTGTATATCGTCACTGTCCCAATTGGACATGTCTAGCTCTGACGCCACCATGCTGTCGCGAACGAGAATCGCCATTCCCAGATGTCGTCTGTTGTAGAAACATTTGAAGCCAGCAATTCGGAGTGGCTGATCGCCCAGTCTCGTCTCCTGGAGTGCTACAATGTCGTTCCTGTAAACTAGGGTTTCTAAAATAGAGCCCCGTTGTTTTACACTGGCACAGTTCCAATATAGAATACGGATGTTCCTGAGTCCTAGACGGTGACACTTGAGTCTAAAACGTCTCAAACCACAGCGCTTACCTTGTTTCTTCCTCCCTGCGCGGCTGCCACGCCGCTTCGTTATGTTGACTGCTGAACCCTCGGAAAACACACGTTGTTCCGCCATGTTGAAAAAACGTAAACACAGACTGCTGAGAACCACACACGCTGCTGAAAATTCACTCAAGGAAGGCTTCGCTCGATGCACGAACTCCGTAGCACCCGCGCAGATCTTGAGTAGAAACTCCTGGTTTTACATCCTGGCACACCAATTACACGCAAGAGATGAATAAATCCATCCCCTACGCGAAAAAGTTAACGAACACAAAACAACACGACCGTCCGTCGCCATCTTGAAACCGGAAGTCCATTAGTTAAGTTAAGTTTAATTTACATGGTTTTGTCTAGAATAAAGGCAATACATGGGGCTTTATTTAGGACCCTTCGTTCAGAAAATAGTAATAAAATACTGAGGACTAGTAGAGAGACACATTATCTGTTCATGGGTATATTCTGTTGCTGTGATAATCAGCATAAAGAGGTTGATATGGCTATGAAGTATTAGAAACATATGCCGGGAATGGTTATGGGAAAGTTAAAATAGGAGCTGCATTAAAGTCAGCATTAATTGAAGATATATGGATTGGATACCATATTATGAGTAATGATATGATAGTTGCTTAATAGAGAATAGATAAAAAGGGGGCTGTGAATGGCAGCATATAAGGTTGGGTATATGGAATAGATAAACAAGGAGGCGTACCATGGGATGTGAGGGGAAAAATGTAGGAGCTGTGAAAAAACAGCGTTAATTAATTTAAAATGTTCATGGAATATGAACATTGGTTCATGGTTGAAGGTGAGATAAGTGAAATATAGACAAGGTTGTGGATGGCAATATATGGTAATATAAATGTTGAGTATAAAAAAAAAAAAAAAACTTAGATCAACTTAATTTATAGTGAACAGAGGTGTATTTCATAAGATATATTTTAAAAAACTTTTTACAAAAGTTTTTTCGTTGGCAAGAGAGGTAAATGTGATTGTGTTGACTATTTCCTTATACTTGGGTGCGCACCCCTTCTTTACTTTTTTTTCTGTCTATCCTGTGCTGTGTGAATGAGAAATTTCATAATGTCAAGTGTACGATAACGATTTATACGAGCCATTCTTATGATATATATTTTATAAAGAAACTGTGAAGAGCCAGAAACGAAGAAGAAATATAGCTTCATAGTGGTTTGCTATGTGGTACAATTAGAAGGAAATATTCACCTAAAATAGAGTTAGTTTGGGGCGGCTTAGAGAAATTATGGGAGGTAAGGAGAGAAGGTGTAGGATAAAGGGGTTAGGAGTTAAGACTTTTGAAGAAGAAAAGTCTTTTAAAAGACAGGGAGGTGTAGCAGAATGAATATCATATCAGTATTAGCTTAGGGGTGCAAGACTACAGCACGCTTGAGCATCGATATAGAACAGTAAGAAAGATGCTCAAGTCGTAACGTAGCTTGTTGTTGGGTGGTTACCACCAAGAACGAGAGAAGAGAAGACAACATAATAATATATTCTATACTTGGATTTTGTATCGACCATCATGTATAAATAAAGCCTGTTTGAAACAACACAGCAGAACTTGTTGATCCTCTGTATACACGCATTGTAACAATGGCCATAGGTGCTTGAGAGTATCATTCTCATTTAAACCCTATAGAACTTGTGTGGGCTAAAATTAAAGGACAGGTGGCAGCTGCCAATACAACATTCAAATTGTCTGACGTCAAGATACTAACCCACTCCGCTCTATTAAATATTGATAAAAGTTACTGGAAAAAACGTGAGGACCATGTGTTGAAAGAGGAAGAGGACTATTGGAGAAAGGATGGATTGAATTTTATGCAACCGAGAGCAATCATCAACCTACTGGAATTGTCGACACAGATTAAGGTCTGAGCAGATCGCAGACCTTAATCTACGTACACACTTACTGGGATATTTTGCTCCAACTATTCAGACGAATTGCAGGCCCTAAACATTACAGCATCAGCATAATGTCAATGGCAACAGTTTGTATTCCACAGTGATGAATTTTTAATTCCGCAAGCCCTCAGCGGTGACAAACAACTGTATTGAAAAAAAAAAAAACACACACACACACACTAAACGCTTTGAATACCAACAGAAGAGTAATATTGCGGTGGAAACTGACATATTGTGGCATAACAAGAAACGTGAGAGCAAACACGTTGTCAAATTAGGGGACAACACACGTGCATACGAATCAATCTATAAACTATAATGAAAAGAGGCCCAGCATCTTGGTCGTTAAGAAGAAAGCCCACTACAGAGACACTGATAACTATTTTCATAGTGCAAAACAGGTAATCATGTTCCGTCTCTGAACAGTAAACAGCAGAGTAGAAATCTTTCACGAAGATTCAAAGCGGGTCTGTCACCCATGTGTACGTGTGAACAAACTACACAGACAGCTGAACAGATCCTTAAAAATGGAAACATGATGACTAAATTGCGGTATCATTTCTGGTCACTCCATACGCACATTAACGCACAGCTAATTGGAAGCTTTCAGGAACTCAATATAAAAAGCTAACACGAATACTTGGTACACATTATTAACCAGCAGCTGAAGAAACAAGAAGGAAATGAAAAATAAGGTAAGAAATATATTCCTTCTACTTTCCTGTCAATTTACAAATTATTTACCCCATGCCTCTGTAAATTCTCTGTCTTTACTAATATTACACATTGCACCCCTCTCGGGATTCTCCGTGGTGAAGTGGTCAAGCCGTCTGACTCGGGCTCCGAAGGTTGTATGTTCGATTCCGGGCCGCGTCCTTCATTTCACGAGTGCATTTTTTCGGAGACTCCCGAGGGTCGTCGCTGGAGGTGCGGAGTTTGCGCTTTGTGCGACGCTTTCCGCGCTGCGGAAAGAAACTGAGCCATATAGGATAAAAACCCGGTGCAATGCAGCCGACCCTGTCGATTTTAAGCTACTTCTTTCATTGTACCCACTCCCATACGAATCCGGATACGCCTTGTGTGTCATCTGAATTGGCGGGGCCTCCATTACTGTAAACATAAATTTGTTAGCGAGAAATCACTAGTTCTTCAGAAAAACATCAAAGAAATGTCGTCGCTTTCGATGATTTAAGTTGTTTTTGGACCTATCAAAGACATATTCCTTGGGTGGGGGTAAATATAAGACGGCTGGAAAAATTTCATAACGATGCAACAGACAGTTTTCGAAATAGTTGATCCTGAATGAAGGCATTCTTTGCGGGACATACTATAGATGCCCCTTTATATAAAATGTCTTGCTTTTTTGCGCCTGTTTTACAAGGGACAACAACTGTAGCTTGAAATATGTTTCTGGAAATTGTATATTTTCCCTTTGGAGCCATATCTTTATTGCTTCCTTTGTGCTCGATGCCGTAGGTATTTTGTCTTCTTGGGCAACAACATTGTGATATGATGCATTGTCCATGATTAGACAAGACGGTCTATCAAGGGATGGAAGTACTGTATTCTCGAGCCAATCTCTAAATACATTACCATTCAAATCATTATGATAATCCCTATTGTCTGTATACTTTGATACGAACACGAGTCCAGCATTCTGTAGTAAGCCATTATGAGTACTACCAGCATAGGCTATGACCAAACACTGTCCTTTACTACTGGGCACATAACGCTTTATCTTTCCATCCATTGATTGCAATTCCTTTTCACTTGTGTGGTGCGCATTGATCCTCGTCTCATCCAAATACACTATGTCATAATTTTCTTTGCACATTTCCCTTATTTCACGTAGGTATCTGCTTCTCAAGGCTCCTAAATGCGGTTGCTCGCAAAGAATATTTCTACCACCCTTGTACTTTCAAAAAGTGAAGATAATGTCCTTATAATTTTCCACAAAGTTGTTTTGGATAGCTCTATGTTATTGTTCTTTCTCAACCAAACCCTAAGTTTTCTTACAGTCACTGTTTCTTTGGCATCCAGCATTTTTATAATGCTGGATAATCCTGGATATTAAATCCAAAATTTTTATAATTTTAGGAGGCTCCGTGGCGAAGTGGTCACGCCTTTTGACTTGGGCTCCAAAGGTCGTGGGTTCGATTCCGGGCCACATCCTTCGGTTCACGAGTTAAATTTTTCGGAGACTTCTGTGGGTCGTCGCTAGAGCTGCGGAGTTCGTGCTTTGTGCTATGCTTTCCGCGCTGCGGAAAGAGACCGAGCCAAATGGGATAGAACCCGGTGCAATGAAGTCGACCCTGTCGAATTTTAAGCGACCTTTTAAAGCATTTTTATAATAGCTCGCCTTATGACATCTTTGTCAAAGCTGTCTACAATAATCTTTCTACCTGCCGTTTGGTTATTGCGTGGTGATTTAATTCCAGATTCTTGCACCCATCGACGAAATTACCGTTTACTCAAACCCAATGCATGCACTGTTCTTTTTTCGGAATTTGTAATAGTATACACAATTTCGCATTCAATCCCATTGAAAAATATTCACACATTTCAATGTTAGCGATAAGTGGTAAGATGTTTTTAAAAAAACAACATATATATTAATCAGGTTTCATGAAATAACCCACATTTTGAGACACCTCTGAACAGTCCTAGTTTAAAACAACGCGGGGAGTTGGCGGCATAAGGCCAATCCCGTGAAAATGTTCAACATTGAGCGCTGATTGTCTGGCTACACTGTAATACATGTAAAATTATGAATTTCATCTCAGACTCGTAAATTATATACCGCGTATAAACAAACTTTGAAATCTGCTGTAAAATCTCCAGAACAAAAAATTTTTTGTTGGGTGGACATAATGATAAGGTTATATACTAAATCTAATAATTTTCCCTCAGTTGGTTACTGAGATATGGATGTTTATATTGAGGCAAACAAATGTGGACATACTATAGTAGTTTGCTTTGTAACTTGGATAGACAGTGGGTGAAGACTGCATTGCTAGATATTGTAAAGGAACATAAAACATCCTTCAAAAGTTCACTGGAGATGTGTTTATGACTGACATAGAAGAACATAGTTTCTGTGTGTTACTGGAGCCCACGAGGGATTCAAAAAGGGAATCAAAGAATAGCAACAATGTAACCTACATTCATGTTGTAAGAGGTGACAAATGAAGGTAGGTATGAAACTGTTTACTTCATTCTGTAGAAACATTTTAGCAAATTATGAACAAGTCTACGAGGGGCTTGGCATGTGTTGGTTGATGGCCTATGTTTCATAGGGGGATGAAAGGCAGAAGATAGATGATCATGTCTCTCCACAGCTCCAGAAGATAGATGATCATGTCTCCCCACAGCTCCAGAAGATAAATGATCATGTCTCCCCACGGCCCCAGGTCTGTCAGAGAACCGTATAAGTTTAGTTGTTGTCTTGCTCAGACAAGAAATGAAAGCTTGCTGTCTGTCACTTTCAGAAAGTTTGTGTGCGTGTCTGTATGTCTGTTTGTCCAAGCTATCTCTCCCTTTCTCTTCTATCCCTGTCTCTTTCTCTGTCTCTGTGTGAGTCAGTCAGTCTCCCATTAGCTATAATACATAGAAATATCACTTTGTGGAAAACTCTCATGACCATTGATATAGCATGAGAAATAATGTAGAGAGGTCAAGTAATCCTTGCAACCTTAGTCAGACTGCAGACACAGTTTGTGGATCCTGGCAACCTTAGCCAGACTGCAGACACAGTATGTGGATCCTGGCAACCTTAGCCAGACTGCAGACACAGTTTGTGGAACCTGGCAACCTTAGCCAGACTGCAGACACAGTATGTGGATCCGAACAACCTTAGCCAGACTGCAGACACAGTTTGTGGATCATGGCAACTTTAGCCAGACTGCAGGCACAGTATGTGGATCCGAACAACCTTAGCCAGACTGCAGACACAGTATGTGGATCCTGGCAACTTTAGCCAGACTGCAGACACAGTATGTGGATCATGGCAACCTTAGCCAGACTGCAGACACAGTATGTGGATCCTGGCAACCTTAGCCAGACTGCAGACACAGTATGTGGATCCGAACAACCTTAGCCAGACTGCAGACACAGTTTGTGGATCCTGGCAACCTTAGCCAGACTGCAGACACAGTATGTGGATCATGGCAACCTTAGCCAGACTGCAGACACAGTTTGTGGATCCTGGCAACCTTAGCCAGACTGCAGACACAGTATGTGGATCCTGGCAACCTTAGCGAGACTGCAGACACAGTTTGTGGATCCTGGCAACCTTAGCCAGACTGCAGACACAGTATGTGGAACCTGGCAACCTTAGCTAGACTGCAGACACAGTATGTGGATCCTGGCAACTTTAGCCAGACTGCAGACACAGTATGTGGATCCTGGCAACCTTAGCCAGACTGCAGACACAGTTTGTGGATCCTGGCAACCTTAGCCAGACTGCAGACACAGTATGTGGATCCTGGCAACCTTAGCCAGACTGCAGACACAGTATGTGGATCCGAACAACCTTAGCCAGACTGCAGACACAGTATGTGGATCATGGCAACCTTAGCCAGACTGCAGACACAGTATGTGGATCATGGCAACCTTAGCCAGACTGCAGACACAGTATGTGGATCCTGGCAACCTTAGCGAGACTGCAGACACAGTTTGTGGATCCTGGCAACCTTAGCCAGACTGCAGACACAGTATGTGGAACCTGGCAACCTTAGCTAGACTGCAGACACAGTATGTGGATCCTGGCAACTTTAGCCAGACTGCAGACACAGTATGTGGATCCTGGCAACCTTAGCCAGACTGCAGACACAGTATGTGGATCCTGGCAACCTTAGCTAGACTGCAGACACAGTATGTGGAACCTGGCAACCTTAGCCAGACTGCAGACACAGTATGTGGATCCTGGCAACCTTAGCCAGACTGCAGACACAGTTTGTGGATCCTGGCAACCTTAGCCAGACTGCAGACACAGTTTGTGGATCCTGGCAACCTTAGCCAGACTGCAGACACAGTATGTGGATCCTGGCAACCTTAGCCAGACTGCGGACACAGTTTGTGGATCCTGGCAACCTTAGCCAGACTGCAGACACAGTATGTGGATCCTGGCAACCTTAGCCAGACTGCGGACACAGTTTGTGGATCCTGGCAACCTTAGCCAGACTGCAGACACAGTATGTGGATCCTGGCAACCTTAGCCAGACTGCAGACACAGTTTGTGGATCCTGGCAACCTTAGCCAGACTGCAGACACAATATGAGGATCCTGGCAACCTTAGCCAGACTGCAGACACAGTATGTGGATCCTGGCAACCTTAGCCAGACTGCAGACACAGTATGTGGATCCTGGCAACCGTAGCCAGACTGCAGACACAGTTTGTGGATCCTGGCAACCTTAGCCAGACTGCAGACACAGTATGAGGATCCTGGCAACCTTAGCCAGACTGCAGACACAGTATGTGGATCCTGGCAACCTTAGCCAGACTGAAGACACAGTATGTGGATCCTGGCAACCTTAGCTAGACTGCAGACACAGTATGTGGATCCTGGCAACCTTAGCCAGACTGCAGACACAGTATGTAGATTTGAGACATCACGTAGAGGTGCTCCAAGGTCTTGTCCAGTGTTGGTCCTGGTCTTGTGACCTCAAGAGTGTCCATCCGTGTGAATTGACTTTTCATGCTCTCTTGTTATCTGTCTCATATTTCATGAGTTTCACCCACTATGATAATACCTCAGTTTGTCCTTATATTCATTTCAGTGTGCTTTTCACAACAAATGACTAAAAGTTACTAAAATATGCCGAGACGTCTGCTAGTTACTTGAGTAAACCACAATTATGTAAGCAGAAAGACGTGATATTCTATTTAAAACTACTGTAGTGTCATTGCAATATGTGACAATGTGTTTTGTTTATTTCGGATGAAAGGATTCGTTGTGCCACTTCATTATATATTGAACTTCTTTCTTTAGTATTCACCTGACAAGATACAGCGAAATATGCCAGGCAATGAATTGTGCAAAAGATTATTTGTGTCTTCTTTATTCAAATTCAAATATACATGTTTGCCCCTAGTCGCTGATGCTCTCCGTCCATCCATCATGTGCCATGCCGGTAAGAGTGGGCGGTCATGTTCTGCCATCTCACTCGATCACCAGAGTCGTGGATCAGCTCTGTGATCCTGTCTCGACCATTCCACGTGGCCAAGCCATCCGGGTATTTGCTTCTAGGTCTTCCCCTTGGTCTCTTCCCCTCGATCTTGCCAGTTGTCACCAAGTTCTCCAATTCATTTCTTCTCATAACATGCCCAAAAATTTTTGACTGTCTACGTCTAATGACTCTAATCAGTTTACGATCTTCATTTGTTTCTTGAAGGGCTTGTTCATTGGTTTTTCTGTCTGTCCATGGTATTCTTTGCATTTTTCTCAGAAACCACATTTCCACAGCCATTAGCTGTTTTTCAGCTTGACTACTTATTGTCCACGCTTCACATCCATACAAAAGTATAGGTTGTATGTAGCACCTCAACACTCTTTTTCTCGTTTCAATGCTCTCATTGTCACGCAAATACTTTAGAGCCTCTTAGAACCTCTTATATTCCTGGCAGTTAGTTTTCAGATTTAATTTATATAAGCTTTTATGTCCATTAGGTTTTCCAGTGACTCCCCCAGAGTTTATGCTTAGAAATAGATCAGTGAAAGAAAGACGGAAGCTAGTAACTCCAGCGATTATAGAATCATCGGATGGATCAGACTTCGAGTGGACGCCTGCCCTGGAGAAGCCAAAGAGACCTCAAGGTAAACACAGTTGTTGCCATGTTAGTCAGCTGCTCATGGCAATCTTGTTGAAGCTCTATGTATTATTGCCTCTTATATGTGATTTGAGTTTGTAATATCTACCTGAGTTTCTTGACTAGTTTACCCAGCACCAGAGTTGTCCCAGTTCTTTTATTCTCTAGGCAGCAAACTCTTGTGTGTGTGTGTGTGTGTGGGGGGGGGGGGGAGGGGGGGAGAGAGAATTAAACATAAATGTTTTTTTTGCAAGTGCTTGAGCATCTTCTTATAGTCCATGCCATCTGATATCACCATGCCTGTCCACAGCCTTCTGTCTTGTGTACTGTCAATCATTTCTGATGCCTATGTCTCTCTATGCCATGCTGTTAAACTTGTCCAGCATCTTGTCTCTCTGTTTCCCCCTGCTTCTCCTCTCCTCCATCTTTCTCATCACAACCTACTCCAACTTTTCCCTTGTCATAACGCCTCCAAAGAATGTGGACTGTTTACTTCTGATGTGAGTAATTAGTTCTCTTTGTGATTGAACTTCTTTCAAGATATCTTCATTGCTCTTTCTATCCGTCCACGATACTCTCATCATACTTCTATAAAACCATGTCTCCGCAGCTTCCACATAATTCCTCACTTATCTGCTAATTGTCCATGATTCACTCCCATACAATGGCTTGATCTAGCTCTTAAGAGCCCTTTTTGTAACCTTGGGTAACTGATGTATTACAGACAATATTCAACTTGTAAATGCAGTTTTTCATTGAGCTATTCTACATCTAACTTTTTTAATACATCTTCCATCAGCTGTTATTAAAGTACCCAAATATTTAAATACATTGACTTACTTCAAACTGGTGCTTTCACATTTGTGAAGACATTGCATTTGTAATTACCATTACTTCTGTTTTAATGTTATTCAAAGTCCTTTGTTTTGACTTTCAACTAACTCCAAAAAGTACCTCAACACCGTGATATGATCATCAGTAAGGGACACCATAACCTCTTTTCATTCCCCCGCACTCCTCTCTCTCTGTATCTCTCTCTCTCTTTTTCTCTGCCTCTTGCGTCTGCCTGTCTGTCTGTCTGTATTTCTCTCTCTCTCTCCCTCTCTCTCTCTCTCTCTCTCTCCCTCTCTCTCTCTCTCTCTCTCTCTCTCTCTCTCTCTCTCTGCTGCCTTGCAGGGTTAATCTCTCATCTTTTTAGGCAAAGGAGTTAACTGGAGGGTAATGTTAAAGGCTAGCCCCTCTCTCTCTCTCTCTCTCTCTCTCTCTCTTTTTTTTTTTTCTCTGCCTCTTGCTTTTCTCTCTCTCTACCTATCTGTTTGTATTTCTCTCGCTCTCTCTGTGTCTGTCTGCTGCCTTGCAGGGTTAATCTCTAATCTCTTTAGGCAAAGGCTATTGGGGCTAACTGGAGGGTAATGTTAAAGGCAAGTGAGCAAGAGGTAAATGATGATACAAGTGGGAAGATAATGTCAAGAGATGGACGAACAGCAGTCTGACAGTATATACAATCAAGGCTAGAGACAGACATAGAGATGCATTGCAGCCAACCTTCATTGTGGAGATGGCACTTGATTGATTGATTGATTGATTGATTGATTGGAGTTAAACTGTAGACAAATTGGTGGATGGTAAAGGGCAACCACTGTCCTACATCTGTAGTACATTATGATTTGACATCTCAGACAATTTGTTTCACTTGATCAAATGTCATAAATAGGACAAGAACACAGACATGACCTGACTCTAGTGGTCATGTGAGATGGGGAACCATGACCATCCACACTTACTGGCATGGTACTTGATGCTTCTTTGGATGTAGAAGTTTTGGAACAGAAAATATTAACTCCATGAGCTCAACATAAACAGATGTAAAGAAAATGACATAGAATCTCACATCTTGAAGATATAATATACTTGGATATGTTTGTTTGTTTGCATATCCTTTACAGGACATTGCTGTCAACATCAGCATCTTTCAGCTGATTGTTGATTTCTTGGCAAGATTACACTCAGTAGTTTGCCATTGCTTTCTGAGTGGCCGACTCACATACCCTGTAAGCTACCGACGCGATTCGAACCACTGCTGATTCTCACCGTAGTCACGTTACCTACGAGGGTATACGAGATTACGGAGAAAAGTCGCTAACCTCTAGGCCAGGAAGCCGGCATACTTGGATATACCAGAGATAATCATCCTCTATAAAATCATTCATTTCGTTTCCCCATTTCTTCTGATTTTTTATGTAGCACATTTATTTGTTCCTCTTAAACTCCAATATCAAATCACTCTTGTGTGATTCCAGTGTTAACGTATGGCTGTGAAAGTTGGAAATCAACGGTAGCTTTTGATAAAAAATTATACAATTTTGAGAACAAATGTCTTAGAAGACTTCTAAACATCCACTGGACAGACTTCAGAACCAATTCGCAAATAAGACAAGAGACTAAGCAAGATACAGTATCCAATTTCATAAGAAGACGCCGTTGGAACTACATCGGCCATGTACTCAGAATGGACAAGACAAGACTCCCCTACCAAGCCCTCATATGGTCACCAGTAGGGAAAAGAAAACGGGGAAGACCAAGAGAGACCCTGCGTAGAACCATCATTAGAGAAGGCTCATTCAATGGCCAAGTAAATATCCAAGATCTACAACAGGTAGCAGCGAACCGCCAGGCATGGAGAGACAGGACTTCTGCCCTATGCGCCGCCTTAGGCTCAAGAGGAAAGACTAACTAACTAATCTCCAATAAGTCACTTTCCATGATAAGAAGACTCTTATCGAGTCCAGTATAAAACGAATCCTGCAAAAAGACAACTTTTCTGCCTTGATTTAGCAAAACATGTGATCCAGTTGGAAATCAGAAGAGGACACAACAGACTGAACAGTCACTTACACACATTGAAGTTGGGCATGTCACCCTCTGTCATCTCTGGACAGGTAAAACAGACAGCTGGACATATACTTTAAGATTGCCACCTACTTTGTCAATTGTAGGCTGGACATTAACCACAGAGACAAACATCTAAACCAGTGGTTCTCAACCGGTGGAGAATTTCTCCCCCCCCCCCATGGAGAATTTTGGAATTTTAGGGTTGGGTTGGGGGGGGGGGGGGGTTTGAATTAAGATTATTTCAAGATCGTGTTATTACAAGAACCGATTATTTGATATTGTTTTTCTCTCCACACTTTACGGTTCTGTATTTTTAGCCCTTCTGAAAATCATTTTATAACGTAAGTAGACCCGCAGATCACGTTTAATGTAGACATCAAGACTTGTTCTAGTATGTGTTATTAAATTTAGCTTCCATTTGTATGTATACTGTTTAGGGGTGGGGGATTTATAGGGAGGAAATACGAAAGGGGTGAGAGGGGAATGACATTGTGAACATATGGTGAAGGGGTGCATGGGCCAAAAAAGGTTGAGAACCACTGATCTAAATAGTTATTATGGAGTCTCAGCGCGAGCTCTCAGGTGTAGCAACATACATTAAAACACTGAGTTTCTTACGTTGACATTACTAGAACAGCTGCCACTGAGAAACACTGATAACTTTATGCACATGTGAGACAGAGAGGAAGGGGAGAAAAAGAAGTTGGAGATGGACAATGAGGATATGTCCCCCGGGTTGATAAATCCCATTGATAGCATGTTAACGTATTCACTAAATAGATTATATTATGTATGCACCTGTATCATAATTATATATATATATATATATATATATATATATATATATATATATATATATATATATATATATATATATATATATATATACTCTATTTGTATAAATAGTGAACCAGAGAAAAAGATTGTTTGAACCTCCAAAGAAAGCGTCTTTAAAAGATAACACAAAAGAGAAAGTCCCAGGACCAACAAAACGAAAGAAACAGGTAATATATAATGTGGAGAATCATTGTAGTAATCCTACCTCAGATAATAGTGAAGTGGCGTTAATTTTACATTAGTGAGAGGATACCCTTTGTTGTAGAAGTCAGTTTGTTTATAGGTGTACAACTGAAGACTATTGGTAGACATTGTCCAATATGTACAAGTACACAACATGGACACATTTCACTGAATTATCACAGCATAGTAATTTGTTTGTATTACTTTCATTTGGTTTTGGATTGCTTCAGTTTCCTCCCATACATCACACAGTGAGAATCTCAGCACAGTGCATGAAGACTTTAGCCCTCAAGATCCACATGTATATTCCAGAATCACATACTATAAGTATTTCTTTTGGGAGTGGGGTGTCTTAGTAAATTGGCCTACATATATCTCCCCAGATCCCCATCCATGGTGTTCTGGGTGAATTCAATTATTATATTCCTCCATGCCACCATTATGGACCTTGAAGCATAATTTCTCTCTCTCTCTCTGCACTTTTACAGCTGATTTTTCCAATCATCGGTGTTCTTCAAAACTCCTCTCCTCATATGACAAAAGAACGCTATCTCTTTCTTAGAGTTTCATATGCTTTATTTTCATCAACCTCTTCCAGGCACTCATTGTTAGTTACTCTGTCCATCCAAGGTGCTCACAACATTCATCTCAGAACCGTCTTCGTTGTCTCCTAGCTCTTCCTGTTATTTGTTATTCACGTTCCATGATTTAGTGCCATACACCAGGACTTGTTGGATGTAACCCAACTTGTTGGATGTCGTACCGGAAGCCATTCTGCTCCATTTTTGTAGTAGAAAAGTGAACAAGTAAAGTAGCTAGCAGTGATACCTGACTTCTTCTTCTTCTTCTTCTTCTTCTTCTTCTTCTTCTTCTTCTTCTTCTTCTTCTTCTTCTTCTTCTTCTTCTTCTTCATCTGTGTTTGTTTCCTATGTTTCTATTCTGGCATGAGTTTGTCTTTAAGAGTCTACAATGGGTGAAGTTGTTGATGAGGTACATGTTAACTCCCTGACTTTTGAAGACTGAGGATTGGTTGGTTGCTAGAATTAAGGGTGGTTGAGCAGTATGCTCATGTAGCCTGGTATTATCATAAGGTATAGCTTTTGTGCAGTATGTGAATGACAAGTCTCGACCTGTATTGATTACTGTAACTCTCATTGCCTCAACTATTTTACTATCCAAGCATGTTTTCTTGTTGAAGTTAAAAGCTTGGATATTGTTAACCTGAAAAAGAGTATTGAATACCATGTACGTTAATTACCTAGTTATTCTGTCATCCTGTGTTTTACTTCAACAAGACCTTTTGCACCACTTTACATTGACATGAGTCTGAGACAGTTGTTTGATTTGTGCACATTAAAAAATGACAAAGAAATACAAGACAATCTTAACATAGAAGTAAAGAACAGATATAATATATTGTATGATCTAGAGCTCCTATTTCAAGATGTGGATGATCAGTGGGAAATGTTGAAGAACTCAATCAGTTTTGCTGCAGGAACAACTATTCCATAATTAAAGAAAGTGGGTCGTAAGAAATGGATGACTGAAGAAATTTTACAACTAATGGAAACAAGAAGACACAAAAAAAATAATCCTGCTAAATGTGAAGAAATTCACAGAAAAGTCAGAACATTATGTAAGGAGGCAAAAGAAGCATAGCTTGAGAAAAATTGCATAGACATTGAAAAACAACACAACAGCAAAAATACCATATTAATGCACAAAAGAATTCAGGAGCTTACTAATCAAAGAACATGTACACCAACAGGCTGCCTAAAAACAAAAGATGGAAAAATCATAATAGAAAAAGATAAGATTTTACCTGCATGGTCAGATTATGTGAAAAACCTTTATGATGATAACAGAGAAGAACAGTATGATATTCGAAATAATAATGTAGGACCATCAATTTTGATGATCGAGGTTCAGAATGTTCTCAGCCGTATGACAACTGGCAAGACCTCTGGTTCAGACAACATCACAACAGAAATGATTAATGCTTTAGAAAAATATGGAATAGATCAAGTCACCAGACAGATGAACACAATACATGATACAGGAGATATACCTCATGAATTATGTAATTCTGTATTTATTGCAATCCCAAAGAAATCAGGAGCCTTGGAATGTGATCAACATCGAAGAATTAGCATAATGAGTCTGTGACAGGTTGGCCCACCTCTCAGATCGTTTTGTTACTAGATGGAGATAGCCCTCAGTAAACCCCTCTATGTATCCTGTAGTAATTTTTATTTTTATCTATATTTTCAAATATTAGATAAAATCGTCTTTGGTTAGTGTATTTATATACATAAAACTATAGAGAGAGTTAAATACTATTTCTTCTTATAGTTAGAAGTAGATGTAGGGTAGAGTTCGTTTACAAGCCAAGAAATCAAGTCAGGCTGAATTTATATTCAGGTTTGGCTATGAAAAATAATTTGGCCACAGGAAGGGAACTCTCCTGGATGAGAAGTTAACTTCCGGTAGCACCCTAAGATCTGCCATTTTTTCTAGCAACCTGGAAGGAGCAGGAGCTATCACGTCAATTGGCTAAAATTGAACACCTGTCTGTGTTTAAACATATTTTATTGCTGGCTCTTGTTAAGCCGAAAAACCCTCTAAAACATAGAAAAGCCAATGATAGTCTCCACTCCCGATAGGCCAGTCAAAATCTAGTTGCAGGGTGAGTTAATAATAATTTTGTTAAACATTTTTCTGTGTGCCAAAATGCCGGCAAAATCTACCGGCCATGCCGATCGATAATAGATACTATTAATTAAAACTAGTGTTAGTTAACTAATATTAGAATTAGGACCATGTTTGTGCCATGTGGCTTGCCGACAAGGGTAAAACGAAAAGCTCGTCACAGGTGGCATTAAAAACATGGATAAATTACATTACGTGATTCTCGAAATTAGGTATCTGCCTGCGGAAGGACACCTGAGTTAGTCAGTAGACGATTAGAGTTAAGATAATTTAATTATGTGCTTAAACTTCGGAACTAGCGGATTTCTCTAGATAATATACTTATTAGTTGAAGGAATTAGTTCAGAGAGTGAATAAGTTACCATTAATTATTCTTTATTAATCTCTATCTTGCCCATAGTCAGATTACTACCATGTGGTCCAAGATGGCCCACTTAACAAAGTTCAAACCTTGGGGGAATTCTCCAACCCTAATATTGTTCTTGTGTATGTTGAAAATAATCTTAAATCTAGCTAAGAAATCTTCTAGATAATTAATTATGTTTTAATTAATATAAGGAAGACTTGCTAGTAGTACAACTCATAACTCTTTAAGTGAACTTGGGGTGTTTCATTGATTTTAATGGTTCACTCGTGTACATCGTGAAGTTATAGTTGTTGTGTGTGATTTCATTTCATTCTATGGAATTCATCAATATGTGATGTTAATTCATCGTGTGGAGTGTAGTTTGTGTGTTTCCATACTTGAAAAATGATGTGTGGTGTTTCATCGATGTAATGGTTTGTTAATGTATATGTGATGTCGGAGTTGTGGCGTCTGAGTTTCAGTCCATTGAAGTCATCCTATATGTACTGTTAAGTCATTATGTGAATGGTGGTTCATGTTTCCATGAGTAATCATGACTTAGAATATATATTTGGAATGTGGTCTTTGAAGTAGAGCATTGTGATTGTACATGTTTGATCTAAATGTCAGCAGAGAGATTAGGATATCATTTGTATGCTGTTTCCATGAGATCAGTGTGCTGTTGTAGATTTCAGATAAGGAATCAACCTGTAAATTTCAATAATACATGCTATGAAAATTTATGAGACAAGATGCCATGCAGGACATGGCCAGAAGAATTTACAAGGCTGTCTTGAAGGATTATTCACTCCTTCTCACTGTCATTCACAGAGCCTGCACCCTGATCATCTGTAGCCGTAGTCACGACCGGTGATTGAGCTACGAACCACTCACTTGATGCAGCAGAGAGTGGAGTCCATACCACGATCCAGTCAGCACTGCCAGCTTACCATCCAGGAGGCTAAGAATTATCAGATGAGTGGCTACCCACCCGTTTGCCACTGCACAGCAATCCTAATTTGTCCGCTATTGGCTAAGTGTCTATGATTATATCATCTAGCTGAACATTATCTGGTCAAGATGTCAGGGATCTGCGTATCTCTTATGTGTCAGTGAGTTCCCAGTGGGGCTCACGTAGTGTTCTTTAGGATTAAACGTTATGTTATATTTGTACTTTTAACAACGGCGTCTGTCATTATAGAATTAGCATCATCAGATTGTGTGACGAGTGAAAGGACTACATCTATACGTATCATTCTGTCTTATCTCCTGTTGTGTGAGAATACATTAGGCAGTGGGGGCTCATTTTTTTCATCCAGGCACGTTAGCAGGAATCACTTGACATACTGTCTTCGTTTGTTAGCACAGTTCGTCGTCATAACTTTCCGCCTGGCACTGTTTAGAAGTAGTGATCCATTCTGGGACTTTTGATAATCATTCTTCTAGAATTGCGAGCCATTTGATCGCTTCTTCAGCAGTGGTTAGATTCTCTATTCGTAGAAGTCTATGTAGTATCTACTTTGATCCAAATTCCATCCTAGTAGCATACGTTACGCGACACTGGTGGCTCGGTCCGGGCATGACAATCCTATAGATTGTTGGGTTCAGTCGAGTATCCAACTTCATAGATAGTTCTTTCAGTCACTAAAAAGAGATAGCTACTAATCATACTAGTTAATATAGATATATATATACTTATAACATAGGATTAACATAAGAATAGATATAAGTTAACATAAGTTAGGGCAAAGGTGAATTGCTGGCAAACGGGTAAGTGTTGTGTCAATGTGTAACATTTTTTATGCTTGTCATTGAAGATATTTGTGAATCTTTGCGACAAACACATTCTTGATTAAGTGAGTGAGTTATTCAGGTGTATCAACAGATATCTTATTACATAACTAACATGTCTTCTGAAAAGCCACCTACTAAGGAGGAACTGCGAGAACAAGGAACATTGTTAGGTTATGAGGGTGTAGAGTTGAACAAATATGTAATAGAAGAAGGAAGAGAGTGGCGCCGAGAACAAAGGGACATCATCAAGGAGAGAGAGAAGGAAGAACGAGAGGAAAGAATTAAATTACAAATCCAGATGGCGGAAATTGAATCCAGAGAGAAGATGCGACAAGCTGAATTGGACAACCAGTTGAAACAAGCTGAATTGGACAACCAGTTGAAGCAAGCAGAACTGGACAAGGATTTGAAATTAGCTGAGCAGTTAAGACAGCACGAGTTAGAACTGAGGAGATTAGAACTACAAAATCCTGATGCCTCCAGATTTAGCAGTGCCAGCTCCCCAACTGACAGTCAAGACATTTCCTCAGGACAACATATTACTCCAGGAGCAATGAGTTTTCCACTGGCCCACTTCTATCCCGAAGGAGGATCAGATGGATGAATATCTTGACAAATTTGTGTTAATGTGTGAAGCCTACAATCTGCCTAAGGATAAATTTAATATTAAACTCTCCCAAGCACTTCGCGGTCCAGCGTATGACGTGTTTGCAAAACTCCCTCCAGGTCTTGAGAAGGACTTTGTCACACTCAAAAATGCTCTCTTGAAACGATATCAGTTAACTTCTAGTGCCTATAGGTTGAAGTTCCGTACAGCCAAACGGTCACAAGGAGAATCATTTCCTCAGTTCGCCTCACGGTTACACACTTATTTTAACAAGTGGGTAGAACTGAGTGATTTGGATGCTACTTATGACGGGCTGGCGGAACTAATACTTGTTGAGCAATTTAAAGATGTTCTTCCAAAACAGTTACAAACCTTTATTGCAGAGAATGGTGGTGCTCGACTAGAGGAGGTTATCTCCCTAGCCGAACGATATTTAACTGCCCATGGCGAAGTAGCTACCACTAAATCTTGTAATTCTTCTACTGCTCAAAATACTCCTGCAACACAGAATAAGGGTTTTCAGCAGAACAACTCTTATGGTAAAGACACCAGAGGGCACACTGGGGGTCCGCACCAAAATCCTGGTTTCCAAAAACAAAAACCACCAGCGAACAATAGTGGATGGGGTAAACCTTACTGCAAGAACTGCAAAAGTAATGATCACCACACGAGCGTGTGCAGAAATAATCCCCCTACCCAGTATGCTGCGTGTATGATTACGGGGGCAAGTACCCAACAGAACATATGTTCAAGTAATGGAACTAGGCCACCCACGGTTGAAACTATTCTGGTTAACGGTAGTCCAGTACTATGTCTCTATGACAGTGGACTCCAGTGTGATGCAATAATAGCTAAGCAGTTAGTGAAACCATCACAGTTAACAAAACAAACAGTTGTAGTTAAAGGGGCTACCAGGAGCTCTCCAACTATAATAGCTAAGATAGCCAAAGTACATGTGACATCTAAGTATGTCACTGGACTCATTTCAGCTGCAGTGATCGATGATCCGGTATATCCTTTCATGCTTGGTCGTAAGTATGTATATTTAGGAGAACCATCATCACCAATGATAATGGCAGCAGTGGAGACCCGGAGTCAGGTTGCACAGTCACATGAACCTATACTCTCAATCAACCCTCTACCTCGGGAGATTAGGGCTGCACAAAATGAATGTCCGACTTTAGTATCTTGTTTTGGCAAACTGCCAAACGGTAGAAATCCTCCAGCAGCTGGAAATTTCTATTTAAAGGACAAGTTGTTGTACCATAGGGCAGGAACTATGGGTACCGAACACGGGCAACTTGTCGTGCCGAAACAATATCGTAATCAGATATTGCATATGGGACATACCATATCCTTCAGTGGACATATGACTGTAGGAGTTACTACCCAGCGTATTTCTTGTCATTATTTTTGGCCGGGAATGACTGCTGACATACGAAGATACGTCCAGTCTTGTCCGGAGTGTCAACATGGCTCCCCCAAGCAGTGGTCTACTCCTGTTTCCATAGGGGAAGGGTTAGTTTTGAACATTCCTTTTGAGCGAGTAGCTATAGACATTATTGGTCCACTGCCCACTTCTAAGAAGAAAAATACTTATATTTTAACTGTAGTAGATACAGGTACAATGTGGGCTGAAGCTACTGTACTGCCCTCCATCAATGCAACTAGGGTAGCAGAGGCTCTCCTAGAAATATTTACCAGAGTAGGATTCCCTATTCTTATTGTAAGTGATAGTGGGTCATCATTGAATGAGAAGTTAAGAGGAGAAATCTCCGACATCTTCAGGATGCACCATATCAACACAGGTTTTAGTCTCACAGAGAATAAGCGACTTGTGGTCAAATATACAGGGACTCTCAAATCGATCGTGAACAAGTTAGTCCAGGAGAAACCAGATAGTTGGGACACGTACTTATCAGCAGCAATGTTTGCCTATCGAGAAGTACCACATGTCGCCACCGGTCTTCCACCTGCTACACTATTGTTCGGACGACCCATTAAAGGACCGCTGGAGGCTCTTTTGAGAACATGGACTGATGAAGGAACAGATGAGAGTGTCGTCAAGTCTTCACAGTATGTAGAGGAACTGAAACAGAAACTGCACACGGGATGGAAATTAGCTAACTCCACTCTCCGTCGTGCCAGAAAACAACAGGCTTCCTTCTATAATAAACCTATTAGAAACCAGTCTCTAGAGGTAGGAGATAAAGTGCTAGTCTTATTAACCAAAGGGGATAATAAGTTAGAAATTGCTTGGCAAGGACCATTCATCATTAAAGAGAAGGTGTCCAGCAACAAGTACTCTGTTTCTATTCGCGGGAAAACTGCAGTCTTCCACGTGAATTTACTCAAAAGACATTTTGAGAACAACACGAACCCACCAGTTCATATTATGACTCTGGCAGTGGTTGATAAGGGATCCAAAGGGGATCAATCCAGATGGGAAGACAACCCCGACAGATGTGAGGAAGATGACGCGGCTGAACACGATCCCAACTTAGAGACGTCTAAAGGGAAAGTAAGGACGACGCGCATGAAGTATAGGGATCAAGACCAATTGGGTCGAAGGAGAGATGTTGGAATTGTAGGACCTTTATCAGTGACAGACGAAGGACACCCCGACCAACGAAAGCAAAGTTTCCAGAGAAGATTTCCTTGGAAGCGACATCAAGCGAGGAGGTTTCTTAGAAGGTGTCTTAGAAACGAAGAGTCTGAGAATTGTGAATAGACATTGTGCTATTGATGAAGAGGGGGACCTGTCCAAATGACCCATAAACGTCAGAGTAAGGGCTGACAAAACTATATGAGAGTTCGGGCTGGAGAAAAAGTTGCTTCTCCAACTTTTTTTGAACGATGGGCATTTGTGACAGGTTGGCCCACCTCTCAGATCGTTTTGTTACTAGATGGAGATAGCCCTCAGTAAACCCCTCTATGTATCCTGTAGTAATTTTTATTTTTATCTATATTTTCAAATATTAGATAAAATCGTCTTTGGTTAGTGTATTTATATACATAAAACTATAGAGAGAGTTAAATACTATTTCTTCTTATAGTTAGAAGTAGATGTAGGGTAGAGTTCGTTTACAAGCCAAGAAATCAAGTCAGGCTGAATTTATATTCAGGTTTGGCTATGAAAAATAATTTGGCCACAGGAAGGGAACTCTCCTGGATGAGAAGTTAACTTCCGGTAGCACCCTAAGATCTGCCATTTTTTCTAGCAACCTGGAAGGAGCAGGAGCTATCACGTCAATTGGCTAAAATTGAACACCTGTCTGTGTTTAAACATATTTTATTGCTGGCTCTTGTTAAGCCGAAAAACCCTCTAAAACATAGAAAAGCCAATGATAGTCTCCACTCCCGATAGGCCAGTCAAAATCTAGTTGCAGGGTGAGTTAATAATAATTTTGTTAAACATTTTTCTGTGTGCCAAAATGCCGGCAAAATCTACCGGCCATGCCGATCGATAATAGATACTATTAATTAAAACTAGTGTTAGTTAACTAATATTAGAATTAGGACCATGTTTGTGCCATGTGGCTTGCCGACAAGGGTAAAACGAAAAGCTCGTCACAGGTGGCATTAAAAACATGGATAAATTACATTACGTGATTCTCGAAATTAGGTATCTGCCTGCGGAAGGACACCTGAGTTAGTCAGTAGACGATTAGAGTTAAGATAATTTAATTATGTGCTTAAACTTCGGAACTAGCGGATTTCTCTAGATAATATACTTATTAGTTGAAGGAATTAGTTCAGAGAGTGAATAAGTTACCATTAATTATTCTTTATTAATCTCTATCTTGCCCATAGTCAGATTACTACCATGTGGTCCAAGATGGCCCACTTAACAAAGTTCAAACCTTGGGGGAATTCTCCAACCCTAATATTGTTCTTGTGTATGTTGAAAATAATCTTAAATCTAGCTAAGAAATCTTCTAGATAATTAATTATGTTTTAATTAATATAAGGAAGACTTGCTAGTAGTACAACTCATAACTCTTTAAGTGAACTTGGGGTGTTTCATTGATTTTAATGGTTCACTCGTGTACATCGTGAAGTTATAGTTGTTGTGTGTGATTTCATTTCATTCTATGGAATTCATCAATATGTGATGTTAATTCATCGTGTGGAGTGTAGTTTGTGTGTTTCCATACTTGAAAAATGATGTGTGGTGTTTCATCGATGTAATGGTTTGTTAATGTATATGTGATGTCGGAGTTGTGGCGTCTGAGTTTCAGTCCATTGAAGTCATCCTATATGTACTGTTAAGTCATTATGTGAATGGTGGTTCATGTTTCCATGAGTAATCATGACTTAGAATATATATTTGGAATGTGGTCTTTGAAGTAGAGCATTGTGATTGTACATGTTTGATCTAAATGTCAGCAGAGAGATTAGGATATCATTTGTATGCTGTTTCCATGAGATCAGTGTGCTGTTGTAGATTTCAGATAAGGAATCAACCTGTAAATTTCAATAATACATGCTATGAAAATTTATGAGACAAGATGCCATGCAGGACATGGCCAGAAGAATTTACAAGGCTGTCTTGAAGGATTATTCACTCCTTCTCACTGTCATTCACAGAGCCTGCACCCTGATCATCTGTAGCCGTAGTCACGACCGGTGATTGAGCTACGAACCACTCACTTGATGCAGCAGAGAGTGGAGTCCATACCACGATCCAGTCAGCACTGCCAGCTTACCATCCAGGAGGCTAAGAATTATCAGATGAGTGGCTACCCACCCGTTTGCCACTGCACAGCAATCCTAATTTGTCCGCTATTGGCTAAGTGTCTATGATTATATCATCTAGCTGAACATTATCTGGTCAAGATGTCAGGGATCTGCGTATCTCTTATGTGTCAGTGAGTTCCCAGTGGGGCTCACGTAGTGTTCTTTAGGATTAAACGTTATGTTATATTTGTACTTTTAACAACGGCGTCTGTCATTATAGAATTAGCATCATCAGATTGTGTGACGAGTGAAAGGACTACATCTATACGTATCATTCTGTCTTATCTCCTGTTGTGTGAGAATACATTAGGCAGTGGGGGCTCATTTTTTTCATCCAGGCACGTTAGCAGGAATCACTTGACATACTGTCTTCGTTTGTTAGCACAGTTCGTCGTCATAACTTTCCGCCTGGCACTGTTTAGAAGTAGTGATCCATTCTGGGACTTTTGATAATCATTCTTCTAGAATTGCGAGCCATTTGATCGCTTCTTCAGCAGTGGTTAGATTCTCTATTCGTAGAAGTCTATGTAGTATCTACTTTGATCCAAATTCCATCCTAGTAGCATACGTTACGCGACACTGGTGGCTCGGTCCGGGCATGACAATCCTATAGATTGTTGGGTTCAGTCGAGTATCCAACTTCATAGATAGTTCTTTCAGTCACTAAAAAGAGATAGCTACTAATCATACTAGTTAATATAGATATATATATACTTATAACATAGGATTAACATAAGAATAGATATAAGTTAACATAAGTTAGGGCAAAGGTGAATTGCTGGCAAACGGGTAAGTGTTGTGTCAATGTGTAACATTTTTTATGCTTGTCATTGAAGATATTTGTGAATCTTTGCGACAAACACATTCTTGATTAAGTGAGTGAGTTATTCAGGTGTATCAACAGATATCTTATTACATAACTAACATGTCTTCTGAAAAGCCACCTACTAAGGAGGAACTGCGAGAACAAGGAACATTGTTAGGTTATGAGGGTGTAGAGTTGAACAAATATGTAATAGAAGAAGGAAGAGAGTGGCGCCGAGAACAAAGGGACATCATCAAGGAGAGAGAGAAGGAAGAACGAGAGGAAAGAATTAAATTACAAATCCAGATGGCGGAAATTGAATCCAGAGAGAAGATGCGACAAGCTGAATTGGACAACCAGTTGAAACAAGCTGAATTGGACAACCAGTTGAAGCAAGCAGAACTGGACAAGGATTTGAAATTAGCTGAGCAGTTAAGACAGCACGAGTTAGAACTGAGGAGATTAGAACTACAAAATCCTGATGCCTCCAGATTTAGCAGTGCCAGCTCCCCAACTGACAGTCAAGACATTTCCTCAGGACAACATATTACTCCAGGAGCAATGAGTTTTCCACTGGCCCACTTCTATCCCGAAGGAGGATCAGATGGATGAATATCTTGACAAATTTGTGTTAATGTGTGAAGCCTACAATCTGCCTAAGGATAAATTTAATATTAAACTCTCCCAAGCACTTCGCGGTCCAGCGTATGACGTGTTTGCAAAACTCCCTCCAGGTCTTGAGAAGGACTTTGTCACACTCAAAAATGCTCTCTTGAAACGATATCAGTTAACTTCTAGTGCCTATAGGTTGAAGTTCCGTACAGCCAAACGGTCACAAGGAGAATCATTTCCTCAGTTCGCCTCACGGTTACACACTTATTTTAACAAGTGGGTAGAACTGAGTGATTTGGATGCTACTTATGACGGGCTGGCGGAACTAATACTTGTTGAGCAATTTAAAGATGTTCTTCCAAAACAGTTACAAACCTTTATTGCAGAGAATGGTGGTGCTCGACTAGAGGAGGTTATCTCCCTAGCCGAACGATATTTAACTGCCCATGGCGAAGTAGCTACCACTAAATCTTGTAATTCTTCTACTGCTCAAAATACTCCTGCAACACAGAATAAGGGTTTTCAGCAGAACAACTCTTATGGTAAAGACACCAGAGGGCACACTGGGGGTCCGCACCAAAATCCTGGTTTCCAAAAACAAAAACCACCAGCGAACAATAGTGGATGGGGTAAACCTTACTGCAAGAACTGCAAAAGTAATGATCACCACACGAGCGTGTGCAGAAATAATCCCCCTACCCAGTATGCTGCGTGTATGATTACGGGGGCAAGTACCCAACAGAACATATGTTCAAGTAATGGAACTAGGCCACCCACGGTTGAAACTATTCTGGTTAACGGTAGTCCAGTACTATGTCTCTATGACAGTGGACTCCAGTGTGATGCAATAATAGCTAAGCAGTTAGTGAAACCATCACAGTTAACAAAACAAACAGTTGTAGTTAAAGGGGCTACCAGGAGCTCTCCAACTATAATAGCTAAGATAGCCAAAGTACATGTGACATCTAAGTATGTCACTGGACTCATTTCAGCTGCAGTGATCGATGATCCGGTATATCCTTTCATGCTTGGTCGTAAGTATGTATATTTAGGAGAACCATCATCACCAATGATAATGGCAGCAGTGGAGACCCGGAGTCAGGTTGCACAGTCACATGAACCTATACTCTCAATCAACCCTCTACCTCGGGAGATTAGGGCTGCACAAAATGAATGTCCGACTTTAGTATCTTGTTTTGGCAAACTGCCAAACGGTAGAAATCCTCCAGCAGCTGGAAATTTCTATTTAAAGGACAAGTTGTTGTACCATAGGGCAGGAACTATGGGTACCGAACACGGGCAACTTGTCGTGCCGAAACAATATCGTAATCAGATATTGCATATGGGACATACCATATCCTTCAGTGGACATATGACTGTAGGAGTTACTACCCAGCGTATTTCTTGTCATTATTTTTGGCCGGGAATGACTGCTGACATACGAAGATACGTCCAGTCTTGTCCGGAGTGTCAACATGGCTCCCCCAAGCAGTGGTCTACTCCTGTTTCCATAGGGGAAGGGTTAGTTTTGAACATTCCTTTTGAGCGAGTAGCTATAGACATTATTGGTCCACTGCCCACTTCTAAGAAGAAAAATACTTATATTTTAACTGTAGTAGATACAGGTACAATGTGGGCTGAAGCTACTGTACTGCCCTCCATCAATGCAACTAGGGTAGCAGAGGCTCTCCTAGAAATATTTACCAGAGTAGGATTCCCTATTCTTATTGTAAGTGATAGTGGGTCATCATTGAATGAGAAGTTAAGAGGAGAAATCTCCGACATCTTCAGGATGCACCATATCAACACAGGTTTTAGTCTCACAGAGAATAAGCGACTTGTGGTCAAATATACAGGGACTCTCAAATCGATCGTGAACAAGTTAGTCCAGGAGAAACCAGATAGTTGGGACACGTACTTATCAGCAGCAATGTTTGCCTATCGAGAAGTACCACATGTCGCCACCGGTCTTCCACCTGCTACACTATTGTTCGGACGACCCATTAAAGGACCGCTGGAGGCTCTTTTGAGAACATGGACTGATGAAGGAACAGATGAGAGTGTCGTCAAGTCTTCACAGTATGTAGAGGAACTGAAACAGAAACTGCACACGGGATGGAAATTAGCTAACTCCACTCTCCGTCGTGCCAGAAAACAACAGGCTTCCTTCTATAATAAACCTATTAGAAACCAGTCTCTAGAGGTAGGAGATAAAGTGCTAGTCTTATTAACCAAAGGGGATAATAAGTTAGAAATTGCTTGGCAAGGACCATTCATCATTAAAGAGAAGGTGTCCAGCAACAAGTACTCTGTTTCTATTCGCGGGAAAACTGCAGTCTTCCACGTGAATTTACTCAAAAGACATTTTGAGAACAACACGAACCCACCAGTTCATATTATGACTCTGGCAGTGGTTGATAAGGGATCCAAAGGGGATCAATCCAGATGGGAAGACAACCCCGACAGATGTGAGGAAGATGACGCGGCTGAACACGATCCCAACTTAGAGACGTCTAAAGGGAAAGTAAGGACGACGCGCATGAAGTATAGGGATCAAGACCAATTGGGTCGAAGGAGAGATGTTGGAATTGTAGGACCTTTATCAGTGACAGACGAAGGACACCCCGACCAACGAAAGCAAAGTTTCCAGAGAAGATTTCCTTGGAAGCGACATCAAGCGAGGAGGTTTCTTAGAAGGTGTCTTAGAAACGAAGAGTCTGAGAATTGTGAATAGACATTGTGCTATTGATGAAGAGGGGGACCTGTCCAAATGACCCATAAACGTCAGAGTAAGGGCTGACAAAACTATATGAGAGTTCGGGCTGGAGAAAAAGTTGCTTCTCCAACTTTTTTTGAACGATGGGCATTTGTGACAGGTTGGCCCACCTCTCAGATCGTTTTGTTACTAGATGGAGATAGCCCTCAGTAAACCCCTCTATGTATCCTGTAGTAATTTTTATTTTTATCTATATTTTCAAATATTAGATAAAATCGTCTTTGGTTAGTGTATTTATATACATAAAACTATAGAGAGAGTTAAATACTATTTCTTCTTATAGTTAGAAGTAGATGTAGGGTAGAGTTCGTTTACAAGCCAAGAAATCAAGTCAGGCTGAATTTATATTCAGGTTTGGCTATGAAAAATAATTTGGCCACAGGAAGGGAACTCTCCTGGATGAGAAGTTAACTTCCGGTAGCACCCTAAGATCTGCCATTTTTTCTAGCAACCTGGAAGGAGCAGGAGCTATCACGTCAATTGGCTAAAATTGAACACCTGTCTGTGTTAAACATATTTTATTGCTGGCTCTTGTTAAGCCGAAAAACCCTCTAAAACATAGAAAAGCCAATGATAGTCTCCACTCCCGATAGGCCAGTCAAAATCTAGTTGCAGGGTGAGTTAATAATAATTTTGTTAAACATTTTTCTGTGTGCCAAAATGCCGGCAAAATCTACCGGCCATGCCGATCGATAATAGATACTATTAATTAAAACTAGTGTTAGTTAACTAATATTAGAATTAGGACCATGTTTGTGCCATGTGGCTTGCCGACAAGGGTAAAACGAAAAGCTCGTCACAGGTGGCATTAAAAACATGGATAAATTACATTACGTGATTCTCGAAATTAGGTATCTGCCTGCGGAAGGACACCTGAGTTAGTCAGTAGACGATTAGAGTTAAGATAATTTAATTATGTGCTTAAACTTCGGAACTAGCGGATTTCTCTAGATAATATACTTATTAGTTGAAGGAATTAGTTCAGAGAGTGAATAAGTTACCATTAATTATTCTTTATTAATCTCTATCTTGCCCATAGTCAGATTACTACCATGTGGTCCAAGATGGCCCACTTAACAAAGTTCAAACCTTGGGGGAATTCTCCAACCCTAATATTGTTCTTGTGTATAGTGAAAATAATCTTAAATCTAGCTAAGAAATCTTCTAGATAATTAATTATGTTTTAATTAATATAAGGAAGACTTGCTAGTAGTACAACTCATAACTCTTTAAGTGAACTTGGGGTGTTTCATTGATTTTAATGGTTCACTCGTGTACATCGTGAAGTTATAGTTGTTGTGTGTGATTTCATTTCATTCTATGGAATTCATCAATATGTGATGTTAATTCATCGTGTGGAGTGTAGTTTGTGTGTTTCCATACTTGAAAAATGATGTGTGGTGTTTCATCGATGTAATGGTTTGTTAATGTATATGTGATGTCGGAGTTGTGGCGTCTGAGTTTCAGTCCATTGAAGTCATCCTATATGTACTGTTAAGTCATTATGTGAATGGTGGTTCATGTTTCCATGAGTAATCATGACTTAGAATATATATTTGGAATGTGGTCTTTGAAGTAGAGCATTGTGATTGTACATGTTTGATCTAAATGTCAGCAGAGAGATTAGGATATCATTTGTATGCTGTTTCCATGAGATCAGTGTGCTGTTGTAGATTTCAGATAAGGAATCAACCTGTAAATTTCAATAATACATGCTATGAAAATTTATGAGACAAGATGCCATGCAGGACATGGCCAGAAGAATTTACAAGGCTGTCTTGAAGGATTATTCACTCCTTCTCACTGTCATTCACAGAGCCTGCACCCTGATCATCTGTAGCCGTAGTCACGACCGGTGATTGAGCTACGAACCACTCACTTGATGCAGCAGAGAGTGGAGTCCATACCACGATCCAGTCAGCACTGCCAGCTTACCATCCAGGAGGCTAAGAATTATCAGATGAGTGGCTACCCACCCGTTTGCCACTGCACAGCAATCCTAATTTGTCCGCTATTGGCTAAGTGTCTATGATTATATCATCTAGCTGAACATTATCTGGTCAAGATGTCAGGGATCTGCGTATCTCTTATGTGTCAGTGAGTTCCCAGTGGGGCTCACGTAGTGTTCTTTAGGATTAAACGTTATGTTATATTTGTACTTTTAACAACGGCGTCTGTCATTATAGAATTAGCATCATCAGATTGTGTGACGAGTGAAAGGACTACATCTATACGTATCATTCTGTCTTATCTCCTGTTGTGTGAGAATACATTAGGCAGTGGGGGCTCATTTTTTTCATCCAGGCACGTTAGCAGGAATCACTTGACATACTGTCTTCGTTTGTTAGCACAGTTCGTCGTCATAACTTTCCGCCTGGCACTGTTTAGAAGTAGTGATCCATTCTGGGACTTTTGATAATCATTCTTCTAGAATTGCGAGCCATTTGATCGCTTCTTCAGCAGTGGTTAGATTCTCTATTCGTAGAAGTCTATGTAGTATCTACTTTGATCCAAATTCCATCCTAGTAGCATACGTTACGCGACAGAGTCACATCACGAAGATTTTGTTGAGAATTATCATGCAAAGAGTTAGAAATAAAATACAACCCGAAATAGGAGAAAAAACAATGTGGGTTTGTAGAAGGCAAGGGTGCAGTAAATTCTGTGTGTATACTGAGAACAGTAATTAAACGTTCTATAGAAGTAAACAGAGATCTATATCTTTGCTTTATAGACTACACAAAGGCTTTCGATAAAGTAAGACATGTCAACATGATACAGATGCTTGAAGATTTACAAATTGACGGAAAAGACCTTAGACTTTTAAAAAACATTGGAAACAAGCTGCCACAAGAATTGATAATGAAATTGGCTAAGATCAGCCTATTAAGAGAGTTGTGAGACAGGGATGTGTAATGTCTCCAGATCTTTTTTCCATGTACAGTGAAATATTTTAATAAATATAGAAGATATTAAAGGAATCATCATTGAGGGATGAAACATCAATAACATTAGATAAGCGGATGATACAGTGTTTATTGCAGACAGTGAGCAGGATCTACAACATTTAGTAGATGCGGTTGTTGCACAGAGTGAACAACTAGGGTTAGAATTAAGTTGTAAGAAGACACATTATGGTCGTTACTAGAAGAACAAAATACCAAAATGTAATATACAAGTAAATAGGAATATTCTTAAACAAGTAAATTGGTACAGTTATCTCGGAGCAGTCATAAGATCTGATAGGAGATGCCTTGAAGAGATTAGAGCAAGAATCACCATGGTGAAGGTAGCCTTTTTCAAGATGAGAAACATACTTGCCAATAAAAAGATGTCAATTGCAATGAGAAAAAGAGTGTTGTGGTGCTACATAGAACCTGTAGTTTTGTATGGATATGAAGTGTGGACAATGAGCAGTCAAGCTGAAAAACATATAATGGCTGTGAAAATGTGGTTTCTGAGGAAAATACAAAGAATACCATGGACAGACAGAAAAACCAATAAATAAGTCCTTCAAGAAACAAATGAAAATTGTAAACTGATTAGAGAAATTAGGTGTAGAAGTCAAAATTGTTTGTACATGTTATGAGAAGAAATGAATTGGAGAACTTGGTGACAACTGGCAAGTTCAAGAGGAAGAGACCAAGGGGAGGGCAGAGAAGTAAATACCTGAATGGTTTGGCCACATGGCATGAACAAGACAGGACAACAGAACTGATCTAAAACTCTGGCGATCAAGTGAAATGGCGAAACATGACCTCCCACGCTTCTCGGCGTGGCATATGATGGATGAATGGAAACGGTTGGGAGAAACTGATAGAAGTGGCTATATGTGATAGATAGAAGAATGAGAACAAAATTTGACAAATGTGTCCACAAAAGAATGACAGAACACAAGAAACGGGAGTTTTAGAGAAGTGCAGTAATGAGCAATGTTAAGTTTTGTTTCCTCAAACAGAGAATTCTTCACATCAATATCTGCAGAGTGATCTGCAGTAATAGTCACCAGACAAATACAATACTGTAACTGTTGATACGACTTGTTGTACTGTTGGACAGAACACTGAACATGGCTGCAGCTACTTGTGGAATATCTTTATCATTTAATGTTCTTTAATTATTATGTAATACACAACTATTTTAGAGAAAGAAAGAAACAGACTCTGGTGATGAGGAAGAGGAGATCCACGTGTACCCATTTAGAAAGATCAGAGTGCCATGCTACATGTCACTTGCCACCCCTGATGATGATGGTTTTCTCTGTAAGTTTGTGAACTTGTTGAACTTTGTGGTTAGTTAGAGTTAGTTACTTGTCCCACAGTTGTTGCTGTTTGTATTTACTTGTGTGTTGTTTTTGTACATATTTACAATCATAGCTGTTATCTTATCCATTATTGTATTATTGTTGCTTTAGCTGTAGTTACCTGATCCTTTCAAAATATACTGTGAGGCAATACTCAGAAACATCGAGCATCTCGAAAACAAAATATAAACATTATGAGATATTCAAAACAATGTTTTCCCGTGATGAATTTGAATAACGAAGACATATGAGATATGCTGATTGGACAATATTTATAGCAGTCTGAAAGTAATCTGCAAGCCATTCTAGACAAGGTAATGAAGAAGAGCAAGAAGAGGGATTGTATGTCATTCAACTTTTGGGGTGGGGGGGGGGGGGGCGGTTGCTCGCTTTGAACTCAAGCGTAGTAGATACACACTACTTTTAGTAGTGATGGACTGAATTTTGCGTGTGGGTTAGCTTTCCCTATTAACAGTGTCGCTGGCCAACAGGCGAACCCACTCCGACTTCAGAGGTACTTGTAATTTGCGTCCCAAAGTCAAGGACAACAGATCAACATTTAAGCCCTGCTGTCCGGTGTAGGGGTTCAACCCCTAACCTCAGCATCAGCACAACGGATGTTTAAGAACACAAAACTACATGCATGACAGTTTCCACGAGTCCTAGTCCGATTCCTATTTTGGAGAAAGATGTTCAGACCTTGTTACAGCTGTTCTGTTGTCATGTTATATTTGGGGCCTGTATTGTGTTACTTTCTGCTTTTGTTTGCAGGGTTTTTCTGCTGGTTTCACTTGCTTTGTTGTTTGGAACTCATTGTTTTGGCGCTGTTTTTTTTACATTGTTGCCTTGATGTCAGTCATGTCTGTTCAGTTCTGCACACTTCCACTGTTTCCTGACATTGGAGGATGGTTCCCACTTCTTTTGGTTGTTGCTTTGTTGGTTTCTTTAGTTCAGGTTGGTAGTCCTGAGAAAATCTTAGCAGGATTCATCAATGTTTGGTGCTCCACCGATCTCTTCTGTGTCATGGCTTGTCATTGTATCTTTGGTGTCAGCAATCTTATCTATATCTAGTCTTCTTCTCTTGTCCTCTGTAATGTGGACTCATGTCTTCTCCTCCTGTTTTCATTGTGCCATTTTCTTCATCTTGCAAACTTTCTTCATCTGACTAATTAACAGGGTCAACAGTTTATAATAACCGTTCACTGTTGAATGTTAGTGTATTTGCTCTACCTCACAGTCAGTCAGTTAGAGAGTCAACTCTCAGCACAGTCAGTTTGTTGTCAGATAATCCTCATTGCACATTGAACCATTCAGTCCATAAATGCTCGGATCCCCTCCCAGTATCTCCCTCAGCGTGTAATGGTTTAGGACACAAGTTGTATGTTGGATGAATATTCATCTTTGGCCCCCTGAGAGCATTTCTGTCTGGCTTCACCCCTCTTAACTTGATGTTCTTGCAGTCTGGTCATGGTTGCAGATTCTCAGTTGTTTCTTGATTCATTTAATCACCCGCCTCTCTGACAACATTCAGTATATCAGCCCAGTTCATTGCTTGTTTCCAGTCAGGCTACAGTTTCAGTTACTGCCACGACCTCCATCGTCAGGCTACTTGTTGTCACAGTTCTCCCTCCAACCTGAGCCGTAAAATCCGATGAGCTCCTTACATGTCGAGCACTTGACCCGTCTGTGTAGATGACCAGTAGAAATTACAAAAATTATGGACTGAACTTCTACCCCCAGTCAGATTCTAAATACCCTAAATTAATTTACCGTATTTCCTTCTATATTATTTATTTGTGGAGTTGGAGCATATCTCAAGGTGATTACCATATTTGCTCATTTGAGAGATTATAAACCACTCAACACCTAGGATGGTTAACCCAGTCAACAAATGCCCGGAGAAGTCGGATGTGTTGGCCTAAAGGCACAAGTATTGCAGCTCTGTTGTAAACTGGCACAACGCAGTTATGTCCAAGAGAGAGTCGAATGTCTTTCGAAACACCCGGGAAGGTTAACCCAGTCAACAAATTCCCACAGAAGTCGGATGTGTCGCCCAAAAGGTGCAAGTATTGCAGCTCTGCTGTAAACAGACACAAAGCAATCACGTCCGAAAAAATAAAACAGACTCCGGATGAACGCAGAAGAAGAAACAGATATAGCACTCAAAGTATATAATTCTCCATGCACACTATCAGAATGTGCAGCAACCAGTCATATAATTCATGTTTTCTGTATTCACATGGCAGACTGTGAGGACTGCAGGCAAGAATATGACGGGGACTGTCCTGTACATGGACCACTGCTGGTTATTGATGATGTGGAGGTAAGTTTTTCTGGCTCTTGTATCAGCTTGAAGACTTTGCTGACTTTATATACACATAAATCATTGAATTATAACAGTCGTGTTAATGTATTTCTTGTTCTTTCTTCTCTGATTGTCTGGGACATTAGACACACTGTTGACGGCAAAAACAGCCATAAAGTTGACACAGATGCAGTGACTACTTTAGCATCTCAATTTGACAGTGGTGATTATGTCCATACCAGTGAACAATGGCAGCAAACATCACTGTCTCTTGCTCCCATGAATCCTGTTTATCTCTGCTTTAGGATATAGACATACAGATCTATCTCCACATTGAAAACAGTGAGACAAATCTGACCTCAGCTAATGATAGTTCACAGACTCACTTATTCTAGTAATCCATTTACACATTGCGTGCGGTCGGCGATGGTTCGACTCCTGGGTTTGTCTGCTAAGTCAGGGAAAGACTCGCAACATGTCCTACAAAATGTCATGATCCTATCACCTCATAGAGGCCCATAGCAGGAAACTGCTCCGGCAAACATATAACAATTTGGGGGGGGGGGGGGGGAATAAATGAGAAGTCAGTTGAAAAATGTGGTGTAAACGAAGTTTGGCTGGCAAATATGAAGATATTTTCACTCAAAGGAATGCTGGAAGTGTAATAAACCTTGTTAATGCGACAACCCCTCTGTATTGTTTTCGACAGTATGAGGGTCAACCATTCTGAAATTAATGGCAGGCTACTGAACTAAATTGCTCAGCAAATCACAAAAAGCAAATAAATGCTGGGTTTGGTTGCAATGTCCTGGAAATGACATGCAACTAACTTAACTGCCTAGATATTTGAACTTTGAGACTTGTTTTAATTTTACAAATATTTAGTTGAACTGTAACCTGCTCCTTTTCAAGATATTAAAATATGAATTCTCATCTTTGATTTTTGTACAACTATTAAAGGTACATCCAACATGTCTAAGTGAATCTGATGAGTACAGCAAGAGAACTCTACCAGAGGGTCTGGTCATCAAGAAATCCAAGATTCCAAATGCAGGTTTGGGTGTGTTTGCAGTGAAAGACTTCCCTGTCCGTACTAGATTTGGACCTTACAGAGGGAAGAAGGAAGTGAATGAAACAATTGCCCATGAGTCTGGTTATAGTTGGCAGGTGAGTTGTTAAGCTTTGCTGGTTGTAACTGTTGTCTCAAACTTTTTATAACATTGTGAACGTTTCTTTGTACTGAAACAATCTGAGTTGGTTCTGTAATACATTTTATTACAAAATAATGTTATCAACAACAAAATCCCTATGACTGTCTATTTTAGTATGTACATATGTGTACAATTTTAAAAACAAAAATCTACATTAGCTGAAGTGATGGAGAATCTGAACTTGCTTGGTATACCATAGTGTTGATTCTACATTAGCCATTATCAACAAGAGTTTAGGAACACAGGTCATTCTTCAAAACTTCAGCTTCCAGGCTTGGAAACATACAGATAAGAATCAATGCTTTTATCTATCAAGATGGTATTTACTTGTGTCATTGTTGTTGACGAGGTCAGTCTTGTACTGTACATATAGAATGGAAAAGTGACTGAATGCTGTATATTTCTTAAGTCAGTAAAGTCTAAAAATGATCATGATTGTAACATGTTGAGAGGAGAGGGTGAGATACTGTGGACCTGAAAGCAAACACAGATAAAAGAGACAAACAGAGAGACTTCCTAACATCAGGATCTTGTGCCTGAGGATCCAGGATAGAACCTAAAGAACAGACAATAAAAAACATGACCTTGACTTAACCGTCTGCTGTAAAGAGTTGTGCCAGTTATGGTCAGGGACACCCAGACAGGCAGGGAGGATGAATTATCTGACAATAATCCTTATAATTATAAGGATGTTGGACAAAGCACCAATATTACCACTTAAGTCCAAAAGTTCTGACTGAAATCCTTACAAGTGGCTATGATCAGACATCACTGCAAACTCCTGACAAGTGACAGAAAACACCACGTAACAAGTTAAGTTGGTAAATGATCTTTGTTCATTGTTGTAATCTCTTACTGTTCACATGTTCGACCAGACAAAACCTACAGACCCTAGTCATAACTGGGACACCGCTCGAGCTCCACGTGGACACGTTACCTATAATATAATTAATGTAAATGAACATAAAACATTAGTTCTTTTAATTGACAGACATTTAAACTGGAGCTCTCATGTTCACGTCCTTACCAAGAGAATAGCACAAAAAGTTTACCAACTTGCTAAATTTCAGCACTTTTTGGATGAAAGCACACGAAAAATATTCTATGCATCCTATATCCAATCACCACTCGATTATTGTTCCACAGTTTGAGATGGTTGCACTAAATCTAATATGAAACGATTGTTGTCGCTTCAAAACCGTGCTATACGTCGAGTTTCTAGCATAAAGCACATTGAAAGTAATAAATTATACAGCCATCTAAGACTTCTAGCACTTCGAAAGCGCTTCCTTTTTTAACAAAGCCAAATTAGTGAACAAAATTATAACTGAAAATACCCCAGAGTATCTTCTACCGTTAATTTAATCTAATGCAATGAACAATAAGCGCTTAAATTTATTACGGGTTCCTAAGCCTAGATTGGACTTATACAAAACTTGTTTCGCATATTCTGGTGCTCACTTGTGGAATAGCCTTCCACCAGATCTGAAAACTCCAATGAGTCCCTACACATTCAACCGAAACCTCTTTCAATACTTACTTCATACCGACTATATGCCTCCATAAGTCACCTACTGTTATCATTTTTTCACTATCATTCTTCACTGTATGTGTGTGAGCGAGAGAGTGGGTGAGAGAGAGAGTGTGAGAAAGAGTGTGAGTGGAAGAATTAGTATGAGACAGAGAGAGTGAGAGAGTATGCATGGGCGTGTGCCTGAGTGAGTGTAAAAGTGAGTGAGTGTGTATGGACTTATGTGTGAGAGACTGAGTGAGAGAATGAGTGAATCTGAGAGAGTGGGTGTGTTGTGTGTCTGCCTGTCTGTGTGATAGAGTGAGTGTGAGTTAGAGAGTCAGCGAGTGAGTAAGGGAGCGTGCGTGAGTGAGAGAAAATTTGTGAATATGCGTGTATGTGCGCCAGTGAGTGAGTGTGTAAGAGAGAGAAAGTGGGTGAGAGAGTGCATGAGAAAGTGAATGAGTGAGTTAGTGTGTGTGTGTCTGTTTGCTTGTCTGTGTGTGCGAATAAGAGAGTGATTTAGTGTGGTTTAGAGAGTGAACGAGTGAGTGTGAGTGAGAGAGAGAGAGAGAGTAAGAGAGTGAGTGTAAGTGGGAGAGTGAGTGAGAGATTGAGTGAGAGTGAATATGTGTGTGTGTGTGAGTGATGGCGAGTGTGAAAGTGAGTGCGTATAAGCATGAGAGAGAAATCAAATCAAATCAACTTTATTAGGGTCACAAATTGGGCGCGCAGGCCCGTCTTACATTCGGCCCTTCCAATCACTCGTCTTTCATTCATCAAGAGCATTATACATTTACATAGGAAGAAAAATAAACATTGTGAAATGAATGTTGTAAACATAAACAAGGCTTATTACCATGTAATGAGGCCCATCTCCCACTTATCCATACATCACCCCACCCACACACACACCCCCACCTACCCACACACACGCATACCAGGGACACATACATACCCCACCAACCGACCCATCCCCCTCGCGCACATCCCCCACCCACACACACTACCCTCATCTGATCCCCCAACCAAAACATACTCGCCACCCACAAACATTCCCCCACTAACCCACACATCCCACGCCCATCCACATCCTAACCCACACATCCTCTCCCCACCCACACCTCAAACCACCCACCCCCCAGCCACATCTCCATCGACCACATATTCCCCTCCCCACGCACCCAATCCCCCACTAACCCACACATCGCACATCCACTCACACATCCCCAAACCATACACACATCCCCACCAACTGACATGTCCCTACCCCCCCCCCCCCACACACACACACACACACACATCTCCCTAACCACCCATACCTCCCCAAACCACTCACACACACCCCACCACCCACACATACAACTTCCACCCACCCACACATGCCTTAACCCAATCCCCCACCCGCACATCACATACACCCCCTACCACGCAATATTCCCAACCCACGCACCACACATACACACACATATCCCTCACCAACACATCTCCACTTGCACACCACACACATATCCCCCACCCAGATACCACACAATATTCCCACTCACACCCATACAGATACCCTTACCCATCCACCCCACATACCCCCGCTCACACACCACAAAACACACACATAACTCGCCCACACAATATCCCCAACCAACACACCACACACCTCTCCCCACCCACACACGCATTCCCTACTCGTCCACCAACACACACTCACTCACGCATACATCCTCCACTACGCACCCACACCCCCACCCACCCACCCACCAAACATCTCACGATCACAATACCCCTACCCACACACATCCTCCACCCACCCACGCATCCCATCCCGTCACATACAACTCCCTCTCCGACCTACGCAACCCTAAGCCACTCACACACCCTCACCCACTCATTCCCCATCCACGCACACATTTCCCACCCATACACCCCCACATACTTCCCCCAACCACCACACATCCCCTACTCACCCCCACATATACCCCACCCATACACACATTCCCCGCACCCATCACACACATGCCCCACACCACCCACTATCCTCCACCCACACACATATCCTCACCCATACCACCACAAACATACCCTCCACCCACACATCATGCACACATCCCGCACCAACACACCGCACACATATCTCACACCCACACACCATACACTTCTCCCCACCCGCCCTTGCATCCCCAATCCACCCAACACAATCCTTTACCCACACAACCCCGCCACCCACACATACTTCCTCAAACCATCCACACATCTCCACCCACATAAACACACATTCCCCGCATCCATCCGATACACATATCCTCCACCCATATACACATCCCCCACACCCATTCCCACACCCCGTAGTGTGCCAGTGTTTCGCAAAAGAAAGAGAGAGAGAGAGAGAGAGAGAGAGAGAGAGAGAGAGAGAGAGAGAGAGAGAGAGAGAGAGATGAGAGCAAGCATATCATTATGCCATATTTTTTTTTTCTGTATCATCTTTCATATTATAATTTTTACTGCCAATTGAATTTAACATGCACTGCTTATTTAATCATGTTTATGTCAATTCCATGAATTATCTTACAGGTTTGGACCACTAATTTATTTTTACGTTACACAATGTATACCAAATTTTCATCACCATTTTCCATATTTTCCACGTTTTCCCATTGTTTCCCCAATTTTGAATGTTCTTGTGAGGATGCTCACGATAGTCGACAGTGAAAATTCTGGGAGTTTATTCATATTAGTTTTAGTGATTATGTGAGGCAGCGTGTATGTGTGTGGATGGATGGGTCTATGTGTGTCTATATGTGTGTGTTTATATGTGTGGATGTATGTGTGTGTGCGTGTCTGTATGTGTGTATGGGTGTATATGTGTGCGTACATGTGTGTATCTGTGTGTGCCTCTGTGTGTCCCTCTGTGTGTGTATGTCTGTATGTGTGTTAAGGTGTGCGTTCATGCGTGTTTATATGTGTGTGCGTGTGTATATGTGTGTGTGTGTGCTCGTGTATGTATGTGTGTATGCTCGTGTATGTATGTGTATATGTTTGTGTGTGTAAGTGTGCATGCATGCAGTGTATGCGAGGGAGTGTGTATTCATGTGTTATGTGAGTACGTGTGCGTAAGTATGTGGATGTGTGTTGGTGTGTGTAAGTGCGTGGGTACATGTGTGTATTTGCGTGTGTATGTGGTGTGTGGGTATGTGTGTGTGTACATGTGTGTGTGTGTGTGTGTGAGAGAGAGAGAGAGAGAGAGAGAGAGAGAGAGAGAGAGAGAGAGAGAGAGAGAGAGAGAGTTGAGCGCATGCATGTCATCTAACATGCTGATCCATATTTTTTGTGTATTCTCATTTTCATATTATCATTTTGAATGCCACTTGATTTTAACATGCATAAAATTAATACATATAAATTACTGTAGAGTGAGTGGGAGAGAGAGTGTGAGAGTGTGTGTATGGAAGAGAGAGAGAGAGAGAGAGAGAGAGAGAGAGAGAGAGAGAGAGAGAGAGAGAGAGAGAGAGAGAGAGTTGAGCACACTCATGTCATGTAACATGCTATTCCATATTTTTAAATGTATTCTCATCTTTCGTATTACGAGGTATCATTTTGTATGCCACTTGATTGTCCTGTAACATGCCATTCCATATGTTTTTGTTTTGTTTTTTGTGTGTGGTGTATTCTCATCTTTCATATTATCATTTTGTATGCCACTTGATTTTATCATGTATTATATAACATTACTGTGATGTGAGTGAGAGAGTTAGTGAGTGGGAGAGAGAGAGAGAGAGAGAGAGAGAGAGAGAGAGAGAGAGAGAGAGAGATAGAAAGAGTGAGAGAGAAAGAGAAAAGAGAGAGAGAGAGTTGAATTGCATCACTAATTTTTACGCTACACAATGTATATGTACAATTTTTTCTCTACTTCTTACAATTTTTGCGAGAATGCTCACTACAATCGTCATTGTCTCAACTGTGTGTAAAGTGTGGGAGTTTGTATTAGTTTCAGTGATCATGTGAGGCACCATGTATGTGTCTAGATGTGAGGATGTTTGTGTAGATGTGTATGTGAGGGATGTGCGTGTGTGTGTGGGGGGAATGTATGTGTGAAGGGGTTGTGTGTGGGGGATGTGTATAGGTTGATGTGTGGATGGGTGAAGGGATGTGTAGTCAGTGGGGGATGTATGTTTGTGTGAGGGATGTGTGTGTGGTGGGGGGAGGGATATTTTGGAGGATTATTGGAAGTATGTTGGTGTTGGTGGGTTGGGGGTGTGGGTAGGGAATGTGTATTTGGGTGGGTGAATGGATGTGTAGGAGATTGTGTGAGTTGGGGATGGGTGTGTAATGGGTGTTGGGGATGAGTGTGGGGGGTATCTGTGAATGGGATATGTCTGTGTGGGTGGGAGTGTGTGAGTGTGGATGGGGTAAATGTAAGTGGGTGGAGGATGTATGTGTGGGTGGTGAAGATGTTTGTAGGTGGGGGGTGTTTGGGTGTGGGTGAGAGATGTGTGGGCGGGGTGTGTATGAGGAATGCATGTGGGGGTTGTGTGTGTGTGGGGGGGGATTGTGTTTATGGGTGGAATTTTGTGTGGGAGGGGAGATGTGTGAGCGGTGGGGGAGGTGTGGGATGTGCAGGTGGATGAAGGATGTATGTGAGGATGGGTGATGTTTGTTTGGCTGAGTGGTTGGGGTGTGTGTGGGTGGGAGGGTAGATGAGAGATGCATGTATTGATGGGCGGGTGGATGATGTGTGGGTGTGAGTGGTTGATAGATGAGTACGTGAGTGGTTGGATGTGTGTGAGAGATGAGTGTATGGGTGGGGGATGTGTGTGTTTGTGGGAAGATGTGTGTGAGCCGCGGATGTATGTGGGTGGGGTATATGTGGGTGGGAGGTGTGTGTTTTGGGGTGTTTATGGGTGTGGGATATGTGTGGGCAGGTGGGGAGATGTGTTTGTGTTTGGGGATGTGTGTATAGGTGGAGGATGTGCAGTTGAGAGGTGGCGTATATTGGGTGGGTGAGTGGGTGTAGGTTAGCTGATGTGTGTGTGTGTGTGTGTGTGTGTGTGTGTGTGTGTGTGTGTGGGTGGGGGAAATTGTGAGGGTGCGGGATTTATGTGTGAACAGGTGCGGGATGTGTGGGTTGGCGGGGGTATGTGTGTGTGGTTTTGTGATGTGTGTTTTTCCGGGTGGTTACGGGTGTGTGGGTGGGCGGTGGAGAATATGTTGGTTTGTGTGTGCATGTCGGTTATGGGATGGGTGGGGGATGTATGTGTGGGTGGGGAAATGTGTGTGGGTGGGGGATCAGTGGGTGGGTGGCGGCATGTATGTTTGCCTGGGTCTGTGTGAGTGCGTGGAGGTATGTGTGGGTTGCAATATGCACTGTTTATGTTTACAACTTTCATTTGACATTGTTGTTTCCCCCATGTGAATGTACCATGCGTAATATGCATTGTTTATGCTTACAAAATCCATTTGACAATGTTTTCTTTCCCTATGTAAATGTAACATGCACATTTCATGAATGAAAGATGAGTGATTGAAATGACCAAATGTAAGACGGGCCTGCGTGTCCAATTTGTTACCCTTTTAAAATAAAGTTCGTTCGTTCGTTCATTCGTTCGTTCATGTTCAGCATTCTGTCTGTGTATATATGTGTTTGGTGAGTGTTTTGGAGTTTCATATCACAGTTAGATGATGTTTATAATCTGCACATCATGTTCTGTGAACAGATTGTGAAAGATGGACAGACTTCTCACTTTGTGGATGGTGAAGATCCAAGCAAGTCAAACTGGATGAGGTATGTGAACTGTGCCAGACATGAAGATGAGCAGTGTGTGACAGCCTACCAGTATCTGGGAGAAATCTACTACAGGTCTCACAAACCAATCTGTGCTGGAACAGAAATATTAGTGAGTGTAACTTTCTTTTCTGGTGTTCGATGCCCATTTTTAAAAATGAAGATTTAGTTATTAAAACACCTGGAAATAACTGCACATGATGATGTCGATGATAACACATATTCCTAATTTTCTTGCCATGTTATATAAAAAAACAGTAGCTCATTTGCATCTGTGCTTTGCCAACTAACAGCGTTAAAGTCTCTCCACAGATCTTAGTCCATGGTGTTCTGGATCAGCTCTGCTGATGATAAACCTTCATGTCATTGTCTCTGTCCATCCAGCATCATTTATTTCAGTCTGCCTTGTCTCCCACTATTCTTTCCAGTCATCACAATGTTTTCCAATGTCTCTCATATCAAGGCATGACCAAAGAATGCTGTTTATCTCTTCCTTACAGTTGTATATAATGTTCTATGAAGGTGAGTCAATAAGTAAGTCACACAGTTCTGTGAGATGGCAGGTAAATGAAGTTGGTGTTTTCTACAAGTGTCATAGGTGACAGCAACATCAAACTTTATGTGATAGCCTGACGCGACACATGATGATGACAATGGTACCAATACCAGCATCCCTTGCAGTGCCCTGGGGTACGATGGGAAGCCGCCCTGGAAACAGGGATAAATAGAGGTTGCGTGTCAGTTTCCCGGTCTCTTCAACTAGAACAACCGTGGCCGAAGGAGCGATTAGGTAGATTGCTGTAGAGATGTAGATACCATCAAATAGGGAGGCTTTAACCAGCCCTCCCCAGTCACTGGACTCTTGGTAGTGACCCCTGGCCATGGTTGTTGTAGAGCACACTTGAGCCCCAGCTCTGGTTAATGTCGTAGGCCACTCACATCCCCATTCGTATACCTGTTTATACCTGTTTATGCCACTATGTCTCTGCTGTTAGGGTTATAGTTTTGTTATTCGTTATGTTATGGCTCTTCGCTGTATCTGGTCCCAGTCGACTTATGTGATTCGGGTGTCTTGTATGGGTATTGAGGGTGCCCTTCGACTCAACTGAACATGATTGAGGTCTCACTGTCATTCAGAGACCGCCCCTGTAGTCAGTGCTAGGCAGCAGTTATCTCCAACTGTGGGATTTCAGATTCCCATTTCTGTATGTACCGACTGTCCATGAGTCATGAGATGATAACAATAGAGAGTCCATACCTGTTGTTACCGTTGTTGTTCACGTTGAGGCTCTGTTGTTGCCATGTCCTTGTTGGTTTGTGGAGGTGGGTACCTAGTCATGTGCATAGCGATGTTAGGCAGCAGTGATTACTGTGGGAACATAGGTTCCCTTTTCTGTATATGTCAGTTATGTGACATGTCAGGATGCCTGTTTGTCACTAAATCATGCAGTTCTGTCAATAAAAGCCTAATTTTGTTGTTCTTAATTTGTTTTGTTTAGTCTGTAGTTTGTTGTGTAAACTCATTGATCCTGTTACAGTCCAGCAGTGTAATCTTCTGTCTGGGGTATACAACAGTATATCCCCCGCCCTAAGAACTCCTGGAATCTTCTGTCTAATTCTATCCCTTTTCTTGTTAACTGAGGAGAATATATACAGTGCTCTTTCTCTATTTCTTCTTGTTGTCCTTTTCTTCTCTGACCCAATAAAAGTCAGTGTTGCGCTTCTTTGTCTTTGAGCACTTAAGTATAGGAAATTACATCTTCCTGTCCTTGATATTCTTCCTTCTGTTTCATTTATATTCCCGTTCGTCAGGAGACGCAAGGTGTCTCATGTGCAGCGCATAAAGAAAATGGCGACTGTACTTACAGAGTGTACAACCAAAGAGGAATGTGCTGTTGTGCGTTTTTTGTGGGCAAAAGGACTGTATGCAAAGGACATTCATAAGGAAATGCTTCCTGTTTATGCTGACAAATATTTGTCCTGTAAAGCGGTGCATAGCTATGTAGAAAAGCTTTTTCAAGGACACCCTAAAATTGATGAAATCCGATCTGGTCGTCCCGTTGAGATTGCAACAGAAGCATCCGTGCAGCGGGTGGAGGAGATGATTAGAGGTGACAGGCGAGGAACGATAGACTCTGTAAGATCTGCAATAGGTTGCTTACATGATTTCAATTAGAAGAAAACGTCCAGGACTGCTGACTAGAGGAGTGTTGCTTCTTCGTGACAATAACAGACCACATACGGCTCGATTAACTCAGGAGAAAATTAACCAACTAAGGTGGGATGTTCTGGAACATCCACCTTACAGCCCTGACTTAGCCCCTAGTGATTTTCACCTATTTGGTCCACTGAAACCCCACCTTGGTGGGAGACATTTCGTGAATGACGCTGAAGTTGAATGTGAAGTAAAAATGTGGTTTAGAAAACAGAGCACGCAGTTCTATGCGGCCGGTTTGGGAGGACTGATAAAACAATGGGATAAGTGCATCAATGTTGGTGGAAATTATGTTGAGAAATAAAGGGACAATTTATGTATAAAAATAAACTGGTTTCAAGTTGTTATCATATTTAATTATTTTTCTGCAGATATTTGTGACTTACTTATTGACTCTCCTTCATCCTTTGAATAGCCTCTTCCAGTCAATCATTGTTACTTACTTAGTCCAAAATATTTGTAACATTTGTCTTAGGAAACACATCTTTGTTGCTTCCAGGATGATCCTAATTTGTTCATTCATGTTTCATGATTCACTGTCATACAGCAAAACAGGTTCTATATAGCATTTCAGTGCACTCTTTGTGACATTTAATCATAGTCACTTACTGCATAAAATACTTTTCATTTTCTGAAATTAAGCTTTTACTTGACCTATTCTGTTCTTAATCTCTGTTGTGCATCTTCCATCTGATGTTGTCATTGTCTTTGTGTATTTAAATTATAATTATCAACTTGGTTAAATATTTCCCCTTCTGTTGTTAAATCACATTTTGCTGTCATCTTTGTCTTTAATATAACAATTGTTACTGCTTTATTAACATTCAAGGAAAGTCCTTTTTAGCACTCTTTATTACAACAATGTACAAAAATTGTAGATCTTTTCTGTTTTCAGCTATCAATACTGTATCATGTGTATAGCGTAGATAGTTTATATTATAATCTCCTGCTCATATTTCTGGCCTTTCTTTGATCTCTCTGATTATTATTTCACTACAGAGGGAGAAGAGATCTGGCAACAAAACACATCGTTGCCTTACTCCTTGTTTTAACTGTTCATAACTGCCCTCTTTATATCCCATTCTAATTTCTGCCGCTTGTTTCCAGTAAATATTGTTTATTGCTCTGATATCTTTCCCATCAATGTTGTTAATATCTTCCAACATTTTTATCATTTCTTCACGTTTTACTACTTAAAAAGCCTTAGTATAATCTGTAAAGTACAAGTATATGTATTTCAGTGCCTCTTTCGATCTCTCTATCAGTGTTCATAATGTGCATAATGCATTATTTGTACCTTTTCCTTAAACAAATCCATACTGTTCTTCAACAATTTTCACTTTTATTTTGTTTCTTGTTCTCATAATTCTGGGTAGCATTTTTGTAACATGATGTATGAGGTTGATTGTACAAAAATCTTATCTAGTCATGAATATGAAAATCATTTTATCTAGTCGTGTATATGTAAACCAATTTTAGTTTCAATTTCTCTGATAATTATAATAATGTGTATTTATATAACTGTTTTTAGGCATTCACATTCCATTTGCTGGATATGTTGTCGTGCTCACAGTATTTCCTGTAATCATTCTGTCATTTAACAGTATAGTTGGTTACTTGTTTTGTATGTCACTTACAACATACTCTGTTACATAAACACATCATTTCAGGTATACTATGGCGACAGTTATGCTCGGGATCTGGGCATAAATAGTCCCAAATGTGGAAGAAAATTGATTCGAAAGAATAATGTGCAAGGATCTGATGTAAATACAGAAAGTGATGGTAGGTTGCATGTTTCTATGGTAATATCAGTTCATTGTTTTACAACTACATGTCTTAAAAGTAGGAGTTTACAAATAGAAACAAAAAGAGCATGTTTTAAAACAAAAGACACTGAAGAAAGCTGTCAGAGCAAACATTTGCCACTACATGTTTATATCCATGATCATAAACAGGGCATGACTAGTTTTCCTCAGCAGGGCAAAAACAATGATAGCTAGTTTATGTATATCATAGTGCAACCTTTCTCAGTTAACTCTGTAAGAACACGTTGTTGCATCAGTCAATCGTGCGCAATCTGCACAGTGGAGGTCAGCTGTAGTGGATCTCCAGGTATGGGTCTTACAAGCATGCTATGTCTTTTAATGTGGCCAAAATATTTCACTTGTCATTTTATTTCTTACATCAGATATCTTCATTCCCAACATCTCTAGAACATATGTAATTGATGGATTTTGTTGCACGATATACAACCTATTCTTCTGTCTTTTTGTTGCATTCCTTTCACCATGCAACCTCTCATAACTACTTTGGTATATGTATATAGTCCCAGAGTGCTGTGTTCTGTGATTAATTGTGATAAAGTAAGTATTATTTTCATGCTAACTTTGCTCATACAATAAGTAAAGTAAATGGCCCTTTTACCTTGGGCTGCTAGAGTAACTAATGATTTCCTGGAAGAAACTGTGAAACTAGAACATTATGTACAACTATAATAAAGAGACAAACAGTCTTCTTTGGGGGATAAGGTGAGAAGAGAGGCATTGCAAGACATGAAACTATCAGTGGATCCAGAGGCAGACAGAGAGAAATGATACTATTTGGACTGAGATAGTGGATTGGAGGAATATCATCAAATGTATTTATCCAGAATTCCAAGGACTCAGATTTGTGGAGTTGAGTGAATGCCTATGCCTAATATATAGGTCATTTCTTGTGCAATGCTCCAGCAGCCTTTGCCCATTATCATTCATGCGACCGATGTTGTATTTTCCAAGGCACACTGGCCATGAACTCGAATCCTTCCCCACACGAGCATTGAAATCACCGAGCATATAAATGTGGTCAGATTTTGGAACTGCTTTGATCACGGAGTCTAACTCCTCATAGAACGAATCCTTCACATCATCAGAGGAATCGAATGTCGGTGCATATGCAGTAATAATGGTGGCAAAACCACAAGAGGTTGCCAAGCGCAGGGATAATAGTCTTTCATTTCCTCCCGCTGAAATTTCAATCATTCCCAGTAGCAAATTCTTCACTGCAAAGCCCACACCGTGTTGCCTTTTTTTCTGCCTGCCCTCTACCCTTCCAAAAAAGGTGTAGTTTTCCCCGAGTGACTCTGCCTCAGCGAGGCGAGTCTCCTGCAGACCAGCAATGTCAATGTTAAGACGATAGAGTTTGTCATCGATCACAGCCGTTTTTCTCACATTATCAATATTGGTCAAGTCAGTGGAAAATCCTGGACACATGGTTCTCACGTTCCAGATTGCAAGCCGTTACTTGAGGTTTCTATTTTTCTTTTTATTAGTACCTGGTGCATTGGTTTTACAACCTGCGATTCAGATAGTGTCCTAGCCCCAAGCACCCATTGAAGCAGGCAGCTGTAGTGGATCAGCACCCAATTGGCCGGGGGCTGCCCAGCTTGAGGTGGGTGGTAGCTGATCAGTGACACCTGGAGGTGTCTCCCACCGTCAGAGGCAACGCGTGGCGCCCCATGTCTACGCCAATTGACAGGGACTTATAACACGTAACAGTTGCCTCTCGCTTTGATTCCGAGCCCGGTTAAGACCAGGGATGGAGTTATTGCCTCTCCATAGCACAAAGCCTGGGCTAAAATATAGAGATCATGTGTTGCCCATGCAGCATGGTCCCTCTCTTGGCCTGCCTAGTTCACTCCAGAGGAAAGATAACACCTCTATATCTGGAACAAGACAAGCTGCTGAAACTTCGGATCAGCAAAGCCATGCTCTAACTGTCCGCCTGTCGGAGCTTCGATCCTAGACCAGCTGGCCTGGTCTGCCCTGCCATGACATTTTGTCTTTAGGTTGCATTTCCTCGCACCAGGGTAAGGCTTGTACCCTCCCAATTGCGCTCTTCCGCCCGAAGCCGTTGGCACAATGTGGGGTGTCACGTTTTGATTAGCGCCGTCCAACGTTCGGCGCTAACAGAAAGCAGGTAGTACCGTCTACTGTTATACGGTAGCTCAATCATATCTGACTAAGACCTGACAGTACAAATAAGAGATGCCAGCGAAATTATAATATATTTAAACAGAATGACTTTCCAAACAAGAGATGAAGGCGAAATTATGGTATATTTAAACAGAATGACTTTCCAAACAAGAGATGCAGGTGAAATTATGGTATATTTAAACAGAATTACATTCCAAACAAGAGATGTAGGCGAAATTGTGGTATATTTTTTTAAAAATGGTCCCAAAGTAGTTTCTTCTTCTGCTGCGTTCATCCATAGATTTTTTTTCGGAAATGATTGCGTTGTGCCTGTTTACAGCAGAGCTGTGTTCTTGCGTCGTTAGGCCGAGACATCTGACTTCTGCAGGGTCCCAAAGTAGTTTTATGTCATGGGTCTCTGATGTGATAACGTCATCACATTTTCTGGTCTGACTGCACGGAGGAATAGTTTGGCCACTTTTGCAGGTCTGACTGCGCGGAGGAATAGTTGGCCACTTTTGCAGGCCTAACTGCACGGAGGAATAGTTTGGCCACTTTTGCAGGTCTGACTGCATGGAGGAATAGTTGGCCACTTTTGCAGGCCTAACTGCATGGAGGAACAGTTTGGCCACTTTTTCAGGTCTGACTGTATGGAGGAATAATTTGGCCACTTTTGCAGGTTTGACTGCACAGAGGAATAGTTTGGCCACTTTTGCAGGTCTGACTGCATGGAGGAATAGTTTGGCCACTTTTGCAGGTCTGACTGCACCGAGGAATAGTTTGGCCACTTTTTCAAGTCTGACTGCACGCAGGAATAGTTTGGCAACTTTTGCAGGGGATGTGCCCAGGTGTCAATACTGACACTCGACTGTTCTCATAAAATTATCAGCCCAGTTCACTATCACTTTTGCTAACATGTCTGCTATATGCTGTATAATATATTTTATTTATTGCAGCGCATGATTCAGTGCGTTATCTTCTTCCCGCAAATATACAATAGTTGCTGTTTCTTTTTAAAAATATGAAATTGTTAGTTTGAAATGAGAACATGGGGGAAGGGAATCTCCTAGTGATGAAGTGGTTAAGTCTCCTGCCTCTCACTTGAAGATTGTGGGTTCATTTCTGGAATCTCTCATTAGGTTCATGAAATTTTTCTGAGACTCCTGGGAGTCCTCGCTGGAGCTATTGAGTTCATGCTTTGTGCGACACTTTTGGCAGGCCACTACGAAAAGAGACTGAGCCCTAAGGAGCAAAACCTGGTGCAATGAAGACGATCTTATGTCTTTAAATCCTCTTTAATGAGAACACAAGATATCTATAATGTTGACTTTATAAATGTGAAATTGAATCAAACACTGTCTACAGGTGTTCAATTAATCATATAAATTATTATACACCTTGTTCATCGTCAGTTTTGTACAGCAAATTCATAAATTCACCAAATAATATATGCGTGTCTGTTTAATGACCAATAGAAGAATAAATTTTCTTTTTCATTTTCTATTTCAGGAACATTCTCTTGTGCTTATTGCCATCTGTCCTTCAATCAAGCATCATATTTGCAAAGCCATATGAAATACAGACATCATAATAAATACTTTATGCTAAATTGCATCAAATTGCATGCAGACCTACCACTGGTAGTAAATGGTTTAACAAATGAAAGTAAGCATGAAAAGTGTAATGTAAATACAACATTAAATGACATTGACAATACAAAACTGACCTTGGCAGCACAGTCAGGAAGTATTCAGAATCGTGTGATCACAGTTAGTGTGAGTGAAGCTGAGATTTCTTATAATTTTAGCTCACAAAATGATGATACTGATGAGGAAAATGATAAGCTGAGTGTTTCTAACATGTGCACTAACCTGGCCGTAGATGATGAATGTGACACAGAATGTAATATTGTAAAGTCCAGCATCAATGCAGATCCTGATAAGAAATATAAAATGTGTGATGTCAAAAGTAAAGAGTTTCACAAGATGTATCTACAGAAAGACAGAAAAACATCAGTAGGAAAAAACACTTATTATAGTGTACAAGTACACACAAGAATACAAACAGGAGAGAAGCCTTACAAATGCTATGTTTGTAATGTTGGTTTTACTTTAAGTGGTAATTTAAAGCAACACACAAGAATACATACGGGAGAGAAGCCTTACAAATGCGATGTTTGTAATGTTGGTTTTACTTTTAGTGGAGATGTAAAGAAACACAAACGAATACATACCGGAGAGAAGCCTTACAAATGTGATATTTGTAATGTTGGTTTCACTCAATGTGGTCATTTACAGAAACACAAACGAATACATACAGGAGAGAAGCCTTACAAGTGTGATGTTTGTAATATTAGTTTTACTCTAAAGGATAACTTAAAGGTACACAAAAGAATACATACAGGAGAGAAGCCTTACAAGTGTGATGTTTGTAATGCTAGTTTTACTCGAAGTGATAGCTTAAAGACACATAAAAGAATACATTCAGGAGCGGAGCCTGTAGCGTAGCGCCAGCTACGATGATAAGGAATCTATCAAAGTTGCTGCGGATAGACTTTCTAAGAATAGCAAAATAAGTCGCTGGAGAAGACAAGACTGAATAGCTCGTAATTCTAGACTGAGTGAAGGTCCCAGAACAAGTCTAATCTTCTGACAGTGTTCAGGCAGACAGGAATGGCGTACAACTATACTGGTTTGATACAGACAGTCTGCCAAGGTTGTCTAGCTACGTTGCCTGAAATAAAACAAAGCTCGAGTCCCCAAACTCTAATCACTCTCACCGACACGGAGAAAGACAGAGTAAAATATTTAAAAGAGACAAACTTTCGTAACTTCTCACACTACTATGACTAAGATTACTGAGGTAACAACTAGAGTTTGTAAAATTAAAATCACATTAACATTTAATATATGATAACACTTTGGGTGCTCCACTGGAGGCAGCCCTGTACATGGAAAGGGTGGTACACTTCCCTCTATTCTATTGAATATCTAATATTATGGGTTGAATCTACTAAACTGTCTAATCATTGAAGTAAACTCTTTGGCCTATAGTATATTTTGAGTTGAATGCTGATGGTGGTGGCCAACGGGAAATCGTGGCCACTTATCTTGTACTTCTTGGTTGCACAGTGAGTGTAAACCCTATTTAGTAGGCATAAGTGAGATGGTGGTAAGTGATGCTTCACAAAGAGTCAGTCACACAGGTTGGCGCATCTAAAGCTTGGCGCTGAAGGTGTCAAATCTGTGAAATATATACAGCGAGAGCAAGTGAATCTTCTGTCGAGGCATCTGTAAGCATCGGCCCTGGATTGTTCCTGGTGGCCAATTACATCTCATACAAAATGCAGAAACAAAATAGCATGAGCTATCTGTCCCTGCTCCCTATCCTAGGATAATTAGCAAACGACAGACCTAAGGAAAACAGCTCAATACAATCATTCTATGCTTTCTTATAAGTGAATATAATAATTATTCAGTAATAATTAAAGATATAATCATATTATTAAAATACAATAATTACAAAGTAATCTAGAGTTATATACATATACAATCTATTAAACAGATTACATATTATAGATATTTATGTCAAAATTCTGAGGCTATATTCCTAGCATATATTTAATAATGATTCTATGTAACGTATATTTTTAAAATAAACACAATTTAGGTAATTATCATAATAGAATATGATAGACTGAAAGTTAATGGAGTGGCAGGCAAGATCATTACTGCGAATTGGTGAGAAATCACCGATAAGAATTAATGGAAATGCCTAGGATCTCCCACGCTAGTATTAGACATTCGTACACGTGTTTAGTACGATTTCCTATTTTCGCAGCATCGAAATATTCATTCTTAACTATAATTATTCGCAATCACTAACACATCCTCGAAATATAACGACTATGAAATGCCTCGTGTATTTCCTAAATAACGGCTCGATTAGTATGGCCTATTCTACTGCTATCAGTTATCAGTTATCAGTTCCGTCAGTTATCAGTTGGGGTATCTTCGTTGCACTCCGGACATGTCCATAGGTGCTCAGATCCTCCCCCAGCATATTCATCAGCGTCCGGTGGCTAATAGTGCCAGTTCTGTGTTGGTTGACGAGGCGCTTTGTTTTCCCGATGTACCTCTCGCGTCTGGTTGTGCCGATTCTTACTCCCAGGTCTTTCATCCTGGACAACGATGTGGAATCACTGACGTCAAAGTCCTCTGTTCTCGCCATATCTTTAAGGACGTTAATAACATCGGCACGATCCATGGGCTGGCCATCTACAGGGGGTGCAGAGCCAGCCAGTTTGTCAGCTCGTTCATTTCCCTCGACTCCCGCATGTCCCGGGACGAAGATGAAGGTGACTTTACGGACAACAGACTTCCGCAGCGATTCAGTCCACTGTCTACGTACAGATCCAGCTTCGACCTTCTGAATTATGCTCATTGAATCACTTAGTACACACACGTTGGTATAATGCTGTGATTCCAGCCATATGAAAGCCTGTGTAACTGCCATCACCTCCATCGTCATGCTGCTCGTGGTCATAGAGTGGGCACCACTGGATTCTTGGACGGTTCGGCCCGCCGAATAGGCTGTAAATGCCCACGCACTTCTCTGCTGCTTTACAACAGATCCATCTGTATAGATGAGCACTTCGGGGCTATCTGAGTGTTCATAGATGAGCGCGTTAACCTCTGCATTGACAGCGGCAGGGTTCTGCTCTCTGCACCGTCTGTCGAGTGTGATAATGCAGGAGAAGGTGCACTTAAAAGCTGGAGGCACCGGCACCCATTCCTTGCCGGGGTTGATACTGGTAAGGCTGCAGACCTGTCTATTCTACTGCTATACGGACTAATCGAAAATGCGTTCTATCCGACTATCAAGTGTACAACTATCTCAAATCATCTTCACTTCTTTAAATCTCACGTAAAGGTAATTTCCTACGCAGTTACGTTTTACCCGTATCCCTGAGTGTTTAGTAAACTATCCGTACGAAGTATAATATACGCGATCGAGTTTAGTCGGTAAAATAACCTATTATCGGCGGTTTCCACTATTTTAACTTCATAAAGAAATATTGGGCGCACACGACAATATTATATCGATACAAATAACTATACATTACCCTTCTAATCTTCTGACCACACGTGTCGGGTACGAAACTGCTCTAGGAATATCTCTAATATATCTAAATATATTTATGACCGTAATACGCGCCAAAGATAAAACTCTTAACACTTTATAAGTATTTTCTAAGAGCCTAGTGACTAGCATATGTTTCTACACTGACGTCTGGTCTGCAAAAGGCCGAATTTCACTATCTCTCCCCTGACCGGAAGTGGTCGTGCCAGGGAGTTCGTTGCCGTTAATTTCTCCGACCAAATAGTGAAATTGTCGTAGCCAAATTTGTAGATTTGGCGGGGTACTCTAATTTGTAAATTAAGCCTCTCCCCCGATCCTAATGTAACGTATTTCTTCATATTACATTCATAACATTAAATAGAAGTTGATTTAAACTATAGACAGGTACTATCTATACATAGATATATAGGAATAAAAACGAAATTAAATTCTTCTATAATTACATAAGGGTTTTAAAGAGGATTTACTCCAATTTAATCAAACGATGACGGGGAAGCTGGAGACCACCGTTGAAAGCAAAGTTCGAGAATTCGGGCTTTACTCCAACCAGCACACGCATCAGATTTTGTTGGCACTTACTCCAACAACCCTGGTACATATGAACCAGTCTCTCCCTCTTCTTCAGTAGGGCAATGCCTACTCAAACCCTGCTTCTTCGTTTCTAAGACATCTTCTAAGAAACCTCCTTCCTTGATGTTGTTTCCATGGAAACCTATGACGAATTGGTCGTCCCCACCCCTCTTCTCTATTCTGAATTTCCGGAGAGTGTTCTCCCCTAAAGGAATAAGGGTTCCTATTTAGTACAGTAACCGGTAAATGATTTTGTCGGACTGGGTCAGTGCGATTTACCATCGTGGTTACTGTGACACCTTTAATCCGTCCGGGCTTATCTGTTCGCATAGGGGCATGAGACTCTGGAATTCGTCTCATCTTCCCTGATTCAGACGTCTCCGAATCCAGGTTGATAGAGACACCATTCACTGTCTCCTGAGGTGTCAGGGGATACTCCACCTCTGAGTTATCTCTCCCTTCGACCACAGTTGCCACCGTTAATGCTATCAGACGCACCGGTGGATCAGTTAATCTTTCTACATGTTTCTTAATTAAATACATGGGAAAGACTTCCGGATTACCCTGTATGTCTAGTTTGTAATGGGTGCGAGACACCTTATCTGTAATAAGGAATGGCCCCTGCCAACCCATATCTAAAGGATTACCCCCCTTGGGTGATAATACCACTACCTTGAACTTTGGGGTTTATATTTGGAGCTTTCCGTCTTGTCCAAAGGGGTTAGAGCGCCCCTGACTCGCTTGGCAGGCACGTCTCTGAGCATATGAGGTATTTTCTAAGGAACTCAGATCCCATCCTGAGATCCCGCCTCACACGCCAGTTGGTCCGCCGCTGCTTATTGAGTATTCGCAGCTAACCTCTATATGTAGAGGCCGTTCCACAATCCGCCACCTGTGGACACGTGGGTTGGGGATGGTCGCCTCAGATATACAACACATACTTAATTATTGTATATGTTGTAAGTTATTATATTCAACACATACAATAATTACGAGGGTAAATTAATAAGTAAGTCACAAATGGCTGTAGAAAAATAACTAAGTATGATAGCAACTTGAAACCAGTTTATGTTTATACATACATTGTCCCTTTATTTCTCAACATAATTTCCACCAACATTGATGCACTTATTCCATCATTTTATCAGTCCTCCCAAACCTATTGCATAGAACTGCGTGCTGTGTTCTCATTAACCGGCATCCCACAGAACTGTGTGACTTACTTATTGACTCGCCCTCGTAACTTTTTCTACCCAGCTATGCTCCGCTTTACGGGACAAACATTTGTCAGCATAAATACTGACAACCCACCTTGGCGGGAGACATTTCGCGAATGAAGCCAAAGTTTAATGTGAAGTGAAAACGTGGTTTAGAAAACAAATCACGCAGTTCAATGCAGCTGGTTTGGGAGGACTGATAAAACGATGGAATAAGTGCATCAATGTTGGTGGAAATTATGTTGAGAAATAAAGGGACAATGTATGTATAAAAATAAGTTGTTATCATATTTAGTTAATTGTCTTCAGCAGAGGTTCCCAAACCACGGCCCGCGGGCCACTTGTGGCCCGCCAGCTGTAAGAAAGTGGTAAGCGAGACAACATATTTTAATATAATACGTTTTAATAATTTAAAAACAAATGCAGTCGGAGCGCCCCGTCAGCGGGCGATAATTTACTCTGCTCGTGGTTGTTATGCTTATATATTATCGAATGCGCCTGTTCAGTTCACAACGAAACGTTATGAAGTTCCCATACCCCAGCCTCGTCGACCAATCAGAGTGCGTAAAGCGCCATGTTGTCGTCTGTTACAACTGTTTAGCAGAGTCGGTAGTATTGTGTTGAAGTTGGATTTTTTCAAATACAAATTTACCGTTAAAGCCTATAAACATGAGTGTTGAAAATCTAAAATCAAACAATGGTAAAAAGGGAAAATATGAAGATATTGCTTGTCGTGATTGAAGATTGGAGAGATATCTTTCAGTCGAGATTTCAAGAGTTCACAATAGAGGAGGATAATGTTGTCTTCTTCATAAATCCGTTCGTAGATCCTAATGCCAAGCTCTGTCAACTACAGCAAAATCTTCAGCAAGAAGTAATTGATTTGAAATGCAATTCTGCACTGAGATGTAAATTTCTTAAGCTGCCTGCTTCACCTTCAGCTGATCATATGATTTCATTCTGGTGACTATTGCTTGTCGAACAATTTGAACACTTGCGTTCATTCACCCAGAGACACATTTGTCGTTTTGGTTCGGCTTGCAGATGCGAGCAGTCATTTTCCGCAAAGACCGTTATAAAAAATCAAGCAACGTTCCAGACACACCGACAGTAACCTAGCTGCGCTTATGACTTTGGGCTCTACAGATTTGTGCCCAGGCATTGGTAAACTGGCATCTGAACTTAATTAACTTGTTATGAAGAACAATTACAATTGTACGTAAATTAATTACATTAATACCGATTTTCGAAACTGATAAAACATTTATTGTTAAATGAAATTTTGATTGTAAACCAAAAAATGACCGCAGTGTAGTAGTGGTACTGACTGCCTTTAAAGTTTTAGAATTTTGTTGACCAAAGTTAAGAAAGGTAAGAATTATATTGCACGACTTTTATAATTTTATAACGTTTTGGCCCGCTTAACTACCGAAAATAGTAGATATGGCCCTCTGTTTGAAAAGCTTGGGAACCACTGGTCTACAGCCATTTGTGACCTACTTATTAACTTACCCTCGTACATTCTGGGTTCGCTAAGTCCTGAAATTATTGTTTCATTTACTCATTTGTTAATGTTAACTAATGCGCTTGTTATAATGTATCTTTCCTGTATATACTCTGTTATTAGTTTATGTAGTTCTATGTTAAAAGGTATGGTGTTTGCCTTGAGTGCTGGAGGTCCCGGGTTCAAGCCCCGGTGAGGGCCGTGATGTCTTCACGTGGACTTATAGTAACACAATTTCCCCTGGTCTCTGGGTAGTGAGATAGGATGCCCGTGTGTATTGTTGTCTCTGGGTAGTGAGATAGGATGCCCGTGTGTATTGTTGTCTCTGGGTAGTGAGATAGGATGCCCGTGTGTATTGTTGTCTCTGGGTAGTGAGATAGGATGCCCGTGTGTATTGTTACGCACGTAAAACAATCCATTGACAGTTGACAATCAAAACATAGTAGAATAACGGCACGATGTTGAGATGTGTCTATAAGACAGCAGTTGTTGAGATGTGTCTATAAGACAGTAGTTGTTGAGATGTGTCTATAAGACAGTAGTTGTTGAGATGTGTCTATAAGACAGTAGGTGTTGAGATGTATATAAGACAGTAGTTGTTGATATGTGTCTATAAGACAGCAGTTGTTGAGATGTGTCTATAAGACAGTAGGTGTTGAGATGTATATAAGACAGTAGTTGTTGATATGTGTCTATAAGACAGTAGTTGTTGAGATGTGTCTATAAGACAGCAGTTGTTGAGATGTGTCTATAAGACAGTAGTTGTTGAGATGTGTCTATAAGACAGTAGTTGTTGAGATGTGTCTATAAGACAGTAGTTGTTGAGATGTGTCTATAAGACAGCAGTTGTTGAGATGTGTCTATAAGACAGTAGTTGTTGAGATGTATATAAGACAGTAGTTGTTGATATTCCACAGTTGTTTTTTGGATATACACACCAGAATGGTGTTTGTTATTCTATAATTCTGTCATTGGTGTGGGGTGGTCCCGATTTGCACATGATATCACCCGCTCATCTAACATCTGTATGCTCTTGGCCCATTTGCGCATGCACGCTGGATACTCAAGTGTACATGGAAAAATAATACGCTATACAAGCATTCTGTTGATGTTCAGCCATGCTTATACTGAGAGCATATGTGAAGAATAGTCTGCATGAATAGTATGAGGTGCTTCCTCTAATAAATACTCATGAAACAGCTGTGTGATTTCATAGGCATCATTTTTATGAATTAAGTGAAGGTGTTTAGGCTTGTTGACAAACATTCTCTCTACATAGAATTCCCTAACATTCCTTAACGATATCAACACAATGTATGAACACTACTGAACACTTCCAGAAATAACAGAAATCTGGTACACTTTTACCTAGTTATACGTATTTCTATCCACTGCTGATTACATAATATATGTATATATCCATCCGTCATGTGCCATGCCAATAAGCGTGGGCGGTCATGTTTTGCCATCTCACTCGATCACCAGAGTCGTGGATCAGCTCCGTTTTCCTGTCTCGACCATGCTACATGACCATGCCATCCAGGTATTTACTTCTCGGTCTTCCCCTTGGTCTCTTCCTTTCGATCTTGCCAGTTGTCACCAAGTTCTCCAAGTCATTTCTTCTCATAACATGCCCAAAAAATGTTGACTGTCTACGTCTAATGACTCTAATCAGTTTACGATCTTCATTTGTTTCTTGAAGGACTTGTTCGTTGGTTTTTCTGTCTGTCTATGGTATTCTTTGCATTTTCCTCAGAAACCACATTTCCACAGCCATATGATGTTTTTTTTAGCGTGTCTACTCATTGTCCACGCTTCACATGCATACTATATATATATATATATATATATATATATATATATATATATATATATATATATATATAACTTTCACAGTAACCCACATAATTATACTAGCAGAAACCTGGATTAGTCCTAGTGTCTGGACACTGTAACATATATACATTTATTATAGTTAGCACATATCTTGTATTTCCCATGATTTTCATTTTCTAGGAATAATAGGCTGGCCTCTGTGGCCTAAAGGCTTGCGAACACGATTCATGAGACGCTTACCATGCGGTCGAAGCGTCGTGGCGACCGATTTGGAAGCAGACCGTGTCGCGCTGGGGTTTTAACATGTTGGTATGCGGGAAAGTCGTTCAGAAAGCAATGGCAAACTACAGAACTTGAAACTTGCCAAGACATCAACAACGGCAGAAAATGCTGGTGTTGACAGTGATGTCCTGTAAATCGGATATGAAAAACAAAAACAAAGAACAATAGACACATCTATATTGTTTAATCTGAACCTTGATCATTATTGATTGTTTGTTATGTATGTACATCTTTCTACAAGAGACGGACCAGCACAAAAACTAGAAGCACTGGATGTGAATGACTGCTTCTCATATCAGGTGTTCTTATGTAGTGATGTGCTAGTTTTAGTTTCTCCAGTTAGCTGTTCATGTGTTGTAGATTGCCTTGAAGTATCAAGAAAGTTCAGCTGTTCATGTGTTATAGATTGCCTTGAAGTATCAAGAAAGTTCAGCTGTTCATGTGTTGTAGATTGCCTTGAAGTATCAAGAAAGTTCAGCTGTTCATGTGTTGTAGATTGCCTTGAAGTATCAAGAAAGTTCAGCTGTTCATGTGTTGTAGATTGCCTTGAAGTATCAAGAAAGTTCAGCTGTTCATGTGTTGTAGATTGCCTTGAAGTATCAAGAAAGTTCAGCTGTTCATGTGTTGTAGATTGCCTTGAAGTATCAAGAAAGTTCAGCTGTTCATGTGTTGTAGATTGCCTTGAAGTATCAAGAAAGTTCAGCTGTTCATGTGTTGTAGATTGCCTTGAAGTATCAAGAAAGTTCAGCTGTTCATGTGTTGTAGATTGCCTTGAAGTATCAAGAAAGTTCAGCTGTTCATGTGTTGTAGATTGCCTTGAAGTATCAAGAAAGTTCAGCTGTTCATGTGTTGTAGATTGCCTTGAAGTATCAAGAAAGTTCAGCTGTTCATGTGTTGTAGATTGCCTTGAAGTATCAAGAAAGTTCAGCTGTTCATGTGTTGTAGATTGCCTTGAAGTATCAAGAAAGTTCAGCTGTTCATGTGTTGTAGATTGCCTTGAAGTATTAAGAAAGTTCAGCTGTTCATGTGTTGTAGATTGCCTTGAAGTATCAAGAAAGTTCAGCTGTTCATGTGTTGTAGATTGCCTTGAAGTATCAAGGAAGTTCAGCACAGTAATGTTGATTTGCACTCATAAAAGAGTAAAGAGAATAATTAATTAGAAGAAACACTGTACCACAAAAACATTGACAGTTGTAAGTACATCCATGGTTGAAGACAAGTTTCAGAGAAATACTGTCATTTGAAGCTGACAAGTTCAGATTTCAGGTTGCTTCAGGGGTTTCCTTCTTGTCTGATGCCTATGTTTTTCAAATTTCGAATTATGTCTTTCAAATTTCTTGTGTTTCAAATAATTTATTTAATAAAATTACTACACATAAACAACATATTTACCGTGTTGGAATTGTTCCCCTGTTGTTTCTTTATTGACAAAACAAGACAACACCCAGGACAAATAAATATATACCCCTTTTCACAGTTAGAAATATAAGATGTGTGTGTGAAGTCCATAGAGCATATGTTTGCACTATACTCGCACACATTCTTTCCATTGTGATCTGATAGCAGATTGCTGAAGTTCACTGTTACATACTTTTACGTGTGAGCATTGAAGAGAGGGTAGGTTTTCATTCAATGCATCTCATGTCGATGGCGACATAATGTTTAGTGCTCATAGGAAGCAGCTGGCAGAGTGTAGGAACCTAAGTGATGGGTGAGGAAATCGTGCCGTTGCATAATTAACCTTCCAACAGTGAAAGACTTGGACACTGACAAGATGGATGTCACGTTAAGACAAAGACGAACAAGACAAGACAAAGACATCGTGAAATATAAACCCTCTCACATCACATGGGAAACACCCACAAAATGGGAGGACATATAATCTATCTCTAGAATAATACAGGAATCATCCATTGGATATTTATCCACCCCCACAACGCTCATCCTAACTTTTAAAGTAGGGGGTTAAACCTCAGTTCAACAATCTTCTTCTTGTGGCAAGCAAACACTGCACGATTTAATTGAACATAAAATTGATCATTTAGTCATCCCCACAAATGGGCCTTGCTGACATGACATGCAGGTCTGGCAAGCTATCTGAAGATATTGGGTGTCCACCTCTTTTCCCTCATGTGATTGTAATAATAGAAAAACATAACACCAACTCCCCTGCATATTCATGAGAAAGATTATATAATAATTCACACTCAATGTAAAACTATAACATGTATGAATCATAAAATGCACCCTTAAGTACACAATAGTTCACTAAATGTCTTTTAAAGACAGTTCTCTAAATTAGAGAATATTGGTTCAAATATGAAGATATAGTGAACAGTTTTTCTGCATTGTAAATGCAGATGATGGTGAGATATTCTTCACCAAATATAGATTAGCAATCATAGCAGGATGAAAAAGGTAAGCATAGGAAAATTTACTAGTGGCATAGACACGTTCTTTGTGCAGAATCGAACCTCAGGCTATCTTCTTAAAGAAGCAATTTTAAAGTTTCAAAATCCAACCCAAATACAAGAATACATATGTATTCTATTATCAAATGATACAGGTATTAACATTCAAAATGCAATAAGTAATCTTACCCTAAGCACCAAAAGGCACAGATGGGCGAAAACCACTCCCTTACTAGTTCTACATCTGACTTGGTAGGTGTTTAAAACTCAAGTGACAATTTATTGTCTGGCCAGGTCTAATTAGCCCGCTAAAACCAATCTATTTCGAGCTACTGCTGTACATTCCAATCGTGTTTTTCTGTTCCACATTCCTCTCATTCTCAGGCATTCTCAAACGAACACTATATTTCTTGGAAACTGGGGGTATGGAAAAATATGTCACAAGCAGTCAGGCTGAAAATCGTCTGATGGCTGCAGAAATGTGGTTTCTGAGGAAAATGCAAAGAATACCATGGACAGACAGAAAAAACAAATGACCAAGTACTACAGGAGGCAAATGAAAATCGTAAACTGATTAGAGAAATTAGACGTACACAGTCCAAATTTTTTGAGAAGAAATGGATTGGAGAACTTAGTGACAACTAACAAGATCGAAGGAAACAGACCAAGAGGAAGGCCGAGATGAAAATACCTGGATGGCTTGGTCACATGGCAAGGACGAGACAGGAACACTAAGCTGATCCACGACTCTGGTGATCGAGTGAAATGGCGATTCATGACCGCCCACGCTTTCCAGCATGGCACATGATTGATTCATTGATGGTATTTATATATGGACAAATATGTCATTTGTGTATTAATTATTGAGTGACATTGCGATGCCCATGGAGCATATATTTTTCTTTATTGAATTCAATACCATTGGCACCTTGCCGTCTTGACAGTCGATAGTTTGTGCTTCAAAAAGGCATAATAACTTTTACCTATGGCGGTAGCGAATGTGACTGGTAATGCCAATTCGCGCTGTAAATGTTCGCTCACAGTGGGTGCATGTGAACACGTGGTTATTTCCACCATCATGCATCATCCCACGTCTCACACGCTCGGTGTTTGACTTATCTGCAATAATTTTCTCCTTTGTCTTTATTCCATTTCTGATGTTTGCCCTCCACGCAACACGTTCAGCGGCGACTTTCTCCCAATATGCATTATCAATGCCTGTATCAATCATGTAATTCACCAAAAAAGATGTCATTTGGTATTCTACCATCATCCATCCTCCTAAGATGTCCTATCCATCTAAGTCTACGAAGACTGACCATGCAACACACCGTCACACAACCCAATCTATCCAATACTTCAGTATTTGTGATTTTGTCTTGCCACTAAATACCAAGTATTCTCTCTCTCTCTCTCTCTCTCTCTCTCTCTCTCTCTCTCTCTCTCTCTCTCTCTCTCTCTCTCTCTATCTCTCTCTCTCTCTCTCTGCTGAGAGAGAACAAACTGAAGTATCTGGGGATCACATTTGACAGGAGCCTATCCTTCAAGGACCACGTGGAGACGGTTGTGACAAGAACTCAAAAGGGACTCAGTGCACTTAAAACTATGGCTGAAATGGACACGGAGCAGAGAATGCTTTTCACACTATACCAGCACTTGATCCTCTCAGTAATTGATTATGGATTAGGGCTGCTCACTGTCTCAGAGAGTCAGCTGGTGTAGTTAGAGCGCATACAGAACGAAGCTATGCGGGTCATTCTGAGATGCACCAGAGACACCCCAGAAGTGTGTATGCGTTACATCCTTGGTCTGCCGACTGTTGCTGGTAGGCTCAAGGTGATGCAGGCGAAGGCATACCTCAGAGTAGCTGCAGACACAGATCACCCACTGCATGAGGCGCTGGATGCAGTTAAGGGTCAGCGACTGATAAGAGGGAAATCATGGATGGCTCAGGCGAAAGATACGATCAGACAGGTGTGCCCCTTGGAGAACATTAGGCGTGGAGAGGAGTGAGTCAGAGTGCCAGCGGAGCAGTCATACTTGTGCAGAGTTATAATCACATTAAGCCGAGAGTGCAGGGAGTGGCCAGCAGGGGCCACGGAAGTGGAAATCCAGCAACTAATTCAGGACAATGCTCACTCGGGTGATGTGATTATCTACACAGATGGTTCGGTGTCAAGAGGTGAGAGAAGTGGCTGGGGATTCATAGCCAAAGCTAATGGTCGAAGTTTGGTGCAGGGGAGCCTGTCATATGATACCACAACATCCAGCTTAAGAATGGAGATGGAGGCAGTCACTGCGGCTCTCCGCTGGATGGAGAATACGACACACACACACACACCGTGATTGTAACTGACTCAGAAAGCATGCTGACGAGGGTGAGGACGGACAGGCTTCGTGCGGAGTGGCTTGCTTCGCTTCGGAGGCCACAGGTGACAAGCATCGCCTGGATTTTTTTCTCCGGGGCATGCCGGTGGGCTGGGAAATGAACAGGCGGACATATTGGCTGGCTCTGCAGAACTTGGTGGAGTATTGATACATGACAAGGCAGACGTGGTTGCGGCCTTGTGGGAGCACGTGTACACCTCGGAGGAGCAAATTGATTACCATGGTCTGGCAAGAATTAAATAGCGAGGAGTGACAAGGGGATCTGGCCGACGCTCAACGCTCAGAGGAAAGGCGAGACGAACATATAATCAGATTACTACTGGTACTATTCGTGTTGGAACTCTTCGCTGACTGCTGAGGATGGGACGGAGCGCTTATGGGAATGCCCCGAATGCTGTGATGTCGATTCCTAAATCAATCATTCAATCAATCAACCAAATATTCTTCGCAGACACCGCGTATGAAAGCTGTTTAAACGTTTCTCTTGGTGTGA
>OY992879.1:17203753-17481253 GCA_963921405.1 Cepaea hortensis | reverse complement strand
ATTCAAAGGAATGGGAAACATCTGAGATGCAGTTGAGTGAAGATTGTTTCTATTGTGAACGACGGCAATGATGGAGCAACGCACCGAAGCTGTCGCTTGATGAACACAAACGTGATGGCTAGACAGCTGGCCCTGGTGTGACAACACTTCAACAAGAATGGCAGGCGGATGCACGCCGTGACCAGAGCTGGTGGTTACCAGTATGTGTGAGTAGTGCTGAGTAGTAATGTGTGAACTGTTAAACGATTGAATAGATAGAATGTATTCTCGTTAGACAGATCAGATGTAGCAATGATAGTCGTCTTAAGATTAAATGAGCAAGACATTGTACATTGGTGGCAGGCGTTGTGCTGGTCATAACGCGAGATGGTAGGAGCCGGCGGTCTATGCCAGCCCCGTGTAGTACTGTAAAACAATAAAGATGCTTGTATCGTTTAAGGACGCGACTGACTTTTCTGTTGTGTGCATCCTAGATCTGAGAGTGATAAAGGTTCTGTACGAGCTGGGGCAATGGTCAACCCAACAAAGGCAACAGTGACTTGGTTCTCGTTGAATAATCATATTGTCACAACCCAACACCACTGTAATGCTGTGTTCAGAGACGGTGGAAAGAACGCAGGCAATGAATTACCTGAGGATACGGTTTGATCGAAGCCTTGCTTATAATGTGCACATAGACCAGGTGATAACAAAGGCCAAGCGGGGTTTGGCAGCGATGCGGGTGATGGCGGCAGCAAACTGTGAGCAGCGCCACCTATGTCTTCTGTACGAGGGGCTGGTCATGTCTGTTTTGGAGTATGCAATGGCAATCCTGACTCTCAGCCATAAGCAGATAGAAAGGATGGAAAGGATACAGAATGAAGCTATGCGCATTATTCTTGGATGTACAAGAGATACGGCATGCAGGGCGATGCGCTAGCTTCTTGATTTTCCAACCATTGAAGAGAGAATACAAGTTTGCAGGGCACGCGCCTACCTCAGAATTAACGCAAACACACAACATCCACTGCATAGTGAAATTAGGAAGGTGAAGGGCAGCAGGTTAAAAAGAGGACGGTCGTGGATGGGTCAAGCCGAAGACATTCTTCAACAGGTGTGTTCACTTGAGGACTTAGAACCTGGCGAGGAGTGGGTGCAAGTGCCAACAGACTTCTGCACATCCTTTTCAGTTTGCATCCAACTAGATAGAAAATGCAGACAAGAAAATCCGGCTGCTGTTGAGGCTGAAGTACAAGCGTTGATTTTCGAGAATTCGCTAGACGGTGACGCGGTCATCTACACAGATGGGTCGGTCGTCCGACATGTGAGAAGCTCATGGGCCTTTACAGCTCGGGCCGGAGGGAGAATTGTGAAGGAGGACTCTGGTGCTTTCACTGAAACCACAAGTAGCCTGACCATGGAAGTCATGGCAGTAAGTAAAGCAATAACATGGCTCGAGACACAGACATTCACTAGGGCTTGTTTCCTTAGCGACTCAATGAACATGATCAAGAGGATAGAGGAGGGGTCGATCCGAAGAGACAGGCTGCTGCCTCTGAAGCGGTCTCGGCTGGCAAAGATTAGTTTCATCTTCGTGCCAGGGCATGCGGGAGTACAAGGAAATGAGCGGGCTGACAAGCTCGCAGGTGAGGCTACTGTGGAGGGCGGACGCGCCATGGAGGCTAACATTCTGAATGCTCTACGAGAAGTGAGACTTTTGCGAGAACCAAGTGATGACTGTGAATCTACAACAATGGCCAGACTGCAGGAGCAGCAAATTAAAAGAGGGGTGGCCAAACAAGAAAACTACGCAGGAAGCCAAAGAAGATTGATAAACCAACACAGAACTGGCGTCGTTAGCCGCTACACGCTGCGGGATTTGCTGAGAAGGGGATCCGAGCACTTATTGACTGAATGGTTCGATGTGCAACGAGGATGATCTGTCGACTAACTAACTAACTAACTAACGAGCCCATGATAAACATTAAACCTAAATAAATACCAAAATGTCGGACATTGGGCATTGCTGTAGACACGTGGCCCAATTGTGTCTGAAGTAGTCATCCAACATACAGACACGAAGTCCGGCACTTGGCATATGGGTGCTACGTCCGTTTGATATTGAACCCAAAGTTAACAAAGAATGATACATCAACATCAAAGGTGGTGAATTAGCAAATAAACAGTGCCATCAGAACATAGAATTAACAGTGAAAATGTGTGTTTATGAAGTCAAAAAGAATGACATTGACCAAGGTCAACAGATAAATATGGCTACCAACTAGAGCAGATCGTCTCACGTCTCAGCCCAACATCACACTACGTGATTGTCTAACATAATAAATCAGTGTGCAGTTGCAAAAAGTTATCAAAATCCCAAAATTGATTCAGGAAGAGTTAGGGCACTCAGCCACATCAAGCAACACTACAGAGCCATCTTCGTGTGCTTCACGCACCACAATGCACTAATAAACTAATGTAAATGTCAGGTTCAAGAATATTTTTCAGATTCACTTGTCAACATACATCAGTAGTAGGGCAAGAAATTTGCACATCACTTTTCTGGAGCAGCACCTTTGAGGATCCAACTTGGACTGATTCCTAATCAACCCAGATTGCAGTTAACTGATTCGATGCCAACCACCAACCGATTGCCAAACAGTTCAACTGTTTCACCCCTTCATCAATATATTGGCAAGATCTTGGGAGTCCGTTTGTTTCTTTCGTTTACGATCCCTTGCTTAATTTTAATACCCTGAAATGAAGTTTTACGCCGAAAGAAGGTTTTTCATTTACACACAGGCCACGAGAGGCAGAAAATGGATGACTATTGAGGGAAAAAGTTAAAAGTTAACTTAGTTAAAAGTTTAGTTTACTTTTCTGATTTGACAATGGCATCGACCCTGATTTTCGGCCTCACATATTTACATTAGATAATAGTTTTAAACAATTTAGATTGTAATTATTCTGATTTAAAGGACTTTGTGAACGATTCTAAACTGATAGCACATGTTAAATGTGGTTGTTTGGTTAAAATTAACTGTGTAAGAATGTAAACAAAACTAACGTCTACCTTATCTGGTTAGTCGCTAACCGTGAAAGTTTGTCATCATGTCGAATTAGCTAATGGGCCACATTTGTGCCCCTAAAGTTTGCTTTGCCTATCACAAAATATTTAAGGTGTATTTAAATAATTAAATTTAAAAGAATAATAATTATAACTAAATAAAAAAATAGCGTAAATTTCGTGTTTATCAGCAGAAAACGATCAAAACCTGTCTCGTGATTTTCCGACATTTTCTATTTTATGTGACAAGGATTCACTTCAAAATAGTATGTTTTTATTGTGATTTATTGGTGTTATGGAGCCGTTCTAGTGATATTTGTGTAGCAAAGTGGTGTAGTTATCATAATTCAGTAAGTTTCATTGGATTATAAACAGCGTTGGAGCAGTAGCGCCTCGGTAAGTGGAAATTTCACGTACTTGTCACCTCTGTCATCAATTTATATTTTACAACATCTGCTAATATTATTATTATATTTCTAACTTTTAGCAACAGTAGCAATACCAATGTGTTCCTTGTGCAATGTCCTTTAATTTGATATATAATACAATATATTTACTACCATTTTAACAATTTTTAGATCAATATTATGAGACACCCCTACTTCCCATTTTCTGCCATCAATTTCTGCTTGGGCAAAACCCATTTTTTGTTTAGCACTGAATCAGTTAAGCGATTCCCTCTCAAGTTCTGAACAATTCCAGTATGGAGCCAAGCATCTGGATTAAGCCACCAAGGACACCGGAGCTGAATATACACAGGTTGAATTGCTTCCATTTGATTTGTGTATGTGTCTTGCTTGGTAGTTCAGAGTCAACAGGCACCCTTTCATTACTATGTTTACTCACTCTCATCATTAGTGGGAGGTTGGGGTGCTACTTTTGTGGTTATTTCATCATCACCCAAAAGTACGTTCCGTTCAGTTAGCATTCGAAATTGACTTAGAATTTAAGTAAATTTTCGACTGCTAGCGAGAACTTTGTCTTGTTTTGTAACCTAGTCTATTATTTGTTGTTCTTTAACGTCATTAATGTCTCTATTATTTGTGATTATTTTGTCCACAGGTGTTATGTCATTTAACTAATACGTCTGATAGGTGTTATTGTTGTCCAGTATTGTCATTATTGTAGTACAGTGTTATTACACCAAGGTCATCACAGTCGGCTTCGCCAGAGCAAGATCAACAGCCAGACTGACTGAAATATATTCTTGCTGTTGAGATTCTTCGCCATCATCAACACAGATACTAGTATCACAACGCACTGATACAAGAGGTATCTGCAGAGGTGTACATTGGTGTCAGCTACAGATTATTGACTCATATATAGTAGACAGCTGTACAACCACAACATGTCTACATTAGTAGATTTTATAGTACTTGATGAGAAATTCTGTTTCACAGGCCTAGAACTTTTGACATGGGCTGAAAACAAACTCTCAGAATTTCGAAGTCAGATAAGAGAAGATAGAGCAGCAGCTAAAGAACTTAGAGAATCACAAGAAAGACAAAGAGATAAAGAACTAGCTCTAGAAAGACAAAAGCTAGATCTTGAAGCACAAAAAAACTACAGTTTGAAATAGACAAGTTGAATTTAGAGAAAGAGAAAATTAGTTTACCACTAGCACAAACAAACTACAACGCACATAAAGAAATGTGCACAGAAGGGACCCGACCTGAAATAATAATAGGGGCTTCAGCCATATTGTCAAATCAAAAAAGTAACAATCCATCAAAGAGATACCACCAGTACAAAGACCATAACAGAGTTAAGCGATCATACCAACATAAACCAAACCAGCAAAGACCATACAGCACATCAAAGAGAGGTATGATGATTGATTGCAAATACTGCAAACAACAACATGGAGTACTTGAGATGTGTGACAGTAATCCAAACTATGAAGCATACATAAATAACCTATCTTTAAAAATAATACAGAAACTATCAGATTACAAAGCCAACATAAAATGTTATCTTTGCCATAGTTTTGGACATGAAGTCAAAAATTGTAGACTAAAACAAATAAATAATGATGCAAAAAGGGGATATGTTACGTCTAAAGAAAAAGAAGAAACCTTGAACAAGAAAGACAACCCCACTGAAAATCAACAAGTTAAAATAGACAATGATAATTCAGACATAGTACCTGACATAGGAAAAACATAGGAGGGAACATAGATAAAGTTGTTGATATAAAACCAAACTGGGAAAACAGAAATCCCCCAAAAAGACCAAACGTACGATATACTGAAACAGACTCACTAATAAAAACAATGGCACCATCAAAAAGTTCCTCAAGATCAAATTGATAAACGGATACGAGATATTAAAATAAGAAACTGGAATAGATATTGGAAATGTATAGGATTGACAGAGGACAAAAGAAAAGAAAAGACACAACTTACAAACTTACTTAATGTATAGGATTGACAGAGGACAAAAGAAAAGAAAAGACACAACTTACAACTTACAGACTATAGTCTCAGTCAACCCACATGTTATGCTAGAAATCAATCTGGAAAATCTGCTGATACATCTTCTGACGAGGATTACGATCACAATAAATATAGGCAACATCATATATTTCACAATGAAACACTGTACTCTTGTGATATGTATATATAAGATATAGATATTTTAGAACAGATAAAATTGTTTTAATAGAGTGAATGAATAGTAATGATAGTATTGTTTGAATGAACATACTGTGATAGAAACATCAAATGCCAGAATAATATTAACTACAGCTCTGATGTTCGGGAGCAAAACTGAGATATGACATACTGTCTAAGTGATGCCATTATGATAGTATATTATTATCATATGTTAAATGGAGTTAAATTGATACTCCTACTTCATTCTGATGGTGATATCTATGAAATATCATGCAAATATGTAAACTATTGATGTAAATACCAAAGGAAAACATTGCAAATGTACATCACATCACCTGTAAATCACCTCATAGCAAGGGTGCTTGAAGAATCAACAGCACTCTGAATTGCTAATCAGGACATTTGCATGTCAATGGAAACAGCTTAAGATTAATTACTGCTATCTTTTGCATTAATACTTGTTGTATATGCATATTACATAGATACGTACATCCCATTGTGTTATTATTCTCAGACAGTATTAGAGTATCTGAAGCTGAACGGAGAGTAAGAATGCAGCTGCAGATAGAAATCCTGCCCACTTGAGCATAAGATGAGCACCATATAAGTCCATAGTCCACCAGACTAGTTACAAGCCACTGTTGAATGGATACAAGAGTGATCGACATCTCACAAATATTCCTCAAAGATTCTAGGTTCAACACATTAATTTAGACTATAATTTATACCATTATCATCATCATCATCAATATTTTTTGAAAAATATATTTTAAAAAAAAATAATTTTGAAATGGGAAATAGAAAAAAAAAACAATGAAAAATAATGGGGGAAAATATTATTTCCCGTGATGTTGTTATCATTTCATTCATGATCATTATAACAAATATGAATACTTATATAGACTATTATAGATCTTGAAATTGAAGAGTCCCAGTAGATCTTAAGAGCTTATGAGAAGATCCACTACATATAGTATGAGGAACACCGATGAGTCTACTACTTGAAGTCTCTACAGCAGAATAACTATATGATGGAAACAGGAAAACTACAAGTCCAACAGTACGACATTGGTGGTTACAGTTAAAACAAAAGGTGCAAATTGAGGCAAGTGGTAAAGCAAAGAATGGTCATAAATCCACAGAACTTATGAAACAGGAACAAATGAAAATGTAAAGTTGAGAGAAACCAAACCAGTACAAATCTACAGAAATGTTTTAAAGTAGAATATTTCAAATGAGAACAAACACGTTGCATGTGTGTGTTATATTACTTTATTGCTTCAATGTACAGTGATGCTGAAGGGTAGAACATGTATACATAGGATGAAATATATTTTCATTCATTGTTTATGATAAAATATGTATGCATGACATGGATATAGTATTAGTATGTATGGGTGTTACAGAACACTTATGCATGGTATGGATATGATGATACAGTGAGGTAAATGAATCTCATTGGTAAATGCATAATTGAAAATGACAATGGTATAAGTTGCATAGAGAATAGGTATAGAACAAACAGAAAACCTGCATTGCCATAACATCCATGGCCAGACAAATGGAGATCAGGTAAACTTACCCCAAAATAGAAATACCTATGTAAAGTACAGAAGAGATACACTACAAGCATCAAAACAGCACCAAGGTCAAACATAACTCATTAACGTCAAAGTCAAAGCAAGAGCAATCCATTGATACAAGAAGGGACAATGAAAACCATAGTCCATAATCACACACATATACCTTGCTCAGAGCCTGGGGCTTGGATTGAGTAGGATGCTCATGTATAGTACATGATTGAGGAGCTGCTAGGGATGTTTGATGAAACATTGGATCCTACGTCAGACTAGATCACATAACCTCTGAACTTGAAAAGGAGGCTGTGACTACACGGAAGTCTAGGTGTAGACGGGTTACCGTGTCCGCATAATATATTATATTTTTTTGTGTGGTGATGTTGGTTATTGACGAAATCTTGTCACGAGAGTAAATGAATCATGGAAGAGAGAAGCTCATATGTAATGACAATAGACTTACATATATGTGCGAGTATTGAGAGAGACCAAAGTGTGCGACCATAGAGTCCACCAAACAAACGATTGTGTGTACTTATCCAACTCATGTCAAGAAGTATAAGACTGAGTAAAGGTAGTAAAAACGTTTACAACATTTAAAAAGGGGGGAGGGCATAATGCCATGAGATGGATACACAGCAAGTGTGTCAATCGTAGAAACTAGAGAGATGTCATTGACACACAGTTCAAGAATACAAGCGACCACCGGTAACATTAGTGGGCGGAGTTAGGTGGATGCGTGACGCGCCCAGGTCAAAGCCGGAAAAAGGTTGTGATCAGGACAGAAGGCGCTGGGACGTGAGCAAAGACAGTTGTGTTTTGAAGAGTTGTGAAAGTGTTTCAGTGTTCGAAAGTAAGTATTCAAAGGAATGGGAAACATCTGAGATGCAGTTGAGTGAAGATTGTTTCTATTGTGAACGACGGCAATGATGGAGCAACGCACCGAAGCTGTCGCTTGATGAACACAAACGTGATGGCTAGACAGCTGGCCCTGGTGTGACAACACTTCAACAAGAATGGCAGGCGGATGCACGCCGTGACCAGAGCTGGTGGTTACCAGTATGTGTGAGTAGTGCTGAGTAGTAATGTGTGAACTGCTAAACCATTGAATAGATAGAATGTATTCTCGTTAGACAGATCAGATGTAGCAATGATAGTCGTCTTACGGTTAGATGAGCAAGACATTGTACATTGGTGGCAGACGGTGTGCTGGTCATAACGCGAGATGGTAGGAGCCGGCGGTCTATGCCAGCCCCGTGTAGTACTGTAAAACAATAAAGATGCTTGTATCGTTTAAGGACGCGACTGACTTTTCTGTTGTGTGCATCCGAGATCTGAGAGTGATAAAGGTTTTGTACGAGCCCATGATAAACATTAAACCTAGACAAATACCAAGATGTCGGACATTGGGCATTGCTGTAGACACGTGGCCCAATTGTGTCTGAAGTAGTCATCCAACATACAGACACGAAGTCCGGCACTTGGCAGTAGCACCTGGGCTGTTTTCTCCCTATCTCTCCCCTGCCTATATGCAAGAATATCATCTGCAAATGTTTGCATCCTTCCAACCCCTGGTGCTTCTAGGTTTGCTATTTTGCTCGTATACACGTTAAAGAGCACCGGTGAGACTGCGGATCCCTGTGGCAGTCCCGGGGTTAAAATATGTGGCTCTGAAGTCCATGCACCGAGACGGAGAGCAATACGTCGAGAATGTAGGACGGCCGCTATCCAGTTCACCAACCAGGGATTGACCCCCTTCTCCATCAGTGCGGTCATCAAAATATCATATCGAACTCTATTGTACGCATCCTCGAGATCAAGCGCTACCGCCATCGTTTCTTGTCTCCTCTGGAACCCCTCATAAACGTCAAAGGCAAAAGTGGCTGCATTTGACCAGGTATCCTTTCCTGGCCTGTAGCTCCCCAGGCTTCTTGGAAGAAGCTTCCCCCTTTCCAAAAACTCTTGCAGCTTAACAGCGACTATCTTCTCTAAAACCTTCCCAAATGTATTTTGAAGGGTGATGATCCTAAAGCCGCTAAACTTTGAATGATCCTTGATTGGTTTTGGGAGAGGGATGAGATAGCTGTGCACACAATCCTGCGGTACTGATGCTGTCCTAATGCTCTGGTTAAAGCATTCGGTCATCTCCTTCAGGTCTGCATCGCTCAAAGCCTTCATGTTGCCATACCTGACCCCATCAAGCCCTGGTGCCGTGTCTTGTGCCTTTTTAAAAATATGTTTAACATCTTCAACCCGTATGATGTCTTCATAAGGCATGTTCTTTATTGTGCCAGATAACTCCTCTCTAACTGCATCCCTGGTGTCCACATCATCATGATTGGTCTGCTCTAAAAAATCTGTGGAGAAACGCCTCCACACGCCTCTTTGTCTGTTGTCATGCGCACACCATAATCTCTATAAATTGTTCCCCCTGTCATAGGCCGATCTTTTCTTTGCATTTGTCTGTGCAGTTTCCAGAATTTTCGCAGTGTTTTATCACGCCCACTCTCATTCATGAAACATTCCCATTTTGCCTTTTTGGCCTCTGCAGCACAGCGCTTGAAAACCTCCACCTTGTCTTTCTTGACATTTTCCGCCGTGTCCACTTCCTCTCGTGAGCTTCTGGGTGTCTGTCGCACTTTCCTTAGCTGCTTCACTGCAGCTCTCTTTGCTTTCCAAGCCTGGTCTACTTCTGGGGTCCACCATGGGGGATGCAAAAAAGGATTTTTAACAGCCCTGTTGCATGCCCCCTGTCTGAGGCGTCCGAGAAGGCTGTCGGTCCACTCATACAAGATGGTCTTGCGCGCTCTCCCAGCCTTAACTTTCCTGGATTTAGAGATCAGGACTGAGCATGGCATGTGATCACTCCCATGGTCATTCAAAACAGTCCACTTTACATCAAGGACTGATGACTGGGAGACAAGTGCCAAGTCAATAGCTGTATCCGCATCGCCAGGCCTCATTGCCAATCTAGTCGGCCTACCATCATTTATGCAGACCACATCGGAGTCCACCATGACATCCACACGGGCAATTCCCTGTCGGTTATCTCCACTGCTGTCCCAATCTCTGTTCCTCGTATTGAAGTCTCCACATATGAGTAGCCTATCACCTGGTAATTCCTCCAATTCCTTAAGCCAGTAACAGTGTTCCTTTCTGACAAAACAGTCCACCGTGGCATATACATTTATAATGTTCCAACTTAAGCCCCCAATCTACATTTGTATACCCTGGACCTCTCTTGCATTGTGCTTCCACTGGCTCAAGTCAAGTACCACATGCTTCACTCCTTCCTTCACCAGCAGACCTTGCCCACGTCTCATCTGCCCAGTAGGGTTTATATAACTGGCGTACCCATGGCAATGGTATTTGCCTGTATTTAGCTCCTGGAGCATGAGGACATTAAAATCATATATTAGCCTCTCCAATACAGGACCTCTCTGTCTGGCACTACGACAGTTCCAATATCCCACTCTTATATGGGTGAGACCTAGTCTCTCCGTGTTTCGTCTTGTTCTCCTGGCGCCTGCCCTCCTATTTCTATGCCTTCTTCTCACACCATTTCCTCGTCTTCTCCTCCTCACTCTCTCTTTGCTTGTCCCTGAAGAATGTGTCAAGGGCAGAGCACGTGCTCCGTAGCTGCGGCGACGATTCCCTTGTTTAAATAATACCATATACACAAAGTTTGGATATTGCAGGAAATGAGCGGTCACCCTAGTAGAGCCTGCCTGTTAGGGAATCGGCAAGGGATGTCCCTCAGGAGTCCATACGCCTGGTGCCGCCCCGCCCGCATACTAGACGTTCCACATTCACGACCAACTCACCCGTGGCCATTCAGTCGTCGGCACGTCGGTCCACCTTCAACTTGGGGGTTTATAATCGGAGTTTTCCATCTCCTAGATTGGCTGCTGTAACTGTAGCTAACGGGCCCAATCTACCCGGGGGCAAGAGGTTCCAGTGCCCCATTAACGGCGAGCACAGTAGATACATGTGTACGGGAAACAAGGCCAATGCCATACACTCTCTATCACATAGATTGTTTGCACAATGATGAAAGTTACTTCGGGTTGGGGGAGGGGGAGGGGGTGAAGATTAAGACCACGTACCTTTTGTTTACACATTGATCCTTGGTACATAATAGATCCTACAGGTCATATATCACTTGTCTACACATTGATAAATTTTATATAAGGGATCATACCGATCATATGTCACTTGTCTACACATTGATGAATGTTACATAAAGGATCACACCGATCATATATCACTTGTCTACACATTGATCAATGTTACATAAAGGATCATACCGATCATATGTCACTTGTCTACACATTGATGAATGTTACATAAAGGATCACACCGATCATATATCACTTGTCTACACATTGATCAATGTTACATAAAGGATCATACCGATCATATGTCACTTGTCTACACATTGATCAATGTTACATAAAGGATCATACCGATCATATGTCACTTGTCTACACATTGATGAATGTTACATAAAGGATCACACCGATCATATATCACTTGTCTACACATTGATCAATGTTACATAAAGGATCATACCGATCATATGTCACTTGTCTACACATTGATGAATGTTACATAAAGGATCACACCGATCATATATCACTTGTCTACACATTGATCAATGTTACATAAAGGATCATACAGATCATATATCACTTGTCTACACATTGATAAATTTTATATAAGGGATCATACAAGTCATATATCACTTGTCTACACATTGATCAATGTTACATAAAGGATCATACCGATCATATGTCACTTGTCTACACATTGATGAATGTTACATAAAGGATCATACCGATCATATGTCACTTGTCTACACATTGATGAATGTTACATAAAGGATCATACAGATCATATATCACTTGTCTACACATTGATCAATGTTACATAAATGATCATACCGATCATATGTCACTTGTCTACACATTGATCAATGTTACATAAAGAATCATACCGATCATATATCACTTGTCTACACATTGATGAATGTTACATAAAGGATCATACAGATCATATATCACTTGTCTACACATTGATGAATGTTACATAAAGGAGCATACAGATCATATATCATTTGTCTACACATTGATGAATGTTACATAAAGGATCATACAGATCATATATCATTTGTCTACACATTGATCAATGTTACATAAATGATCATACCGATCATATGTCACTTGTCTACACATTGATCAATGTTACATAAATGATCATACCGATCATATGTCACTTGTCTACACATTGATCAATGTTACATAAAGAATCATACCGATCATATATCACTTGTCTACACATTGATCAATGTTACATAAAGGATCATACAGATCATATATCACTTGTCTACACATTGATGAATGTTACATAAAGGATCATACAGATCATATATCATTTGTCTACACATTGATGAATGTTACATAAAGGATCATACAGATCATATATCATTTGTCTACACATTGATGAATGTTACATAAAGGATCATACAGATCATATGTCACTTGTCTACACATTGATGAATGTTACATAAAGGATCATACAGATCATATGTCACTTGTCTACACATTGATCAATGTTACATAAAGGATCATACAGATCATGGTTACACATTGCTGAATGTGACTTCGGAGATGATGAAGATCATGTAGGACTGACATTGCCGTAGACATTATTCCTTTCGTTGAAGAGATTCAGTACTTAGTACAAAAATCTGTACTGATCCAGAGATGGAACTATGTGAGGTCTAATGGCCTTGACTGTTCCGACTACAAGAGGCACATAACCTTGTTGGTCATTGTCCATATGGTCCAGCAAGTGTGACAATGTGCACACCAGCCGGCTCCACTCAGTACCGTTTCTGCATGTAAACAACGTTCTTTCTTCCCCAGCTGGTTTCATTGCCCGAATTTTTCCAGCAAGGTCAGCAGAGTTTCAGGGACAAGGTCTTTGCTTTTCCATGACAGGAAAGACTGTATTCACCTTTGAACAAAACGTTTATCGACTTCGGCGTGTTTTCTTCATTGACGATGACTATAAATCTCTGAACCTCCCAGGCACCACACGAATCTAGCCATGAAGTCTTGATGTTGAACAATGAGCATCTTTTTTTGTATCTGCCTCCTCTTCAGGTAAATGGGGACCAATAATTATCATCATATTATATCACCATCATACATCATCATCATCATCATTATTGTCATCACATACCATGCCGATAGTCATGATTCGCCATCTCAAACCAGTCTTTATCCAAACATTCTTGTCTCGATTCCCCCATGTTGCCAAAGCCACCCAGGTTGTTATCCCTTTCTCTTCCCACTTGCTCTGTTCCCCTCTAGTTTGTCAGTTGTCACTAAGCTTTCCAGTTTAATTCTCCTCACATATTTCCAGAAATATTATGACTGGCTACGTATAATTGGTCTAATAAGTTAAGTTGTTCATTTGTTTCTTGATGAACTCTCACACATTCTTCTGTCCGTCCATGACGTTTTGTGCATTTTCTCGAGAAACCATTTTTCCATTGTTATATGCTGTTTCTTAGCTTTGCTTATTTTCCATGCTTCACACCTATACAAAAATATAGGCTCTCACAAGCACTTTTCTCTCTATATTACGTGTCCTTTGCAGAACATTGCGATCAACCCCAGCTTGATGTTCTGGGCAATTTTATTTCAGTAGTTTGCCATTGATTTCTGAACCCAACGACCCAACGTAAATTAACTATCTTTTAATTTAATTTATCAAGATCAATAGACTGTAATATACAGAGTGTATTTTTAATGACCGTGCAGTGTAATTAACTTTATTTCTGGATGCATTATGAATTATGTGGACTTTGGTGATAGTCATTGCAAAGGCTAATGGGCGAGTCTTGAAAAAGGAGACTGGCATATGAGACTACGACCTCCAGCTTGAGAAATGAGATGGAAACAGTAACAGCGGTATTCCGTTGGTTAGACAAGACTACTGCAACACATGTTGTATTCATTACGGATTCAAAGAGTATGCTTAGTAAGGTGGAGAAAGGAATGTTTCGTGTCAAATGGCTCTCGTCGCTTCAGAGGTCACGGATTGTGAGAATTGTATGGATATTTTGCCCTGGCCATGGGGGGGGGGGGGGGGGGGGAGAATGAACAGGCTGATAGGCTGGCAAGGGAATGAACCTCTTGGTGGTATATACTTATGGACAAGGGGGAGGTGGTCTTGCGCCTGTAGGACCAGATGGAGAAGGTGGGGTGGGGCGGGCAGATTGAGAACCCGTATATGGAAAGGATGAGATTGCGGGGGATCGGCGGGTTTCTGGAAGAATCTCAAAACTGAGAGAGAAGACCAGGAGAAGTTTCAATCAGATAGCGGTGGGAACGATTATTAGTATGACTCTTCGCTGGCTGTTGAACGAGGGGACGGAGCAGGTATGGGAATGTCCTGAGTGCAGTGATGTCGGGTCTTAACTCTCGAACTCTGTGACTAAATATTAAAGTGTTTTAGTGACAGTGACGTCATTGATTTGGTTGTGAACTACACATATCCGGTAGAAAAGCGTCTATCAATATGAAACATTTCCGCGGTAAGAAGCAAGTTAGTTAGTTAGTTAGTTAGTTAGTTAGTTAGTTAGTTAGTAGACAGATAATCCTCCTTGTGCGTCGAACCATTCAGCCCATAAGTACTCGGATCCCCTCCTCAGCAAATCCCGCAGCGTGTAGCGGCTAACGACGCCAGTTCTGTGTTGGTTTATCAGTCTTCTTTGGCTTCCTGTGTAGTGTTCCTGTTTGGCCACCCCTCTTTTAATTTGCTGTTCTCGCAGTCTGGCCATGGTTGTAGATTCATAGTCATCACTTAGTTCTCGCAAAAGTCTCACTTCTCGTAGAGCATTCAGAATGTCAGCCTGGTCCATGGCGCATCCGCCCTCCACCGTAGCCTCACCTGCGAGCTTGTCAGCCCGCTCATTTCCTTGTACTCCCGCATGCCCTGGCACGAAGATGAAACTAATCTTTGCCAGTCGAGACCGCTCCAGAGGCAGCAACCATTCTCTTCGGATTCCCCCCATCTCTATCCTCTTGAGCATGTTCATTGAGTCGCTAAGGAAACAAGCCATGTTATTAGTTAATATTACTCAACTCACTGCCATGACTTCCATGGTCAGGCTACTTGTGGTCTCAACAAAAGCACCAGAGTCCTTCTTCACAATTCTCCCTCTGGCCTGAGCCGTAAAGGCCCATGAGCTTCTCACTCGTCAGACGACCGACCCATCTGTGTAAATGACAGCATCTCCGGTTGGTTGGAAAATCGAGAAGGTAGCGCATCGCCCTGCATGCTGTATCTCTTGTACATCCAAGAATAATGTGCATAGCTTTGTTCTGTATCCTTTCCATCCTTTCTATCTGCTTACAGCTGAGAGTCAGGATCGCCATCACATACTCAAAAAGACATGACCAGCCCCTCGTATAGAAGATATAGATGGCGCTGCTCACAGTTTGCTGCCGTCATCAGCCGCACCAAACCCCGCTTGGCTTTTGTTATTACCTGGTCTGTGTGCTCATAAGGAAGGCTTCAATCAAAACGTATCCCCAGATAGTTCATTGCCTGCGTTCTTTCCAAAGTCTCTGAACACAGATTTACAGTTGGTGTTGGAGTGTTGACAATATGATTATTCAAAGAGAACCATGTCACTGTTGCCTTTGTTGGGTTGACCATTGCCCCAGCTTCAAACACACCAAGTACGTATGCGATTGAGTTCGGTTTGTAGTTCCACAGCAACCTGATCTGTATTCTTACCCTAATGATACACTAAAACATCGTCGGCATATGAGAATGTCCTCCCCGTTCCAGTGATCTGCTCGCTGGTGATTCTCACAGTGTAGGCGTTGAACAGCACCGGAGATAATGGTGATCCCTGTGGTAGGCCAGGATATATTGTTATTGGTTACGAAGTCCACCTACCACATCTAAAAACTACTTTCCGTTGGAAGAGGGCTGCAGCGATCCAACTAAGGAGGAAAGGACTTATTTTGAGTTCAAGAAGCTGAAGCATTAACAAATCCAATGGTACTCTGTTGTAACTCTGTTAAACTCTCTAGCTGGCTTGATATTTTTTCTGGCAATTAACTTCTCCAGCAGCTTGCCTATTGTATTCTGCATGGTTATTACTCGATATCCCTGAATTTTTGTGTGGTCTTTGCCACGCTTCGGCAAGGGAATTGGCAAGATTTCGGCCTCTCATGTCTGTCTGGTTGCTCTGCTCTAGATAGCGTTCGAAGAGGGCTTTGCCTTTGTCCTCGTCAATCCTCTGCTAGATGAGATCAGCACCTTGGAAGTCAGACATTCTCTTTTTCTTGACTACCCCACTCATGCTTTTATGTAGTCGCCAGAACAATTTCAGTGACTTGTCTGTGCTTACTCTTTGACATACCTCTGCAAGAAGGCAGAGAATATTCTGCTGGTCACTATATTCAATAGTGATGCATTATGAATTATGTGGACTTTGGTGATAATCAAATCAAGAAGACTCCAGCCACCACCAAAACAAAATTGTATAGACAGATGAAGATGCTATATAAATTCATATATAAACAGATGAAGATGCTATATAAATTCATATATAAACAGATGAAGATGCTATATAAATTTGCATATAAACTGCAAGCCAATGTCAAATTATACTACATCTAGATTCAACAACGACGTGTAACACGAATATAATGAGATAAATGAAGAAATATGAAATGATTGTGTTAAAGCAAAAGAAAGTTGGTTAAATGAGCAGTGCAAGAAATTCAAATTAAATTATATTTAAGATACAAAATATATGCACAGACAAATCAGTGAGCTCACAGAAAGAAAAATAAAAATAATAATAAATACTGGGTGTTTAAAATCAAAAACAGGAAAGATATTATTGGAGGAGGGTGCTATAATTAAGAGGTGGAATGAGTACATAAGAGAAATATATTATGGAGAAAGGGCAGACTTAAAAGAGGAAAGTAACTTAGAAGGTCCACCTATTGTAAAAGAAGAAGTCGCTGACGCTATCAAACATATGAAGAAAGGAAAAACAGCTAGGCTAGATGGAATCACAATAGAAGAATTAGAAGTAATGGGAGAATTTGGAGTAGATATATTAACCAAAATGTTGAATGATATTTACAGCAGTGGATATTTACCAAGTGATATGCTGAAATCTGTATTTATAGCTATACCAAAAAGACCAGGAGCAATTGAATGCAAAGATTTTCGTATGATTAACCTCATAAACTATGTCACTAAGTTTCTACTCAGAATTATAATGAGAAGAACAAGAAAGAAAATAAAAATGGAACTTGATGAAGAACAGTATGGATTTGTGAAAGGGAAGGGTACAAACAATGCAATATATACATTACAGACACTATTAGAATATACATTACAGACACTATTAGAAAGATCAATAGAGACACAGAAAGACATATATTTGTGCTTCATAGATTATATACTAAGGCATTTCATAATGTAAAACATGATGAAATGATTAAAATGTTGGAAGATATTAACATTGATGGGAAAGATCTCAGAATAATAAAATATATTTACTGGAACCAAGTAGCAGCAATTAAAATGGGAAATAAAGAAGGAAATTATGAACAGATAAGGCTGGGAGTACGACAGAGATGTGTTTTGTCACCGGATCTTTTCTCCCTCTATTTTCTCCCTCTACCACATTGCATTGGTTTACACACACTGGTATGAGTGCCGGTTGTTCAGAAAGCAATGGCAAACTACTGAACGTAAACTTGCCCAGGAGTCACAGACAAAATGCTAGAGTTGACTGCTACATCCTGTAAAGGATATGCAACTAACTTAGAGAGACCCTTTTATAGACAATCGATACTGGGTGGGTGATGTAGAAATCATGCCTCCTTTACTTCTCTGGGCATTACCTGGTACTCACTTTAGGCTAGGTGGTAGAAGCTGATGAGATAGGGAACTGGCATCTAGGCTGGGTGATAGAAGCTGATGAGATAGGGAACTGACACCTACTTTAGGCTGGGTGATAGAAGCTGATGAGATAGGGAACTGGCACTCACTTTAGGCTGGGTGATAGAAGCTGATGAGATAGGGAACTGACACCTACTTTAGGCTGGGTGATAGAAGCTGATGAGATAGGGAACTGGCATTCACTTTAGGCTGGGTGATAGAAGCTGATGAGATAGGGAACTGGCACTCACTTTAGGCTGGGTGATAGAAGCTGATGAGATAGGGAACTGACATCTACTTTAGGCTGGGTGATAGAAGCTGATGAGATAGGGAACTGGCACTCACTTTAGGCTGGGTGATAGAAGCTGATGAGATAGGGAACTAACACCTACTTTAGGCTGGGTGATAGAAGCTGATGAGATAGGGAACTGGCACTCACTTTAGGCTGGGTGATAGAAGCTGATGAGATAGGGAACTGACACCTACTTTAGGCTGGGTGATAGAAGCTGATGAGATAGGGAACTGGCACTCACTTTGGGCTGGGTGATAGAAGCTGATGAGATAGGGAACTGACACCTACTTTAGGCTGGGTGATAGAAGCTGATGAGATAGGGAACTGGCACTCACTTTAGGCTGGGTTATAGAAGCTGATGAGACAGGGAACTGACACCCACTTTAGGCTGGGTGATAGAAGCTGATGAGATAGGGAACTGGCATTCACTTTAGGCTGGGTGATAGAAGCTGATGAGATAGGGAACTGGCACCTACTTTAGCCTGGGTGATAGAAGCTGATGAGATAGGGAACTGGCACCTACTTTAGGCTGGGTGATAGAAGCTGATGAGATAGGGAACTGGCATCTAGGGTTGGTGATAAAAGCTGATGAGATAAGGAACTGGCACCTACTTTAGGCTGGGTGATAGAAGCTGATGAGATAGGGAACTGGCACTCACTTTAGGCTGGGTGATAGAAGGTGATGAGATAGGGAACTGGCACCTACTTTAGGCTGGGTGATAGAAGCTGATGAGATAGGGAACTGACACCTACTTTAGGCTGGGTGATAGAAGCTGATGAGATAGGGAAATGGCACCTACTTTAGGCTGGGTGATAGAAGCTGATGAGATAGGTAAATGGCACTCACTTTAGGCTGGGTGATAGAAGCTGATGAGATAGGGAACTGACATCTAGACTGGGTGATAAAAGCTGATGAGATAGAGAACTGGCACCTACTTTAGGCTGGGTGATAGAAGCTGATGAGATAGGGAACTGGCACCTACTTTAGGCTGGGTGATAGAAGCTGATGAGATAGGGAACTGACACCTACTCTAGGCTGGGTGATAGAAGCTGATGAGATAAGGAACTGGCACCTTCTTTAGGCTGGGTGATAGAAGCTGTTGAGATAAGGAACTGGCACCTACTTTAGGCTGGGTGATAGAGGCTGATGAGATAAGGAACTGACACCCACTTTAGGCTGGGTGATAGAAGCTGATGAGATAGGGAACTGGCACCTACTTTAGGCTGGGTGATAGAAGGTGATGAGATAGGGAACTGACACCTACTCTAGGCTGGGTGATAGAAGCTGATGAGATAGAGAACTGACACCCACTTTAGGCTGGGTGATAGAAGCTGATGAGATAGGGAACTGGCACCTACTCTAGGCTGGGTGATAGAAGCTGATGAGATAGGGAACTGGCACCTACTTTAGGCTGGGTGATAGAAGCTGATGAGATAGGGAACTGGCACTCACTTTATGTTGGGTGATAAAAGCTGACCAGCAGTGGTCAGATTAGACCTTTTCCTGACCATAGCAGCCATAAGGTCCATCCATTGTGGTAAAATTGATGCTGGGTAATTGTCAGAATCTTTGGGAACCAAATGTGAGTAATGGAGATGGTCACATCACCTTGTTATATTGCGATCTGTTATTTTGGAAACCCTAATACATATCACTTCTACAGCAGTATCTGCTATGAGATTACATTGGATGTTTAATCAGATCAGATCAGTGAGTGTAGTCTGAGATGCTCTTTCCATTCCAATTTTTATTTTCTTCATATTTTTGTCTTTGTCCTGCATATTTGCCTTCCTCTTAATGTCTGTCTCACTCTATCCCCATCTCTGTCTTCAACTGTCTTATATCGTCTCGACCATGTTGCATCATGTCTTTCTCTCTTTTTGTTTTCTGACCTTGTCTCTGTTTCTGTCTCCCTGTCTTGCAGACACTAACAACAAGTATAGTTTGTATAGAACATTTATATGTATATTGACAGACGAGTGTGAAGGAGACAGTGTCTACTCTAAGAGAGAGAACAGTCTCTAGTACAATGGAGTTCTCCAGCATAAACTTAGATGACCTCCCATCCTCCATCAGTGAGTTTTTCACACTAGATGAGTTTGCTGAGATCTCTGACTATGAGAAGCAACGTTTCAGCAACTTACGGCAGAACTTTGAGGCTTTACGGCGTGCAGGTCTGTGGTCTGTTGTTGTTGTTTGTCCATCAAGAATGATGGTGACCATTCACTTCATCCAGTGGGGTTGAAAGTATGGAGCCGTGAGTTCTAATGAAGAATGATTTGCGCGATGAATTGGATTAAAGTTAGGAAGTGTTGCACAATTCGTCAACCACATTCTCTCACCTGAGTCCAGTCGCAAGACAAGTCAAGATGACGAGACGGATACAGGTGTAGTGGATGACCTGGGCGCTCTACGTGCTTTGCCATGCTCATTATGTTCCACAACGCTTTGCAGGTAAATGCCGTCTTGCCCTTTGAATCTTCAATGATTTCTTCCGCGCAGTCTGCTGATTCCTGTCTTCACATGCTGGGTAGGCATACCCTAGTTCACCGATTGGTTTGACACCAAATCGGTTACCCACGCCTGGTTTAGCTAGCCAGTCACTGCTGTCGTTTTCTGCTGTCAGTGGACTAACATCTCCTTGTTTGACTGTTTGTTGAGTGTCCTCAAAATGGACTGGGTTCGAAGACTATAGATGGAGTTTCTGAGAAGGTCAAGCCCGATAAAAATCAAATTTTTGTGCCAGGACACGCGGGTGTAAAATGAAATGATAAAGCTGATAAGCCTGTGGGCGAGGCTACTGTGGAAAGTGGACTAATGGATTGGGCTGATATACTGAACGTCGTCGGCATGGTGGGGCCATTAAACAAATCAAGATACGGAAAATCTGCAATCTTGAGCAGACTACAAGAACATCAAGAAAAGTGGTGAAGCCAGACAGCAGCGTTATACTGGGAGCCAACAGAGAATAGTTAGCCAACACAGAACAGATGCCATCGACCACTACGCCCTGAGGGAGGGGGCTGAGTGGTCTCGAGGTATGGGGTCCGCCTCCAGTGCTACTGGCTACTTCATTCTGTACAAACATTTTAGCAAATTATGAACAAGTCTACGAGGGACTTGGCATGTGTTGGTTGATGGCCTATGCTTCATTGGGAGATGAATGGCAGAAGATAGATGATCATGTCTCCCACAGCTCCAGGTCTGTCAGAGAACTGAATCAGTTTAGTTGTTGTCTTGCTCAGATATGAAATGAAAGCTTGCTGTCTGTCACTTTCAGAAAGTTTGTGTGCGTGTCTGTATGTCTCCCTTTCTCTACTATCCCTCTCTCTTTCTCTGTCTCTGTATGTGTCGGTCGGTCTCACATTAGCTGTAATACATAGAAATATCACTTTGTGGAAAACCCTTGAGGCCATTGATATAGCATGAGAAATAATGTAGAGAGGTCAAGTAATCCTTGCAACCTTAGCCAGACTGCAGACACAGTTTGTGGACCCTGGCAACCTTAGCCAGACTGCAGACACAGTATGTGGATTTGAGACATCACGTAGAGATGCTCCAATGTCTTGTCCAGTGTTGGTCCTGGTCTTGTGACCTCAAGAGTGTCCATCCGTGTCAATTTACTTTTCATGCTCTCTTGGTATCTGTCTCATATTTCATGAGTTTCACTGACTATGATAATACCTCAGTTTGTCCTTATATTCATTTCAGTGTGCTTTTCACAACAAGTGACCAAAAATTACTAAAACATGCTGAGGCATCTGCTTTTCACTTGAGTAAACCACAATTATGTAAGCAGGAAGATGGGATATTCTATTTAAAACTACTGTAGTGACATTGAAATATGTGTCGTTGGGAGTTTCCGTGGCGAAGTGGTGAAACCGTCTGACTCGGGCTCCGAAGGTTGTGGGCTCGATTCCAGGCTGCATCCTTCAGTGCATTTTTTCTGAGACTCCTGAGGGTCATTGCTGGAGCTACGGAGTTTGTGCTTTGTGCGACATTTTCCGCACTGCGGAAAGAGAATGAACCATATGGGATAAAATCTCTGTGCAATGAAGTCGACCCTGTCGACTTTTAAGCAACTTTTGTGTGTGTGGAAATTTTGTTTGTTTTGTTTATTTGGGATGAAAGGATTCATTGTGCCACTTCATTATATATTGAACTTTTTTCTTTAGTATGCACCTGACATGATACAGTGAAATATGCCAGGCAATGAATTGTGCAAAAGATTATTTGTGTCTTCTTGATTCAAATTCAAATATACATGTTTGCCCCTAGTCGCTGACGCACACATTGTCACGCAAATGCTTTAGAGCCGTACACCTCTTATATTCCTGGCAGTTAGTTTTCAGATTTAATTTATATGAGCTTTTATGTCCATTAGGTTTTCCAGTGACTCCCCCAGAGTTTATGCTTAGAAATAGATCAGTGAAAGAAAGACGGAAGCTAGTAACTCCAGCAATTATAGAATCATCCGATGGATCAGACTTCGAGTGGACGCCTGCCCTGGAGAAGCCAAAGAGACCTCAAGGTAAACACAGTTGTTGCATTGTTAGTCAGCTGCTCATGGTATTCTTGTTGAAGCTCTATGTATTGTTGCTTCTGATATGTGATTTGAGTTTGTAATATATACCTGAGTTTCTTGACTAGTTTACCCAGCACCAGAGTTGTCCCAGTTCTTTTATTCTCTAGACAGCAAACTTGTGTGTGTGTGTGTGTGAGAGAGAGAGAGAGAGAGAGAGAGAGAGAGAGAGAGAGAGAGAGAGAGAGAGAGAGAGTTAAACATAAATGTTTTTGTAGCAAGTGCTTGAGCAACTTCTTATAGTCCATGCCATCTGATATCACCATGCCTGTCCACAGCCTTCTGTCTTGTGTATTGTCAATCATTTATGATACCTATGTCTCTCTATACCATGCTGTTAAACTTGTCCAGCATCTTGTCTCTCCCCCTGCTTCTCTCCTCCATCTTTCTTATCACAACCTACTCCAACTTTTCTCTTGTCATAATGTCTCCAAAGAATGTGGACTGTTTACTTCTGATGTGAGTAATTAGTTCTCTTTGTAATTTAACTTCTTTCAAGATATCTTCATTGCTCTTTCTATCCGTCCACGGTACTCTCATCATACTTCTATAAAACCACATCTCCACAGCTTCCACATAATTCCTCACTTGTCTGCTAATTGTCCATGATTCACTTCTATACAATGGCCTGATCTAGCTCTTAAGAGCCCTTTTTGTAACTTATGGTGACAATGATGTCATTGGCACCTTGCCGCCTTGACAGACGATAGTTTGTGCTTTAAAAAGGCATAATAACTTTTACCTATGGCTGTAGCGAATGTGACTGATAAGGCCAATTCGCGCTGTAAATGTTCGTTCACAGTGGGTGCATGTGAACACGTGGTCATTTCCACCATCATGCACCATCTTACGTCTCACACGCTCTGTGTGTGCTTTATCTGCAATAATTTTCTCCTTTGCCTTTATTCCATTTCTGATGTTTGCCCTCCATGCAGCATGATAAACTGTGACTTGCTCTCAATGTGCATTATCAATGCCTGTATCAATCATGTCCCGCTTACCCACATCTTTGTATCGTATTAGACGCCGACCCTGAGATCTCTTACCCTTCTGTAATTCACCAAAAAAGATGTCCTTTGGTATTCTATCATCATCCATCCTCCTAAGATGTCCTATCCATCTAAGTCTATGAAGACTGAGCATGGAATAAACCGTCACACAACATGATCTTTCCAATACTTCAGTATTTGTGATTTTGTCTTGCCACTTAATACCAAGAATTCTTCGCAGACACCGCATATGAAAGCTGCTTAAACGTTTCTCTTGGTGTGAGTAAGTTGTCCAGGTTTCACTGCCATAAAGAAAATTACTAAGGACACAGGCTTGATAGACAAGGACTTTTTCTTTGGCAGTGAGCTTCCTGTTCTCCCAGACTCTTTTTCTTAACCTGTTCATTGTTGTTGCTGCCTTACCAATCCAGATGTTGATTTCCTGATCTAGGGATAATTTGCTATTTACCACTGATCCTAGATATGTAAAATGGTCTACCATCTCTAGTTCGGCGTCATCAATAAAGATTGATGGTACACCATGTGCACCTTGTGGCATAATCTGTGTCTTCTTTTTGCTAATTGTTAAAAAAAATTCAGATCAAGCATTGGAGAATGCAGATAGTAGACATTTGCAATTCTTCCTCAGAGTGGGCGTAACTGCAGCATCATCTGCAAAAAGCAACTCTCTGATCAGTACCCTCCTAATTTTGTAGAGGCCGCCATCTGAGCGTGAGTGAATGTATATACCACCATCCTGATCACGAAAGGCATATTTCAGTAGAAGTGAAAAGTATATTCCAAAGAAGGTGAGAGCTAGTACACAACCTTGCTTAACTCCACTCTTGATTTCAAACTCTTCAGAAGTTGCACCATCAAACTTGATTATATCCTTCATGCCTGTGTGGAACGATTCCACAATGGACAGAAGAGTTGGTGGGCAGCCAATCTTCTTTAGTGCCTTGAACAGATCCTCACGACTGACCAAATCAAATGCCTTTGTGAGGTCGATGAAGGCAATAAACAGTGGTTGATTCTGTTCACGGCATTTTTCTTGCATTTGTCGCAATGAGAATATCATATCAATGGTAGACCGGTTCTGTCGAAAGGCACACTGTGATTCGGGGTAGACTTGATCTCCTAGGACTTGAAGTCTGAGCAGAACAATTCTGGCAAATACTTTTCCAACAATACACAGAAGTGAGATATCCCTATAGTTGTTGCAGTCGATCCGATCACCCTTGTTCTTGTACAGTGTTATGATGCTTGAATCTTTGAAATCCTGTGGGACTTGTCCTTCTCGCCAGCATAGCTCTATTAGCTGGTGGATCTGTAGAGTGAGTGTGTCTTGCCCACTCCTGATAACCTCTATTGGAATCCCATCCTTACCTGGAGCCTTGCCAGATGCAAGTTCATTTATAGCACACTTAACTTCTGTTATGGTGGGAAGTGTGTCCAGGTGGTCAAGAGTTGGTAGAGCCTCTATGGCGTTGAGGGCATCATCCGCTAGTTTGGTCTCACTTGAGTAAAGCTCCAAATAGTGCTCTATCCATCTGTCCATCTGCTGTTTCTTATCAGTTATGATTTCGCCAGTCAAGGTTTTCAATGGTGCACTTCTTTTGATCATTGGACCACAGGCTTTCTTTATTCCTTCATACATGCGTCTGATGTTTCCCTTATCACTTGCGATTTGAATGGACTCACATAACTTGATCCAATAATCTTTTGCACACTGCCTGGCAGCCTTTTGCACATCCTTCCTAGCTTGCTTTAGCTCACTCAGAGCATTACGCGTTGGTCTTTCCTTGTTTCTTAAGAGAGCTATCTTCTTTTTATCAATCAAGGGCTATAGAGTCTGGCTGTTTGCCGCAAACCAGTCCTGCCTCTTATGATCCACAGTGCCGTAAACCCCTACGGCAGTTTTATAAAGAGTGTCCTTAAGTTGACCCCACTTTTCATTTACAGTACAATTTTCTGGTGTAACAGTGAAAGCGTCTTCAAGTTGCTGTTGAAACTGAAAGCACTTTTCAGGATCGTGAGTGTTAATAATATTAATCCTGGGGCTAGATTTGTGTTTAGCTGTATAGATTCTCTTTGGTCTCAGTCTAACCCTTGCAACAACCAAAGAATGATCCACAGTCAGCACTGTGGTAACTTCAAGTCTGTGATATATGGTTCAGATGTTGTCTCCGTGTGATGATGAAGTCCAGCTGGTGCCAATGTCCGGATCTTGGATGTTTCCATGTGACCTTATGCAGCTCTTTTGTTTTAAAAAAGGAGTTTGTAATACATAGGTCATTTCTGGTGCAATGCTCCAGCAGCCTTTGCCCATTTTCATTCATGCGACCGATGTTGTATTTTCAAAGGCACACTGGCCATGAATTCGAGTCCTTGCCCACACGAGCATTGAAATCACAGAGTATATAAATGTAGTCAGATTTTGGAACTGCCTTGATCACGGAGTCTAACTCCTCATAGAACGAATCCTTCACATCATCAGAGGAATCGAGTGTCGGTGCATATGCAGTAATAATGGTGGCAAAACCACAAGAGATTGCCAAGTGCAGGGATAATAGTCTTTCATTTCCTCCTGCTGGACTTTCAATTGCTCTTCAAAGACTAAAACAACCGAATAAATTATGGAGTGGGACAGACTACAAAAATTAGATTTTTAAGAGCATGCATCTTTCCCATGGCAACATACGCCTGTGAGACATGAACACTTACTAAACAAGCTGAACAGCGCATAAATGCCTTTGAATATAAATGTTATAGACGAGTTCTAAGAATATCTTGGGTAAAGAAAAGAACAAATGCATCCATACTTCAAGAGTTGAATATTGAAGAAGGTTGGCTTTTAAAGACAATAAAACAAAGAAAATTGAAATATTTTGGTCACTTGAAACGTCACGAAAGTTTGGAGAGAACAATAATGGACGGATATATGCCTGGGAAGAGAGGAAGAGGAAGGCCAAAGAGAAGATGGGTGCAGGATGTGGCGGATGATCTCCAGATGAGTGTATCAGATGCGGGACATCTTGCTTATGATCGAGAGGTTTTCCGGAAGGTTGTTATGGCAGCGAGGTTCTGCAAAGGACATGCTACTGAATGAATGGACTTTCAATCATTCCCAGTAGCGAATTCTTCACTGCAAAGCCCACACCGTGTTGCCTTTTTTCTGCCTGCCCTCTACCCTTCCAAAATAAGGTGTAATTGTTTTCCCTGCGTGACCCTTCCTCAGCGGGGCGAGTCTCCTGCAAGCCAGCAATATCAATGTTAAGACGATTGAGTTCGGCATCAATCACATCCGTTTTTCTCACATCGTCAATATTGGTCAAGTCAGTGGAAAATCCTGGACAATGATGTATTACAGACAATATTCATCTTGTGAAATGCATTTTTTGATTGAGCTATTCTGCATCTAACTTTTTAAAATACATCTTCCATCATCTATTATTAAAATACCCAAATATTTAAATACATTGAATTACTTTAAACTGGTGCTTTCACATTTTTGAAGACATTGTCTTTGTAATTACCTTTACTTCTGTTTTTCTGTTATTCAATGTCCTTTGTTTTAACTTTCAACTAACTCCAAAAATTACCTCAACACCGTGATATGATCATTAGTAAGGGACACCATAATCTCTTTTCATTCCCCCGCACTCCTCTCTCTCTGTCTCTCTTACTCTTTTTCTCTGCCTCTTGCTTCTCTCTCTTTCTCTCCCCCCCTCTCTCTCTCTCTCTCTCTCTCTCTCTCTCTCTCTCTCTCTCTCTCACATCTGTCTGTCTGTCTGTCTGTCTGTCTATCTTTCTATCTGTCTGTATTTCTCTCTCTCTCTCTGTCTGTCTGCTGTTTTGCAGGGTTAATCTCTCATCTTTTTAGGCAAAGGCTGTTGGAATTAATTGGAGGGTAATGTTAAAGGCAAGCCCTCTTCTCTCTCTCTGTCTCTCTATCTCTCTTTTTCTCTGCCTCTTGCTTTCCTCTCTATCTATCCATCTGTATTTCTCTCTCTGTCTGTCTGCTGCCTTGCAGGGTTAATCTCTCATCTCTTTACCAAAGGCTGTTGGAGTTAACTGGAGGATAATGTTAAAGGCAAGTGAGCAAGAGGTAAACAATGATACAAGTGGGAAGATAACGTCAAGATATGGACGAACAGCAGTCTGACAGTATATACAATCAAGGCGAGAGACAGACAGTATTGGAGATCCATTGCAGCCAACCTTCATTGTGGAGATGGCACCTGATTGATTGATTGATTGATTGATTGGAGTTAAACTGTAGACAAATTGGTGGATGGTAAAGGGCAACCACTGTCCTACATCTGTAGTACATTATGATTTGACATCTCAGACAATTTGTTTCACTTGATAAAATGTCATAATCAGGACAAGAACATAGACATGATCTGACTCTAGTGGTCATGTGAGATGGGAAACCATGACCATCCACACTTACTGGCATGGTACTTGATGCTTCTTTGGATGTAGATGTTTTGGAACAGAAAAAGTTAACTCGATGAGCTCAACATAAACAGATGTAAAGAACATGACATAGAATCTCACATCTTGAAGATATAATATACTTGAATATACCAGAGATAGTCATCCTCTATAAAATCATTCATTCCATTTCCCCATTTCTTCTGATTTTTTATGTAGCACATTTATTTGTTCCTCTTGAACTCCAATCAGTCGCCTTCTATGATAAGAAGACTCTTTTCGAGTCCAAAATAAAACACATCCTGCAACAAGACAACTTTTCTGCCTTGATTTAGCAAAACATGTGATCCAGTTGGAAATCACAAGAGGATACAACAGACTGAACAGTACGCACACTGAAGTTGGGCATGTCACCCCAGTCATCTCTGGACAGGTAAAACAGACAGCTGGACATATACTTTAAGATTGCCACTGTCAACGTCCTAGATACATAGGGGAATGAAACTCTGGTTCATACAGGCAACAAACTCCGTTCTGATACTATCTGACATAATTTATTTACAGCAAGCTGGCGAAGAATGGTTTTCGCAGCCAGCTACACTTGAGTTGCATATCACAGGAGTTCATAACAAAGCAATCATATATAATCATTACAACAAACTCTATCATCTATCTATCTAACACCTCTAAATACACTTGGGTTCAATCTATCAAGTCTCCCTTAAGTTAAGCCCTGTTGCTTCTTCGATGTCCAGTCAGCGTCTGCCCTCTAACGTGTCTCGGACACGGGCTGTAACTCTCCTCGAGCTTCTCGTGGAACAGGTCCTGGCACGCGGTCAGCGGGTTCCCCTTGTGTCCACGGAGCTGTAGGCGAACTGACCTATCCTTCTCGAAGGCTCTAGATTGTTCGAGCATTCGAGTGTGTCTCCCTTGTATTGGGGTTATGTCCCTTCTCTAATTCCCTTCTATCTTTCTGTTCCTACCGACTCCATGTGAGACTCTGACGGCCACATACTTTGTCAGTTACAGGCTGGACATTAACCACAGAGACAAACATCTAAACAGTTATTGTGGGGTTTCAGTGAGCTCTAAGGTGTAGCAACATACATTAAAACACTGGGTTTCTTATGTTGATATTACTAGAACAGCTGCCACTCAGAAGCAGACTGATACTTTATGTACATGTGAGACAGAGAGGAGGGGGAGAAAAAGAAGTTGGAGATGGACAGTGAGAATATGTCCTCCAGGTTGATAAATCCCATTGACAGCATGTTAACGTATTCACTAAATAAATTATATTATGTACGCACCTGTATCATAATGCTATGTATATAATCTATTTCAATAAAAAGTGAACCAGAGAAAAAGATTGTTTGAACTTCCAAAGAAAGCATCTTTAAAAGATAACACAAAAGATAAAGTCCCAGGACCAACAAAACGAAAGAAACAGGTAATATATAATGTGGAGAATCATTGTAGTAATCCTACGTCAGATAATAGTGAAGTGGTGTTAATTTTACATCAGTAAGAGGATATCCTTTGTTGTAGAAGTCAGTTTGTTTATAGGTGTACAACTGAAGACTGTTGGTAGACATTGTCCAATATGTACAAGTACACAACATGGACACATTTCACTTAATTATCACAGCATAGTCATCTTTTGTATTACTTTCCTTCCATTTGGTATTTGATGTATCCTTAAGTGCTTCAGTTTCCTCCCATACATCACACAGTGAGAATCTCAGCACAGTGCATGAAGACTTTAGTCCTCAAGATCCACATGTATATTCCAGAATCACATGCTATAAATATTTCTTTTGGGTGTGGGGTGTCTTACCAAACTGGCCTACATATATCTCCCCAGATCCCCATCCTTTGTGTTCTGGGTGAATTCAATTATGATATTCCTCCATGCCACCATTATGGACCTTGAAGCATAATTTCTCTCTCTCTGCACTTTTACAGCTGATCTTTCCAATCATCGGTGTTCTTCAAAACTCCTCTCCTCATATGACAAAAGAACGCTATCTCTTTCTTAGAGTTCCATATGCTTTACTTTCATCAGCCTCTTCCAGGCACTTATTGTTAGTTACTATGTCCATCCAAGGTGCTCACAACATTCATCTCAGAAATATCTTTGTTGCCTCCTAGCTCTTCCTGTTATTTGTTATTCATGTTCCATGATTTAGTGCCATACACCAGGACTTGTTGGATGTAACCCAACTTGTTGGATGTCATTTCGGAAGCCATTCTGCTCCATTTTTGTGGTAGAAAAGTGAACCAGTACAGTGACTAGCAGTGATACCTGACTACTGTAATAGGTCTTCTTCTTCTTCTTCTTCTTCTTCTTCTTCTTCTTCTTCTTCTTCTTCTTCTTCTTCTTCTTCTTCTTCTTCTTCTTCTTCTTCTTCTGCATTTGTTTCCTATGTTTCCATTCTGACATGAGTTTGTCTTGAAGAGTCTACAATGGGTGAAATTGTTGATGAGGTACATGTTAACTCCCTGACTCTTGAAGACTGAGGATTAGTTGGTTGCTAGTATTGTGGGTGGTTGAGCAGTATGCTCATGTAGCCTGGTATTACCATAAAGTATAGCTTTTGTGCAGTATGTGAATGACAAGTCTCGATCTGTATTGATTACTGTAACTCTCATTGCCTCAACTATTTTACTATCCAAGCATGTTTTCTTGTGGAAGATAAAAGCTTGGATATTAATAACCTGAACCATTAGAGTATTGAATACCATGTACGTTAATTACCTAGTTATTCTGTCAACCTGTTTTACTTCAACAAGACCTGTTGCACCACTTTACATTGACATGAGTCTGAGACAGTTGTTTGATTTGTGCACATTAAACAATGACAAAGAAATACAAGACAATTTTAACATAGAAGTAAAGAACAGATATAATATATTGTATGATCTAGAGCTCATATTTCATGATGTGGATGATCAATGGGAAATGTTGAAAAATTCAATCAGTTTGACTGCAGAAACAACTATTCCATAATTAAAGAAAGTGGGTCGTAAGAAATGGATGACTGAAGAAATTTTACAACTAATTGAAACAAGAAGACACAACAAACATAATCCTGCCAAATATGAAGAAATTCACAGAAAAGTCAGAACATTATGTAAGAAGGCAAAAGAAGCATGGCTTGAGAAAAACTGCATAGACATTGAAAAACAATAACTGATCCAAGGCTCTGGTGATCTAGTGAAATGGCCAAACATGACCGCCCACACTTACCGGCATGGCACATGATGGGTGAATGGAAACAGTTGGGAAAAACTGATAGAAGTGGTCATATGTGATAGACAGAACAATGAGAAAAAACTTAGACAAATGTGTCCTTAAAAGAATAACAAGAAACGGAAGTTTTAGAGATGTGCAGTAATGAGCAATGTTAAGTTTTGTTTCCTCAAACAGAGAATTCTTCACATCAATATCTACAGAGTGATCTGCAGTAATAGTTGCCAGAAAAATACAATACTGTAACTGTTGATACGACTTGTTGTACTGTTTGACATAACACTGAACATGGCTTGTGGAATATCTTGTGGAATATCTTGATCATTTAATGTTGTTTAATTATTATGTAATACACAACTATTGTAGAGAAAGAAACGGACAGACTCTGATGATGAGGAAGAGGAGATCCATGCATATCCATTTAGAAAGATCAGAATTCCAAGCTACATGTCACTAGCCACCCCTGATGATGATGATTTTCTCTGTAAGTTTGTGTAGTTACCATTGTGCTCCTTTTCCCACACTAGTTGTTGTTTGTATTTACTTGCGTGTTGTTGTACATCATTACAATTACACCTGTAATCTTATCCATTGTTGTATTATTGCTGTTATAGCTGTAATTACCTAATCATTTCAACATACACATTGAGGCTGTATTCAGAAACATAGAGCGTATTGAAAACAAAATATAAGCATTATGAGATATGCTGATTGAAAACAATGTTTTCCCTTAGTGAATTTGAAAATCGAAGACACCAACAATAAATTGCACGATTTATTGCCTGGCATATTTCATTCCATCTCGTCAGGTACATACTGCAGAATTCACACAACATAAAGTAAATTAACTAGATAAATCCTTCAAGCTGAAATATACACATGTTCGCACAGTAATGTCGATTGTCTACCACGGTAATTTTAAACTGACTAACATTTCTTTCTGCTTGCACAAAGCCGCTTATGTAGGTTAATCACGGCTTCTGCAAACTTTAACGAGCGACTACTTTGTGTGTTGAACAACACACAGAAGGCACTGTCTCTCTCAATCACATGGCTGCTGTCGAGCACATGCCTCGCGATCGATGAAGTGGGAATGTTCCGATGAACTCCTTACACATTGAGCACTTGACCCATCTGTGTAGATTACCACCTCACCCTCAGTAGAAATTACAAAAATTATGGACTGAACTTTTGCCTCCAGTCAGATTCTAAATATCCTAAATTAATTTACAGTATTTCCACCTATATTATTTATTTGTGGAGTTGGAGTATATCTCGAGGTGATTATTATATTTGCTCATTTGAGAGATTATATACCACTCAACACCCGGGATGGTTAACACGGTCAACAAATGCCCGGAGAAGTCGGGTGTGTTGGCCTAAAGAAAGACACAAATATCGCAGCTCTGCTGTAAACAGGCACAATGCAGTTACGTCCGAGTGAGAGTCGAAAAGTCTGTTGAACCACTCAGGAAGGTTAACCCGGTCAATAAATACCCACAGAAGTCAGATGTGTCGGCCAAAAGGCACAAGTATCGCAGCTCTGCTGTAAACAGGCAAAATGCAATCACGTCCAAAAAAAAAAAAGAAAAGACTCCGGATGAATGCAGAAGGAGAAGCAGAAGATATAGCACTCAAAATATAATTCTCATTGTATGAACATAAATAGGAGAGAACACACTTTCAGAATGTGCAGCAACCAGTCATATAATTCTTGTTTTCTGTATTCACATGGCAGACTGTCAGGACTGCAGGCAAGAATATGATGGGGACTGTCCCGTACATGGACCACTGCTGGTTATTGATGATGTCGAGGTAAGTTTTACTGGCTCTTTTATCAGCTTGAAGATTTTTCTGACTTTATATGCACATAATAATTGAATTATAACAGTCGTGTTAAGATATTCTTTGTTCTTTCTTCTCTCATTGGCTGGGACATTAGACGAGTGGTTCTCAACCGGTGGAGAATTCCCCCAGGGGGGGGGGGGGGGGGATTAAGATTATTTCAATATTGCGTTAATAAAGAACCGATTACTTGATATTGTTTTTCCCTCCATACTTTACGGTTCTGTACTTCTTGCCCTTCTGAAATTTGTTTCATAACGTAAGTAGACCCGCAAATCACGTATTATGTAGACGTCTAGACTTGTTCTAATATGTGTTATTAAATTTAGCTTCCATTTTTACGTATACTATGTAAGGGTGGGGTGGGGATTTATAGGGAGTAAATACGAAAAGGGGCGGGGGAATGACATTCTGAACATATGGTGAAGGGGCCAAAAAAGATTGAGAACCACTGCATTAGACAGTATTGACCACAAAGACAGCCATAAAGTTGACACATAGATACAGTGCCTACTTTACCATCTCTGTTTGCCAGTGGTGATTATGTCCATACCAGTGTACAATGACAGCAAACATCACTGTCTCTTTCTCCCATGAATTCTGTTTTTCTCTGCTTTAAGATATAGACACAACAGATCTATCTGCACATTGATAACAGTGAGACAAATCTATAGTGAAAACAGTGAGACAAATCTGTAGTTAAAATAGTGACACAAATCTGTAGTGAAAACAGTGACACAAATCTGTAGTGAAAACAGTGAGACAAATCTATAGTGAAAACAGTGAGACAAATCTATAGTGAAAACAGTGACACAAATCTGTAGTGAAAACAGTGACACAAATCTGTAGTGAAAACAGTGACACAAATCTCTAGTGAAAACAGTGTCACAAATCTGTAGTGAAAACAGTGTCACAAATCTGTAGTGAAAACAGTGAGACAAATCTATAGTGAAAACAGTGACACAAATCTGTAGTGAAAACAGTGACACAAATCTGTAGTGAAAACAGTGAGACAAATCTATAGTGAAAACAGTGACACAAATCTGTAGTGAAAACAGTAAGACAAATCTGTAGTGAAAACAGTGAGACAAATCTGTAGTGAAAACAGTGACACAAATCTGTAGTGAAAACAGTAAGACAAATCTGCAGTGAAAACAGACAAATCTGTAGTGAAAACAGTGACACAAATCTGTAGTGAAAACAGTGACACAAATCTGTAGTGAAAACAGTGAGACAAATCTATAGTGAAAACAGTGACACAAATCTGTAGTGAAAACAGTGACACAAATCTGTAGTGAAAACAGTGACACAAATCTATAGTGAAAACAGTGACACAAATCTGTAGTGAAAACAGTGTCACAAATCTGTAGTGAAAACAGTGAGACAAATCTATAGTGAAAACAGTGACACAAATCTGTAGTGAAAACAGTAAGACAAATCTGCAGTGAAAACAGACAAATCTATAGTGAAAACATTGACACAAATCTGTAGTGAAAACAGTGACACAAATCTGTAGTGAAAACAGTGACACAAATCTGTAGTGAAAACAGTGACACAAATCTGTAGTGAAAACAGTGAGACAAATCTGTAGTGAAAACAGTGACACAAATCTGTAGTGAAAACAGTGAGACAAATCTGTAGTGAAAACAGTGACACAAATCTGTAGTGAAAACAGTGACACAAATCTATAGTGAAAACAGTGACACAAATCTGTAGTGAAAACAGTGACACAAATCTGTAGTGAAAACAGTGACACAAATCTATAGTGAAAACAGTGACACAAATCTGTAGTGAAAACAGTAAGACAAATCTGCAGTGAAAACATACAAATCTATAGTGAAAACAGTGACACAAATCTGTAGTGAAAACAGTGACACAAATCTGTAGTGAAAACAGTGACACAAATCTGTAGTGAAAACAGTGACACAAATCTGTAGTGAAAACAGTGACACAAATCTGTAGTGAAAACAGTGACACAAATCTGTAGTGAAAACAGTGACACAAATCTGTAGTGAAAACAGTGACACAAATCTGTAGTGAAAACAGTGAGACAAATCTGTAGTGAAAACAGTGACACAAATCTGTAGTGAAAACAGTGAGACAAATCTGTAATGAAAACAGTGACACAAATCTGTAGTGAAAACAGTGACACAAATCTATAGTGAAAACAGTGACACAAATCTGACCTTGGCTAATGATAGTTCACTCAGACTCACTTATTCTAGTAATCCATTTACACATTGCACGGGGTCGTCGATGGTCAGACTCCTGGGCTTGTCTGCTAAGTGAGGGAGAAACTTGCCACATATTCCTCCGTGCATTAAGGCCTGCAAAATATCATGATCCTATCACCTCATGGAGGCCCATAGCAAGAAACTGCTCTGGCAAACACATAACAATTTTTTTATTTACACATTCATTGCTGACTTTCTTTCATTTATGAACATATTCAGACAACTACATACCACTCAGCCTGGGAGCCGCAGACGCACATTGATTAACATGCTTGCCTGCCCGCCCAGATATCATGGGTTCATCTTTTCAATGACGTGGATTTTAAAAATTGGTCTAGGCTCCCTTGTTGACCCAGTATAAAATAGGTACCAGAAAATAACTTGGGAAGTAGAGGCAGCCGGTGAGATATTGACCACATCAGCCCTTACGTGTCAGTTGGTCCACATCAGCCCTCACATGTCAGTTGGTCTAAACATATTGACCACATCAGCCCTCACTTGTCAGTTGGTCTAAACATATTGGCCACATCAGCCCTCACTTGTCAGTTGGTCTAAACATATTGACCACATCAGCCCTCACTTGTCAGTTGGTCTAAACATATTGGCCACATCAGCCCTCACTTGTCAGTTGGTCTAAACATATTGACCACATCAGCCCTCACTTGTCAATTGGTCTAAACATATTGACCACATCACCCCTCACTTGTCAATTGGTCTAAACATATTGACCACATCAGTCCTCACTTGTCAGTTGGTCTAAACATATTGACCACATCAGTCCTCACTTGTCAATTGGTCTAGACATATTGACCACATCAGCCCTCACTTGTCAATTGGTCTAAACATATTGACCACATCAGCCCTCACTTGTCAGTTGGTCTAAACATATTGACCACATCACCCCTCACTTGTCAGTTGGTCTAAACATATTGACCACATCAGTCCTCACTTGTCAATTGGTCTAAACATATTGACCACATCAGCCCTCACTTGTCAGTTGGTCTAAACATCAGCCCTCACATGTCAGTTGGTATAAACATATTGACCACATCAGCCCTCACTTGTCAGTTGGTCTAAACATATTGGCCACATCAGCCCTCACTTGTCAGTTGGTCTAAACATATTGACCACATCAGCCCTCACTTGTCAGTTGGTCTAAACATATTGGCCACATCAGCCCTCACTTGTCAGTTGGTCTAAACATATTGACCACATCAGCCCTCACTTGTCAATTGGTCTAAACATATTGACCACATCACCCCTCACTTGTCAATTGGTCTAAACATATTGACCACATCAGTCCTCACTTGTCAGTTGGTCTAAACATATTGACCACATCAGTCCTCACTTGTCAATTGGTCTAGACATATTGACCACATCAGCCCTCACTTGTCAATTGGTCTAAACATATTGACCACATCAGCCCTCACTTGTCAGTTGGTCTAAACATATTGACCACATCACCCCTCACTTGTCAGTTGGTCTAAACATATTGACCACATCAGTCCTCACTTGTCAATTGGTCTAAACATATTGACCACATCAGCCCTCACTTGTCAGTTGGTCTAAACATATTGACCACATCTGCCCTCACTTGTCAGTTGGTCTAAACATATTGACCACATCACCCCTCACTTGTCAATTGGTCTAAACATATTGACCACATCAGTCCTCACTTGTCAGTTGGTCTAAACATATTGACCACATCAGTCCTCACTTGTCAGTTGGTCTAAACATATTGGCCACATCAGCCCTCATGTGTCAGTTGGTGTAAACATATTGGCCACATCAGCCCTGACTTGTCAGTTGGTCTAAACATATTGGCCACATCAGCCCTCATGTGTCAGTTGGTCTAAACATATTGGCCACATCAACCCTCACTTGTCAGTTGGTCTAAACATATTGACCACATCAGCCCTCACTTGTCAGTTGGTCTAAACATATTGGCCACATCATCCCTCACTTGTCAGTTGGTCTAAACATATTGACCACATCAGCCTTCACATGTCAGTTAGTCTAAACATATTGACCACATCAGCCCTCACTTGTCAGTTGGTCTAAACATATTGACCACATCAGCCTTCACATGTAATTTGGTCTAAACATATTGACCACATCAGCCCTCACTTGTCAGTTGGTCTTAACATATTGACCACATCAACCCTCACGTATCAGTTGGTCTAAACATATTGACCACATCAGCCCTCACTTGTCAGTTGGTCTAAACATATTGACCACATCAGCCCTCACGTGTCAGTTGGTCTAAACATATTGACCACATCAGCCCTCACTTGTCAGTTGGTCTAAACATATTGGCCACATCAGCCCTCACGTGTCAGTTGGTCTAAACATATTGGCCACATCAGCCCTCACATGTCAGTTGGTGTAAACATATTGGCCACATCAGCCCTCACTTGTCAGTTGGTCTAAACATATTGGCCACATCAGCCCTCACGTGTCGGTTGGTCTAAACATATTGGCCACATCAGCCCTCACTTGTCAGTTGGTCTAAACATATTGACCACATCAGCCTTCACATGTCAATTGGTCTAAACATATTGACCACATCAGCCCTCACTTGTCAGTTGGTCTAAACATATTGACCACATCAGCCCTCACGTGTCAGTTGGTCTAAACATATTGACCACATTAGCCCTCACATGTCAGTTGGTCTAAACATATTGGCCACATCAGCCTTCACATGTCAGTTGGTCTAAACATATTGGCCACATCAGCCTTCACATGTCAGTTGGTCTAAACATATTGGCCACATCAGGCCTCACTTGACAGTTGGTCTAAACATATTGGCCACATCAGCCCTCACTTGTCAGTTGGTCTAAACATATTGGCCACATCAGCCCTCACTTGTCAGTTGGTCTAAACATATTGGCCACATCAGCCCTCACTTGTCATTTGGTCTAAACATATTGGCCACATCAGCCCTCACGTATCAGTTGGTCTAAACATATTGGCCACATCAGCCCTCACGTATCGGTTGGTCTAAACATATTGGCCACATCAGCCCTCACGTATCGGTTGGTCTAAACATATTGGCCACATCAGCCCTCACGTATCGGTTGGTCTAAACATATTGACCACATCAGCGCTCACGTATCGGTTGGTCTAAACATATTGGCCACATCAGCCCTCACGTATCGGTTGGTCTAAATATATTGGCCACATCAGCCCTCACGTATCGGTTGGTCTAAACATATTGGCCACATCAGCCCTCACGTATCGGTTGGTCTAAATATATTGGCCACATCAGCCCTCACTTGTCATTTGGTCTAAACATATTGGCCACATCAGCCCTCACGTATCGGTTGGTCTAAACATAATGGGCACATCAGCCCTCACTTGTCAGTTGGTCTAAACATATTGGCCACATCAGCCCTCACGTATCGGTTGGTCTAAACATATTGGCCACATCAGCCCTCACGTATCGGTTGGTCTAAACATATTGACCACATCAGCCCTCACGTATCGGTTGGTCTAAATATATTGGCCACATCAGCGCTCACGTATCGGTTGGTCTAAACATATTGACCACATCAGCCCTCACGTATCGGTTGGTCTAAACATATTGACCACATCAGCCCTCACTTGTCAGTCGGTCTAAACATATTGACCACATCAGCCCTCACTTGTCAGTTGGTCTAAACATATTGACCACATCAGCCCTCACGTGTCAGTTGGTCTAAACATATTGGCCACATCAGCCCTCATGTATCGGTTGGTCTAAACATATTGACCACATCAGCCCTCACGTATCAGTTGGTCTAAACATATTGGCCACATCAGCCCTCACGTATCGGTTGGTCTAAATATATTGGCCACATCAGCTCTCACGTATCGGTTGGTCTAAACATATTGGCCACATTAGCCCTCACGTATCGGTTGGTCTAAATATATTGGCCACATCAGCCCTCACTTGTCATTTGGTCTAAACATATTGGCCACATCAGCCCTCACGTATCGGTTGGTCTAAACATAATGGCCACATCAGCCCTCACTTGTCAGTTGGTCTAAACATATTGGCCACATCAGCCCTCACGTATCAGTTGGTCTAAACATATTGGCCACATCAGCCCTCACGTATCGGTTGGTCTAAACATATTGACCACATCAGCCCTCACGTATCGGTTGGTCTAAATATATTGGCCACATCACCCCTCACTTGTCAGTTGGTCTAAACATATTGGCCACATCAGCCCTCACTTGTCAGTTGGTCTAAACATATTGACCACATCAGCCCTCACTTGTCAATTGGTCTAAACATATTGACCACATCAGTCCTCACTTGTCAGTTGGTCTAAACATATTGACCACATCAGTCCTCACTTGTCAATTGGTCTAGACATATTGACCACATCAGTCCTCACTTGTCAATTGGTCTAGACATATTGACCACATCAGCCCTCACTTGTCAATTGGTCTAAACATATTGACCACATCAGCCCTCACTTGTCAGTTGGTCTAAACATATTGACCACATCACCCCTCACTTGTCAGTTGGTCTAAACATATTGACCACATCAGTCCTCACTTGTCAATTGGTCTAAACATATTGACCACATCAGCCCTCACTTGTCAGTTGGTCTAAACATATTGACCACATCAGCCGTCACTTGTCAGTTGGTCTAAACATATTTGCCACATCAGCCCTCACTTGTCAGTTGGTCTAAACATATTGACCACATCAGCCCTCACTTGTCAGTTGGTCTAAACATATTGGCCACATCAGCCCTCACTTGTCAGTTGGTCTAAACATATTGACCACATCAGCCCTCACTTGTCAATTGGTCTAAACATATTGACCACATCACCCCTCACTTGTCAATTTGTCTAAACATATTGACCACATCAGTCCTCACTTGTCAGTTGGTCTAAACATATTGACCACATCAGTCCTCACTTGTCAATTGGTCTAGACATATTGACCACATCAGCCCTCACTTGTCAATTGGTCTAAACATATTGACCACATCAGCCCTCACTTGTCAGTTGGTCTAAACATATTGACCACATCACCCCTCACTTGTCAGTTGGTCTAAACATATTGACCACATCAGTCCTCACTTGTCAATTGGTCTAAACATATTGACCACATCAGCCCTCACTTGTCAGTTGGTCTAAACATATTGACCACATCAGCCCTCACGTGTCAGTTGGTCTAAACATATTGGCCACATCAGCCCTCACGTGTCAGTTGGTCTAAACATATTGGCCACATCAGCCCTCACATGTCAGTTGGTGTAAACATATTGGCCACATCAGCCCTCACTTGTCAGTTGGTCTAAACATATTGGCCACATCAGCCCTTACGTGTCGGTTGGTCTAAACATATTGGCCACATCAGCCCTCACTTGTCAGTTGGTCTAAACATATTGACCACATCAGCCTTCACATGTCAATTGGTCTAAACATATTGACCACATCAGCCCTCACTTGTCAGTTGGTCTAAACATATTGACCACATCAGCCCTCACGTGTCAGTTGGTCTAAACATATTGACCACATTAGCCCTCACATGTCAGTTGGTCTAAACATATTGGCCACATCAGCCTTCACATGTCAGTTGGTCTAAACATATTGGCCACATCAGCCTTCACATGTCAGTTGGTCTAAACATATTGGCCACATCAGCCCTCACTTGACAGTTGGTCTAAACATATTGGCCACATCAGCCCTCACTTGTCAGTTGGTCTAAACATATTGGCCACATCAGCCCTCACTTGTCAGTTGGTCTAAACATATTGGCCACATCAGCCCTCACTTGTCATTTGGTCTAAACATATTGGCCACATCAGCCCTCACGTATCAGTTGGTCTAAACATATTGGCCACATCAGCCCTCACGTATCGGTTGGTCTAAACATATTGGCCACATCAGCCCTCACGTATCGGTTGGTCTAAACATATTGGCCACATCAGCCCTCACGTATCGGTTGGTCTAAACATATTGACCACATCAGCGCTCACGTATCGGTTGGTCTAAACATATTGGCCACATCAGCCCTCACGTATCGGTTGGTCTAAATATATTGGCCACATCAGCCCTCACGTATCGGTTGGTCTAAACATATTGGCCACATCAGCCCTCACGTATCGGTTGGTCTAAATATATTGGCCACATCAGCCCTCACTTGTCATTTGGTCTAAACATATTGGCCACATCAGCCCTCACGTATCGGTTGGTCTAAACATAATGGGCACATCAGCCCTCACTTGTCAGTTGGTCTAAACATATTGGCCACATCAGCCCTCACGTATCGGTTGGTCTAAACATATTGGCCACATCAGCCCTCACGTATCGGTTGGTCTAAACATATTGACCACATCAGCCCTCACGTATCGGTTGGTCTAAATATATTGGCCACATCAGCGCTCACGTATCGGTTGGTCTAAACATATTGACCACATCAGCCCTCACGTATCGGTTGGTCTAAACATATTGACCACATCAGCCCTCACTTGTCAGTCGGTCTAAACATATTGACCACATCAGCCCTCACTTGTCAGTTGGTCTAAACATATTGACCACATCAGCCCTCACGTGTCAGTTGGTCTAAACATATTGGCCACATCAGCCCTCATGTATCGGTTGGTCTAAACATATTGACCACATCAGCCCTCACGTATCAGTTGGTCTAAACATATTGGCCACATCAGCCCTCACGTATCGGTTGGTCTAAATATATTGGCCACATCAGCTCTCACGTATCGGTTGGTCTAAACATATTGGCCACATTAGCCCTCACGTATCGGTTGGTCTAAATATATTGGCCACATCAGCCCTCACTTGTCATTTGGTCTAAACATATTGGCCACATCAGCCCTCACGTATCGGTTGGTCTAAACATAATGGCCACATCAGCCCTCACTTGTCAGTTGGTCTAAACATATTGGCCACATCAGCCCTCACGTATCAGTTGGTCTAAACATATTGGCCACATCAGCCCTCACGTATCGGTTGGTCTAAACATATTGACCACATCAGCCCTCACGTATCGGTTGGTCTAAATATATTGGCCACATCACCCCTCACTTGTCAGTTGGTCTAAACATATTGGCCACATCAGCCCTCACTTGTCAGTTGGTCTAAACATATTGACCACATCAGCCCTCACTTGTCAATTGGTCTAAACATATTGACCACATCAGTCCTCACTTGTCAGTTGGTCTAAACATATTGACCACATCAGTCCTCACTTGTCAATTGGTCTAGACATATTGACCACATCAGTCCTCACTTGTCAATTGGTCTAGACATATTGACCACATCAGCCCTCACTTGTCAATTGGTCTAAACATATTGACCACATCAGCCCTCACTTGTCAGTTGGTCTAAACATATTGACCACATCACCCCTCACTTGTCAGTTGGTCTAAACATATTGACCACATCACCCCTCACTTGTCAGTTGGTCTAAACATATTGACCACATCAGTCCTCACTTGTCAATTGGTCTAAACATATTGACCACATCAGCCCTCACTTGTCAGTTGGTCTAAACATATTGACCACATCTGCCCTCACTTGTCAGTTGGTCTAAACATATTGACCACATCACCCCTCACTTGTCAATTGGTCTAAACATATTGACCACATCAGTCCTCACTTGTCAGTTGGTCTAAACATATTGACCACATCAGTCCTCACTTGTCAGTTGGTCTAAACATATTGGCCACATTAGCCCTCATGTGTCAGTTGGTGTAAACATATTGGCCACATCAGCCCTCACTTGTCAGTTGGTCTAAACATATTGGCCACATCAGCCCTCATGTGTCAGTTGGTCTAAACATATTGGCCACATCAACCCTCACTTGTCAGTTGGTCTAAACATATTGACCACATCAGCCCTCACTTGTCAGTTGGTCTAAACATATTGGCCACATCAGCCCACACTTGTCAGTTGGTCTAAACATATTGACCACATCAGCCTTCACATGTCAGTTAGTCTAAACATATTGACCACATCAGCCCTCACTTGTCAGTTGGTCTAAACATATTGACCACATCAGCCTTCACATGTAATTTGGTCTAAACATATTGACCACATCAGCCCTCACTTGTCAGTTGGTCTTAACATATTGACCACATCAACCCTCACGTATCAGTTGGTCTAAACATATTGACCACATCAGCCCTCACTTGTCAGTTGGTCTAAACATATTGACCACATCAGCCCTCACGTGTCAGTTGGTCTAAACATATTGACCACATCAGCCCTCACTTGTCAGTTGGTCTAAACATATTGGCCACATCAGCCCTCACGTGTCAGTTGGTCTAAACATATTGGCCACATCAGCCCTCACGTGTCAGTTGGTGTAAACATATTGGCCACATCAGCCCTCACTTGTCAGTTGGTCTAAACATATTGGCCACATCAGCCCTCACGTGTCGGTTGGTCTAAACATATTGGCCACATCAGCCCTCACTTGTCAGTTGGTCTAAACATATTGACCACATCAGCCTTCACATGTCAATTGGTCTAAACATATTGACCACATCAGCCCTCACTTGTCAGTTGGTCTAAACATATTGACCACATCAGCCCTCACGTGTCAGTTGGTCTAAACATATTGACCACATTAGCCCTCACATGTCAGTTGGTCTAAACATATTGGCCACATCAGCCTTCACATGTCAGTTGGTCTAAACATATTGGCCACATCAGCCTTCACATGTCAGTTGGTCTAAACATATTGGCCACATCAGCCCTCACTTGACAGTTGGTCTAAACATATTGGCCACATCAGCCCTCACTTGTCAGTTGGTCTAAACATATTGGCCACATCAGCCCTCACTTGTCAGTTGGTCTAAACATATTGGCCACATCAGCCCTCACTTGTCATTTGGTCTAAACATATTGGCCACATCAGCCCTCACGTATCAGTTGGTCTAAACATATTGGCCACATCAGCCCTCACGTATCGGTTGGTCTAAACATATTGGCCACATCAACCCTCACGTATCGGTTGGTCTAAACATATTGGCCACATCAGCCCTCACGTATCGGTTGGTCTAAACATAATGACCACATCAGCGCTCACGTATCGGTTGGTCTAAACATATTGGCCACATCAGCCCTCACGTATCGGTTGGTCTAAATATATTGGCCACATCAGCCCTCACGTATCGGTTGGTCTAAACATATTGGCCACATCAGCCCTCACGTATCGGTTGGTCTAAATATATTGGCCACATCAGCCCTCACTTGTCATTTGGTCTAAACATATTGGCCACATCAGCCCTCACGTATCGATTGGTCTAAACATAATGGGCACATCAGCCCTCACTTGTCAGTTGGTCTAAACATATTGGCCACATCAGCCCTCACGTATCGGTTGGTCTAAACATATTGGCCACATCAGCCCTCACGTATCGGTTGGTCTAAACATATTGACCACATCAGCCCTCACGTATCGGTTGGTCTAAATATATTGGCCACATCAGCGCTCACGTATCGGTTGGTCTAAACATATTGACCACATCAGCCCTCACGTATCGGTTGGTCTAAACATATTGACCACATCAGCCCTCACTTGTCAGTCGGTCTAAACATATTGACCACATCAGCCCTCACTTGTCAGTTGGTCTAAACATATTGACCACATCAGCCCTCACGTGTCAGTTGGTCTAAACATATTGACCACATCAGCCCTCACGTGTCGGTTGGTCTAAACATATTGACCACATCAGCCCTCACGTATCGGTTGGTCTAAACATATTGGCCACATCAGCCCTCACGTATCGGTTGGTCTAAATATATTGGCCACATCAGCTCTCACGTATCGGTTGGTCTAAACATATTGGCCACATTAGCCCTCACGTATCGGTTGGTCTAAATATATTGGCCACATCAGCCCTCACTTGTCATTTGGTCTAAACATATTGGCCACATCAGCCCTCACGTATCGGTTGGTCTAAACATAATATCCACATCAGCCCTCACTTGTCAGTTGGTCTAAACATATTGGCCACATCAGCCCTCACGTATCAGTTGGTCTAAACATATTGGCCACATCAGCCCTCACGTATCGGTTGGTCTAAACATATTGACCACATCAGCCCTCACGTATCGGTTGGTCTAAATATATTGGCCACATCACCCCTCACTTGTCAGTTGGTCTAAACATATTGGCCACATCAGCCCTCACTTGTCAGTTGGTCTAAACATATTGACCACATCAGCCCTCACTTGTCAATTGGTCTAAACATATTGACCACATCAGTCCTCACTTGTCAGTTGGTCTAAACATATTGACCACATCAGTCCTCACTTGTCAATTGGTCTAGACATATTGACCACATCAGTCCTCACTTGTCAATTGGTCTAGACATATTGACCACATCAGCCCTCACTTGTCAATTGGTCTAAACATATTGACCACATCAGCCCTCACTTGTCAGTTGGTCTAAACATATTGACCACATCACCCCTCACTTGTCAGTTGGTCTAAACATATTGACCACATCAGTCCTCACTTGTCAATTGGTCTAAACATATTGACCACATCAGCCCTCACTTGTCAGTGGGTCTAAACATATTGACCACATCTGCCGTCACTTGTCAGTTGGTCTAAACATATTGACCACATCACCCCTCACTTGTCAATTGCTCTAAACATATTGACCACATCAGTCCTCACTTGTCAGATGGTCTAAACATATTGACCACATCAGTCCTCACTTGTCAGTTGGTCTAAACATATTGGCCACATCAGCCCTCATGTGTCAGTTGGTGTAAACATATTGGCCACATCAGCCCTCACTTGTCAGTTGGTCTAAACATATTGGCCACATCAGCCCTCATGTGTCAGTTGGTCTAAACATATTGGCCACATCAACCCTCACTTGTCAGTTGGTCTAAACATATTGACCACATCAGCCCTCACTTGTCAGTTGGTCTAAACATATTGGCCACATCAGCCCTCACTTGTCAGTTGGTCTAAACATATTGACCACATCAGCCTTCACATGTCAGTTAGTCTAAACATATTGACCACATCAGCCCTCACATGTCAGTTGGTGTAAACATATTGGCCACATCAGCCCTCACTTGTCAGTTGGTCTAAACATATTGGCCACATCAGCCCTCACGTGTCGGTTGGTCTAAACATATTGGCCACATCAGCCCTCACTTTTCAGTTGGTCTAAACATATTGGCCACATCAGCCTTCACATGTCAGTTGGTCTAAACATATTGGCCACATCAGCCCTCACTTGACAGTTGGTCTAAACATATTGGCCACATCAGCCCTCACTTGTCAGTTGGTCTAAACATATTGGCCACATCAGCCCTCACTTGTCAGTTGGTCTAAACATATTGGCCACATCAGCCCTCACTTGTCATTTGGTCTAAACATATTGGCCACATCAGCCCTCACGTATCAGTTGGTCTAAACATATTGGCCACATCAGCCCTCACGTATCGGTTGGTCTAAACATATTGGCCACATCAGCCCTCACGTATCGGTTGGTCTAAACATATTGGCCACATCAGCCCTCACGTATCGGTTGGTCTGAACATAATGACCACATCAGCGCTCACGTATCGGTTGGTCTAAACATATTGGCCACATCAGCCCTCACGTATCGGTTGGTCTAAATATATTGGCCACATCAGCCCTCACGTATCGGTTGGTCTAAACATATTGGCCACATCAGCCCTCACGTATCGGTTGGTCTAAATATATTGGCCACATCAGCCCTCACTTGTCATTTGGTCTAAACATATTGGCCACATCAGCCCTCACGTATCGGTTGGTCTAAACATAATGGGCACATCAGCCCTCACTTGTCAGTTGGTCTAAACATATTGGCCACATCAGCCCTCACGTATCGGTTGGTCTAAACATATTGGCCACATCAGCCCTCACGTATCGGTTGGTCTAAACATATTGACCACATCAGCCCTCACGTATCGGTTGGTCTAAATATATTGGCCACATCAGCGCTCACGTATCGGTTGGTCTAAACATATTGACCACATCAGCCCTCACGTATCGGTTGGTCTAAACATATTGACCACATCAGCCCTCACTTGTCAGTCGGTCTAAACATATTGACCACATCAGCCCTCACTTGTCAGTTGGTCTAAACATATTGACCACATCAGCCCTCACGTGTCAGTTGGTCTAAACATATTGGCCACATCAGCCCTCATGTATCGGTTGGTCTAAACATATTGACCACATCAGCCCTCACGTATCAGTTGGTCTAAACATATTGGCCACATCAGCCCTCACGTATCGGTTGGTCTAAATATATTGGCCACATCAGCTCTCACGTATCGGTTGGTCTAAACATATTGGCCACATTAGCCCTCACGTATCGGTTGGTCTAAATATATTGGCCACATCAGCCCTCACTTGTCATTTGGTCTAAACATATTGGCCACATCAGCCCTCACGTATCGGTTGGTCTAAACATAATATCCACATCAGCCCTCACTTGTCAGTTGGTCTAAACATATTGGCCACATCAGCCCTCACGTATCAGTTGGTCTAAACATATTGGCCACATCAGCCCTCACGTATCGGTTGGTCTAAACATATTGACCACATCAGCCCTCACGTATCGGTTGGTCTAAATATATTGGCCACATCACCCCTCACTTGTCAGTTGGTCTAAACATATTGGCCACATCAGCCCTCACTTGTCAGTTGGTCTAAACATATTGACCACATCAGCCCTCACTTGTCAATTGGTCTAAACATATTGACCACATCAGTCCTCACTTGTCAGTTGGTCTAAACATATTGACCACATCAGTCCTCACTTGTCAATTGGTCTAGACATATTGACCACATCAGTCCTCACTTGTCAATTGGTCTAGACATATTGACCACATCAGCCCTCACTTGTCAATTGGTCTAAACATATTGACCACATCAGCCCTCACTTGTCAGTTGGTCTAAACATATTGACCACATCACCCCTCACTTGTCAGTTGGTCTAAACATATTGACCACATCAGTCCTCACTTGTCAATTGGTCTAAACATATTGACCACATCAGCCCTCACTTGTCAGTTGGTCTAAACATATTGACCACATCTGCCGTCACTTGTCAGTTGGTCTAAACATATTGACCACATCACCCCTCACTTGTCAATTGGTCTAAACATATTGACCACATCAGTCCTCACTTGTCAGTTGGTCTAAACATATTGACCACATCAGTCCTCACTTGTCAGTTGGTCTAAACATATTGGCCACATCAGCCCTCATGTGTCAGTTGGTGTAAACATATTGGCCACATCAGCCCTCACTTGTCAGTTGGTCTAAACATATTGGCCACATCAGCCCTCATGTGTCAGTTGGTCTAAACATATTGACCACATCACCCCTCACTTGTCAGTTGGTCTAAACATATTGGCCACATCAGCCCTCACTTGTCATTTGGTCTAAACATATTGGCCACATCAGCCCTCACGTATCAGTTGGTCTAAACATATTGGCCACATCAGCCCTCACGTATCGGTTGGTCTAAACATATTGGCCACATCAGCCCTCACGTATCGGTTGGTCTAAACATATTGGCCACATCAGCCCTCACGTATCGGTTGGTCTGAACATAATGACCACATCAGCGCTCACGTATCGGTTGGTCTAAACATATTGGCCACATCAGCCCTCACGTATCGGTTGGTCTAAATATATTGGCCACATCAGCCCTCACGTATCGGTTGGTCTAAACATATTGGCCACATCAGCCCTCACGTATCGGTTGGTCTAAATATATTGGCCACATCAGCCCTCACTTGTCATTTGGTCTAAACATATTGGCCACATCAGCCCTCACGTATCGGTTGGTCTAAACATAATGGGCACATCAGCCCTCACTTGTCAGTTGGTCTAAACATATTGGCCACATCAGCCCTCACGTATCGGTTGGTCTAAACATATTGGCCACATCAGCCCTCACGTATCGGTTGGTCTAAACATATTGACCACATCAGCCCTCACGTATCGGTTGGTCTAAATATATTGGCCACATCAGCGCTCACGTATCGGTTGGTCTAAACATATTGACCACATCAGCCCTCACGTATCGGTTGGTCTAAACATATTGACCACATCAGCCCTCACTTGTCAGTCGGTCTAAACATATTGACCACATCAGCCCTCACTTGTCAGTTGGTCTAAACATATTGACCACATCAGCCCTCACGTGTCAGTTGGTCTAAACATATTGGCCACATCAGCCCTCATGTATCGGTTGGTCTAAACATATTGACCACATCAGCCCTCACGTATCAGTTGGTCTAAACATATTGGCCACATCAGCCCTCACGTATCGGTTGGTCTAAATATATTGGCCACATCAGCTCTCACGTATCGGTTGGTCTAAACATATTGGCCACATTAGCCCTCACGTATCGGTTGGTCTAAATATATTGGCCACATCAGCCCTCACTTGTCATTTGGTCTAAACATATTGGCCACATCAGCCCTCACGTATCGGTTGGTCTAAACATAATATCCACATCAGCCCTCACTTGTCAGTTGGTCTAAACATATTGGCCACATCAGCCCTCACGTATCAGTTGGTCTAAACATATTGGCCACATCAGCCCTCACGTATCGGTTGGTCTAAACATATTGACCACATCAGCCCTCACGTATCGGTTGGTCTAAATATATTGGCCACATCACCCCTCACTTGTCAGTTGGTCTAAACATATTGGCCACATCAGCCCTCACTTGTCAGTTGGTCTAAACATATTGACCACATCAGCCCTCACTTGTCAATTGGTCTAAACATATTGACCACATCAGTCCTCACTTGTCAGTTGGTCTAAACATATTGACCACATCAGTCCTCACTTGTCAATTGGTCTAGACATATTGACCACATCAGTCCTCACTTGTCAATTGGTCTAGACATATTGACCACATCAGCCCTCACTTGTCAATTGGTCTAAACATATTGACCACATCAGCCCTCACTTGTCAGTTGGTCTAAACATATTGACCACATCACCCCTCACTTGTCAGTTGGTCTAAACATATTGACCACATCAGTCCTCACTTGTCAATTGGTCTAAACATATTGACCACATCAGCCCTCACTTGTCAGTTGGTCTAAACATATTGACCACATCTGCCGTCACTTGTCAGTTGGTCTAAACATATTGACCACATCACCCCTCACTTGTCAATTGGTCTAAACATATTGACCACATCAGTCCTCACTTGTCAGTTGGTCTAAACATATTGACCACATCAGTCCTCACTTGTCAGTTGGTCTAAACATATTGGCCACATCAGCCCTCATGTGTCAGTTGGTGTAAACATATTGGCCACATCAGCCCTCACTTGTCAGTTGGTCTAAACATATTGGCCACATCAGCCCTCATGTGTCAGTTGGTCTAAACATATTGGCCACATCAACCCTCACTTGTCAGTTGGTCTAAACATATTGACCACATCAGCCCTCACTTGTCAGTTGGTCTAAACATATTGGCCACATCAGCCCTCACTTGTCAGTTGGTCTAAACATATTGACCACATCAGCCTTCACATGTCAGTTAGTCTAAACATATTGACCACATCAGCCCTCACTTGTCAGTTGGTCTAAACATATTGACCACATCAGCCTTCACATGTTATTTGGTCTAAACATATTGACCACATCAGCCCTCACTTGTCAGTTGGTCTTAACATATTGACCACATCAACCCTCACGTATCAGTTGGTCTAAACATATTGACCACATCAGCCCTCACTTGTCAGTTGGTCTAAACATATTGACCACATCAGCCCTCACGTGTCAGTTGGTCTAAACATATTGACCACATCAGCCCTCACTTGTCAGTTGGTCTAAACATATTGGCCACATCAGCCCTCACGTGTCACTTGGTCTAAACATATTGGCCACATCAGCCCTCACATGTCAGTTGGTGTAAACATATTGGCCACATCAGCCCTCACTTGTCAGTTGGTCTAAACATATTGGCCACATCAGCCCTCACGTGTCGGTTGGTCTAAACATATTGGCCACATCAGCCCTCACTTGTCAGTTGGTCTAAACATATTGACCACATCAGCCTTCACATGTCAATTGGTCTAAACATATTGACCACATCAGCCCTCACTTGTCAGTTGGTCTAAACATATTGACCACATCAGCCCTCACGTGTCAGTTGGTCTAAACATATTGACCACATTAGCCCTCACATGTCAGTTGGTCTAAACATATTGGCCACATCAGCCTTCACATGTCAGTTGGTCTAAACATATTGGCCACATCAGCCTTCACATGTCAGTTGGTCTAAACATATTGGCCACATCAGCCCTCACTTGACAGTTGGTCTAAACATATTGGCCACATCAGCCCTCACTTGTCAGTTGGTCTAAACATATTGGCCACATCAGCCCTCACTTGTCAGTTGGTCTAAACATATTGGCCACATCAGCCCTCACTTGTCATTTGGTCTAAACATATTGGCCACATCAGCCCTCACGTATCAGTTGGTCTAAACATATTGGCCACATCAGCCCTCACGTATCGGTTGGTCTAAACATATTGGCCACATCAGCCCTCACGTATCGGTTGGTCTAAACATATTGGCCACATCAGCCCTCATGTATCGGTTGGTCTAAACATATTGACCACATCAGCGCTCACGTATCGGTTGGTCTAAACATATTGGCCACATCAGCCCTCACGTATCGGTTGGTCTAAATATATTGGCCACATCAGCCCTCACGTATCGGTTGGTCTAAACATATTGGCCACATCAGCCCTCACGTATCGGTTGGTCTAAATATATTGGCCACATCAGCCCTCACTTGTCATTTGGTCTAAACATATTGGCCACATCAGCCCTCACGTATCGGTTGGTCTAAACATAATGGGCACATCAGCCCTCACTTGTCAGTTGGTCTAAACATATTGGCCACATCAGCCCTCACGTATCGGTTGGTCTAAACATATTGGCCACATCAGCCCTCACGTATCGGTTGGTCTAAACATATTGACCACATCAGCCCTCACGTATCGGTTGGTCTAAATATATTGGCCACATCAGCGCTCACGTATCGGTTGGTCTAAACATATTGACCACATCAGCCCTCACGTATCGGTTGGTCTAAACATATTGACCACATCAGCCCTCACTTGTCAGTCGGTCTAAACATATTGACCACATCAGCCCTCACTTGTCAGTTGGTCTAAACATATTGACCACATCAGCCCTCACGTGTCAGTTGGTCTAAACATATTGGCCACATCAGCCCTCATGTATCGGTTGGTCTAAACATATTGACCACATCAGCCCTCACGTATCAGTTGGTCTAAACATATTGGCCACATCAGCCCTCACGTATCGGTTGGTCTAAATATATTGGCCACATCAGCTCTCACGTATCGGTTGGTCTAAACATATTGGCCACATTAGCCCTCACGTATCGGTTGGTCTAAATATATTGGCCACATCAGCCCTCACTTGTCATTTGGTCTAAACATATTGGCCACATCAGCCCTCACGTATCGGTTGGTCTAAACATAATGGCCACATCAGCCCTCACTTGTCAGTTGGTCTAAACATATTGGCCACATCAGCCCTCACGTATCAGTTGGTCTAAACATATTGGCCACATCAGCCCTCACGTATCGGTTGGTCTAAACATATTGACCACATCAGCCCTCACGTATCGGTTGGTCTAAATATATTGGCCACATCAGTCCTCACTTGTCAGTTGGTCTAAACATATTGACCACATCAGTCCTCACTTGTCAATTGGTCTAGACATATTGACCACATCAGTCCTCACTTGTCAATTGGTCTAGACATATTGACCATATCAGTCCTCACTTGTCAGTTGGTCTAAACATATTGGCCACATCAGCCCTCACTTGTCAGTTGGTCTAAACATATTGACCACATCAGCCCTCACTTGTCAATTGGTCTAAACATATTGACCACATCAGTCCTCACTTGTCAGTTGGTCTAAACATATTGACCACATCAGTCCTCACTTGTCAATTGGTCTAGACATATTGACCACATCAGTCCTCACTTGTCAATTGGTCTAGACATATTGACCACATCAGCCCTCACTTGTCAATTGGTCTAAACATATTGACCACATCAGCCCTCACTTGTCAGTTGGTCTAAACATATTGACCACATCACCCCTCACTTGTCAGTTGGTCTAAACATATTGACCACATCAGTCCTCACTTGTCAATTGGTCTAAACATATTGACCACATCAGCCCTCACTTGTCAGTTGGTCTAAACATATTGACCACATCTGCCCTCACTTGTCAGTTGGTCTAAACATATTGACCACATCACCCCTCACTTGTCAATTGGTCTAAACATATTGACCACATCAGTCCTCACTTGTCAGTTGGTGTAAACATATTGGCCACATCAGCCCTCACTTGTCAGTTGGTCTAAACATATTGGCCACATCAGCCCTCATGTGTCAGTTGGTCTAAACATATTGGCCACATCAACCCTCACTTGTCAGTTGGTCTAAACATATTGACCACATCAGCCCTCACTTGTCAGTTGGTCTAAACATATTGGCCACATCAGCCCTCACTTGTCAGTTGGTCTAAACATATTGACCACATCAGCCTTCACATGTCAGTTAGTCTAAACATATTGACCACATCAGCCCTCACTTGTCAGTTGGTCTAAACATATTGACCACATCAGCCTTCACATGTAATTTGGTCTAAACATATTGACCACATCAGCCCTCACTTGTCAGTTGGTCTTAACATATTGACCACATCAACCCTCACGTATCAGTTGGTCTAAACATATTGACCACATCAGCCCTCACTTGTCAGTTGGTCTAAACATATTGGCCACATCAGCCCTCACGTATCAGTTGGTCTAAACATATTGGCCACATCAGCCCTCACGTATCGGTTGGTCTAAACATATTGACCACATCAGCCCTCACGTATCGGTTGGTCTAAATATATTGGCCACATCAGTCCTCACTTGTCAGTTGGTCTAAACATATTGACCACATCAGTCCTCACTTGTCAATTGGTCTAGACATATTGACCACATCAGTCCTCACTTGTCAATTGGTCTAGACATATTGACCACATCAGTCCTCACTTGTCAGTTGGTCTAAACATATTGGCCACATCAGCCCTCACTTGTCAGTTGGTCTAAACATATTGACCACATCAGCCCTCACTTGTCAATTGGTCTAAACATATTGACCACATCAGTCCTCACTTGTCAGTTGGTCTAAACATATTGACCACATCAGTCCTCACTTGTCAATTGGTCTAGACATATTGACCACATCAGTCCTCACTTGTCAATTGGTCTAGACATATTGACCACATCAGCCCTCACTTGTCAATTGGTCTAAACATATTGACCACATCAGCCCTCACTTGTCAGTTGGTCTAAACATATTGACCACATCACCCCTCACTTGTCAGTTGGTCTAAACATATTGACCACATCAGTCCTCACTTGTCAATTGGTCTAAACATATTGACCACATCAGCCCTCACTTGTCAGTTGGTCTAAACATATTGACCACATCTGCCCTCACTTGTCAGTTGGTCTAAACATATTGACCACATCACCCCTCACTTGTCAATTGGTCTAAACATATTGACCACATCAGTCCTCACTTGTCAGTTGGTGTAAACATATTGGCCACATCAGCCCTCACTTGTCAGTTGGTCTAAACATATTGGCCACATCAGCCCTCATGTGTCAGTTGGTCTAAACATATTGGCCACATCAACCCTCACTTGTCAGTTGGTCTAAACATATTGACCACATCAGCCCTCACTTGTCAGTTGGTCTAAACATATTGGCCACATCAGCCCTCACTTGTCAGTTGGTCTAAACATATTGACCACATCAGCCTTCACATGTCAGTTAGTCTAAACATATTGACCACATCAGCCCTCACTTGTCAGTTGGTCTAAACATATTGACCACATCAGCCTTCACATGTAATTTGGTCTAAACATATTGACCACATCAGCCCTCACTTGTCAGTTGGTCTTAACATATTGACCACATCAACCCTCACGTATCAGTTGGTCTAAACATATTGACCACATCAGCCCTCACTTGTCAGTTGGTCTAAACATATTGACCACATCAGCCCTCACGTGTCAGTTGGTCTAAACATATTGACCACATCAGCCCTCACTTGTCAGTTGGTCTAAACATATTGACCACATCTGCCCTCACTTGTCAGTTGGTGTAAACATATTGGCCACATCAGCCCTCACTTGTCAGTTGGTCTAAACATATTGGCCACATCAGCCCTCACGTGTCGGTTGGTCTAAACATATTGGCCACATCAGCCCTCACTTGTCAGTTGGTGTAAACATATTGACCACATCAGCCTTCACATGTCAATTGGTCTAAACATATTGACCACATCAGCCCTCACTTGTCAGTTGGTCTAAACATATTGACCACATCAGCCCTCACGTGTCAGTTGGTCTAAACATATTGACCACATTAGCCCTCACATGTCAGTTGGTCTAAACATATTGGCCACATCAGCCTTCACATGTCAGTTGGTCTAAACATATTGGCCACATCAGCCTTCACATGTCAGTTGGTCTAAACATATTGGCCACATCAGCCCTCACTTGACAGTTGGTCTAAACATATTGGCCACATCAGCCCTCACTTGTCAGTTGGTCTAAACATATTGGCCACATCAGCCCTCACTTGTCAGTTGGTCTAAACATATTGGCCACATCAGCCCTCACTTGTCATTTGGTCTAAACATATCGGCCACATCAGCCCTCACGTATCAGTTGGTCTAAACATATTGGCCACATCAGCCCTCACGTATCGGTTGGTCTAAACATATTGGCCACATCAGCCCTCACGTATCGGTTGGTCTAAACATATTGGCCACATCAGCCCTCACGTATCGGTTGGTCTAAACATATTGACCACATCAGCGCTCACGTATCGGTTGGTCTAAACATATTGGCCACATCAGCCCTCACGTATCGGTTGGTCTAAATATATTGGCCACATCAGCCCTCACGTATCGGTTGGTCTAAACATATTGGCCACATCAGCCCTCACGTATCGGTTGGTCTAAATATATTGGCCACATCAGCCCTCACTTGTCATTTGGTCTAAACATATTGGCCACATCAGCCCTCACGTATCGGTTGGTTTAAACATAATGGGCACATCAGCCCTCACTTGTCAGTTGGTCTAAACATATTGGCCACATCAGCCCTCACGTATCGGTTGGTCTAAACATATTGGCCACATCAGCCCTCACGTATCGGTTGGTCTAAACATATTGACCACATCAGCCCTCACGTATCGGTTGGTCTAAATATATTGGCCACATCAGCGCTCACGTATCGGTTGGTCTAAACATATTGACCACAGCCCTCACGTATCGGTTGGTCTAAACATATTGACCACATCAGCCCTCACTTGTCAGTCGGTCTAAACATATTGACCACATCAGCCCTCACTTGTCAGTTGGTCTAAACATATTGACCACATCAGCCCTCACGTGTCAGTTGGTCTAAACATATTGGCCACATCAGCCCTCATGTATCGGTTGGTCTAAACATATTGACCACATCAGCCCTCACGTATCAGTTGGTCTAAACATATTGGCCACATCAGCCCTCACGTATCGGTTGGTCTAAATATATTGGCCACATCAGCTCTCACGTATCGGTTGGTCTAAACATATTGGCCACATTAGCCCTCACGTATCGGTTGGTCTAAATATATTGGCCACATCAGCCCTCACTTGTCATTTGGTCTAAACATATTGGCCACATCAGCCCTCACGTATCGGTTGGTCTAAACATAATGGCCACATCAGCCCTCACTTGTCAGTTGGTCTAAACATATTGGCCACATCAGCCCTCACGTACCAGTTGGTCTAAACATATTGGCCACATCAGCCCTCACGTATCGGTTGGTCTAAACATATTGACCACATCAGCCCTCACGTATCGGTTGGTCTAAATATATTGGCCACATCAGCCCTCACATATCGGTTGGTCTAAACATATTGACCACATCAGCCCTCACTTATCGGTTGGTCTAAACATATTGCCCACATCAACCCTCACTTGTCAGTTGGTCTAAACATATTGGCCACATCAGCCCTCACGTGTCAGTTGGTCTAAACATATTGACCACATCAGCCCTCACGTATCAGTTGGTCTAAACATATTGGCCACATCAGCCATCACTTGTCAGTTGGTCTAAACATGTTGGCCACATCAGCCCTCACTTATCAGTTGGTCTAAACATATTGACCACATCAGCCCTCACTTGTCAGTTGGTCTAAACATATTGACCACATCAGCCCTCACGTGTCAGTTGGTCTAAACATATTGGCCACATCAGCCCTCACTTGTCAGTTGGTCTAAACATATTGACCACATCAGCCCTCACTTGTCAGTTGGTCTAAACATATTGGCCACATCAGCCCTCACTTGTCAGTTGGTCTAAACATATTGGCCACATCAGCCCTCACTTGTCAGTGGGTCTAAACATATTGACCACATCAGCCCTCACGTGTCGGTTGGTCTAAACATATTGACCACATCAGCCCTCACTTGTCAGTTGGTCTAAACATATTGGCCACATCAACCCTCACTTGTCAGTTGGTCTAAACATATTGGCCACATCAGCCCTCACGTATCAGTTGGTCTAAACATATTGACCACATCAGCCCTCACTTGTCAGTGGGTCTAAACATATTGACCACATCAGCCCTCACGTGTCAGTTGGTCTAAACATATTGACCACATCAACCCTCACTTGTCAGTTGGTCTAAACATATTGGCCACATCAGCCCTCACGTGTCAGTTGGTCTAAACATATTGACCACATCAGCCCTCACATATCAGTTGGTCTAAACATATTGGCCACATCAGCCCTCACTTGTCAGTTGGTCTAAACATATTGGCCACATCAGCCCTCACTTGTCAGTTGGTCTAAACATATTGACCACATCAGCCCTCACTTGTCAGTTGGTCTAAACATATTGACCACATCAGCCCTCACGTGTCAGTTGGTCTAAACATATTGGCCACATCAGCCCTCACTTGTCAGTTGGGCTAAACATATTGACCACATCAGCCCTCACTTGTCAGTTGGTCTAAACATAATGGCCACATCAGCCCTCACTTGTCAGTTGGTCTAAACATAATGGCCACATCAGCCCTCACTTGTCAGTTGGTCTAAACATATTGACCACATCAGCCCTCACTTGTCAGTGGGTCTAAACATATTGACCACATCAGCCCTCACGTGTCGGTTGGTCTAAACATATTGACCACATCAGCCCTCACTTGTCAGTTGGTCTAAACATATTGGCCACATCAACCCTCACGTGTCAGTTGGTCTAAACATATTGACCACATCAGCCCTCACTTGTCAGTTGGTCTAAACATATTGACCACATCAGCCCTCACTTGTCAGTTGGTCTAAACATATTGGCCACATCAGCCCTCACTTGTCAGTTGGTCTAAACATATTGGCCACATCAACCCTCACTTGTCAGTTGGTCTAAACATATTGGCCACATCAGCCCTCACTTGTCAGTTGGTCTAAACATATTGGCCACATCAACCCTCACTTGTCAGTTGGTCTAAACATATTGGCCACATCAGCCCTCACTTGTCAGTTGGTCTAAACATATTGGCCACATCAGCCCTCACTTGTCAGTTGGTCTAAACATATTGGCCACATCAACCCTCACTTGTCAGTTGGTCTAAACATATTGGCCACATCAACCCTCACTTGTCAGTTGGTCTAAACATATTGGCCACATCAACCCTCACTTGTCAGTTGGTCTAAACATATTGGCCACATCAACCCTCACTTGTCAGTTGGTCTAAACATATTGACCACATCAGCCCTCACTTGTCAGTTGGTCTAAACATATTGGCCACATCAGCCCTCACTTGTCAGTTGGTCTAAACATATTGGCCACATCAGCCCTCACTTGTCAGTGGGTCTAAACATATTGACCACATCAGCCCTCACGTGTCGGTTGGTCTAAACATATTGACCACATCAGCCCTCACTTGTCAGTTGGTCTAAACATATTGACCACATCAGCCCTCACGTATCAGTTGGTTTAAACATATTGACCACATCAGCCCTCACTTGTCAGTGGGTCTAAACATATTGACCACATCAGCCCTCACGTGTCAGTTGGTCTAAACATATTGACCACATCAACCCTCACTTGTCAGTTGGTCTAAACATATTGGCCACATCAGCCCTCACGTATCAGTTGGTTTAAACATATTGACCACATCAGCCCTCACTTGTCAGTGGGTCTAAACATATTGACCACATCAGCCCTCACGTGTCAGTTGGTCTAAACATATTGACCACATCAACCCTCACTTGTCAGTTGGTCTAAACATATTGGCCACATCAGCCCTCACGTGTCAGTTGGTCTAAACATATTGACCACATCAGCCCTCACATATCAGTTGGTCTAAACATATTGGCCACATCAGCCCTCACTTGTCAGTTGGTCTAAACATATTGGCCACATCAGCCCTCACTTGTCAGTTGGTCTAAACATATTGACCACATCAGCCCTCACTTGTCAGTTGGTCTAAACATATTGACCACATCAGCCCTCACGTGTCAGTTGGTCTAAACATATTGGCCACATCAACCCTCACGTGTCAGTTGGTCTAAACATATTGGCCACATCAGCCCTCACGTGTCAGTTGGTCTAAACATATTGACCACATCAGCCCTCACTTGTCAGTTGGTCTAAACATATTGGCCACATCAACCCTCACTTGTCAGTTGGTCTAAACATATTGGCCACATCAGCCCTCACTTGTCAGTTGGTCTAAACATATTGGCCACATCAACCCTCACTTGTCAGTTGGTCTAAACATATTGGCCACATCAGCCCTCACTTGTCAGTTGGTCTAAACATATTGGCCACATCAGCCCTCACTTGTCAGTTGGTCTAAACATATTGGCCACATCAGCCCTCACTTGTCAGTTGGTCTAAACATATTGGCCACATCAACCCTCACTTGTCAGTTGGTCTAAACATATTGGCCACATCAACCCTCACTTGTCAGTTGGTCTAAACATATTGGCCACATCAACCCTCACTTGTCAGTTGGTCTAAACATATTGACCACATCAGCCCTCACTTGTCAGTTGGTCTAAACATATTGGCCACATCAGCCCTCACTTGTCAGTTGGTCTAAACATATTGACCACATCAGCCCTCACTTGTCAGTTGGTCTAAACATATTGACCACATCAGCCCTCACTTGTCAGTGGGTCTAAACATATTGACCACATCAGCCCTCACGTGTCGGTTGGTCTAAACATATTGGCCACATCAGCCTTCACTTGTCAGTTGGTCTAAACATATTGGCCACATCAGCCCTCACTTGTCAGTGGGTCTAAACATATTGACCACATCAGCCCTCACTTGTCAGTTGGTCTAAACATATTGGCCACATCAGCCCTCACTTGTCAGTTGGTCTAAACATATTGACCACATCAGCCCTCACTTGTCAGTGGGTCTAAACATATTGACCACATCAGCCCTCACGTGTCGGTTGGTCTAAACATATTGGCCACATCAGCCCTCACTTGTCAGTTGGTCTAAACATATTGACCACATAAGCCCTCACATGTCAGTGGGTCTAAACATATTGGCCACATCAGCCCTCACGTGTCGGTTGGTCTAAACATATTGGCCACATCAGCCCTCACTTGTCAGTTGGTCTAAACATATTGGCCACATCAGCCCTCACGTGTCGGTTGGTCTAAACATATTGGCCACATCAGCCCTCACGTGTCGGTTGGTCTCAAGATATGGATCCAGCACCACATGCCCATTATGTCTCATGGCTAGAGCAAAGGGTCCTTGACTTTTACACTCAACAGCCTGGAGGATACAGCAGCTTACAGGCACGCACGCTGGCCTGGTATGCTAAATGTTAGTATTGCCTTAATACCTAGTAGTAGAAGCTTTCATTGACCTTACCAAGGCTTTTGATAAGTCAGCAGAGAAGGACTGTGGAAGATTATGGCAAAATATGGCTGTCCACGAAAGTTTGTCCAAATAGTGCGGCTATTTCATGATGGCATGCAGGCAAGAGTACAGGAAAATGGTGAACTGTCTGAACCCTTTCCTGTCACCAATGGAGTGAAGCAAGGATGTGTCCTGGCACCAACACTGTTCAGCCTCATGTTTTCAGCCATGTTGATGAATGCCTTCGAGAACGACGACATTGGAATAGACATAAACTACCGTATGGATGGAAAGTTATTCAATCTCAGAAGGCTGAAAGCTAAAACCAAAATTAACAGCGACACCGTCAGAGAGCTCCTGTTTGCTGATGATTGCGCTCTGTACGCCAACTCAGAGGCAGACATGCAACATAATGTTTCAGCTTTCTCACATGCCTGTGTCAATTTTGGGCTCAATATAAACTTGGAGAAGACTGTAGTTATGTACCAGCCAGCTCCAGGGAATAATCACACTGTGCCGAATATCAAAGTGAATGATCATAGACTAAGTGTTGTGGACAAATTCACCTATCTTGGCAGCACTGTGTCACAAGCTGCCACAATTGATGACGAAGTGAATGCAAGAATCTCCAAGGCTAGTGCGGCCTTTGGCAGACTGTACAAGAATGTATGGGACAGAACTGGAATAAGCCTGCAAACAAAGCTAAAAGTCTACAAAGCAGTTGTATTATCCACACTGCTATATGCTTGTGAAACCTGGACTGTTTATCAGCGACACGCTAGGAAATTAAACCACTTCCACACAGTCTGCCTAAGGAAGCTACTGAAGATTAAATGGCAAGACAAGATTCCAGACACTGAAGTCCTAGAAAGAGCATCCATGCCCAGTATCCACACTCTACTGATGAAGAATCAGATTCGCTGGGCTGGTCACTTGACTCGCATGCCAGATCACAGGCTCCCTAAACGAATTTTTTACAGCGAACTGCGTTGTGGTAAACGCTCCCAAGGTGGCCAGAGGAAACGCTTTAAAGACACTGAAAATCTCACTGAATGCTTTTGGAATTCATCATGACACCTGGGAGGCTGCAGCCAGAGACCGAAATTCGTGGCGTGCATCATTACACAAGGGTGCAGTCATATGTGAGGCAACCAGGAGCTGTGAAGCAAGAGCTGTGAAGAAAAGGCAGGACAGAAAAACCACTGCAGGAAATCCTCCTCCAGAAACGTCAAGCATTCCTTGCCCACATTGTCAAAGAACATTTCGAGCCAAAATAGGCCTTATCAGCCATCTTAGAACCCACGGCCCCATACCTTTAACCCCACTGGATGAAATGAATGGTCATCATCATTCTTGATGGACAAACAACAACAGTAGTAGTATAAACATCAATTTAAGCTATCAGATGAGTCCTAGTGGATTAGGGGGGGGGGGGGGGGTAAATGAGAAGTCGGTTGAAAAATATGGTACAGACGAAGTCTGGCTAAAATAAACCCTGTGAATGTGACAACCCCTCCTTTTTGTTTTCGACAGTATGAGGGTCAACCATTCTGAAATTAATGGCAGGCTACTGAACTAAATTGCCCAGTAAATCACAACAAGCAAATAAATGCTGGGTTTGGTTGCAATGTCCTGGAAATGACATGCAACTAAGTTAACTGCCTAGATATCTGAACTCAACTGTCAGTTGGTCTAAACATATTGACCACATCAGCCCTCACGTGTCAGTTGGTCTAAACATATTGACCACATCAGCCCTCACTTGTCAGTTGGTCTAAACATATTGACCACATCACCCCTCACGTGTCAGTTGATCTAAACATATTGGCCACATCCGCCCTCACATGTCAGTTGATCTAAACATATTGGCCACATCAGCCCTCACGTGTCAGTTGGTCTAAACATATTGGCCACATCAGCCCTCACGTGTCAGTTGGTCTAAACATATTGGCCACATCAGCCCTCACGTGTCAGTTGGTCTAAACATATTGACCACATCAGCCCTCACGTGTCAGTTGGTCTAAACATATTGACCACATCAGCCCTCACTTGTCAGTTGGTCTAAACATATTGACCACATCAGCCCTCACTTGTCAGTTGGTCTAAACATATTGGCCACATCAGCCCTCACGTGTCAGTTGGTCTAAACATATTGACCACATCAGCCCTCACGTGTCAGTTGATCTAAACATATTGACCACATCAGCCCTCACTTGTCAGTTGGTCTAAACATATTGACCACATCAGCCCTCACATGTCAGTTGGTCTCAAGATATGGAGCCAGCACCACATGCCCATTATGTCTCACGGCTTGAGGAAAGTGTCCTTGACTTTTACACTCAACAGCCTGGAGGACACAGCAGCTTACTGGCACGCATGCTGGCCTGGTATGCTAAATGTTAGTATTGCCTTAATACCTAGTAGTAGTATAAACATCCATTTGGGCTTTCAGATGAGTCCTAGTGGATTGCGTGGGGGTGGGGGGAGGGAGGGATAAATGAGAAGTCAGTTAAAAAATATGGTACAAACGAAGTCTGGTTAAAATAAACCTTGTGAATGTGACAAGTTTTTGACAGTATGAGGGTCAACCATTCTGAAATTAATGGCAGACTACTGAACTAAATTGCCCAGTAAATCACAACAAGCAAATAAATGCTGGGTTTGGTTGCAATGTCCTGGAAATGACATGCAACTAAATTAACTGCCTAGATATTTGAACTCTGAGACTTGTTTTAAGTTTAAAAATATTTAGTTGGCCTGTAACCTGCTCCTTTTCAAGATATTAAAATATGAATTCTCATCTTTGATTTTTGTTCGACTATTGAAGGTACATTCAACATGTCTAAGTGAATCTGATGAGTACAGCAAGAGAACTCTACCAGAGGGTCTCGTCATCAAGAAATCCAAGATTCCAAATGCAGGTTTGGGTGTGTTTGCAGTGAAAGACTTCCCTGTCCGTACTAGATTTGGACCTTACAGGGGGAAGAAGGAAATGAATGAAACAATTGCCCATAAGTCTGGTTATAGTTGGCAGGTGAGTTGTTAAGCTTTGCTGGTTGTAACTGTTGTCTTGAACTTTTTATAACATTGTGAACGTTTCTTTGTACTGACACAATGTGAGTTGGTCCTGCAATACTTTTTATTATAAAAATATGTTATGTTATCAACAACAAAATCCATATGGCTGTCTATTTTAGTATGTACATATGTGTACCATTGTAAAAACAAAAATCTACATTAGCTGAAGTGATGGACAATCTGGACTTGCTTGGAATACCATAGTGTTGATTCTACATTAGCCATTATCAACAAGAGTTTAGGAACACAGGTCATTCTTCAAAATCTTCAGCTTCCAGGCTTGGAAACATACAGAAAAGAATCAATGCTTTTATCTGGCAAGATGGTATTTACTTGTGTCATTGTTGCTGACGAGGCCAGCCTTGTACTGTACATATAGAATGGAAAAGTCACTGAACTATTGCACACAGCTCTCTTGTATTCCTTTTGCATGTACAAATGGACATGATTGAGATGCAGTTATCTGTACTAGCAGAGATCTAGTGCTTGCTGTCGTTTGTGACCAACTTCTGTATATTTCTTAAGTCAGTAAAGTCTAAAAATGATCATGATTGCAACATGTTGAGAAGAGAGGGTGAGATACTGTGGACCTTCTTCTTCTGCTTCTTTCGTTCGCTTGAAATACATCTATAACTGCAATGTTACTGAAAGCATGCACAGATAAAAGAGACAAAAAGAGAGACCTCCTAATATAAGGATCTTGTGCCTGAGGATCCAGGATAGAACCCAAAGAACAGACAATAAAATACATGACCTTGACTTAGCCGTCTGCTGTAAAGAGTTGTGCCAATTATGATCAGAGACACCCAGACAGGAAGGGTGAATGATCTGACAATAATCCTTATCATTATAAGGATGCTGGACAAAGCACCAATATATTACCACTTAAGTCCAAAAGTTTGAAATCCTTACAATTGGCTGTGATCAGACATCACTCCGACCTCCTCAAAAGTGACAGCTAACAGACATGTAACAAGTTAAGTTTGTAAATGATCTTTGTTCATTGTTGTAATCTCTTCCTGTTCACATGCTCAGCATTCTGTTTGTGTATTTATGTGTTTAGTGAGTGTTTTGGAGTTTCAGATCACAGATAGATGTTTATAATCTCTACATGATGTTCTGTGAACAGATTGTGAAAGATGGACAGACTTCTCACTTTGTGGATGGTAAAGATCCAAGCAAGTCAAACTGGATGAGGTATGTGAACTGTGCCAGACATGAAGATGAGCAGTGTGTGACAGCCTACCAGTATTTGGGAGAAATCTACTACAGGTCTCACAAACCCATCTGTGCTGGAACAGAAATATTAGTGAGTGTAACTTTCTTTTCTGGTGTGGAGATGCCCATTTTTTATGGAGATTTAGTTATTAAAACACCTGGAAATAACTGCACATGATGATGTCGATGATAACACATATTCCTAATTTTCTTGCCATGTTATAAAAAGAAACAGTAGCTCATTTGCATCTGTGCTTTGCCAACTAAGAGTATTAAAGTCTCTCCACAGATCTTAGTCCCTGGTGTTCTGGATCAGCTCTGCTGATGATAAACCTTCATGTCATTGTCTCAGTCCATCCAGTATCATTTATTTCAGTCTGCCTTGTCTCCCACTATTCTTTCCAGTCATCACAATGTTTTCCAATGTCTCTCATATCATGGCATGACCAAAGAATGCTGTTTGTCTCTTCCTTACAGTTGTATATAATGTTCTATGAGGGCGAGTCAATAAGTAAGTTACACAGTTCTGTGGGATGGCAGGTAAATGTAGTTGGTGTTTTCTACAGGTATCGTTAGGTGACAGCAACATCGAACTTTATATTCCCGTTCGTCAGGTGGCGCTAGGTGTCTCATGCGCATAAACAAAATGGCGACTGTACTTACAGAGTGTACAACCAAAGAGCAACGTTCTGTTGTGCATTTTTTGTGGGCAAAAGGACTGCCTGCAAAGGACATTCATAAGGAAATTCTGCCTGTTTATGCTGACAAATGTTTGTCCCGTAAAACGGTGCATAGCTGGGTAGAAAAATTTTCTCAAGGACGCTCTAAAATTGTTGATGAAATCCGATCTGGTCGTCCTGTTGAGATTGCAAAAGAAGCATCCGTGCAGCGGGTGGAGGAGATGATTAGAGGTGACAGGTGAGTAACGATATATTCTGTAGCATCTGCAATAGAGTGCTCACATGGTTTCAATTTGAAGAAAACGTCCAGGACCGCTGACTAGAGGAGTGTTGCTTCTTCATGACAATGCCAGACCACGTACGGCTCGATTAACTCAGGAGAAAATTAACCAACTAAGGTGGGAAATTCTAGAACATCCACCTTACAGCCCTGATTTAGGCCCTAGCGATTTCCACTTTTGTGGTCCACTGAAAACTCACCTTGGCGGGAGACATTTCGCGAATGACGCCGAAGTTGAATGTGAAGTGAAAACGTGGTTTAGAAAACAGAGCACGAAGTTCTATGCAGCCAGTTTGGAAGGACTGATAAAACGATGGGATGAGTGCAACAATGTTGGTGGAAATTATGTTGAGAAATAAAGGGACAATGTATGTATAAAAATAAACTGGTTTCAAGTTGTTATCTTATTTAGTTATTTTTCTACAGCCATTTGTGAGTTATTTATTGACTTCCCCCGTACTTTGAATAGTGTCTTCCAGTCAATCATTGTTACTTACTAAGCCTAAACTATTTGCAACATTCGTCTGAGGAAACACATCTTTGTTGCTTCCAGAATGATCCTAATTTGTTCATTCATGTTTCATGATTCACTGTCATACAGCAAAACAGGTTCTATATAGCATTTCAGCGCTTTCTTTTTGTGACATTCAGTCATAGTCACTTACTGCATAAAATACTTTTCATTTTCTGACATTCAGCTTTTACTTGACCTATTCTGTTCTTAATCTCAGTTGTGCATCTTCCATCTGATGTTGTCATTACATTTGGGTATTTAAATTATAATTATCAACTTGGTTAAACATTTCCCCTTCTGTTGTTATGTCACATTTTGCTGTCATATTTTTCTTTAATATAACAATTGTTACTGTTTTATTGACATTCAAGGAAAGTCCTTTTTAGCACTCTTTATTACAACTATGTACAAAAATTGTAGATCTTTTCTGTTTTCAGCTACCAATACTGTAGCATCTGTACAGCGTAGATTGTTTATATTATAATCTCCTGCTCATATTTCTGGCCTTTCTTTGATCTCTCTGATTATTATTTCACTACAGAGGGAGAAGGGATCTGGCAACAAAACATATCCTTGCCTTACTCCTTGTTTTAACTGTTCATAACTGCCCTCTTTATATCCCATTCTAATTGCTGCTGCTTGTTTCCAGTAAATATTGTTTACTATTCTGATATCTTTCCCATCAATGTTGTTAATATCATCCAACATTTGTATCATTTCTTCATGTTTTACTTTATCAAATGCCTTAGTATAATCTATAAAGCGCAAGTATATGTCTTTCTGTGGGTCTTTTGATCTCTCTGTTAGTGTTCATAATGTGCATATTGCATTATTTGTACCTTTTCCTTTAACAAATCCTTCAACAATTTTCACTTTTACTTTATTTCTTGTTCTCATAATTCTGGGAAGAATTTTTGTGATATGATGAATATGTAAATCATTTTATCTAGTCATGTATGTAAACTAATTTTAGTTTCAATTTCTCTGATAATTATAATAATATGTATTTATATAACTAATTTTGGGCATTCACATTCCATTTGCTGGATATGTTGTCGTACTCACAGTATTTCCTGTAATCATTCTGTCATTTAACAGTATAGTTGGTTACTTGTTTTGTATGTCACTTACAACATACTTTGTTACATAAACACATCATTTCAGGTATACTATGGCGACAGTTATGCTCGAGATCTGGGTATAAATAGTCCCAAATGGGGAAGAAAATTGCTTAGAAAGAATAATGTGCAAGGATCTGATGTAAATACAGAAAGTGATGGTAGGTTGTATGTTTTTGTGGTAATATCAGTTCATTTGCGCTGGAACGCAAATTATTCCTCCCCATGACGCTTGATGGCAGAAGTGGAAGATGATGATGATGATGATCAGTTCATTGTTTTACAACTGCGTGGCTTAAAAGCAGTAGTTTACAAATAGAAACAAAAAGAGCATGTTTTAAAACAAAAGACACTGAAGAAAGCTGTCAGAGCAAACATTTGCCACTACATGCTTATATCCATGATCATAAACAGGGCATGACTAGTTTTCCTCAGCAGGGAAAAAACAATGATAGCCAGTTTATGTATATCATAGTCCAACCTTTCTCAGTTTACTCTGTAAGAACACTTTGTTGCATCAGTCAATCGTGTGCAATCTGCACAGTGGAGGTCGGCTGCAGTGGATCTCCAGGTATGGGTCTTACAAGCATGCTATGTCTTTTAATGTGGCCAAAATATTTCACTTGTCATTTTATTTCTTACATCAGATATCTTCATTCCCAACATCTCTAGAACATATGTATTTGATTTATTTTGTTGCACGATATACAACTTATTCTTCTGTCTTTTTGTTGCATGCCTTTCACCATGCAACCTCTCATAACTACTTTGGTATATGTATATAGTCCCAAGTGCTGTGTTCTGTGATTAATTGTGATAAAGTAAGTATTATTTTCATGCTAACTTTGCTCATACAATAAGTAGCTAACTTTGCTCATACAATAAGTAAAGTAAATGGCCCTTTTACCTTGGGCTGCTAGAGTAACTAATGATTTCCTGGAAGAAACTGTGAAACTAGAACATTATGTACAACTATAATAAAGAGACAAACAGTCTTATTTGGGGGATAAGGTGAGAAGAGAGGCATTGCAAGACATGAAACTATCAGTGGATCCAGAGGCAGACAGAGAAAAATGATACTATTTGGACTGAGATAGTGGATTGGAGGAATATCATCAAATGTATTTATCCAGAATTCCAAGGACTCAGATTTGTGGAGTTGAGTGAATGCTTATGCCAGTTGGCAAGACACATGATAATGATGATAATTAAGGTAGACATATTATGGATTAATATTCCCCGTTTGTAGAGTAAAATGGCAAGTCATATCTTGTTATCACAAAGTGAATTTATGGTGCACCATACATCTACATCTCTTGTTACTTGATTGCTGTGTTAATTTGTGCCTGATTATTCTATTGTACTTATCCTCCTAAAAATGCTTGGGACCTTTGAAACCTGTATTAGATTTATTAATACAAATTAATAGCACATCAGCATGATCAGTCATTCTGAGATACAATCTACAAGTAATGTTAGCATACTACTAACTAGAGAAGGTGTTGACAAAATTAACCTTTTCTTGTTGGTCCCTCTGTCACAGAACCTCTAGGGACCAATTGCTGAACAGCAGGTTGAGAAGGGTTTCCATAGTTAAAGAAAACATTTGTGGGAGCTTATTTAGATGAACAATAGTAACATAGTCAAATAAAACATTTGTGAGAGCTTATTTAGATAAACAATAGTAACATAGTCAAATAAAACATTTGTGAGAGCTTATTTAGATAAACAATAGTAACATAGACAAGGCATTGATAATGCACATTGGGAGCAAGTCGCCGCTGAACGTGTTGCATGGAGGGCAAATATCAGAAATGGAATAAAGTCAAAGGAGAAAATTATTGCAGAAAAGTCACACACCAAGCGTTTGAGACGTAAGATAGTGCATGATGGTGGAAATGACCACGTGTTCACATGCACCCACTGTGAACGGACATTTACAGCGCAAATTGGCCTTATCAGTCACACTCGCTACCGCCATAGTTAAAAGTTATTATGCCTTTTTAAAGCACAAACTATCGTCTGTCAAGACGGCAAGGTGCCAATGATGGAGTAACATAGACAATTAAAACATTTGTGAGAGCTTATTTAGATAAACAATAGTAACATAGTCAAATAAAACATTTGTGAGAGCTTATTTAGATAAACAATAGTAACATAGACAATTAAAACATTTGTGAGAGCTTATTTAGATGAACAATAGCATCATAGCCAAATAAAACATTTGTGAGAGCTTATTTAGATAAACAATAGTAACATTCTCAAATAAAACATTTGTGAAAGCTTATTTAGATAAACAATAGTAACATTCTCAAAAAGTGGGACTGGCCTAGCAAGCTGCCAGGGAATTAATATTGCTTGAGAAAAGGAAGAAGACTTCAGGATTGATACAAATGGATGCAGACCTGGAAATATTACAGAATTTGAGAAAAGGAAAGTGGTTACAAGAACTGGCTTCTGCAAAGTAAGCAACAAGCTTTAGGAGATCAGTGAACTAAAATAGTTTATGCTGCACTAATAATTCTAGAGTAAACACCAGCTTGTAAATTAATTGCTTGACATTTATGGACAAATCAACAACATGTTTGAGTTTATTGACTTGGTGCAGCAATAGACATACCTTTGTTGACCAGTGTTACTTTTAAACAGAATGACTTTCCAAACAAGAGATGCAGGCAAAATTATGGTATATTTAAACAGAATGACTTTCCAAACAAGAGATGCAGGCGAAATTATGGTATATTTAAACAGAATGACTTTCCAAACAAGAGATGCAGGTGAAATTACGGTATTTTTAAACAGAATGACTTTCCAAACAAGAGATGCAGGCGAAATTATGGTATATTTTAAGAAAATAGTCCCAAAGTAGTTTCTTCTTCTTCTGCATTCATCCGGAGAGTTTTTTGTTTTTTTTTTGACGTGATTGCGTTGTGCCTGTTTACAGTAGAGCTGCATTCTTGCGCCATTAGGCCAACACATCGGACTTCTGCAAGGTCCCAAAGTAGTTTTATGTCATGGGTCTCTGATGTGATAACGTCATCACATTTTGCAGGTCTGACTGCATGGAGGAATAGTTTGACTAATTTTGCAGGCCTGACTGCCCAGGGGAATAGTTTGGCCACTCGTGCAGGCCTGACTGCAAGGAAGAATAGTTTGGCCACTTTTGCAGGTCTGACTGCATGGAGGAATAGTTTGGCCACTTTTGCAGGGGATGTGCCCAGGTGTCAATACTGACACTCGACTGTTCTCATGAAATTATCAGCCCAGTTCACTATCAGCTTTGCTAACATGTCTGCTGTATGGTATATAATATATTTTATTTATTGCAGCACATGATTCAGTGCATGATCTTTTTCTCGCAAATATACAATAGTTGCTGTTTCTTTTTAAATATGTAATTGTTAGTTTCAAATGAGAACATGGGGGAAGGGGGTCTCCCAGTGATGAAGTGGTTAAGCCTCCTGCCTCACACTTCCGGTCGCCAACATGGCGGTTAGGCGTTGAACCGTTAAGGCCTGTGGCTTATTTATGCTTGTAGCTATGGTTTGCAATCGCATTTTCCTCATGTTGGACTGGTAGTACATGGTTCCGTCGCCCTGCTATTGATTGAGCTGTGAAATTAGCGTGGAATGCTTTTACATCTGTCCTGTACAGTGACCTGTATGTTCGGAACAATGGCTACCAGCTGTTGCTGAATTGACTGATTTGCTTTTTCGGTTCACGAGTGCATTTTTAGGAGACTCCTGGGAGTTAGTGCTGAAACTGTGGAGTTCGTGCTTAATGTGACGCTTTTGGTGGGTCGCCCTGCGGTAAAAGACCAAGCCATTTGAGAAAACCCGGGTCATTTAGGTCTTTCTGGTGACTGCCCAGTCCCTCGACGATGAACTGTGGTTTTCGTGGATGAATTTCGTGTTCGCATTCTGGCGGCGGAAATTATGCACAGTGTACCTGTGCAGACTGTTGATTGCCAAGACGCCTGTCTATTCCACTTTTCACATTGGACAGTGGGGAGCATTTTGTGTGATATTCACTGGCACAGGAATGGAGCATAATGGGGACGACCCGTTGCCGTGAAGTTAGAACCTCGACTAACTAACTATATAACTAACTTGAAGGTTGTGGGTTCAATTCTGGAATCTCTCATTTGGTTCATGAAATTTTTTACTGAGCCATAAGGAGTAAAACTTGGTGCAATGAAGTCGATCTTATTTATTTAAATCCCCTTTAATGAGAACACAAGATATCTATAATGTTGACTTTATAAATGTAAAATTGAATCATACACTGTCTACAGGTGTTAAATTCATCATATAAATTATTAGACACCTTGTTCATCATCAGTTTTGTACAGCAAATTCATAAATTCACCAATAGAAGAATAAATTTTCTTTTTCATTTTCTATTTCAGGAACATTCTCTTGTGCTTATTACCATCTGTCCTTCAATCAATCCTCGTATTTGCAAAGCCATATGAAATACAGACATCATAATAAATACTTGGAGCTGAATTGCATCAAATTGCATGCAGACCCACCACTGGTAGTGAATGAGTTAACAAATGAAAGTAAGCATGAAAAGTGTAATGTAAATACAACATTAAACGACATTGACAATACAAAACTGACCTTGGCAGCACAGTCAGGAAGTATTCAGAATCGTGTGACCACAGTTAGTGTGAGTGAAGCTGAGATTTCTTATAATTTTAGCTCACAAAATGATCATACTGATGAGGAAAATGATAAGCTCAGTGTTTCTAACATGTGCACTAACCTGGCCGTAGATGATGAATGTGACACAGAATGTAATATTGTAAAGTCCATCATCAATGCAGATCCTGATAATGAGTATAAAATGTGTGATGTCAAAATTAAAGAGTTTCACAAGATGTATCTACAGAAAGACAGAAAAACATCAGTAGGAGAAAACACTTATAATCCTGGTGATACTTTTACTATGGCCTTTACTAAAAGTTGTAGTGTACAAGGACACACAACAATACATGCAGGAGAGAAGCCTTACAAGTGTGATGTTTGTAATGGTGGTTTTACTCTAAGGGATAGCTTAAAGACACACAAAAGAATACATACAGGAGAGAAACCTTACAAGTGTGATGTTTGTAATGTTGGTTTTACTCAAAGGGAAAGCTTAAAGACACACACAAGAATACATACAGGAGAGAAGCCTTACAAGTGTGATGGTTGTAATGTTGGTTTTACTCTAAGGGATAGCTTAAAGACACACAAAAGAATACATACAGGAGAGAAGCCTTACAAGTGTGATGTTTGTAATGTTGGTTTTAATGACAGTGGTAATTTAAAGATACACAAAAGAATACATACAGGAGAGAAGCCTTATAAGTGTGATGTTTGTAATGTTGGTTTTAATAAAAGTGATAATTTAAAGAAACACAAAAGAATACATACAGGAGAGAAGCCTTACAAGTGTGATGTTTGTAATGTTGGTTTTACTCTAAGGGGTAACTTAAAGAAACACAAAAGAATACATACAGGAGAGAAATCTTACAAGTGTGATGTTTGTAATGTTGGTTTTACTCGAAGTGAAAGCTTAAAGACACACAAAAGAATACATACAGGAGGGAAGCCTTACAACTGTGATGTTTGTAATGTTGGTTTTAATAAAAGTGATAATTTAAAGAAACACAAAAGAATACATACAGGAGAGAAGCCTTACAAGTGTGATGTTTGTAATGTTGGTTTTACTCAAAGTGGTAACTTAAAGAATCACAAAAGAATACATACAGGAGAGAAACCTTACAAGTGTGATGTTTGTAATGTTGGTTTTACTCAAAGTTGTAGCTTAAAGAAACACAAAAGAATACATACAGGAGAGAAACCTTACAAGTGTGATGTTTGTAATGTTGGTTTTACTCGAAGGGAAAGCTTAACGACACACAAAAGAATACATACAGGAGAGAAGCCTTACAAGTGTGATGGTTGTAATGTTGGTTTTACTCAAAGTGGTAACTTAAAGACACACAAAAGAATACATACAGGAGGGAAGCCTTACAAGTGTGATGTTTGTAATGTTGGTTTTACTCAGAGTTGTAGCTTAAAGAAACACACAAGAATACATACAGGAGAGAAACCTTACAAGTGTGATGTTTGTAATGTTGGTTTTACTCGAAGGGAAAGCTTAAAGACACACAAAAGAATACATACAGGAGAGAAGCCTTACAAGTGTGATGGTTGTAATGTTGGTTTTACTCAAAGTGGTAACTTAAAGACACACAAAAGAATACATACAGGAGAGAAACCTTACAAGTGTGATGTTTGTAATGTTGGATTTACTCGAAGGGAAAGCTTAAAGACACACACAAGAATACATACAGGAGAGAAGCCTTACAAGTGTGATGGTTGTAATGTTGGTTTTACTCTAAGGGATAGCTTAAAGACACACAAAAGAATACATACTGGAGAGAAGCCTTACAAGTGTGATGTTTGTAATGTTGGTTTTTCTCAAAGTGGTAGCTTACAGAAACACAAAAGAATACATACAGGAGAGAAGCCTTACAAGTGTGATGTTTGTAATGTTGGTTTTACTCTAAGGGATAGCTTAAAGACACACAAAAGAATACATACAGGAGAGAAGCCTTACAATTGTGATGTTTGTAATGTTGGTTTTAATAAAAGTGATAACTTAAAGATACACAAAAGAATGCATACAGGAGAGAAGCCTTAGAAATGCGATGTTTGTAATGTTGGTTTTACTCAACGTGTTCATTTACAGAAACACAAAAGAATACATACAGGAGAGAAACCTTACAAGTGTGATGTTTGTAATGTTGGTTTTAATAAAAGTGATAATTTAAAGATACACAAAAGAATACATACAGGAGAGAAACCTTACAAATGCGATATTTGTAATGTTGGTTTTACTTCAAGGGGAGATGTAAAGAAACACAAAAGAATACATACGGCAGAGAAGCCTTACAAATGTGATGTTTGTAATGTTGGTTTTACTCAACGTGTTCATTTACAGAAACACAAAAGAATACATACAGGAGAGAAGCCATAGATGTGTGATGTTTGTAATGTTGGTTATGCTCTAAAGCAGGGGTCACCAAACTTTTTTCATGGCGGGCTGGATTAGCTGAGAAAATGACGATCGCGGGCCGGATAGTCATTCTGTACAATACTTGCCCCGCCTCCGTGGCGAAGGTCTTACGGACGTGGTTCGTAATCCCGTATACCCGCGTTCGAAACACAGCTGCGCGCGATTTGGCAGCACACAATGTTGCGCTTGTTGTTGTGCTATGTTATGGGTGCTGGTCGTTCAGAAAGCAATGGTAAACTACTGAACATAAACTTGCCAAGACATTGACAATAGCAAACAATGCTGGCGTTGACTGCAAACGCCCTGTAAAAGATATACACCTAACTTTAACAATAATTGCAAGCTAGAACGAAAGCTCTGGGAAAAAAGACAAAAAACTAAGTTAATCATGGGAAGGGCGTGCAATGCACACACAAAAAAGACAACCAATAAATTTATTTGCTAAACAAAGTTATCAAAGAAGGCGACGTTAAAAAAAAGATATGAAATGCAAACAATTAAGTATATTTAGCTCCTGCGAAACAAACAGACATACAAAACACGCACACGATATACATACCTTACAAAATCTCCATACATAGGTGAAAACAAAGTGTGACATCAATAATGAGAAACAATAAAAAAAATATATAATACTGAAGTATTAAAATAAAACAATAAGTATTATAGGACAACAAAACACTGCGGACATTTCGGTTCTAGAACCTTCGTCAAGGGCAGGCCAACACAAACAGATAAAAAGCGAAATAAAGCACACAAAATAAAATAAACTTGAACACAGCTTCTTGTTGATAGGAGGGAAACAGAAATGGTGAATCTTTTTCAGTGCGGAAAACATCTATTTCCTTTCGGAGCTTGTAAAGACAAAGCAGGTCTTTACCGCAGCTGAGCCACCTGACTGATGTGTGATAAGGCAAGTCACAGAATTCAGAATCAATTTCTTCAAGAAAAGCCTGGAACTGACGGTGATTGAGTGCATGTTCCCGAATGAAGTTCACAGTAGAAACGACTGGTTTCAGTACACAATAAATATCTAAGTCCCCCAGAGTACTTGCTGATGTATGATGCAGTGTATGAACAGAGCGCCCGGAATTTGCAAATCTTCCAAATGAGTCCTGATCTGCCCCACCAGACCCTTCCTCACTCCAGCCATGTTTTTTCCCCTCCATCAACTGTAACACCTCGAAGCTGATTCCGCTGAAGGTTATAGTCCTGCAAAATTGTTTGCACTTCCACGAAAATGTCTTTCCCAGTTGCTGTTCCATGCATGCTGCAAACGGACGCCAACTCTTCCGTTATCTGAAAGTCCAAATTGACACCACGAATGAACACGAGAAGTTGTGACGTACTCGAGAGGTCAGTAAACTCATCCAGCGCCAGAGAATACCACAACAAGATCCTAGCTTTCTCGCGTATCTGTAGCAATATGTTCTCTCCAAGTTCTTCTGTTTTCCGCACAACTGAACTTGCCGAAAGGCTGATAGTTCCAAACAAATCGGCTTTCTCGGGACACAAGTCATTTGCTGCTTCGATCATACACTCTTTGATGAAGTTGTCATCAGTAAACGGCTGCCCTCGTTCTGCAATCTTATGCATTGTTTTGTAACTTGTACGAGTGACAGATTTATTTTGAGCAAATTTTCTCGTGAAGAGATCTTTGTGTTTAAAAACCACGTTTAATGAACTCATATTTCCCAGAGCGTAACTTTCCAGAAAACTTTTAAAATATTGATAGATGTTTTGTTTCGTAGTGTCACCGAAGATTGTACTATTTCAAAACGGCAACACTTTCGCTGCATATTACGGTACGCAGAGGTGTTTCCAAGGCACCAGGGCCGGGTTATATACTGGCCAAGACCTATTGACGCGTCCTCGTCGAGTGTCCTGGGCAACAGGTCCCTTCGGGGTCCTGGCTCAAGTCAGTAGGATCGCCGATTCCTCCGAAGTCGGAGAGTGTCTGCCTGTACGGCGAGGAACCACCAGTCTGCACACCAATAAGCCAGACATGGGACAACGGATACTCACGCAAACCTCAAGTCCTGTATGACATCACACTGATGTTGGACAACAGGATGCCTTCATCCGACATACAGGACTTCGCGTTGGAGCTCAAGCCAACGAACACAAGCAAGCAAGCAAGCTGCATATTACGCAATTGGTTTTCTGGTCCTTTGTTTCCACACAGAAGTACTTTACTCCCCATTCTTCATTGAAAAATCGACACTGGGCGTTCACTTTTTTTCCTAGTAGTCATAATTAAGGGTGGAAGTACACGGGATCTGAAAATGAAAAAAGACATTAAATTAGAAACATAATTAAAATCCTATTGAAACAGAAGAACAGCAGAGGACTAGGGGTCACTGGTGAAGCTACGGCTCATCAAAGGTACATATACAGTTTATAGGTGCCTTTGTGTAACCGCATAGTGATGATAGAGATAATAGCACAACGCCGACTGCTCATGGGCCGTAGAAGAAGAGAGGAATAAGAAGACAGAGAATCTCATTCTATTTCTACGGCTAACAAGAAAAGAAAAGATTTAGAAATCTCATCTCATCATCTCATCTCATCGTGTTCCTCTTGTACCTTGCAGTGTCGAGGTGAAGTATAAACTTCGTGAGAGTGCCCGGTTATGGGCTTCGTATATCGACATTCCCATGGATTCTGCTATTCCCTCCGTCCAACGTTTACGTGGTCAGCCTCTTCCTCTGTTTCCATCTGGTCTGTACATCATTGCTTGTTGTGGCATGCTGTTGACTGGTAACCTACTTGCATGGCCAAACCATTTGACTTGCTGCTTTCTAATAAAATCTAGTGTTGCTTTAACCCCCACTTTAGTCCTGATTTCTTCATTTCTGATCTTATCTCTTCTTGATACGTTGAGTATTCTTCTCAGGAACCTCATTTCTGTTGTGATTTTTAGTATTCTTCTCAGGAACCTCATTTCTGTTGTGATTTTTCTTTTCTCTTTTTCTGTCATTGTCCAGGTTTGGCATTGGTAGCACAGAGTTGGTAGGAAGATTGTATTGTAAAGTGCTTTCTTAGTAGTTATTGATACATGTTTGTTCTTTAGTATTGGTGCCATTTGTCCAATGAGTTGATTTGCCTTATTGCACCTATTTTCAATCTCGTCTTCTGATCTGCCATTTGATGATATTATACTTCCTAGAAATATCAGAAGAAATTCAGGTCGTCCGTGTACAGGGAATCAGAATAATGTTATTGAAAAGATACAACATCTGATTAATAATGCCAGTGCACAAATAAATAAAATTAATGATTGGATGCAATAACAAAATAGGCATCCCCATGAATAAACATACACATGATCATCCTTCACAGTACCAGTGATCTTCCATCACAGCATGGGTAGTCATCCAACACAGTACTAGCTAGTGATCTTCCATCACAGCACTGTAACTGTAGTCTGATACACAACACCAGCAATTATCAGACAACAAGATGGAACAAAGGTTATTCATTCAGTAGCATGTCCTTTGCAGAACCTCGCTTCCATAACAACCTTCCGGAAAACCTCTCGATCATAAGCAAGATGTCCCGTTTCAGATACACCCATCTGGAGATCACCCGCCACATCCTACACCCATCTTCTCTTTGGCCTTCCTCTTCCTCTCTTCCCAGGCATATACCCCTCCATTATTGTTCTCGGGTACAGACATAGCTATTATATTCCTAAATTTCCTATTTAAACTATGAAGGTTCATTCAAAACTCACCCCGCAGCAGATAATAGTCAATCCACAATCAAGATCCTCTTGGATCTTTTGGATCTTTACAGGGCCTGTCTGCCTCTCAGCTGCGGTCTAGAAAAACAGTGGTCACACTCGGCCGTGCCTGGGGCATGTTCGCCTATCTGCTTGGTAGTGGCTCAGAGGGATGAGTTCAATCCCTCTGCTGAAAATTAGACATCAGTATCTCTTCGGCCTCAGTTGTTCTCAAGGCCAAAGAGGCGGGAACATGGCGTGACTGGGCTCTTATAGGCACGCCAACACAATATCCAAGCATCCTATGCATTTTTACCAGGGTATCGTGGGATATGCTACTCCATACTCTTGTAGAGCCGCGGCAGGCGGCTTCATTTGGTAATAGAATATATGTCATAATAAGGTTTGCAAAATATATAAATAGGGCCGCATAAATAAACAGCCTAGAGCAGCCAGGAGGTCTCCACACGTGTGAAGATCTCCTATTATTCTAAACATAATATTTACATTTAAATTGTATCACAACGTCTCGTGTTTCATACATTATATCAAGCAAGTTCGAGTACCATCGGCGGGCCGGATGAAATGACATCGCGGGCCGGATCCGGCCCGCGGGTCGTAGTTTGGTGACCCCTGCTCTAAAGGATAGCTTAAAGACACAAAAGAATACATACAGGAGAGAAGCCTTACAAATGTGATGTTTGTAATGTTGGTTTTACTCGAAATGATAGCTTAAAGTCACACAAAAGAATTCATATAGGAGAGAAACCTTACAAGTGTGAGGTTTGTAATGTTGGTTTTGCTTCAAGTGAATATTTAAAGAAACACAAAAGAATACATACAGGAGAGAAATCTTACAAGTGTTATGTTTGTAATGTTAGTTTTACTCAAAGGGAAAGCTTATAGACAAAAGAATACAAACAGGAGAGAAGCCTTACAAGTGTGATGTTTGTAATGTTGGATTTAATAAAAATGATAATTTAAAGATACACAAAAGAATACATACGGGAGAGAAGCCTTACAAGTGTGATGTTTGTAATGTTGGTTTTAATGACAGTGGTAATTTAAAGATACACAAAAGAATACATACAGGAGAGAAGCCTTACAAGTGTGATGTTTGTAATGTTGGTTTTAATAAAAGTGATAATTTAAAGAAACACAAAAGAATACATAAAGGAGAGAAGCCTTACAAGTGTGATGGTTGTAATGTTGGTTTTACTCAAAGTGGTAACTTAAAGACACACAAAAGAATACATACAGGAGGGAAGCCTTACAAGTGTGATTTTTGTAATGATGGTTTTACTCAAAGTTGTAGCTTAAAGAAACACAAAAGAATACATACAGGAGAGAAACCTTACAAGTGTGATGTTTGTAATGTTGGTTCTACTCGAAGGGAAAGCTTAAAGACACACAAAAGAATACATACATGAGAGAAGCCTTACAAGTGTGATGGTTGTAATGTTGGTTTTACTCTAAGGGATAGCTTAAAGACACACAAAAGAATACATACTGGAGAGAAGCCTTACAAGTGTGATGTTTGTAATGTTGGTTTTACTCTAAGGGATAGCTTAAAGACACACAAAAGAATACATACAGGAGAGAAGCCTTACAATTGTGATGTTTGTTATGCTGGTTTTACTCAAAGTGGTAGCTTAAAGAAACACAAAAGAATACATACATGAGAGAAACCTTACAAGTGTGATGTTTGTAATGTTGGTTTTACTCAAAAGGAAAGCTTAAAGACACACAAAAGAATACATACAGGAGAGAAACCTTACAAGTGTGATGTTTGTAATGTTGGTTTTAATAAAAGTGATAACTTAAAGATACACAAAAGAATGCATACAGGAGAGAAGCCTTAGAAATGCGATGTTTGTAATGTTGGTTTTACTTCAAGGGGAAATGTAAAGAAACACAAAAGAATACATACGGGAGAGAAGCCTTACAAATGTGATGTTTGTAATATTGGTTTTACTCAACGTGTTCATTTACAGAAACACAAAAGAATACATACAGGAGAGAAGCCTTAGATGTGTGATGTTTGTAATGTTGGTTATGCTCTAAAGGATAGCTTAAAGACACACAAAGGAATACATACAGGAGAGAAGCCTTACAAATGTGATGTATGTAATGTTGGTTTTACTTGAAATTATAGCTTTAAGTCACACAAAAGAATTCATATAGGAGAGAAACCTTACAAGTGTGAGGTTTGTAATGTTGGTTTTGCTTCAAGTGAATATTTAAAGAAACACAAAAGAATACATACAGGAGAGAAATCTTACAAGTGTTATGTTTGTAATGTTAGTTTTACTCAAAGGGAAAGCTTAAAGACACACAAAAGAATACATACAGGAGAGAAGCCTTACAAGTGTGATGTTTGTAATGTTGGATTTAATAAAAATGATAATTTAAAGATACACAAAAGAATACATACGGGAGAGAAGCCTTACAAGTGTGATGTTTGTAATGTTGGTTTTAATGACGGTGGTACTTTAAAGATACACAAAAGAATACATACAGGAGAGAAGCCTTACAAGTGTGATGTTTGTAATGTTGGTTTTAATAAAAGTGATAATTTAAAGAAACACAAAAGAATACATACAGGAGAGAAGCCTTACAAGTGTGATGTTTGTAATGTTGGGTTTACTCTAAGGGGTAGCTTAAAGACACACAAAAGAATACATACAGGAGAGAAGCCTTACAAGTGTGATGTTTGTTATGCTGGTTTTACTCGAAGCGAAAGCTTAAAGACACACAAAAGAATACATACAGGAGGGAAGCCTTACAACTGTGATGTTTGTAATGTTGGTTTTAATAAAAGTGATAATTTATAGAAACACAAAAGAATACATACAGGAGAGAAGCCTTACAATTGTGATGTTTGTAATGTTGGTTTTACTCTAATGGATAGCTTAAAGACACACAAAAGAATACATACTGGAGAGAAGCCTTACAAGTGTGATGTTTGTTATGCTGGTTTTACTCAAAGTGGTAACTTAAAGAATCACAAAAGAATACATACAGGAGAGAAACCTTACAAGTGTGATGTTTGTAATGTTGGTTTTACTCAAAGTTGTAGCTTAAAGAAACACAAAAGAATACATACAGGAGAGAAACCTTACAAGTGTGATGTTTGTAATGTTGGTTTTACTCGAAGGGAAAGCTTAACGACACACAAAAGAATACATACATGAGAGAAGCCTTACAAGTGTGATGGTTGTAATGTTGGTTTTACTCAAAATGATAGCTTAAAGTCACACAAAAGAATTCATATAGTAGAGAATCCTTACAAGTGTGAGGTTTGTAATGTTGGTTTTGCTTCAAGTGAATATTTAAAGAAACACAAAAGAATACATACAGGAGAGAAACCTTACAAGTGTGATGTTTGTAATGTTGGTTTTACTCAAAGTTGTAGCTTAAAGAAACACAAAAGAATAAATACAGAAGAGAAACCTTACAAGTGTGATGTTTGTAATGTTGGTTTTACTCGAAGGGAAAGCTTAAAGACACACAAAAGAATACATACAGGAGAGAAGCCTTACAAGTGTGATGGTTGTAATGTTGGTTTTACTCAAAGTGGCAACTTAAAGACACACAAAAGAATACATACAGGAGGGAAGCCTTTCTAGTGTGATTTTTGTAATGTTTGTTTTACTCAAAGTTGTAGCTTAAAGAAACACAAAAGAATACATACAGGAGAGAAACCTTACAAGTGTGATGTTTGTAATGTTGGTTTTACTAGAAGGGAAAGCTTAAAGACACACAAAAGAATACATACAGGAGAGAAGCCTTACAAGTGTGATGGTTGTAATGTTGGTTTTACTCTAAGGGATAGCTTAAAGACACACAAAAGAATACATACTGGAGAGAAGCCTTACAAGTGTGATGTTTGTAATGTTGGTTTTACTCTAAGGGATAGCTTAAAGACACACAAAAGAATACATACAGGAGAGAAGCCTCACAATTGTGATGTTTGTTATGCTGGTTTTACTCAAAGTGGTAGCTTAAAGAAACACAAAAGAATACATACATGAGAGAACCCTTACAAGTGTGATGTTTCTAATGTTGGTTTTACTCAAAGGGAAAGCTTAAAGACACACAAAAGAATACATACAGGAGAGAAACCTTACAAGTGTGATGTTTGTAATGTTGGTTTTAATAAAAGTGATAACTTAAAGATACACAAAAGAATGCATACAGGAGAGAAGCCTTAGAAATGCGATGTTTGTAATGTTGGTTTTACTTCAAGGGGAAATGTAAAGAAACACAAAAGAATACATACGGGAGAGAAGCCTTACAAATGTGATGTTTGTAATATTGGTTTTACTCAACGTGTTCATTTACAGAAACACAAAAGAATACATACAGGAGAGAAGCCTTAGATGTGTGATGTTTGTAATGTTGGTTATGCTCTAAAGGATAGCTTAAAGACACACAAAGGAATACATACAGGAGAGAAGCCTTACAAATGTGATGTATGTAATGTTGGTTTTACTTGAAATTATAGCTTTAAGTCACACAAAAGAATTCATATAGGAGAGAAACCTTACAAGTGTGAGGTTTGTAATGTTGGTTTTGCTTCAAGTGAATATTTAAAGAAACACAAAAGAATACATACAGGAGAGAAATCTTACAAGTGTTATGTTTGTAATGTTAGTTTTACTCAAAGGGAAAGCTTAAAGACAAAAGAATACATACAGGAGAGAAGCCTTACAAGTGTGATGTTTGTAATGTTGGATTTAATAAAAATGATAATTTAAAGATACACAAAAGAATACATACGGGAGAGAAGCCTTACAAGTGTGATGTTTGTAATGTTGGTTTTAATGACAGTGGTAATTTAAAGATACACAAAAGAATACATACAGGAGAGAAGCCTTACAAGTGTGATGTTTGTAATGTTGGTTTTAATAAAAGTGATAATTTAAAGAAACACAAAAGAATACATAAAGGAGAGAAGCCTTACAAGTGTGATGGTTGTAATGTTGGTTTTACTCAAAGTGGTAACTTAAAGACACACAAAAGAATACATACAGGAGGGAAGCCTTACAAGTGTGATTTTTGTAATGTTGGTTTTACTCAAAGTTGTAGCTTAAAGAAACACAAAAGAATACATACAGGAGAGAAACCTTACAAGTGTGATGTTTGTAATGTTGGTTCTACTCGAAGGGAAAGCTTAAAGACACACAAAAGAATACATACATGAGAGAAGCCTTACAAGTGTGATGGTTGTAATGTTGGTTTTACTCTAAGGGATAGCTTAAAGACACACAAAAGAATACATACTGGAGAGAAGCCTTACAAGTGTGATGTTTGTAATGTTGGTTTTACTCTAAGGGATAGCTTAAAGACACACAAAAGAATACATACAGGAGAGAAGCCTTACAATTGTGATGTTTGTTATGCTGGTTTTACTCAAAGTGGTAGCTTAAAGAAACACAAAAGAATACATACATGAGAGAAACCTTACAAGTGTGATGTTTGTAATGTTGGTTTTACTCAAAAGGAAAGCTTAAAGACACACAAAAGAATACATACAGGAGAGAAACCTTACAAGTGTGATGTTTGTAATGTTGGTTTTAATAAAAGTGATAACTTAAAGATACACAAAAGAATGCATACAGGAGAGAAGCCTTAGAAATGCGATGTTTGTAATGTTGGTTTTACTTCAAGGGGAAATGTAAAGAAACACAAAAGAATACATACGGGAGAGAAGCCTTACAAATGTGATGTTTGTAATATTGGTTTTACTCAACGTGTTCATTTACAGAAACACAAAAGAATACATACAGGAGAGAAGCCTTAGATGTGTGATGTTTGTAATGTTGGTTATGCTCTAAAGGATAGCTTAAAGACACACAAAGGAATACATACAGGAGAGAAGCCTTACAAATGTGATGTATGTAATGTTGGTTTTACTTGAAATTATAGCTTTAAGTCACACAAAAGAATTCATATAGGAGAGAAACCTTACAAGTGTGAGGTTTGTAATGTTGGTTTTGCTTCAAGTGAATATTTAAAGAAACACAAAAGAATACATACAGGAGAGAAATCTTACAAGTGTTATGTTTGTAATGTTAGTTTTACTCAAAGGGAAAGCTTAAAGACACACAAAAGAATACATACAGGAGAGAAGCCTTACAAGTGTGATGTTTGTAATGTTGGATTTAATAAAAATGATAATTTAAAGATACACAAAAGAATACATACGGGAGAGAAGCCTTACAAGTGTGATGTTTGTAATGTTGGTTTTAATGACAGTGGTACTTTAAAGATACACAAAAGAATACATACAGGAGAGAAGCCTTACAAGTGTGATGTTTGTAATGTTGGTTTTAATAAAAGTGATAATTTAAAGAAACACAAAAGAATACATACAGGAGAGAAGCCTTACAAGTGTGATGTTTGTAATGTTGGGTTTACTCTAAGGGGTAGCTTAAAGACACACAAAAGAATACATACAGGAGAGAAGCCTTACAAGTGTGATGTTTGTTATGCTGGTTTTACTCGAAGGGAAAGCTTAAAGACACACAAAAGAATACATACAGGAGGGAAGCCTTACAACTGTGATGTTTGTAATGTTGGTTTTAATAAAAGTGATAATTTATAGAAACACAAAAGAATACATACAGGAGAGAAGCCTTACAATTGTGATGTTTGTAATGTTGGTTTTACTCTAATGGATAGCTTAAAGACACACAAAAGAATACATACTGGAGAGAAGCTTTACAAGTGTGATGTTTATTATGCTGGTTTTACTCAAAGTGGTAACTTAAAGAATCACAAAAGAATACATACAGGAGAGAAACCTTACAAGTGTGATGTTTGTAATGTTGGTTTTACTCAAAGTTGTAGCTTAAAGAAACACAAAAGAATACATACAGGAGAGAAACCTTACAAGTGTGATGTTTGTAATGTTGGTTTTACTCGAAGGGAAAGCTTAACGACACACAAAAGAATACATACATGAGAGAAGCCTTACAAGTGTGATGGTTGTAATGTTGGTTTTACTCAAAATGATAGCTTAAAGTCACACAAAAGAATTCATATAGTAGAGAATCCTTACAAGTGTGAGGTTTGTAATGTTGGTTTTGCTTCAAGTGAATATTTAAAGAAACACAAAAGAATACATACAGGAGAGAAACCTTACAAGTGTGATGTTTGTAATGTTGGTTTTACTTGAAGTGAAAGCTTAAAGACACACAAAAGAATACATACAGGAGGGAAGCCTTACAACTGTGATGTTTGTAATGTTGGTTTTAATAAAAGTGATAATTTAAAGAAACACAAAAGAATACATACAGGAGAGAAGCCTTACAAGTGTGATGTTTGTAATGTTGGTTTTACTCAAAGTGGTAACTTAAAGAATCACAAAAGAATACATACAGGAGAGAAACCTTACAAGTGTGATGTTTGTAATGTTGGATTTAATAAAAATGATAATTTAAAGATACACAAAAGAATACATACGGGAGAAAAGCCTTACAAGTGTGATGTTTGTAATGTTGGTTTTAATGACAGTGGTAATTTAAAGATACACAAAAGAATACATACAGGAGAGATGCCTTACAAGTGTGATGTTTGTAATGTTGGTTTTAATAAAAGTGATAATTTAAAGAAACACAAAAGAATACATAAAGGAGAGAAGCCTTACAAGTGTGATGGTTGTAATGTTGGTTTTACTCAAAGTGGTAACTTAAAGACACACAAAAGAATACATACAGGAGGGAAGCCTTACAAGTGTGATTTTTGTAATGTTGGTTTTACTCAAAGTTGTAGCTTAAAGAAACACAAAAGAATACATACAGGAGAGAAACCTTACAAGTGTGATGTTTGTAATGTTGGTTCTACTCGAAGGGAAAGCTTAAAGACACACAAAAGAATACATACATGAGAGAAGCCTTACAAGTGTGATGGTTGTAATGTTGGTTTTACTCTAAGGGATAGCTTAAAGACACACAAAAGAATACATACTGGAGAGAAGCCTTACAAGTGTGATGTTTGTAATGTTGGTTTTACTCTAAGGGATAGCTTAAAGACACACAAAAGAATACATACAGGAGAGAAGCCTTACAATTGTGATGTTTGTTATGCTGGTTTTACTCAAAGTGGTAGCTTAAAGAAACACAAAAGAATACATACATGAGAGAAACCTTACAAGTGTGATGTTTGTAATGTTGGTTTTACTCAAAAGGAAAGCTTAAAGACACACAAAAGAATACATACAGGAGAGAAACCTTACAAGTGTGATGTTTGTAATGTTGGTTTTAATAAAAGTGATAACTTAAAGATACACAAAAGAATGCATACAGGAGAGAAGCCTTAGAAATGCGATGTTTGTAATGTTGGTTTTACTTCAAGGGGAAATGTAAAGAAACACAAAAGAATACATACGGGAGAGAAGCCTTACAAATGTGATGTTTGTAATATTGGTTTTACTCAACGTGTTCATTTACAGAAACACAAAAGAATACATACAGGAGAGAAGCCTTAGATGTGTGATGTTTGTAATGTTGGTTATGCTCTAAAGGATAGCTTAAAGACACACAAAGGAATACATACAGGAGAGAAGCCTTACAAATGTGATGTATGTAATGTTGGTTTTACTTGAAATTATAGCTTTAAGTCACACAAAAGAATTCATATAGGAGAGAAACCTTACAAGTGTGAGGTTTGTAATGTTGGTTTTGCTTCAAGTGAATATTTAAAGAAACACAAAAGAATACATACAGGAGAGAAATCTTACAAGTGTTATGTTTGTAATGTTAGTTTTACTCAAAGGGAAAGCTTAAAGACACACAAAAGAATACATACAGGAGAGAAGCCTTACAAGTGTGATGTTTGTAATGTTGGATTTAATAAAAATGATAATTTAAAGATACACAAAAGAATACATACGGGAGAGAAGCCTTACAAGTGTGATGTTTGTAATGTTGGTTTTAATGACAGTGGTACTTTAAAGATACACAAAAGAATACATACAGGAGAGAAGCCTTACAAGTGTGATGTTTGTAATGTTGGTTTTAATAAAAGTGATAATTTAAAGAAACACAAAAGAATACATACAGGAGAGAAGCCTTACAAGTGTGATGTTTGTAATGTTGGGTTTACTCTAAGGGGTAGCTTAAAGACACACAAAAGAATACATACAGGAGAGAAGCCTTACAAGTGTGATGTTTGTTATGCTGGTTTTACTCGAAGGGAAAGCTTAAAGACACACAAAAGAATACATACAGGAGGGAAGCCTTACAACTGTGATGTTTGTAATGTTGGTTTTAATAAAAGTGATAATTTATAGAAACACAAAAGAATACATACAGGAGAGAAGCCTTACAATTGTGATGTTTGTAATGTTGGTTTTACTCTAATGGATAGCTTAAAGACACACAAAAGAATACATACTGGAGAGAAGCTTTACAAGTGTGATGTTTATTATGCTGGTTTTACTCAAAGTGGTAACTTAAAGAATCACAAAAGAATACATACAGGAGAGAAACCTTACAAGTGTGATGTTTGTAATGTTGGTTTTACTCAAAGTTGTAGCTTAAAGAAACACAAAAGAATACATACAGGAGAGAAACCTTACAAGTGTGATGTTTGTAATGTTGGTTTTACTCGAAGGGAAAGCTTAACGACACACAAAAGAATACATACATGAGAGAAGCCTTACAAGTGTGATGGTTGTAATGTTGGTTTTACTCAAAATGATAGCTTAAAGTCACACAAAAGAATTCATATAGTAGAGAATCCTTACAAGTGTGAGGTTTGTAATGTTGGTTTTGCTTCAAGTGAATATTTAAAGAAACACAAAAGAATACATACAGGAGAGAAACCTTACAAGTGTGATGGTTGTAATGTTGGTTTTACTCAAAGTGGTAACTTAAAGACACACAAAAGAATACATACAGGAGGGAAGCCTTACAAGTGTGATTTTTGTAATGTTGGTTTTACTCAAAGTTGTAGCTTAAAGAAACACAAAAGAATACATACAGGAGAGAAACCTTACAAGTGTGATGTTTGTAATGTTGGTTCTACTCGAAGGGAAAGCTTAAAGACACACAAAAGAATACATACATGAGAGAAGCCTTACAAGTGTGATGGTTGTAATGTTGGTTTTACTCTAAGGGATAGCTTAAAGACACACAAAAGAATACATACTGGAGAGAAGCCTTACAAGTGTGATGTTTGTAATGTTGGTTTTACTCTAAGGGATAGCTTAAAGACACACAAAAGAATACATACAGGAGAGAAGCCTTACAATTGTGATGTTTGTTATGCTGGTTTTACTCAAAGTGGTAGCTTAAAGAAACACAAAAGAATACATACATGAGAGAAACCTTACAAGTGTGATGTTTGTAATGTTGGTTTTACTCAAAAGGAAAGCTTAAAGACACACAAAAGAATACATACAGGAGAGAAACCTTACAAGTGTGATGTTTGTAATGTTGGTTTTAATAAAAGTGATAACTTAAAGATACACAAAAGAATGCATACAGGAGAGAAGCCTTAGAAATGCGATGTTTGTAATGTTGGTTTTACTTCAAGGGGAAATGTAAAGAAACACAAAAGAATACATACGGGAGAGAAGCCTTACAAATGTGATGTTTGTAATATTGGTTTTACTCAACGTGTTCATTTACAGAAACACAAAAGAATACATACAGGAGAGAAGCCTTAGATGTGTGATGTTTGTAATGTTGGTTATGCTCTAAAGGATAGCTTAAAGACACACAAAGGAATACATACAGGAGAGAAGCCTTACAAATGTGATGTATGTAATGTTGGTTTTACTTGAAATTATAGCTTTAAGTCACACAAAAGAATTCATATAGGAGAGAAACCTTACAAGTGTGAGGTTTGTAATGTTGGTTTTGCTTCAAGTGAATATTTAAAGAAACACAAAAGAATACATACAGGAGAGAAATCTTACAAGTGTTATGTTTGTAATGTTAGTTTTACTCAAAGGGAAAGCTTAAAGACACACAAAAGAATACATACAGGAGAGAAGCCTTACAAGTGTGATGTTTGTAATGTTGGATTTAATAAAAATGATAATTTAAAGATACACAAAAGAATACATACGGGAGAGAAGCCTTACAAGTGTGATGTTTGTAATGTTGGTTTTAATGACAGTGGTACTTTAAAGATACACAAAAGAATACATACAGGAGAGAAGCCTTACAAGTGTGATGTTTGTAATGTTGGTTTTAATAAAAGTGATAATTTAAAGAAACACAAAAGAATACATACAGGAGAGAAGCCTTACAAGTGTGATGTTTGTAATGTTGGGTTTACTCTAAGGGGTAGCTTAAAGACACACAAAAGAATACATACAGGAGAGAAGCCTTACAAGTGTGATGTTTGTTATGCTGGTTTTACTCGAAGGGAAAGCTTAAAGACACACAAAAGAATACATACAGGAGGGAAGCCTTACAACTGTGATGTTTGTAATGTTGGTTTTAATAAAAGTGATAATTTATAGAAACACAAAAGAATACATACAGGAGAGAAGCCTTACAATTGTGATGTTTGTAATGTTGGTTTTACTCTAATGGATAGCTTAAAGACACACAAAAGAATACATACTGGAGAGAAGCTTTACAAGTGTGATGTTTATTATGCTGGTTTTACTCAAAGTGGTAACTTAAAGAATCACAAAAGAATACATACAGGAGAGAAACCTTACAAGTGTGATGTTTGTAATGTTGGTTTTACTCAAAGTTGTAGCTTAAAGAAACACAAAAGAATACATACAGGAGAGAAACCTTACAAGTGTGATGTTTGTAATGTTGGTTTTACTCGAAGGGAAAGCTTAACGACACACAAAAGAATACATACATGAGAGAAGCCTTACAAGTGTGATGGTTGTAATGTTGGTTTTACTCAAAATGATAGCTTAAAGTCACACAAAAGAATTCATATAGTAGAGAATCCTTACAAGTGTGAGGTTTGTAATGTTGGTTTTGCTTCAAGTGAATATTTAAAGAAACACAAAAGAATACATACAGGAGAGAAACCTTACAAGTGTGATGTTTGTAATGTTGGTTTTACTCGAAGTGAAAGCTTAAAGACACACAAAAGAATACATACAGGAGGGAAGCCTTACAACTGTGATGTTTGTAATGTTGGTTTTAATAAAAGTGATAATTTAAAGAAACACAAAAGAATACATACAGGAGAGAAGCCTTACAAGTGTGATGTTTGTAATGTTGGTTTTACTCAAAGTGGTAACTTAAAGAATCACAAAAGAATACATACAGGAGAGAAACCTTACAAGTGTGATGTTTGTAATGTTGGATTTAATAAAAATGATAATTTAAAGATACACAAAAGAATACATACGGGAGAAAAGCCTTACAAGTGTGATGTTTGTAATGTTGGTTTTAATGACAGTGGTAATTTAAAGATACACAAAAGAATACATACAGGAGAGATGCCTTACAAGTGTGATGTTTGTAATGTTGGTTTTAATAAAAGTGATAATTTAAAGAAACACAAAAGAATACATAAAGGAGAGAAGCCTTACAAGTGTGATGGTTGTAATGTTGGTTTTACTCAAAGTGGTAACTTAAAGACACACAAAAGAATACATACAGGAGGGAAGCCTTACAAGTGTGATTTTTGTAATGTTGGTTTTACTCAAAGTTGTAGCTTAAAGAAACACAAAAGAATACATACAGGAGAGAAACCTTACAAGTGTGATGTTTGTAATGTTGGTTCTACTCGAAGGGAAAGCTTAAAGACACACAAAAGAATACATACATGAGAGAAGCCTTACAAGTGTGATGGTTGTAATGTTGGTTTTACTCTAAGGGATAGCTTAAAGACACACAAAAGAATACATACTGGAGAGAAGCCTTACAAGTGTGATGTTTGTAATGTTGGTTTTACTCTAAGGGATAGCTTAAAGACACACAAAAGAATACATACAGGAGAGAAGCCTTACAATTGTGATGTTTGTTATGCTGGTTTTACTCAAAGTGGTAGCTTAAAGAAACACAAAAGAATACATACATGAGAGAAACCTTACAAGTGTGATGTTTGTAATGTTGGTTTTACTCAAAAGGAAAGCTTAAAGACACACAAAAGAATACATACAGGAGAGAAACCTTACAAGTGTGATGTTTGTAATGTTGGTTTTAATAAAAGTGATAACTTAAAGATACACAAAAGAATGCATACAGGAGAGAAGCCTTAGAAATGCGATGTTTGTAATGTTGGTTTTACTTCAAGGGGAAATGTAAAGAAACACAAAAGAATACATACGGGAGAGAAGCCTTACAAATGTGATGTTTGTAATATTGGTTTTACTCAACGTGTTCATTTACAGAAACACAAAAGAATACATACAGGAGAGAAGCCTTAGATGTGTGATGTTTGTAATGTTGGTTATGCTCTAAAGGATAGCTTAAAGACACACAAAGGAATACATACAGGAGAGAAGCCTTACAAATGTGATGTATGTAATGTTGGTTTTACTTGAAATTATAGCTTTAAGTCACACAAAAGAATTCATATAGGAGAGAAACCTTACAAGTGTGAGGTTTGTAATGTTGGTTTTGCTTCAAGTGAATATTTAAAGAAACACAAAAGAATACATACAGGAGAGAAATCTTACAAGTGTTATGTTTGTAATGTTAGTTTTACTCAAAGGGAAAGCTTAAAGACACACAAAAGAATACATACAGGAGAGAAGCCTTACAAGTGTGATGTTTGTAATGTTGGATTTAATAAAAATGATAATTTAAAGATACACAAAAGAATACATACGGGAGAGAAGCCTTACAAGTGTGATGTTTGTAATGTTGGTTTTAATGACAGTGGTACTTTAAAGATACACAAAAGAATACATACAGGAGAGAAGCCTTACAAGTGTGATGTTTGTAATGTTGGTTTTAATAAAAGTGATAATTTAAAGAAACACAAAAGAATACATACAGGAGAGAAGCCTTACAAGTGTGATGTTTGTAATGTTGGGTTTACTCTAAGGGGTAGCTTAAAGACACACAAAAGAATACATACAGGAGAGAAGCCTTACAAGTGTGATGTTTGTTATGCTGGTTTTACTCGAAGGGAAAGCTTAAAGACACACAAAAGAATACATACAGGAGGGAAGCCTTACAACTGTGATGTTTGTAATGTTGGTTTTAATAAAAGTGATAATTTATAGAAACACAAAAGAATACATACAGGAGAGAAGCCTTACAATTGTGATGTTTGTAATGTTGGTTTTACTCTAATGGATAGCTTAAAGACACACAAAAGAATACATACTGGAGAGAAGCTTTACAAGTGTGATGTTTATTATGCTGGTTTTACTCAAAGTGGTAACTTAAAGAATCACAAAAGAATACATACAGGAGAGAAACCTTACAAGTGTGATGTTTGTAATGTTGGTTTTACTCAAAGTTGTAGCTTAAAGAAACACAAAAGAATACATACAGGAGAGAAACCTTACAAGTGTGATGTTTGTAATGTTGGTTTTACTCGAAGGGAAAGCTTAACGACACACAAAAGAATACATACATGAGAGAAGCCTTACAAGTGTGATGGTTGTAATGTTGGTTTTACTCAAAATGATAGCTTAAAGTCACACAAAAGAATTCATATAGTAGAGAATCCTTACAAGTGTGAGGTTTGTAATGTTGGTTTTGCTTCAAGTGAATATTTAAAGAAACACAAAAGAATACATACAGGAGAGAAACCTTACAAGTGTGATGTTTGTAATGTTGGTTTTACTCGAAGTGAAAGCTTAAAGACACACAAAAGAATACATACAGGAGGGAAGCCTTACAACTGTGATGTTTGTAATGTTGGTTTTAATAAAAGTGATAATTTAAAGAAACACAAAAGAATACATACAGGAGAGAAGCCTTACAAGTGTGATGTTTGTAATGTTGGTTTTACTCAAAGTGGTAACTTAAAGAATCACAAAAGAATACATACAGGAGAGAAACCTTACAAGTGTGATGTTTGTAATGTTGGTTTTACTCAAAGTTGTAGCTTAAAGAAACACAAAAGAATACATACAGGAGAGAAACCTTACAAGTGTGATGTTTGTAATGTTGGTTTTACTCGAAGGGAAAGCTTAACGACACACAAAAGAATACATACAGGAGAGAAGCCTTACAAGTGTGATGGTTGTAATGTTGGTTTTACTCAAAGTGGTAACTTAAAGACACACAAAAGAATACATACAGGAGGGAAGCCTTACAAGTGTGATGTTTGTAATGTTGGTTTTACTCAGAGTTGTAGCTTAAAGAAACACACAAGAATACATACAGGAGAGAAACCTTACAAGTGTGATGTTTGTAATGTTGGTTTTACTCGAAGGGAAAGCTTAAAGACACACAAAAGAATACATACAGGAGAGAAGCCTTACAAGTGTGATGGTTGTATTGTTGGTTTTACTCAAAGTGGTAACTTAAAGACACACAAAAGAATACATACAGGAGAGAAACCTTACAAGTGTGATGTTTGTAATGTTGGATTTACTCGAAGGGAAAGCTTAAAGACACACACAAGAATACATACAGGAGAGAAGCCTTACAAGTGTGATGGTTGTAATGTTGGTTTTACTCTAAGGGATAGCTTAAAGACACACAAAAGAATACATACTGGAGAGAAGCCTTACAAGTGTGATGTTTGTAATGTTGGTTTTTCTCAAAGTGGTAGCTTACAGAAACACAAAAGAATACATACAGGAGAGAAGCCTTACAAGTGTGATGTTTGTAATGTTGGTTTTACTCTAAGGGATAGCTTAAAGACACACAAAAGAATACATACAGGAGAGAAGCCTTACAATTGTGATGTTTGTAATGTTGGTTTTAATAAAAGTGATAACTTAAAGATACACAAAAGAATGCATACAGGAGAGAAGCCTTAGAAATGCGATGTTTGTAATGTTGGTTTTACTCAACGTGTTCATTTACAGAAACACAAAAGAATACATACAGGAGAGAAACCTTACAAGTGTGATGTTTGTAATGTTGGTTTTAATAAAAGTGATAATTTAAAGATACACAAAAGAATACATACAGGAGAGAAACCTTACAAATGCGATATTTGTAATGTTGGTTTTACTTCAAGGGGAGATGTAAAGAAACACAAAAGAATACATACGGCAGAGAAGCCTTACAAATGTGATGTTTGTAATGTTGGTTTTACTCAACGTGTTCATTTACAGAAACACAAAAGAATACATACAGGAGAGAAGCCATAGATGTGTGATGTTTGTAATGTTGGTTATGCTCTAAAGCAGGGGTCACCAAACTTTTTTCATGGCGGGCTGGATTAGCTGAGAAAATGACGATCGCGGGCCGGATAGTCATTCTGTACAATACTTGCCCCGCCTCCGTGGCGAAGGTCTTACGGACGTGGTTCGTAATCCCGTATACCCGCGTTCGAAACACAGCTGCGCGCGATTTGGCAGCACACAATGTTGCGCTTGTTGTTGTGCTATGTTATGGGTGCTGGTCGTTCAGAAAGCAATGGTAAACTACTGAACATAAACTTGCCAAGACATTGACAATAGCAAACAATGCTGGCGTTGACTGCAAACGCCCTGTAAAAGATATACACCTAACTTTAACAATAATTGCAAGCTAGAACGAAAGCTCTGGGAAAAAAGACAAAAAACTAAGTTAATCATGGGAAGGGCGTGCAATGCACACACAAAAAAGACAACCAATAAATTTATTTGCTAAACAAAGTTATCAAAGAAGGCGACGTTAAAAAAAAGATATGAAATGCAAACAATTAAGTATATTTAGCTCCTGCGAAACAAACAGACATACAAAACACGCACACGATATACATACCTTACAAAATCTCCATACATAGGTGAAAACAAAGTGTGACATCAATAATGAGAAACAATAAAAAAAATATATAATACTGAAGTATTAAAATAAAACAATAAGTATTATAGGACAACAAAACACTGCGGACATTTCGGTTCTAGAACCTTCGTCAAGGGCAGGCCAACACAAACAGATAAAAAGCGAAATAAAGCACACAAAATAAAATAAACTTGAACACAGCTTCTTGTTGATAGGAGGGAAACAGAAATGGTGAATCTTTTTCAGTGCGGAAAACATCTATTTCCTTTCGGAGCTTGTAAAGACAAAGCAGGTCTTTACCGCAGCTGAGCCACCTGACTGATGTGTGATAAGGCAAGTCACAGAATTCAGAATCAATTTCTTCAAGAAAAGCCTGGAACTGACGGTGATTGAGTGCATGTTCCCGAATGAAGTTCACAGCAGAAACGACTGGTTTCAGTACACAATAAATATCTAAGTCCCCCAGAGTACTTGCTGATGTATGATGCAGTGTATGAACAGAGCGCCCGGAATTTGCAAATCTTCCAAATGAGTCCTGATCTGCCCCACCAGACCCTTCCTCACTCCAGCCATGTTTTTTCCCCTCCATCAACTGTAACACCTCGAAGCTGATTCCGCTGAAGGTTATAGTCCTGCAAAATTGTTTGCACTTCCACGAAAATGTCTTTCCCAGTTGCTGTTCCATGCATGCTGCAAACGGACGCCAACTCTTCCGTTATCTGAAAGTCCAAATTGACACCACGAATGAACACGAGAAGTTGTGACGTACTCGAGAGGTCAGTAAACTCATCCAGCGCCAGAGAATACCACAACAAGATCCTAGCTTTCTCGCGTATCTGTAGCAATATGTTCTCTCCAAGTTCTTCTGTTTTCCGCACAACTGAACTTGCCGAAAGGCTGATAGTTCCAAACAAATCGGCTTTCTCGGGACACAAGTCATTTGCTGCTTCGATCATACACTCTTTGATGAAGTTGTCATCAGTAAACGGCTGCCCTCATTCTGCAATCTTATGCATTGTTTTGTAACTTGTACGAGTGACAGATTTATTTTGAGCAAATTTTCTCGTGAAGAGATCTTTGTGTTTAAAAACCACGTTTAATGAACTCATATTTCCCAGAGCGTAACTTTCCAGAAAACTTTTAAAATATTGATAGATGTTTTGTTTCGTAGTGTCACCGAAGATTGTACTATTTCAAAACGGCAACACTTTCGCTGCATATTACGGTACGCAGAGGTGTTTCCAAGGCACCAGGGCCGGGTTATATACTGGCCAAGACCTATTGACGCGTCCTCGTCGAGCGTCCTGGGCAACAGGTCCCTTCGGGGTCCTGGCTCAAGTCAGTAGGATCGCCGATTCCTCCGAAGTCGGAGAGTGTCTGCCTGTACGGCGAGGAACCACCAGTCTGCACACCAATAAGCCAGACATGGGACAACGGATACTCACGCAAACCTCAAGTCCTGTATGACATCACACTGATGTTGGACAACAGGATGCCTTCATCCGACATACAGGACTTCGCGTTGGAGCTCAAGCCAACGAACACAAGCAAGCAAGCAAGCTGCATATTACGCAATTGGTTTTCTGGTCCTTTGTTTCCACACAGAAGTACTTTACTCCCCATTCTTCATTGAAAAATCGACACTGGGCGTTCACTTTTTTTCCTAGTAGTCATAATTAAGGGTGGAAGTACACGGGATCTGAAAATGAAAAAAGACATTAAATTAGAAACATAATTAAAATCCTATTGAAACAGAAGAACAGCAGAGGACTAGGGGTCACTGGTGAAGCTACGGCTCATCAAAGGTACATATACAGTTTATAGGTGCCTTTGTGTAACCGCATAGTGATGATAGAGATAATAGCACAACGCCGACTGCTCATGGGCCGTAGAAGAAGAGAGGAATAAGAAGACAGAGAATCTCATTCTATTTCTACGGCTAACAAGAAAAGAAAAGATTTAGAAATCTCATCTCATCATCTCATCTCATCGTGTTCCTATTGTACCTTGCAGTGTCGAGGTGAAGTATAAACTTCGTGAGAGTGCCCGGTTATGGGCTTCGTATATCGACATTCCCATGGATTCTGCTATTCCCTCCGTCCAACGTTTACGTGGTCAGCCTCTTCCTCTGTTTCCATCTGGTCTGTACATCATTGCTTGTTGTGGCATGCTGTTGACTGGTAACCTACTTGCATGGCCAAACCATTTGACTTGCTGCTTTCTAATAAAATCTAGTGTTGCTTTAACCCCCACTTTAGTCCTGATTTCTTCATTTCTGATCTTATCTCTTCTTGATACGTTGAGTATTCTTCTCAGGAACCTCATTTCTGTTGTGATTTTTAGTATTCTTCTCAGGAACCTCATTTCTGTTGTGATTTTTCTTTTCTCTTTTTCTGTCATTGTCCAGGTTTGGCATTGGTAGCACAGAGTTGGTAGGAAGATTGTATTGTAAAGTGCTTTCTTAGTAGTTATTGATACATGTTTGTTCTTTAGTATTGGTGCCATTTGTCCAATGAGTTGATTTGCCTTATTGCACCTATTTTCAATCTCGTCTTCTGATCTGCCATTTGATGATATTATACTTCCTAGAAATATCAGAAGAAATTCAGGTCGTCCGTGTACAGGGAATCAGAATAATGTTATTGAAAAGATACAACATCTGATTAATAATGCCAGTGCACAAATAAATAAAATTAATGATTGGATGCAATAACAAAATAGGCATCCCCATAAATAAACATACACATGATCATCCTTCACAGTACCAGTGATCTTCCATCACAGCATGGGTAGTCATCCAACACAGTACTAGCTAGTGATCTTCCATCACAGCACTGTAACTGTAGTCTGATACACAACACCAGCAATTATCAGACAACAAGATGGAACAAAGGTTATTCATTCAGTAGCATGTCCTTTGCAGAACCTCGCTTCCATAACAACCTTCCGGAAAACCTCTCGATCATAAGCAAGATGTCCCGTTTCAGATACACCCATCTGGAGATCACCCGCCACATCCTACACCCATCTTCTCTTTGGCCTTCCTCTTCCTCTCTTCCCAGGCATATACCCCTCCATTATTGTTCTCGGGTACAGACATAGCTATTATATTCCTAAATTTCCTATTTAAACTATGAAGGTTCATTCAAAACTCACCCCGCAGCAGATAATAGTCAATCCACAATCAAGATCCTCTTGGATCTTTTGGATCTTTACAGGGCCTGTCTGCCTCTCAGCTGCGGTCTAGAAAAACAGTGGTCACACTCGGCCGTGCCTGGGGCATGTTCGCCTATCTGCTTGGTAGTGGCTCAGAGGGATGAGTTCAATCCCTCTGCTGAAAATTAGACATCAGTATCTCTTCGGCCTCAGTTGTTCTCAAGGCCAAAGAGGCGGGAACATGGCGTGACTGGGCTCTTATAGGCACGCCAACACAATATCCAAGCATCCTATGCATTTTTACCAGGGTATCGTGGGATATGCTACTCCATACTCTTGTAGAGCCGCGGCAGGCAGCTTCATTTGGTAATAGAATATATGTCATAATAAGGTTTGCAAAATATATAAATAGGGCCGCATAAATAAACAGCCTAGAGCAGCCAGGAGGTCTCCACACGTGTGAAGATCTCCTATTATTCTAAACATAATATTTACATTTAAATTGTATCACAACGTCTCGTGTTTCATACATTATATCAAGCAAGTTCGAGTACCATCGGCGGGCCGGATGAAATGACATCGCGGGCCGGATCCGGCCCGCGGGCCGTAGTTTGGTGACCCCTGCTCTAAAGGATAGCTTAAAGACACAAAAGAATACATACAGGAGAGAAGCCTTACAAATGTGATGTTTGTAATGTTGGTTTTACTCGAAATGATAGCTTAAAGTCACACAAAAGAATTCATATAGGAGAGAAACCTTACAAGTGTGAGGTTTGTAATGTTGGTTTTGCTTCAAGTGAATATTTAAAGAAACACAAAAGAATACATACAGGAGAGAAATCTTACAAGTGTTATGTTTGTAATGTTAGTTTTACTCAAAGGGAAAGCTTAAAGACAAAAGAATACAAACAGGAGAGAAGCCTTACAAGTGTGATGTTTGTAATGTTGGATTTAATAAAAATGATAATTTAAAGATACACAAAAGAATACATACGGGAGAGAAGCCTTACAAGTGTGATGTTTGTAATGTTGGTTTTAATGACAGTGGTAATTTAAAGATACACAAAAGAATACATACAGGAGAGAAGCCTTACAAGTGTGATGTTTGTAATGTTGGTTTTAATAAAAGTGATAATTTAAAGAAACACAAAAGAATACATAAAGGAGAGAAGCCTTACAAGTGTGATGGTTGTAATGTTGGTTTTACTCAAAGTGGTAACTTAAAGACACACAAAAGAATACATACAGGAGGGAAGCCTTACAAGTGTGATTTTTGTAATGATGGTTTTACTCAAAGTTGTAGCTTAAAGAAACACAAAAGAATACATACAGGAGAGAAACCTTACAAGTGTGATGTTTGTAATGTTGGTTCTACTCGAAGGGAAAGCTTAAAGACACACAAAAGAATACATACATGAGAGAAGCCTTACAAGTGTGATGGTTGTAATGTTGGTTTTACTCTAAGGGATAGCTTAAAGACACACAAAAGAATACATACTGGAGAGAAGCCTTACAAGTGTGATGTTTGTAATGTTGGTTTTACTCTAAGGGATAGCTTAAAGACACACAAAAGAATACATACAGGAGAGAAGCCTTACAATTGTGATGTTTGTTATGCTGGTTTTACTCAAAGTGGTAGCTTAAAGAAACACAAAAGAATACATACATGAGAGAAACCTTACAAGTGTGATGTTTGTAATGTTGGTTTTACTCAAAAGGAAAGCTTAAAGACACACAAAAGAATACATACAGGAGAGAAACCTTACAAGTGTGATGTTTGTAATGTTGGTTTTAATAAAAGTGATAACTTAAAGATACACAAACGAATGCATACAGGAGAGAAGCCTTAGAAATGCGATGTTTGTAATGTTGGTTTTACTTCAAGGGGAAATGTAAAGAAACACAAAAGAATACATACGGGAGAGAAGCCTTACAAATGTGATGTTTGTAATATTGGTTTTACTCAACGTGTTCATTTACAGAAACACAAAAGAATACATACAGGAGAGAAGCCTTAGATGTGTGATGTTTGTAATGTTGGTTATGCTCTAAAGGATAGCTTAAAGACACACAAAGGAATACATACAGGAGAGAAGCCTTACAAATGTGATGTATGTAATGTTGGTTTTACTTGAAATTATAGCTTTAAGTCACACAAAAGAATTCATATAGGAGAGAAACCTTACAAGTGTGAGGTTTGTAATGTTGGTTTTGCTTCAAGTGAATATTTAAAGAAACACAAAAGAATACATACAGGAGAGAAATCTTACAAGTGTTATGTTTGTAATGTTAGTTTTACTCAAAGGGAAAGCTTAAAGACACACAAAAGAATACATACAGGAGAGAAGCCTTACAAGTGTGATGTTTGTAATGTTGGATTTAATAAAAATGATAATTTAAAGATACACAAAAGAATACATACGGGAGAGAAGCCTTACAAGTGTGATGTTTGTAATGTTGGTTTTAATGACAGTGGTACTTTAAAGATACACAAAAGAATACATACAGGAGAGAAGCCTTACAAGTGTGATGTTTGTAATGTTGGGTTTACTCTAAGGGGTAGCTTAAAGACACACAAAAGAATACATACAGGAGAGAAGCCTTACAAGTGTGATGTTTGTTATGCTGGTTTTACTCGAAGGGAAAGCTTAAAGACACACAAAAGAATACATACAGGAGGGAAGCCTTACAACTGTGATGTTTGTAATGTTGGTTTTAATAAAAGTGATAATTTATAGAAACACAAAAGAATACATACAGGAGAGAAGCCTTACAATTGTGATGTTTGTAATGTTGGTTTTACTCTAATGGATAGCTTAAAGACACACAAAAGAATACATACTGGAGAGAAGCCTTACAAGTGTGATGTTTGTTATGCTGGTTTTACTCAAAGTGGTAACTTAAAGAATCACAAAAGAATACATACAGGAGAGAAACCTTACAAGTGTGATGTTTGTAATGTTGGTTTTACTCAAAGTTGTAGCTTAAAGAAACACAAAAGAATACATACAGGAGAGAAACCTTACAAGTGTGATGTTTGTAATGTTGGTTTTACTCGAAGGGAAAGCTTAACGACACACAAAAGAATACATACATGAGAGAAGCCTTACAAGTGTGATGGTTGTAATGTTGGTTTTACTCAAAATGATAGCTTAAAGTCACACAAAAGAATTCATATAGTAGAGAATCCTTACAAGTGTGAGGTTTGTAATGTTGGTTTTGCTTCAAGTGAATATTTAAAGAAACACAAAAGAATACATACAGGAGAGAAACCTTACAAGTGTGATGTTTGTAATGTTGGTTTTACTCAAAGTTGTAGCTTAAAGAAACACAAAAGAATAAATACAGAAGAGAAACCTTACAAGTGTGATGTTTGTAATGTTGGTTTTACTCGAAGGGAAAGCTTAAAGACACACAAAAGAATACATACAGGAGAGAAGCCTTACAAGTGTGATGGTTGTAATGTTGGTTTTACTCAAAGTGGCAACTTAAAGACACACAAAAGAATACATACAGGAGGGAAGCCTTTCTAGTGTGATTTTTGTAATGTTTGTTTTACTCAAAGTTGTAGCTTAAAGAAACACAAAAGAATACATACAGGAGAGAAACCTTACAAGTGTGATGTTTGTAATGTTGGTTTTACTAGAAGGGAAAGCTTAAAGACACACAAAAGAATACATACAGGAGAGAAGCCTTACAAGTGTGATGGTTGTAATGTTGGTTTTACTCTAAGGGATAGCTTAAAGACACACAAAAGAATACATACTGGAGAGAAGCCTTACAAGTGTGATGTTTGTAATGTTGGTTTTACTCTAAGGGATAGCTTAAAGACACACAAAAGAATACATACAGGAGAGAAGCCTCACAATTGTGATGTTTGTTATGCTGGTTTTACTCAAAGTGGTAGCTTAAAGAAACACAAAAGAATACATACATGAGAGAACCCTTACAAGTGTGATGTTTCTAATGTTGGTTTTACTCAAAGGGAAAGCTTAAAGACACACAAAAGAATACATACAGGAGAGAAACCTTACAAGTGTGATGTTTGTAATGTTGGTTTTAATAAAAGTGATAACTTAAAGATACACAAAAGAATGCATACAGGAGAGAAGCCTTAGAAATGCGATGTTTGTAATGTTGGTTTTACTTCAAGGGGAAATGTAAAGAAACACAAAAGAATACATACGGGAGAGAAGCCTTACAAATGTGATGTTTGTAATATTGGTTTTACTCAACGTGTTCATTTACAGAAACACAAAAGAATACATACAGGAGAGAAGCCTTAGATGTGTGATGTTTGTAATGTTGGTTATGCTCTAAAGGATAGCTTAAAGACACACAAAGGAATACATACAGGAGAGAAGCCTTACAAATGTGATGTATGTAATGTTGGTTTTACTTGAAATTATAGCTTTAAGTCACACAAAAGAATTCATATAGGAGAGAAACCTTACAAGTGTGAGGTTTGTAATGTTGGTTTTGCTTCAAGTGAATATTTAAAGAAACACAAAAGAATACATACAGGAGAGAAATCTTACAAGTGTTATGTTTGTAATGTTAGTTTTACTCAAAGGGAAAGCTTAAAGACAAAAGAATACATACAGGAGAGAAGCCTTACAAGTGTGATGTTTGTAATGTTGGATTTAATAAAAATGATAATTTAAAGATACACAAAAGAATACATACGGGAGAGAAGCCTTACAAGTGTGATGTTTGTAATGTTGGTTTTAATGACAGTGGTAATTTAAAGATACACAAAAGAATACATACAGGAGAGAAGCCTTACAAGTGTGATGTTTGTAATGTTGGTTTTAATAAAAGTGATAATTTAAAGAAACACAAAAGAATACATACAGGAGAGAAGCCTTACAAGTGTGATGTTTGTAATGTTGGGTTTACTCTAAGGGGTAGCTTAAAGACACACAAAAGAATACATACAGGAGAGAAGCCTTACAAGTGTGATGTTTGTTATGCTGGTTTTACTCGAAGGGAAAGCTTAAAGACACACAAAAGAATACATACAGGAGGGAAGCCTTACAACTGTGATGTTTGTAATGTTGGTTTTAATAAAAGTGATAATTTATAGAAACACAAAAGAATACATACAGGAGAGAAGCCTTACAATTGTGATGTTTGTAATGTTGGTTTTACTCTAATGGATAGCTTAAAGACACACAAAAGAATACATACTGGAGAGAAGCCTTACAAGTGTGATGTTTGTTATGCTGGTTTTACTCAAAGTGGTAACTTAAAGAATCACAAAAGAATACATACAGGAGAGAAACCTTACAAGTGTGATGTTTGTAATGTTGGTTTTACTCAAAGTTGTAGCTTAAAGAAACACAAAAGAATACATACAGGAGAGAAACCTTACAAGTGTGATGTTTGTAATGTTGGTTTTACTCGAAGGGAAAGCTTAACGACACACAAAAGAATACATACATGAGAGAAGCCTTACAAGTGTGATGGTTGTAATGTTGGTTTTACTCAAAATGATAGCTTAAAGTCACACAAAAGAATTCATATAGTAGAGAATCCTTACAAGTGTGAGGTTTGTAATGTTGGTTTTGCTTCAAGTGAATATTTAAAGAAACACAAAAGAATACATACAGGAGAGAAACCTTACAAGTGTGATGTTTGTAATGTTGGTTTTACTCAAAGTTGTAGCTTAAAGAAACACAAAAGAATAAATACAGAAGAGAAACCTTACAAGTGTGATGTTTGTAATGTTGGTTTTACTCGAAGGGAAAGCTTAAAGACACACAAAAGAATACATACAGGAGAGAAGCCTTACAAGTGTGATGGTTGTAATGTTGGTTTTACTCAAAGTGGCAACTTAAAGACACACAAAAGAATACATACAGGATGGAAGCCTTTCTAGTGTGATTTTTGTAATGTTTGTTTTACTCAAAGTTGTAGCTTAAAGAAACACAAAAGAATACATACAGGAGAGAAACCTTACAAGTGTGATGTTTGTAATGTTGGTTTTACTAGAAGGGAAAGCTTAAAGACACACAAAAGAATACATACAGGAGAGAAGCCTTACAAGTGTGATGGTTGTAATGTTGGTTTTACTCTAAGGGATAGCTTAAAGACACACAAAAGAATACATACTGGAGAGAAGCCTTACAAGTGTGATGTTTGTAATGTTGGTTTTACTCTAAGGGATAGCTTAAAGACACACAAAAGAATACATACAGGAGAGAAGCCTCACAATTGTGATGTTTGTTATGCTGGTTTTACTCAAAGTGGTAGCTTAAAGAAACACAAAAGAATACATACATGAGAGAACCCTTACAAGTGTGATGTTTCTAATGTTGGTTTTACTCAAAGGGAAAGCTTAAAGACACACAAAAGAATACATACAGGAGAGAAACCTTACAAGTGTGATGTTTGTAATGTTGGTTTTAATAAAAGTGATAACTTAAAGATACACAAAAGAATGCATACAGGAGAGAAGCCTTAGAAATGCGATGTTTGTAATGTTGGTTTTACTTCAAGGGGAAATGTAAAGAAACACAAAAGAATACATACGGGAGAGAAGCCTTACAAATGTGATGTTTGTAATATTGGTTTTACTCAACGTGTTCATTTACAGAAACACAAAAGAATACATACAGGAGAGAAGCCTTAGATGTGTGATGTTTGTAATGTTGGTTATGCTCTAAAGGATAGCTTAAAGACACACAAAGGAATACATACAGGAGAGAAGCCTTACAAATGTGATGTATGTAATGTTGGTTTTACTTGAAATTATAGCTTTAAGTCACACAAAAGAATTCATATAGGAGAGAAACCTTACAAGTGTGAGGTTTGTAATGTTGGTTTTGCTTCAAGTGAATATTTAAAGAAACACAAAAGAATACATACAGGAGAGAAATCTTACAAGTGTTATGTTTGTAATGTTAGTTTTACTCAAAGGGAAAGCTTAAAGACAAAAGAATACATACAGGAGAGAAGCCTTACAAGTGTGATGTTTGTAATGTTGGATTTAATAAAAATGATAATTTAAAGATACACAAAAGAATACATACGGGAGAGAAGCCTTACAAGTGTGATGTTTGTAATGTTGGTTTTAATGACAGTGGTAATTTAAAGATACACAAAAGAATACATACAGGAGAGAAGCCTTACAAGTGTGATGTTTGTAATGTTGGTTTTAATAAAAGTGATAATTTAAAGAAACACAAAAGAATACATAAAGGAGAGAAGCCTTACAAGTGTGATGGTTGTAATGTTGGTTTTACTCAAAATGATAGCTTAAAGTCACACAAAAGAATTCATATAGTAGAGAATCCTTACAAGTGTGAGGTTTGTAATGTTGGTTTTGCTTCAAGTGAATATTTAAAGAAACACAAAAGAATACATACAGGAGAGAAACCTTACAAGTGTGATGTTTGTAATGTTGGTTTTACTCAAAGTTGTAGCTTAAAGAAACACAAAAGAATAAATACAGAAGAGAAACCTTACAAGTGTGATGTTTGTAATGTTGGTTTTACTCGAAGGGAAAGCTTAAAGACACACAAAAGAATACATACAGGAGAGAAGCCTTACAAGTGTGATGGTTGTAATGTTGGTTTTACTCAAAGTGGCAACTTAAAGACACACAAAAGAATACATACAGGAGGGAAGCCTTTCTAGTGTGATTTTTGTAATGTTTGTTTTACTCAAAGTTGTAGCTTAAAGAAACACAAAAGAATACATACAGGAGAGAAACCTTACAAGTGTGATGTTTGTAATGTTGGTTTTACTAGAAGGGAAAGCTTAAAGACACACAAAAGAATACATACAGGAGAGAAGCCTTACAAGTGTGATGGTTGTAATGTTGGTTTTACTCTAAGGGATAGCTTAAAGACACACAAAAGAATACATACTGGAGAGAAGCCTCACAAGTGTGATGTTTGTAATGTTGGTTTTACTCTAAGGGATAGCTTAAAGACACACAAAAGAATACATACAGGAGAGAAGCCTCACAATTGTGATGTTTGTTATGCTGGTTTTACTCAAAGTGGTAGCTTAAAGAAACACAAAAGAATACATACATGAGAGAACCCTTACAAGTGTGATGTTTCTAATGTTGGTTTTACTCAAAGGGAAAGCTTAAAGACACACAAAAGAATACATACAGGAGAGAAACCTTACAAGTGTGATGTTTGTAATGTTGGTTTTAATAAAAGTGATAACTTAAAGATACACAAAAGAATGCATACAGGAGAGAAGCCTTAGAAATGCGATGTTTGTAATGTTGGTTTTACTTCAAGGGGAAATGTAAAGAAACACAAAAGAATACATACGGGAGAGAAGCCTTACAAATGTGATGTTTGTAATATTGGTTTTACTCAACGTGTTCATTTACAGAAACACAAAAGAATACATACAGGAGAGAAGCCTTAGATGTGTGATGTTTGTAATGTTGGTTATGCTCTAAAGGATAGCTTAAAGACACACAAAGGAATACATACAGGAGAGAAGCCTTACAAATGTGATGTATGTAATTTTGGTTTTACTTGAAATTATAGCTTTAAGTCACACAAAAGAATTCATATAGGAGAGAAACCTTACAAGTGTGAGGTTTGTAATGTTGGTTTTGCTTCAAGTGAATATTTAAAGAAACACAAAAGAATACATACAGGAGAGAAATCTTACAAGTGTTATGTTTGTAATGTTAGTTTTACTCAAAGGGAAAGCTTAAAGACAAAAGAATACATACAGGAGAGAAGCCTTACAAGTGTGATGTTTGTAATGTTGGATTTAATAAAAATGATAATTTAAAGATACACAAAAGAATACATACGGGAGAGAAGCCTTACAAGTGTGATGTTTGTAATGTTGGTTTTAATGACAGTGGTAATTTAAAGATACACAAAAGAATACATACAGGAGAGAAGCCTTACAAGTGTGATGTTTGTAATGTTGGTTTTAATAAAAGTGATAATTTAAAGAAACACAAAAGAATACATACAGGAGAGAAGCCTTACAAGTGTGATGTTTGTAATGTTGGGTTTACTCGAAGGGGTAGCTTAAAGACACACAAAAGAATACATACAGGAGAGAAGCCTTACAAGTGTGATGTTTGTTATGCTGGTTTTACTCGAAGGGAAAGCTTAAAGACACACAAAAGAATACATACAGGAGGGAAGCCTTACAACTGTGATGTTTGTAATGTTGGTTTTAATAAAAGTGATAATTTATAGAAACACAAAAGAATACATACAGGAGAGAAGCCTTACAATTGTGATGTTTGTAATGTTGGTTTTACTCTAATGGATAGCTTAAAGACACACAAAAGAATACATACTGGAGAGAAGCCTTACAAGTGTGATGTTTGTTATGCTGGTTTTACTCAAAGTGGTAACTTAAAGAATCACAAAAGAATACATACAGGAGAGAAACCTTACAAGTGTGATGTTTGTAATGTTGGTTTTACTCAAAGTTGTAGCTTAAAGAAACACAAAAGAATACATACAGGAGAGAAACCTTACAAGTGTGATGTTTGTAATGTTGGTTTTACTCGAAGGGAAAGCTTAACGACACACAAAAGAATACATACATGAGAGAAGCCTTACAAGTGTGATGGTTGTAATGTTGGTTTTACTCAAAATGATAGCTTAAAGTCACACAAAAGAATTCATATAGTAGAGAATCCTTACAAGTGTGAGGTTTGTAATGTTGGTTTTGCTTCAAGTGAATATTTAAAGAAACACAAAAGAATACATACAGGAGAGAAACCTTACAAGTGTGATGTTTGTAATGTTGGTTTTACTCAAAGTTGTAGCTTAAAGAAACACAAAAGAATAAATACAGAAGAGAAACCTTACAAGTGTGATGTTTGTAATGTTGGTTTTACTCGAAGGGAAAGCTTAAAGACACACAAAAGAATACATACAGGAGAGAAGCCTTACAAGTGTGATGGTTGTAATGTTGGTTTTACTCAAAGTGGCAACTTAAAGACACACAAAAGAATACATACAGGAGGGAAGCCTTTCTAGTGTGATTTTTGTAATGTTTGTTTTACTCAAAGTTGTAGCTTAAAGAAACACAAAAGAATACATACAGGAGAGAAACCTTACAAGTGTGATGTTTGTAATGTTGGTTTTACTAGAAGGGAAAGCTTAAAGACACACAAAAGAATACATACAGGAGAGAAGCCTTACAAGTGTGATGGTTGTAATGTTGGTTTTACTCTAAGGGATAGCTTAAAGACACACAAAAGAATACATACTGGAGAGAAGCCTTACAAGTGTGATGTTTGTAATGTTGGTTTTACTCTAAGGGATAGCTTAAAGACACACAAAAGAATACATACAGGAGAGAAGCCTCACAATTGTGATGTTTGTTATGCTGGTTTTACTCAAAGTGGTAGCTTAAAGAAACACAAAAGAATACATACATGAGAGAACCCTTACAAGTGTGATGTTTCTAATGTTGGTTTTACTCAAAGGGAAAGCTTAAAGACACACAAAAGAATACATACAGGAGAGAAACCTTACAAGTGTGATGTTTGTAATGTTGGTTTTAATAAAAGTGATAACTTAAAGATACACAAAAGAATGCATACAGGAGAGAAGCCTTAGAAATGCGATGTTTGTAATGTTGGTTTTACTTCAAGGGGAAATGTAAAGAAACACAAAAGAATACATACGGGAGAGAAGCCTTACAAATGTGATGTTTGTAATATTGGTTTTACTCAACGTGTTCATTTACAGAAACACAAAAGAATACATACAGGAGAGAAGCCTTAGATGTGTGATGTTTGTAATGTTGGTTATGCTCTAAAGGATAGCTTAAAGACACACAAAGGAATACATACAGGAGAGAAGCCTTACAAATGTGATGTATGTAATGTTGGTTTTACTTGAAATTATAGCTTTAAGTCACACAAAAGAATTCATATAGGAGAGAAACCTTACAAGTGTGAGGTTTGTAATGTTGGTTTTGCTTCAAGTGAATATTTAAAGAAACACAAAAGAATACATACAGGAGAGAAATCTTACAAGTGTTATGTTTGTAATGTTAGTTTTACTCAAAGGGAAAGCTTAAAGACAAAAGAATACATACAGGAGAGAAGCCTTACAAGTGTGATGTTTGTAATGTTGGATTTAATAAAAATGATAATTTAAAGATACACAAAAGAATACATACGGGAGAGAAGCCTTACAAGTGTGATGTTTGTAATGTTGGTTTTAATGACAGTGGTAATTTAAAGATACACAAAAGAATACATACAGGAGAGAAGCCTTACAAGTGTGATGTTTGTAATGTTGGTTTTAATAAAAGTGATAATTTAAAGAAACACAAAAGAATACATAAAGGAGAGAAGCCTTACAAGTGTGATGGTTGTAATGTTGGTTTTACTCAAAATGATAGCTTAAAGTCACACAAAAGAATTCATATAGTAGAGAATCCTTACAAGTGTGAGGTTTGTAATGTTGGTTTTGCTTCAAGTGAATATTTAAAGAAACACAAAAGAATACATACAGGAGAGAAACCTTACAAGTGTGATGTTTGTAATGTTGGTTTTACTCAAAGTTGTAGCTTAAAGAAACACAAAAGAATAAATACAGAAGAGAAACCTTACAAGTGTGATGTTTGTAATGTTGGTTTTACTCGAAGGGAAAGCTTAAAGACACACAAAAGAATACATACAGGAGAGAAGCCTTACAAGTGTGATGGTTGTAATGTTGGTTTTACTCAAAGTGGCAACTTAAAGACACACAAAAGAATACATACAGGAGGGAAGCCTTTCTAGTGTGATTTTTGTAATGTTTGTTTTACTCAAAGTTGTAGCTTAAAGAAACACAAAAGAATACATACAGGAGAGAAACCTTACAAGTGTGATGTTTGTAATGTTGGTTTTACTAGAAGGGAAAGCTTAAAGACACACAAAAGAATACATACAGGAGAGAAGCCTTACAAGTGTGATGGTTGTAATGTTGGTTTTACTCTAAGGGATAGCTTAAAGACACACAAAAGAATACATACTGGAGAGAAGCCTCACAAGTGTGATGTTTGTAATGTTGGTTTTACTCTAAGGGATAGCTTAAAGACACACAAAAGAATACATACAGGAGAGAAGCCTCACAATTGTGATGTTTGTTATGCTGGTTTTACTCAAAGTGGTAGCTTAAAGAAACACAAAAGAATACATACATGAGAGAACCCTTACAAGTGTGATGTTTCTAATGTTGGTTTTACTCAAAGGGAAAGCTTAAAGACACACAAAAGAATACATACAGGAGAGAAACCTTACAAGTGTGATGTTTGTAATGTTGGTTTTAATAAAAGTGATAACTTAAAGATACACAAAAGAATGCATACAGGAGAGAAGCCTTAGAAATGCGATGTTTGTAATGTTGGTTTTACTTCAAGGGGAAATGTAAAGAAACACAAAAGAATACATACGGGAGAGAAGCCTTACAAATGTGATGTTTGTAATATTGGTTTTACTCAACGTGTTCATTTACAGAAACACAAAAGAATACATACAGGAGAGAAGCCTTAGATGTGTGATGTTTGTAATGTTGGTTATGCTCTAAAGGATAGCTTAAAGACACACAAAGGAATACATACAGGAGAGAAGCCTTACAAATGTGATGTATGTAATTTTGGTTTTACTTGAAATTATAGCTTTAAGTCACACAAAAGAATTCATATAGGAGAGAAACCTTACAAGTGTGAGGTTTGTAATGTTGGTTTTGCTTCAAGTGAATATTTAAAGAAACACAAAAGAATACATACAGGAGAGAAATCTTACAAGTGTTATGTTTGTAATGTTAGTTTTACTCAAAGGGAAAGCTTAAAGACAAAAGAATACATACAGGAGAGAAGCCTTACAAGTGTGATGTTTGTAATGTTGGATTTAATAAAAATGATAATTTAAAGATACACAAAAGAATACATACGGGAGAGAAGCCTTACAAGTGTGATGTTTGTAATGTTGGTTTTAATGACAGTGGTAATTTAAAGATACACAAAAGAATACATACAGGAGAGAAGCCTTACAAGTGTGATGTTTGTAATGTTGGTTTTAATAAAAGTGATAATTTAAAGAAACACAAAAGAATACATACAGGAGAGAAGCCTTACAAGTGTGATGTTTGTAATGTTGGGTTTACTCGAAGGGGTAGCTTAAAGACACACAAAAGAATACATACAGGAGAGAAGCCTTACAAGTGTGATGTTTGTTATGCTGGTTTTACTCGAAGGGAAAGCTTAAAGACACACAAAAGAATACATACAGGAGGGAAGCCTTACAACTGTGATGTTTGTAATGTTGGTTTTAATAAAAGTGATAATTTATAGAAACACAAAAGAATACATACAGGAGAGAAGCCTTACAATTGTGATGTTTGTAATGTTGGTTTTACTCTAATGGATAGCTTAAAGACACACAAAAGAATACATACTGGAGAGAAGCCTTACAAGTGTGATGTTTGTTATGCTGGTTTTACTCAAAGTGGTAACTTAAAGAATCACAAAAGAATACATACAGGAGAGAAACCTTACAAGTGTGATGTTTGTAATGTTGGTTTTACTCAAAGTTGTAGCTTAAAGAAACACAAAAGAATACATACAGGAGAGAAACCTTACAAGTGTGATGTTTGTAATGTTGGTTTTACTCGAAGGGAAAGCTTAACGACACACAAAAGAATACATACATGAGAGAAGCCTTACAAGTGTGATGGTTGTAATGTTGGTTTTACTCAAAATGATAGCTTAAAGTCACACAAAAGAATTCATATAGTAGAGAATCCTTACAAGTGTGAGGTTTGTAATGTTGGTTTTGCTTCAAGTGAATATTTAAAGAAACACAAAAGAATACATACAGGAGAGAAACCTTACAAGTGTGATGTTTGTAATGTTGGTTTTACTCAAAGTTGTAGCTTAAAGAAACACAAAAGAATAAATACAGAAGAGAAACCTTACAAGTGTGATGTTTGTAATGTTGGTTTTACTCGAAGGGAAAGCTTAAAGACACACAAAAGAATACATACAGGAGAGAAGCCTTACAAGTGTGATGGTTGTAATGTTGGTTTTACTCAAAGTGGCAACTTAAAGACACACAAAAGAATACATACAGGAGGGAAGCCTTTCTAGTGTGATTTTTGTAATGTTTGTTTTACTCAAAGTTGTAGCTTAAAGAAACACAAAAGAATACATACAGGAGAGAAACCTTACAAGTGTGATGTTTGTAATGTTGGTTTTACTAGAAGGGAAAGCTTAAAGACACACAAAAGAATACATACAGGAGAGAAGCCTTACAAGTGTGATGGTTGTAATGTTGGTTTTACTCTAAGGGATAGCTTAAAGACACACAAAAGAATACATACTGGAGAGAAGCCTTACAAGTGTGATGTTTGTAATGTTGGTTTTACTCTAAGGGATAGCTTAAAGACACACAAAAGAATACATACATGAGAGAACCCTTACAAGTGTGATGTTTCTAATGTTGGTTTTACTCAAAGGGAAAGCTTAAAGACACACAAAAGAATACATACAGGAGAGAAACCTTACAAGTGTGATGTTTGTAATGTTGGTTTTAATAAAAGTGATAACTTAAAGATACACAAAAGAATGCATACAGGAGAGAAGCCTTAGAAATGCGATGTTTGTAATGTTGGTTTTACTTCAAGGGGAAATGTAAAGAAACACAAAAGAATACATACGGGAGAGAAGCCTTATAAATGTGATGTTTGTAATATTGGTTTTACTCAACGTGTTCATTTACAGAAACACAAAAGAATACATACAGGAGAGAAGCCTTAGATGTGTGATGTTTGTAATGTTGGTTATGCTCTAAAGGATAGCTTAAAGACACACAAAGGAATACATACAGGAGAGAAGCCTTACAAATGTGATGTATGTAATGTTGGTTTTACTTGAAATTATAGCTTTAAGTCACACAAAAGAATTCATATAGGAGAGAAACCTTACAAGTGTGAGGTTTGTAATGTTGGTTTTGCTTCAAGTGAATATTTAAAGAAACACAAAAGAATACATACAGGAGAGAAGCCTTACAAGTGTGATGTTTGTAATGTTGGATTTAATAAAAATGATAATTTAAAGATACACAAAAGAATACATACGGGAGAGAAGCCTTACAAGTGTGATGTTTGTAATGTTGGTTTTAATGACAGTGGTAATTTAAAGATACACAAAAGAATACATACAGGAGAGAAGCCTTACAAGTGTGATGTTTGTAATGTTGGTTTTAATAAAAGTGATAATTTAAAGAAACACAAAAGAATACATAAAGGAGAGAAGCCTTACAAGTGTGATGGTTGTAATGTTGGTTTTACTCAAAGTGGTAACTTAAAGACACACAAAAGAATACATACAGGAGGGAAGCCTTACAAGTGTGATTTTTGTAATGTTGGTTTTACTCAAAGTTGTAGCTTAAAGAAACACAAAAGAATACATACAGGAGAGAAACCTTACAAGTGTGATGTTTGTAATGTTGGTTCTACTCGAAGGGAAAGCTTAAAGACACACAAAAGAATACATACATGAGAGAAGCCTTACAAGTGTGATGTTTGTAATGTTGGGTTTACTCTAAGGGGTAGCTTAAAGACACACAAAAGAATACATACAGGAGAGAAGCCTTACAAGTGTGATGTTTGTTATGCTGGTTTTACTCGAAGGGAAAGCTTAAAGACACACAAAAGAATACATACAGGAGGGAAGCCTTACAACTGTGATGTTTGTAATGTTGGTTTTAATAAAAGTGATAATTTATAGAAACACAAAAGAATACATACAGGAGAGAAGCCTTACAATTGTGATGTTTGTAATGTTGGTTTTACTCTAATGGATAGCTTAAAGACACACAAAAGAATACATACTGGAGAGAAGCCTTACAAGTGTGATGTTTGTTATGCTGGTTTTACTCAAAGTGGTAACTTAAAGAATCACAAAAGAATACATACAGGAGAGAAACCTTACAAGTGTGATGTTTGTAATGTTGGTTTTACTCAAAGTTGTAGCTTAAAGAAACACAAAAGAATACATACAGGAGAGAAACCTTACAAGTGTGATGTTTGTAATGTTGGTTTTACTCGAAGGGAAAGCTTAACGACACACAAAAGAATACATACATGAGAGAAGCCTTACAAGTGTGATGGTTGTAATGTTGGTTTTACTCAAAATGATAGCTTAAAGTCACACAAAAGAATTCATATAGTAGAGAATCCTTACAAGTGTGAGGTTTGTAATGTTGGTTTTGCTTCAAGTGAATATTTAAAGAAACACAAAAGAATACATACAGGAGAGAAACCTTACAAGTGTGATGTTTGTAATGTTGGTTTTACTCAAAGTTGTAGCTTAAAGAAACACAAAAGAATACATACAGGAGAGAAACCTTACAAGTGTGATGTTTGTAATGTTGGTTTTACTCGAAGGGAAAGCTTAACGACACACAAAAGAATACATACATGAGAGAAGCCTTACAAGTGTGATGGTTGTAATGTTGGTTTTACTCAAAATGATAGCTTAAAGTCACACAAAAGAATTCATATAGTAGAGAATCCTTACAAGTGTGAGGTTTGTAATGTTGGTTTTGCTTCAAGTGAATATTTAAAGAAACACAAAAGAATACATACAGGAGAGAAACCTTACAAGTGTGATGTTTGTAATGTTGGTTTTACTCAAAGTTGTAGCTTAAAGAAACACAAAAGAATAAATACAGAAGAGAAACCTTACAAGTGTGATGTTTGTAATGTTGGTTTTACTCGAAGGGAAAGCTTAAAGACACAAAAGAATACATACAGGAGAGAAGCCTTACAAGTGTGATGGTTGTAATGTTGGTTTTACTCAAAGTGGCAACTTAAAGACACACAAAAGAATACATACAGGAGGGAAGCCTTTCTAGTGTGATTTTTGTAATGTTTGTTTTACTCAAAGTTGTAGCTTAAAGAAACACAAAAGAATACATACAGGAGAGAAACCTTACAAGTGTGATGTTTGTAATGTTGGTTTTACTAGAAGGGAAAGCTTAAAGACACACAAAAGAATACATACAGGAGAGAAGCCTTACAAGTGTGATGGTTGTAATGTTGGTTTTACTCTAAGGGATAGCTTAAAGACACACAAAAGAATACATACTGGAGAGAAGCCTTACAAGTGTGATGTTTGTAATGTTGGTTTTACTCTAAGGGATAGCTTAAAGACACACAAAAGAATACATACAGGAGAGAAGCCTCACAATTGTGATGTTTGTTATGCTGGTTTTACTCAAAGTGGTAGCTTAAAGAAACACAAAAGAATACATACATGAGAGAACCCTTACAAGTGTGATGTTTCTAATGTTGGTTTTACTCAAAGGGAAAGCTTAAAGACACACAAAAGAATACATACAGGAGAGAAACCTTACAAGTGTGATGTTTGTAATGTTGGTTTTAATAAAAGTGATAACTTAAAGATACACAAAAGAATGCATACAGGAGAGAAGCCTTAGAAATGCGATGTTTGTAATGTTGGTTTTACTTCAAGGGGAAATGTAAAGAAACACAAAAGAATACATACGGGAGAGAAGCCTTACAAATGTGATGTTTGTAATATTGGTTTTACTCAACGTGTTCATTTACAGAAACACAAAAGAATACATACAGGAGAGAAGCCTTAGATGTGTGATGTTTGTAATGTTGGTTATGCTCTAAAGGATAGCTTAAAGACACACAAAGGAATACATACAGGAGAGAAGCCTTACAAATGTGATGTATGTAATGTTGGTTTTACTTGAAATTATAGCTTTAAGTCACACAAAAGAATTCATATAGGAGAGAAACCTTACAAGTGTGAGGTTTGTAATGTTGGTTTTGCTTCAAGTGAATATTTAAAGAAACACAAAAGAATACATACAGGAGAGAAATCTTACAAGTGTTATGTTTGTAATGTTAGTTTTACTCAAAGGGAAAGCTTAAAGACAAAAGAATACATACAGGAGAGAAGCCTTACAAGTGTGATGTTTGTAATGTTGGATTTAATAAAAATGATAATTTAAAGATACACAAAAGAATACATACGGGAGAGAAGCCTTACAAGTGTGATGTTTGTAATGTTGGTTTTAATGACAGTGGTAATTTAAAGATACACAAAAGAATACATACAGGAGAGAAGCCTTACAAGTGTGATGTTTGTAATGTTGGTTTTAATAAAAGTGATAATTTAAAGAAACACAAAAGAATACATAAAGGAGAGAAGCCTTACAAGTGTGATGGTTGTAATGTTGGTTTTACTCAAAGTGGTAACTTAAAGACACACAAAAGAATACATACAGGAGGGAAGCCTTACAAGTGTGATTTTTGTAATGTTGGTTTTACTCAAAGTTGTAGCTTAAAGAAACACAAAAGAATACATACAGGAGAGAAACCTTACAAGTGTGATGTTTGTAATGTTGGTTCTACTCGAAGGGAAAGCTTAAAGACACACAAAAGAATACATACATGAGAGAAGCCTTACAAGTGTGATGGTTGTAATGTTGGTTTTACTCTAAGGGATAGCTTAAAGACACACAAAAGAATACATACTGGAGAGAAGCCTTACAAGTGTGATGTTTGTAATGTTGGTTTTACTCTAAGGGATAGCTTAAAGACACACAAAAGAATACATACAGGAGAGAAGCCTTACAATTGTGATGTTTGTTATGCTGGTTTTACTCAAAGTGGTAGCTTAAAGAAACACAAAAGAATACATACATGAGAGAAACCTTACAAGTGTGATGTTTGTAATGTTGGTTTTACTCAAAAGGAAAGCTTAAAGACACACAAAAGAATACATACAGGAGAGAAACCTTACAAGTGTGATGTTTGTAATGTTGGTTTTAATAAAAGTGATAACTTAAAGATACACAAAAGAATGCATACAGGAGAGAAGCCTTAGAAATGCGATGTTTGTAATGTTGGTTTTACTTCAAGGGGAAATGTAAAGAAACACAAAAGAATACATACGGGAGAGAAGCCTTACAAATGTGATGTTTGTAATATTGGTTTTACTCAACGTGTTCATTTACAGAAACACAAAAGAATACATACAGGAGAGAAGCCTTAGATGTGTGATGTTTGTAATGTTGGTTATGCTCTAAAGGATAGCTTAAAGACACACAAAGGAATACATACAGGAGAGAAGCCTTACAAATGTGATGTATGTAATGTTGGTTTTACTTGAAATTATAGCTTTAAGTCACACAAAAGAATTCATATAGGAGAGAAACCTTACAAGTGTGAGGTTTGTAATGTTGGTTTTGCTTCAAGTGAATATTTAAAGAAACACAAAAGAATACATACAGGAGAGAAATCTTACAAGTGTTATGTTTGTAATGTTAGTTTTACTCAAAGGGAAAGCTTAAAGACACACAAAAGAATACATACAGGAGAGAAGCCTTACAAGTGTGATGTTTGTAATGTTGGATTTAATAAAAATGATAATTTAAAGATACACAAAAGAATACATACGGGAGAGAAGCCTTACAAGTGTGATGTTTGTAATGTTGGTTTTAATGACAGTGGTACTTTAAAGATACACAAAAGAATACATACAGGAGAGAAGCCTTACAAGTGTGATGTTTGTAATGTTGGTTTTAATAAAAGTGATAATTTAAAGAAACACAAAAGAATACATACAGGAGAGAAGCCTTACAAGTGTGATGTTTGTAATGTTGGGTTTACTCTAAGGGGTAGCTTAAAGACACACAAAAGAATACATACAGGAGAGAAGCCTTACAAGTGTGATGTTTGTTATGCTGGTTTTACTCGAAGGGAAAGCTTAAAGACACACAAAAGAATACATACAGGAGGGAAGCCTTACAACTGTGATGTTTGTAATGTTGGTTTTAATAAGAGTGATAATTTATAGAAACACAAAAGAATACATACAGGAGAGAAGCCTTACAATTGTGATGTTTGTAATGTTGGTTTTACTCTAATGGATAGCTTAAAGACACACAAAAGAATACATACTGGAGAGAAGCTTTACAAGTGTGATGTTTATTATGCTGGTTTTACTCAAAGTGGTAACTTAAAGAATCACAAAAGAATACATACAGGAGAGAAACCTTACAAGTGTGATGTTTGTAATGTTGGTTTTACTCAAAGTTGTAGCTTAAAGAAACACAAAAGAATACATACAGGAGAGAAACCTTACAAGTGTGATGTTTGTAATGTTGGTTTTACTCGAAGGGAAAGCTTAACGACACACAAAAGAATACATACATGAGAGAAGCCTTACAAGTGTGATGGTTGTAATGTTGGTTTTACTCAAAATGATAGCTTAAAGTCACACAAAAGAATTCATATAGTAGAGAATCCTTACAAGTGTGAGGTTTGTAATGTTGGTTTTGCTTCAAGTGAATATTTAAAGAAACACAAAAGAATACATACAGGAGAGAAACCTTACAAGTGTGATGTTTGTAATGTTGGTTTTACTCGAAGTGAAAGCTTAAAGACACACAAAAGAATACATACAGGAGGGAAGCCTTACAACTGTGATGTTTGTAATGTTGGTTTTAATAAAAGTGATAATTTAAAGAAACACAAAAGAATACATACAGGAGAGAAGCCTTACAAGTGTGATGTTTGTAATGTTGGTTTTACTCAAAGTGGTAACTTAAAGAATCACAAAAGAATACATACAGGAGAGAAACCTTACAAGTGTGATGTTTGTAATGTTGGATTTAATAAAAATGATAATTTAAAGATACACAAAAGAATACATACGGGAGAGAAGCCTTACAAGTGTGATGTTTGTAATGTTGGTTTTAATGACAGTGGTAATTTAAAGATACACAAAAGAATACATACAGGAGAGATGCCTTACAAGTGTGATGTTTGTAATGTTGGTTTTAATAAAAGTGATAATTTAAAGAAACACAAAAGAATACATAAAGGAGAGAAGCCTTACAAGTGTGATGGTTGTAATGTTGGTTTTACTCAAAGTGGTAACTTAAAGACACACAAAAGAATACATACAGGAGGGAAGCCTTACAAGTGTGATTTTTGTAATGTTGGTTTTACTCAAAGTTGTAGCTTAAAGAAACACAAAAGAATACATACAGGAGAGAAACCTTACAAGTGTGATGTTTGTAATGTTGGTTCTACTCGAAGGGAAAGCTTAAAGACACACAAAAGAATACATACATGAGAGAAGCCTTACAAGTGTGATGGTTGTAATGTTGGTTTTACTCTAAGGGATAGCTTAAAGACACACAAAAGAATACATACTGGAGAGAAGCCTTACAAGTGTGATGTTTGTAATGTTGGTTTTACTCTAAGGGATAGCTTAAAGACACACAAAAGAATACATACAGGAGAGAAGCCTTACAATTGTGATGTTTGTTATGCTGGTTTTACTCAAAGTGGTAGCTTAAAGAAACACAAAAGAATACATACATGAGAGAAACCTTACAAGTGTGATGTTTGTAATGTTGGTTTTACTCAAAAGGAAAGCTTAAAGACACACAAAAGAATACATACAGGAGAGAAACCTTACAAGTGTGATGTTTGTAATGTTGGTTTTAATAAAAGTGATAACTTAAAGATATACAAAAGAATGCATACAGGAGAGAAGCCTTAGAAATGCGATGTTTGTAATGTTGGTTTTACTTCAAGGGGAAATGTAAAGAAACACAAAAGAATACATACGGGAGAGAAGCCTTACAAATGTGATGTTTGTAATATTGGTTTTACTCAACGTGTTCATTTACAGAAACACAAAAGAATACATACAGGAGAGAAGCCTTAGATGTGTGATGTTTGTAATGTTGGTTATGCTCTAAAGGATAGCTTAAAGACACACAAAGGAATACATACAGGAGAGAAGCCTTACAAATGTGATGTATGTAATGTTGGTTTTACTTGAAATTATAGCTTTAAGTCACACAAAAGAATTCATATAGGAGAGAAACCTTACAAGTGTGAGGTTTGTAATGTTGGTTTTGCTTCAAGTGAATATTTAAAGAAACACAAAAGAATACATACAGGAGAGAAATCTTACAAGTGTTATGTTTGTAATGTTAGTTTTACTCAAAGGGAAAGCTTAAAGACACACAAAAGAATACATACAGGAGAGAAGCCTTACAAGTGTGATGTTTGTAATGTTGGATTTAATAAAAATGATAATTTAAAGATACACAAAAGAATACATACGGGAGAGAAGCCTTACAAGTGTGATGTTTGTAATGTTGGTTTTAATGACAGTGGTACTTTAAAGATACACAAAAGAATACATACAGGAGAGAAGCCTTACAAGTGTGATGTTTGTAATGTTGGTTTTAATAAAAGTGATAATTTAAAGAAACACAAAAGAATACATACAGGAGAGAAGCCTTACAAGTGTGATGTTTGTAATGTTGGGTTTACTCTAAGGGGTAGCTTAAAGACACACAAAAGAATACATACAGGAGAGAAGCCTTACAAGTGTGATGTTTGTTATGCTGGTTTTACTCGAAGGGAAAGCTTAAAGACACACAAAAGAATACATACAGGAGGGAAGCCTTACAACTGTGATGTTTGTAATGTTGGTTTTAATAAAAGTGATAATTTATAGAAACACAAAAGAATACATACAGGAGAGAAGCCTTACAATTGTGATGTTTGTAATGTTGGTTTTACTCTAATGGATAGCTTAAAGACACACAAAAGAATACATACTGGAGAGAAGCTTTACAAGTGTGATGTTTATTATGCTGGTTTTACTCAAAGTGGTAACTTAAAGAATCACAAAAGAATACATACAGGAGAGAAACCTTACAAGTGTGATGTTTGTAATGTTGGTTTTACTCAAAGTTGTAGCTTAAAGAAACACAAAAGAATACATACAGGAGAGAAACCTTACAAGTGTGATGTTTGTAATGTTGGTTTTACTCGAAGGGAAAGCTTAACGACACACAAAAGAATACATACATGAGAGAAGCCTTACAAGTGTGATGGTTGTAATGTTGGTTTTACTCAAAATGATAGCTTAAAGTCACACAAAAGAATTCATATAGTAGAGAATCCTTACAAGTGTGAGGTTTGTAATGTTGGTTTTGCTTCAAGTGAATATTTAAAGAAACACAAAAGAATACATACAGGAGAGAAACCTTACAAGTGTGATGTTTGTAATGTTGGTTTTACTCGAAGTGAAAGCTTAAAGACACACAAAAGAATACATACAGGAGGGAAGCCTTACAACTGTGATGTTTGTAATGTTGGTTTTAATAAAAGTGATAATTTAAAGAAACACAAAAGAATACATACAGGAGAGAAGCCTTACAAGTGTGATGTTTGTAATGTTGGTTTTACTCAAAGTGGTAACTTAAAGAATCACAAAAGAATACATACAGGAGAGAAACCTTACAAGTGTGATGTTTGTAATGTTGGTTTTACTCAAAGTTGTAGCTTAAAGAAACACAAAAGAATACATACAGGAGAGAAACCTTACAAGTGTGATGTTTGTAATGTTGGTTTTACTCGAAGGGAAAGCTTAACGACACACAAAAGAATACATACAGGAGAGAAGCCTTACAAGTGTGATGGTTGTAATGTTGGTTTTACTCAAAGTGGTAACTTAAAGACACACAAAAGAATACATACAGGAGGGAAGCCTTACAAGTGTGATGTTTGTAATGTTGGTTTTACTCAGAGTTGTAGCTTAAAGAAACACACAAGAATACATACAGGAGAGAAACCTTACAAGTGTGATGTTTGTAATGTTGGTTTTACTCGAAGGGAAAGCTTAAAGACACACAAAAGAATACATACAGGAGAGAAGCCTTACAAGTGTGATGGTTGTAATGTTGGTTTTACTCAAAGTGGTAACTTAAAGACACACAAAAGAATACATACAGGAGAGAAACCTTACAAGTGTGATGTTTGTAATGTTGGATTTACTCGAAGGGAAAGCTTAAAGACACACACAAGAATACATACAGGAGAGAAGCCTTACAAGTGTGATGGTTGTAATGTTGGTTTTACTCTAAGGGATAGCTTAAAGACACACAAAAGAATACATACTGGAGAGAAGCCTTACAAGTGTGATGTTTGTAATGTTGGTTTTTCTCAAAGTGGTAGCTTACAGAAACACAAAAGAATACATACAGGAGAGAAGCCTTACAAGTGTGATGTTTGTAATGTTGGTTTTACTCTAAGGGATAGCTTAAAGACACACAAAAGAATACATACAGGAGAGAAGCCTTACAATTGTGATGTTTGTAATGTTGGTTTTAATAAAAGTGATAACTTAAAGATACACAAAAGAATGCATACAGGAGAGAAGCCTTAGAAATGCGATGTTTGTAATGTTGGTTTTACTCAACGTGTTCATTTACAGAAACACAAAAGAATACATACAAGAGAGAAACCTTACAAGTGTGATGTTTGTAATGTTGGTTTTAATAAAAGTGATAATTTAAAGATACACAAAAGAATACATACAGGAGAGAAACCTTACAAATGCGATATTTGTAATGTTGGTTTTACTTCAAGGGGAGATGTAAAGAAACACAAAAGAATACATACGGCAGAGAAGCCTTACAAATGTGATGTTTGTAATGTTGGTTTTACTCAACGTGTTCATTTACAGAAACACAAAAGAATACATACAGGAGAGAAGCCATAGATGTGTGATGTTTGTAATGTTGGTTATGCTCTAAAGCAGGGGTCACCAAACTTTTTTCATGGCGGGCTGGATTAGCTGAGAAAATGACGATCGCGGGCCGGATAGTCATTCTGTACAATACTTGCCCCGCCTCCGTGGCGAAGGTCTTACGGACGTGGTTCGTAATCCCGTATACCCGCGTTCGAAACACAGCTGCGCGCGATTTGGCAGCACACAATGTTGCGCTTGTTGTTGTGCTATGTTATGGGTGCTGGTCGTTCAGAAAGCAATGGTAAACTACTGAACATAAACTTGCCAAGACATTGACAATAGCAAACAATGCTGGCGTTGACTGCAAACGCCCTGTAAAAGATATACACCTAACTTTAACAATAATTGCAAGCTAGAACGAAAGCTCTGGGAAAAAAGGCAAAAAACTAAGTTAATCATGGGAAGGGCGTGCAATGCACACACAAAAAAGACAACCAATAAATTTATTTGCTAAACAAAGTTATCAAAGAAGGCGACGTTAAAAAAAAGATATGAAATGCAAACAATTAAGTATATTTAGCTCCTGCGAAACAAACAGACATACAAAACACGCACACGATATACATACCTTACAAAATCTCCATACATAGGTGAAAACAAAGTGTGACATCAATAATGAGAAACAATAAAAAAAATATATAATACTGAAGTATTAAAATAAAACAATAAGTATTATAGGACAACAAAACACTGCGGACATTTCGGTTCTAGAACCTTCGTCAAGGGCAGGCCAACACAAACAGATAAAAAGCGAAATAAAGCACACAAAATAAAATAAACTTGAACACAGCTTCTTGTTGATAGGAGGGAAACAGAAATGGTGAATCTTTTTCAGTGCGGAAAACATCTATTTCCTTTCGGAGCTTGTAAAGACAAAGCAGGTCTTTACCGCAGCTGAGCCACCTGACTGATGTGTGATAAGGCAAGTCACAGAATTCAGAATCAATTTCTTCAAGAAAAGCCTGGAACTGACGGTGATTGAGTGCATGTTCCCGAATGAAGTTCACAGCAGAAACGACTGGTTTCAGTACACAATAAATATCTAAGTCCCCCAGAGTACTTGCTGATGTATGATGCAGTGTATGAACAGAGCGCCCGGAATTTGCAAATCTTCCAAATGAGTCCTGATCTGCCCCACCAGACCCTTCCTCACTCCAGCCATGTTTTTTCCCCTCCATCAACTGTAACACCTCGAAGCTGATTCCGCTGAAGGTTATAGTCCTGCAAAATTGTTTGCACTTCCACGAAAATGTCTTTCCCAGTTGCTGTTCCATGCATGCTGCAAACGGACGCCAACTCTTCCGTTATCTGAAAGTCCAAATTGACACCACGAATGAACACGAGAAGTTGTGACGTACTCGAGAGGTCAGTAAACTCATCCAGCGCCAGAGAATACCACAACAAGATCCTAGCTTTCTCGCGTATCTGTAGCAATATGTTCTCTCCAAGTTCTTCTGTTTTCCGCACAACTGAACTTGCCGAAAGGCTGATAGTTCCAAACAAATCGGCTTTCTCGGGACACAAGTCATTTGCTGCTTCGATCATACACTCTTTGATGAAGTTGTCATCAGTAAACGGCTGCCCTCATTCTGCAATCTTATGCATTGTTTTGTAACTTGTACGAGTGACAGATTTATTTTGAGCAAATTTTCTCGTGAAGAGATCTTTGTGTTTAAAAACCACGTTTAATGAACTCATATTTCCCAGAGCGTAACTTTCCAGAAAACTTTTAAAATATTGATAGATGTTTTGTTTCGTAGTGTCACCGAAGATTGTACTATTTCAAAACGGCAACACTTTCGCTGCATATTACGGTACGCAGAGGTGTTTCCAAGGCACCAGGGCCGGGTTATATACTGGCCAAGACCTATTGACGCGTCCTCGTCGAGCGTCCTGGGCAACAGGTCCCTTCGGGGTCCTGGCTCAAGTCAGTAGGATCGCCGATTCCTCCGAAGTCGGAGAGTGTCTGCCTGTACGGCGAGGAACCACCAGTCTGCACACCAATAAGCCAGACATGGGACAACGGATACTCACGCAAACCTCAAGTCCTGTATGACATCACACTGATGTTGGACAACAGGATGCCTTCATCCGACATACAGGACTTCGCGTTGGAGCTCAAGCCAACGAACACAAGCAAGCAAGCAAGCTGCATATTACGCAATTGGTTTTCTGGTCCTTTGTTTCCACACAGAAGTACTTTACTCCCCATTCTTCATTGAAAAATCGACACTGGGCGTTCACTTTTTTTCCTAGTAGTCATAATTAAGGGTGGAAGTACACGGGATCTGAAAATGAAAAAAGACATTAAATTAGAAACATAATTAAAATCCTATTGAAACAGAAGAACAGCAGAGGACTAGGGGTCACTGGTGAAGCTACGGCTCATCAAAGGTACATATACAGTTTATAGGTGCCTTTGTGTAACCGCATAGTGATGATAGAGATAATAGCACAACGCCGACTGCTCATGGGCCGTAGAAGAAGAGAGGAATAAGAAGACAGAGAATCTCATTCTATTTCTACGGCTAACAAGAAAAGAAAAGATTTAGAAATCTCATCTCATCATCTCATCTCATCGTGTTCCTCTTGTACCTTGCAGTGTCGAGGTGAAGTATAAACTTCGTGAGAGTGCCCGGTTATGGGCTTCGTATATCGACATTCCCATGGATTCTGCTATTCCCTCCGTCCAACGTTTACGTGGTCAGCCTCTTCCTCTGTTTCCATCTGGTCTGTACATCATTGCTTGTTGTGGCATGCTGTTGACTGGTAACCTACTTGCATGGCCAAACCATTTGACTTGCTGCTTTCTAATAAAATCTAGTGTTGCTTTAACCCCCACTTTAGTCCTGATTTCTTCATTTCTGATCTTATCTCTTCTTGATACGTTGAGTATTCTTCTCAGGAACCTCATTTCTGTTGTGATTTTTAGTATTCTTCTCAGGAACCTCATTTCTGTTGTGATTTTTCTTTTCTCTTTTTCTGTCATTGTCCAGGTTTGGCATTGGTAGCACAGAGTTGGTAGGAAGATTGTATTGTAAAGTGCTTTCTTAGTAGTTATTGATACATGTTTGTTCTTTAGTATTGGTGCCATTTGTCCAATGAGTTGATTTGCCTTATTGCACCTATTTTCAATCTCGTCTTCTGATCTGCCATTTGATGATATTATACTTCCTAGAAATATCAGAAGAAATTCAGGTCGTCCGTGTACAGGGAATCAGAATAATGTTATTGAAAAGATACAACATCTGATTAATAATGCCAGTGCACAAATAAATAAAATTAATGATTGGATGCAATAACAAAATAGGCATCCCCATAAATAAACATACACATGATCATCCTTCACAGTACCAGTGATCTTCCATCACAGCATGGGTAGTCATCCAACACAGTACTAGCTAGTGATCTTCCATCACAGCACTGTAACTGTAGTCTGATACACAACACCAGCAATTATCAGACAACAAGATGGAACAAAGGTTATTCATTCAGTAGCATGTCCTTTGCAGAACCTCGCTTCCATAACAACCTTCCGGAAAACCTCTCGATCATAAGCAAGATGTCCCGTTTCAGATACACCCATCTGGAGATCACCCGCCACATCCTACACCCATCTTCTCTTTGGCCTTCCTCTTCCTCTCTTCCCAGGCATATACCCCTCCATTATTGTTCTCGGGTACAGACATAGCTATTATATTCCTAAATTTCCTATTTAAACTATGAAGGTTCATTCAAAACTCACCCCGCAGCAGATAATAGTCAATCCACAATCAAGATCCTCTTGGATCTTTTGGATCTTTACAGGGCCTGTCTGCCTCTCAGCTGCGGTCTAGAAAAACAGTGGTCACACTCGGCCGTGCCTGGGGCATGTTCGCCTATCTGCTTGGTAGTGGCTCAGAGGGATGAGTTCAATCCCTCTGCTGAAAATTAGACATCAGTATCTCTTCGGCCTCAGTTGTTCTCAAGGCCAAAGAGGCGGGAACATGGCGTGACTGGGCTCTTATAGGCACGCCAACACAATATCCAAGCATCCTATGCATTTTTACCAGGGTATCGTGGGATATGCTACTCCATACTCTTGTAGAGCCGCGGCAGGCAGCTTCATTTGGTAATAGAATATATGTCATAATAAGGTTTGCAAAATATATAAATAGGGCCGCATAAATAAACAGCCTAGAGCAGCCAGGAGGTCTCCACACGTGTGAAGATCTCCTATTATTCTAAACATAATATTTACATTTAAATTGTATCACAACGTCTCGTGTTTCATACATTATATCAAGCAAGTTCGAGTACCATCGGCGGGCCGGATGAAATGACATCGCGGGCCGGATCCGGCCCGCGGGCCGTAGTTTGGTGACCCCTGCTCTAAAGGATAGCTTAAAGACACAAAAGAATACATACAGGAGAGAAGCCTTACAAATGTGATGTTTGTAATGTTGGTTTTACTCGAAATGATAGCTTAAAGTCACACAAAAGAATTCATATAGGAGAGAAACCTTACAAGTGTGAGGTTTGTAATGTTGGTTTTGCTTCAAGTGAATATTTAAAGAAACACAAAAGAATACATACAGGAGAGAAATCTTACAAGTGTTATGTTTGTAATGTTAGTTTTACTCAAAGGGAAAGCTTAAAGACAAAAGAATACAAACAGGAGAGAAGCCTTACAAGTGTGATGTTTGTAATGTTGGATTTAATAAAAATGATAATTTAAAGATACACAAAAGAATACATACGGGAGAGAAGCCTTACAAGTGTGATGTTTGTAATGTTGGTTTTAATGACAGTGGTAATTTAAAGATACACAAAAGAATACATACAGGAGAGAAGCCTTACAAGTGTGATGTTTGTAATGTTGGTTTTAATAAAAGTGATAATTTAAAGAAACACAAAAGAATACATAAAGGAGAGAAGCCTTACAAGTGTGATGGTTGTAATGTTGGTTTTACTCAAAGTGGTAACTTAAAGACACACAAAAGAATACATACAGGAGGGAAGCCTTACAAGTGTGATTTTTGTAATGATGGTTTTACTCAAAGTTGTAGCTTAAAGAAACACAAAAGAATACATACAGGAGAGAAACCTTACAAGTGTGATGTTTGTAATGTTGGTTCTACTCGAAGGGAAAGCTTAAAGACACACAAAAGAATACATACATGAGAGAAGCCTTACAAGTGTGATGGTTGTAATGTTGGTTTTACTCTAAGGGATAGCTTAAAGACACACAAAAGAATACATACTGGAGAGAAGCCTTACAAGTGTGATGTTTGTAATGTTGGTTTTACTCTAAGGGATAGCTTAAAGACACACAAAAGAATACATACAGGAGAGAAGCCTTACAATTGTGATGTTTGTTATGCTGGTTTTACTCAAAGTGGTAGCTTAAAGAAACACAAAAGAATACATACATGAGAGAAACCTTACAAGTGTGATGTTTGTAATGTTGGTTTTACTCAAAAGGAAAGCTTAAAGACACACAAAAGAATACATACAGGAGAGAAACCTTACAAGTGTGATGTTTGTAATGTTGGTTTTAATAAAAGTGATAACTTAAAGATACACAAACGAATGCATACAGGAGAGAAGCCTTAGAAATGCGATGTTTGTAATGTTGGTTTTACTTCAAGGGGAAATGTAAAGAAACACAAAAGAATACATACGGGAGAGAAGCCTTACAAATGTGATGTTTGTAATATTGGTTTTACTCAACGTGTTCATTTACAGAAACACAAAAGAATACATACAGGAGAGAAGCCTTAGATGTGTGATGTTTGTAATGTTGGTTATGCTCTAAAGGATAGCTTAAAGACACACAAAGGAATACATACAGGAGAGAAGCCTTACAAATGTGATGTATGTAATGTTGGTTTTACTTGAAATTATAGCTTTAAGTCACACAAAAGAATTCATATAGGAGAGAAACCTTACAAGTGTGAGGTTTGTAATGTTGGTTTTGCTTCAAGTGAATATTTAAAGAAACACAAAAGAATACATACAGGAGAGAAATCTTACAAGTGTTATGTTTGTAATGTTAGTTTTACTCAAAGGGAAAGCTTAAAGACACACAAAAGAATACATACAGGAGAGAAGCCTTACAAGTGTGATGTTTGTAATGTTGGATTTAATAAAAATGATAATTTAAAGATACACAAAAGAATACATACGGGAGAGAAGCCTTACAAGTGTGATGTTTGTAATGTTGGTTTTAATGACAGTGGTACTTTAAAGATACACAAAAGAATACATACAGGAGAGAAGCCTTACAAGTGTGATGTTTGTAATGTTGGTTTTAATAAAAGTGATAATTTAAAGAAACACAAAAGAATACATACAGGAGAGAAGCCTTACAAGTGTGATGTTTGTAATGTTGGGTTTACTCTAAGGGGTAGCTTAAAGACACACAAAAGAATACATACAGGAGAGAAGCCTTACAAGTGTGATGTTTGTTATGCTGGTTTTACTCGAAGGGAAAGCTTAAAGACACACAAAAGAATACATACAGGAGGGAAGCCTTACAACTGTGATGTTTGTAATGTTGGTTTTAATAAAAGTGATAATTTATAGAAACACAAAAGAATACATACAGGAGAGAAGCCTTACAATTGTGATGTTTGTAATGTTGGTTTTACTCTAATGGATAGCTTAAAGACACACAAAAGAATACATACTGGAGAGAAGCCTTACAAGTGTGATGTTTGTTATGCTGGTTTTACTCAAAGTGGTAACTTAAAGAATCACAAAAGAATACATACAGGAGAGAAACCTTACAAGTGTGATGTTTGTAATGTTGGTTTTACTCAAAGTTGTAGCTTAAAGAAACACAAAAGAATACATACAGGAGAGAAACCTTACAAGTGTGATGTTTGTAATGTTGGTTTTACTCGAAGGGAAAGCTTAACGACACACAAAAGAATACATACATGAGAGAAGCCTTACAAGTGTGATGGTTGTAATGTTGGTTTTACTCAAAATGATAGCTTAAAGTCACACAAAAGAATTCATATAGTAGAGAATCCTTACAAGTGTGAGGTTTGTAATGTTGGTTTTGCTTCAAGTGAATATTTAAAGAAACACAAAAGAATACATACAGGAGAGAAACCTTACAAGTGTGATGTTTGTAATGTTGGTTTTACTCAAAGTTGTAGCTTAAAGAAACACAAAAGAATAAATACAGAAGAGAAACCTTACAAGTGTGATGTTTGTAATGTTGGTTTTACTCGAAGGGAAAGCTTAAAGACACACAAAAGAATACATACAGGAGAGAAGCCTTACAAGTGTGATGGTTGTAATGTTGGTTTTACTCAAAGTGGCAACTTAAAGACACACAAAAGAATACATACAGGAGGGAAGCCTTTCTAGTGTGATTTTTGTAATGTTTGTTTTACTCAAAGTTGTAGCTTAAAGAAACACAAAAGAATACATACAGGAGAGAAACCTTACAAGTGTGATGTTTGTAATGTTGGTTTTACTAGAAGGGAAAGCTTAAAGACACACAAAAGAATACATACAGGAGAGAAGCCTTACAAGTGTGATGGTTGTAATGTTGGTTTTACTCTAAGGGATAGCTTAAAGACACACAAAAGAATACATACTGGAGAGAAGCCTTACAAGTGTGATGTTTGTAATGTTGGTTTTACTCTAAGGGATAGCTTAAAGACACACAAAAGAATACATACAGGAGAGAAGCCTCACAATTGTGATGTTTGTTATGCTGGTTTTACTCAAAGTGGTAGCTTAAAGAAACACAAAAGAATACATACATGAGAGAACCCTTACAAGTGTGATGTTTCTAATGTTGGTTTTACTCAAAGGGAAAGCTTAAAGACACACAAAAGAATACATACAGGAGAGAAACCTTACAAGTGTGATGTTTGTAATGTTGGTTTTAATAAAAGTGATAACTTAAAGATACACAAAAGAATGCATACAGGAGAGAAGCCTTAGAAATGCGATGTTTGTAATGTTGGTTTTACTTCAAGGGGAAATGTAAAGAAACACAAAAGAATACATACGGGAGAGAAGCCTTACAAATGTGATGTTTGTAATATTGGTTTTACTCAACGTGTTCATTTACAGAAACACAAAAGAATACATACAGGAGAGAAGCCTTAGATGTGTGATGTTTGTAATGTTGGTTATGCTCTAAAGGATAGCTTAAAGACACACAAAGGAATACATACAGGAGAGAAGCCTTACAAATGTGATGTATGTAATGTTGGTTTTACTTGAAATTATAGCTTTAAGTCACACAAAAGAATTCATATAGGAGAGAAACCTTACAAGTGTGAGGTTTGTAATGTTGGTTTTGCTTCAAGTGAATATTTAAAGAAACACAAAAGAATACATACAGGAGAGAAATCTTACAAGTGTTATGTTTGTAATGTTAGTTTTACTCAAAGGGAAAGCTTAAAGACAAAAGAATACATACAGGAGAGAAACCTTACAAGTGTGATGTTTGTAATGTTGGATTTAATAAAAATGATAATTTAAAGATACACAAAAGAATACATACGGGAGAGAAGCCTTACAAGTGTGATGTTTGTAATGTTGGTTTTAATGACAGTGGTAATTTAAAGATACACAAAAGAATACATACAGGAGAGAAGCCTTACAAGTGTGATGTTTGTAATGTTGGTTTTAATAAAAGTGATAATTTAAAGAAACACAAAAGAATACATACAGGAGAGAAGCCTTACAAGTGTGATGTTTGTAATGTTGGGTTTACTCTAAGGGGTAGCTTAAAGACACACAAAAGAATACATACAGGAGAGAAGCCTTACAAGTGTGATGTTTGTTATGCTGGTTTTACTCGAAGGGAAAGCTTAAAGACACACAAAAGAATACATACAGGAGGGAAGCCTTACAACTGTGATGTTTGTAATGTTGGTTTTAATAAAAGTGATAATTTATAGAAACACAAAAGAATACATACAGGAGAGAAGCCTTACAATTGTGATGTTTGTAATGTTGGTTTTACTCTAATGGATAGCTTAAAGACACACAAAAGAATACATACTGGAGAGAAGCCTTACAAGTGTGATGTTTGTTATGCTGGTTTTACTCAAAGTGGTAACTTAAAGAATCACAAAAGAATACATACAGGAGAGAAACCTTACAAGTGTGATGTTTGTAATGTTGGTTTTACTCGAAATGATAGCTTAAAGTCACACAAAAGAATTCATATAGGAGAGAAACCTTACAAGTGTGAGGTTTGTAATGTTGGTTTTGCTTCAAGTGAATATTTAAAGAAACACAAAAGAATACATACAGGAGAGAAATCTTACAAGTGTTATGTTTGTAATGTTAGTTTTACTCAAAGGGAAAGCTTAAAGACAAAAGAATACAAACAGGAGAGAAGCCTTACAAGTGTGATGTTTGTAATGTTGGATTTAATAAAAATGATAATTTAAAGATACACAAAAGAATACATACGGGAGAGAAGCCTTACAAGTGTGATGTTTGTAATGTTGGTTTTAATGACAGTGGTAATTTAAAGATACACAAAAGAATACATACAGGAGAGAAGCCTTACAAGTGTGATGTTTGTAATGTTGGTTTTAATAAAAGTGATAATTTAAAGAAACACAAAAGAATACATAAAGGAGAGAAGCCTTACAAGTGTGATGGTTGTAATGTTGGTTTTACTCAAAGTGGTAACTTAAAGACACACAAAAGAATACATACAGGAGGGAAGCCTTACAAGTGTGATTTTTGTAATGATGGTTTTACTCAAAGTTGTAGCTTAAAGAAACACAAAAGAATACATACAGGAGAGAAACCTTACAAGTGTGATGTTTGTAATGTTGGTTCTACTCGAAGGGAAAGCTTAAAGACACACAAAAGAATACATACATGAGAGAAGCCTTACAAGTGTGATGGTTGTAATGTTGGTTTTACTCTAAGGGATAGCTTAAAGACACACAAAAGAATACATACTGGAGAGAAGCCTTACAAGTGTGATGTTTGTAATGTTGGTTTTACTCTAAGGGATAGCTTAAAGACACACAAAAGAATACATACAGGAGAGAAGCCTTACAATTGTGATGTTTGTTATGCTGGTTTTACTCAAAGTGGTAGCTTAAAGAAACACAAAAGAATACATACATGAGAGAAACCTTACAAGTGTGATGTTTGTAATGTTGGTTTTACTCAAAAGGAAAGCTTAAAGACACACAAAAGAATACATACAGGAGAGAAACCTTACAAGTGTGATGTTTGTAATGTTGGTTTTAATAAAAGTGATAACTTAAAGATACACAAACGAATGCATACAGGAGAGAAGCCTTAGAAATGCGATGTTTGTAATGTTGGTTTTACTTCAAGGGGAAATGTAAAGAAACACAAAAGAATACATACGGGAGAGAAGCCTTACAAATGTGATGTTTGTAATATTGGTTTTACTCAACGTGTTCATTTACAGAAACACAAAAGAATACATACAGGAGAGAAGCCTTAGATGTGTGATGTTTGTAATGTTGGTTATGCTCTAAAGGATAGCTTAAAGACACACAAAGGAATACATACAGGAGAGAAGCCTTACAAATGTGATGTATGTAATGTTGGTTTTACTTGAAATTATAGCTTTAAGTCACACAAAAGAATTCATATAGGAGAGAAACCTTACAAGTGTGAGGTTTGTAATGTTGGTTTTGCTTCAAGTGAATATTTAAAGAAACACAAAAGAATACATACAGGAGAGAAATCTTACAAGTGTTATGTTTGTAATGTTAGTTTTACTCAAAGGGAAAGCTTAAAGACACACAAAAGAATACATACAGGAGAGAAGCCTTACAAGTGTGATGTTTGTAATGTTGGATTTAATAAAAATGATAATTTAAAGATACACAAAAGAATACATACGGGAGAGAAGCCTTACAAGTGTGATGTTTGTAATGTTGGTTTTAATGACAGTGGTACTTTAAAGATACACAAAAGAATACATACAGGAGAGAAGCCTTACAAGTGTGATGTTTGTAATGTTGGTTTTAATAAAAGTGATAATTTAAAGAAACACAAAAGAATACATACAGGAGAGAAGCCTTACAAGTGTGATGTTTGTAATGTTGGGTTTACTCTAAGGGGTAGCTTAAAGACACACAAAAGAATACATACAGGAGAGAAGCCTTACAAGTGTGATGTTTGTTATGCTGGTTTTACTCGAAGGGAAAGCTTAAAGACACACAAAAGAATACATACAGGAGGGAAGCCTTACAACTGTGATGTTTGTAATGTTGGTTTTAATAAAAGTGATAATTTATAGAAACACAAAAGAATACATACAGGAGAGAAGCCTTACAATTGTGATGTTTGTAATGTTGGTTTTACTCTAATGGATAGCTTAAAGACACACAAAAGAATACATACTGGAGAGAAGCCTTACAAGTGTGATGTTTGTTATGCTGGTTTTACTCAAAGTGGTAACTTAAAGAATCACAAAAGAATACATACAGGAGAGAAACCTTACAAGTGTGATGTTTGTAATGTTGGTTTTACTCAAAGTTGTAGCTTAAAGAAACACAAAAGAATACATACAGGAGAGAAACCTTACAAGTGTGATGTTTGTAATGTTGGTTTTACTCGAAGGGAAAGCTTAACGACACACAAAAGAATACATACATGAGAGAAGCCTTACAAGTGTGATGGTTGTAATGTTGGTTTTACTCAAAATGATAGCTTAAAGTCACACAAAAGAATTCATATAGTAGAGAATCCTTACAAGTGTGAGGTTTGTAATGTTGGTTTTGCTTCAAGTGAATATTTAAAGAAACACAAAAGAATACATACAGGAGAGAAACCTTACAAGTGTGATGTTTGTAATGTTGGTTTTACTCAAAGTTGTAGCTTAAAGAAACACAAAAGAATAAATACAGAAGAGAAACCTTACAAGTGTGATGTTTGTAATGTTGGTTTTACTCGAAGGGAAAGCTTAAAGACACACAAAAGAATACATACAGGAGAGAAGCCTTACAAGTGTGATGGTTGTAATGTTGGTTTTACTCAAAGTGGCAACTTAAAGACACACAAAAGAATACATACAGGAGGGAAGCCTTTCTAGTGTGATTTTTGTAATGTTTGTTTTACTCAAAGTTGTAGCTTAAAGAAACACAAAAGAATACATACAGGAGAGAAACCTTACAAGTGTGATGTTTGTAATGTTGGTTTTACTAGAAGGGAAAGCTTAAAGACACACAAAAGAATACATACAGGAGAGAAGCCTTACAAGTGTGATGGTTGTAATGTTGGTTTTACTCTAAGGGATAGCTTAAAGACACACAAAAGAATACATACTGGAGAGAAGCCTTACAAGTGTGATGTTTGTAATGTTGGTTTTACTCTAAGGGATAGCTTAAAGACACACAAAAGAATACATACAGGAGAGAAGCCTCACAATTGTGATGTTTGTTATGCTGGTTTTACTCAAAGTGGTAGCTTAAAGAAACACAAAAGAATACATACATGAGAGAACCCTTACAAGTGTGATGTTTCTAATGTTGGTTTTACTCAAAGGGAAAGCTTAAAGACACACAAAAGAATACATACAGGAGAGAAACCTTACAAGTGTGATGTTTGTAATGTTGGTTTTAATAAAAGTGATAACTTAAAGATACACAAAAGAATGCATACAGGAGAGAAGCCTTAGAAATGCGATGTTTGTAATGTTGGTTTTACTTCAAGGGGAAATGTAAAGAAACACAAAAGAATACATACGGGAGAGAAGCCTTACAAATGTGATGTTTGTAATATTGGTTTTACTCAACGTGTTCATTTACAGAAACACAAAAGAATACATACAGGAGAGAAGCCTTAGATGTGTGATGTTTGTAATGTTGGTTATGCTCTAAAGGATAGCTTAAAGACACACAAAGGAATACATACAGGAGAGAAGCCTTACAAATGTGATGTATGTAATGTTGGTTTTACTTGAAATTATAGCTTTAAGTCACACAAAAGAATTCATATAGGAGAGAAACCTTACAAGTGTGAGGTTTGTAATGTTGGTTTTGCTTCAAGTGAATATTTAAAGAAACACAAAAGAATACATACAGGAGAGAAATCTTACAAGTGTTATGTTTGTAATGTTAGTTTTACTCAAAGGGAAAGCTTAAAGACAAAAGAATACATACAGGAGAGAAACCTTACAAGTGTGATGTTTGTAATGTTGGATTTAATAAAAATGATAATTTAAAGATACACAAAAGAATACATACGGGAGAGAAGCCTTACAAGTGTGATGTTTGTAATGTTGGTTTTAATGACAGTGGTAATTTAAAGATACACAAAAGAATACATACAGGAGAGAAGCCTTACAAGTGTGATGTTTGTAATGTTGGTTTTAATAAAAGTGATAATTTAAAGAAACACAAAAGAATACATACAGGAGAGAAGCCTTACAAGTGTGATGTTTGTAATGTTGGGTTTACTCTAAGGGGTAGCTTAAAGACACACAAAAGAATACATACAGGAGAGAAGCCTTACAAGTGTGATGTTTGTTATGCTGGTTTTACTCGAAGGGAAAGCTTAAAGACACACAAAAGAATACATACAGGAGGGAAGCCTTACAACTGTGATGTTTGTAATGTTGGTTTTAATAAAAGTGATAATTTATAGAAACACAAAAGAATACATACAGGAGAGAAGCCTTACAATTGTGATGTTTGTAATGTTGGTTTTACTCTAATGGATAGCTTAAAGACACACAAAAGAATACATACTGGAGAGAAGCCTTACAAGTGTGATGTTTGTTATGCTGGTTTTACTCAAAGTGGTAACTTAAAGAATCACAAAAGAATACATACAGGAGAGAAACCTTACAAGTGTGATGTTTGTAATGTTGGTTTTACTCAAAGTTGTAGCTTAAAGAAACACAAAAGAATACATACAGGAGAGAAACCTTACAAGTGTGATGTTTGTAATGTTGGTTTTACTCGAAGGGAAAGCTTAACGACACACAAAAGAATACATACATGAGAGAAGCCTTACAAGTGTGATGGTTGTAATGTTGGTTTTACTCAAAATGATAGCTTAAAGTCACACAAAAGAATTCATATAGTAGAGAATCCTTACAAGTGTGAGGTTTGTAATGTTGGTTTTGCTTCAAGTGAATATTTAAAGAAACACAAAAGAATACATACAGGAGAGAAACCTTACAAGTGTGATGTTTGTAATGTTGGTTTTACTCAAAGTTGTAGCTTAAAGAAACACAAAAGAATAAATACAGAAGAGAAACCTTACAAGTGTGATGTTTGTAATGTTGGTTTTACTCGAAGGGAAAGCTTAAAGACACACAAAAGAATACATACAGGAGAGAAGCCTTACAAGTGTGATGGTTGTAATGTTGGTTTTACTCAAAGTGGCAACTTAAAGACACACAAAAGAATACATACAGGAGGGAAGCCTTTCTAGTGTGATTTTTGTAATGTTTGTTTTACTCAAAGTTGTAGCTTAAAGAAACACAAAAGAATACATACAGGAGAGAAACCTTACAAGTGTGATGTTTGTAATGTTGGTTTTACTAGAAGGGAAAGCTTAAAGACACACAAAAGAATACATACAGGAGAGAAGCCTTACAAGTGTGATGGTTGTAATGTTGGTTTTACTCTAAGGGATAGCTTAAAGACACACAAAAGAATACATACTGGAGAGAAGCCTTACAAGTGTGATGTTTGTAATGTTGGTTTTACTCTAAGGGATAGCTTAAAGACACACAAAAGAATACATACAGGAGAGAAGCCTCACAATTGTGATGTTTGTTATGCTGGTTTTACTCAAAGTGGTAGCTTAAAGAAACACAAAAGAATACATACATGAGAGAACCCTTACAAGTGTGATGTTTCTAATGTTGGTTTTACTCAAAGGGAAAGCTTAAAGACACACAAAAGAATACATACAGGAGAGAAACCTTACAAGTGTGATGTTTGTAATGTTGGTTTTAATAAAAGTGATAACTTAAAGATACACAAAAGAATGCATACAGGAGAGAAGCCTTAGAAATGCGATGTTTGTAATGTTGGTTTTACTTCAAGGGGAAATGTAAAGAAACACAAAAGAATACATACGGGAGAGAAGCCTTACAAATGTGATGTTTGTAATATTGGTTTTACTCAACGTGTTCATTTACAGAAACACAAAAGAATACATACAGGAGAGAAGCCTTAGATGTGTGATGTTTGTAATGTTGGTTATGCTCTAAAGGATAGCTTAAAGACACACAAAGGAATACATACAGGAGAGAAGCCTTACAAATGTGATGTATGTAATGTTGGTTTTACTTGAAATTATAGCTTTAAGTCACACAAAAGAATTCATATAGGAGAGAAACCTTACAAGTGTGAGGTTTGTAATGTTGGTTTTGCTTCAAGTGAATATTTAAAGAAACACAAAAGAATACATACAGGAGAGAAATCTTACAAGTGTTATGTTTGTAATGTTAGTTTTACTCAAAGGGAAAGCTTAAAGACAAAAGAATACATACAGGAGAGAAGCCTTACAAGTGTGATGTTTGTAATGTTGGATTTAATAAAAATGATAATTTAAAGATACACAAAAGAATACATACGGGAGAGAAGCCTTACAAGTGTGATGTTTGTAATGTTGGTTTTAATGACAGTGGTAATTTAAAGATACACAAAAGAATACATACAGGAGAGAAGCCTTACAAGTGTGATGTTTGTAATGTTGGTTTTAATAAAAGTGATAATTTAAAGAAACACAAAAGAATACATAAAGGAGAGAAGCCTTACAAGTGTGATGGTTGTAATGTTGGTTTTACTCAAAATGATAGCTTAAAGTCACACAAAAGAATTCATATAGTAGAGAATCCTTACAAGTGTGAGGTTTGTAATGTTGGTTTTGCTTCAAGTGAATATTTAAAGAAACACAAAAGAATACATACAGGAGAGAAACCTTACAAGTGTGATGTTTGTAATGTTGGTTTTACTCAAAGTTGTAGCTTAAAGAAACACAAAAGAATAAATACAGAAGAGAAACCTTACAAGTGTGATGTTTGTAATGTTGGTTTTACTCGAAGGGAAAGCTTAAAGACACACAAAAGAATACATACAGGAGAGAAGCCTTACAAGTGTGATGGTTGTAATGTTGGTTTTACTCAAAGTGGCAACTTAAAGACACACAAAAGAATACATACAGGAGGGAAGCCTTTCTAGTGTGATTTTTGTAATGTTTGTTTTACTCAAAGTTGTAGCTTAAAGAAACACAAAAGAATACATACAGGAGAGAAACCTTACAAGTGTGATGTTTGTAATGTTGGTTTTACTAGAAGGGAAAGCTTAAAGACACACAAAAGAATACATACAGGAGAGAAGCCTTACAAGTGTGATGGTTGTAATGTTGGTTTTACTCTAAGGGATAGCTTAAAGACACACAAAAGAATACATACTGGAGAGAAGCCTTACAAGTGTGATGTTTGTAATGTTGGTTTTACTCTAAGGGATAGCTTAAAGACACACAAAAGAATACATACAGGAGAGAAGCCTCACAATTGTGATGTTTGTTATGCTGGTTTTACTCAAAGTGGTAGCTTAAAGAAACACAAAAGAATACATACATGAGAGAACCCTTACAAGTGTGATGTTTCTAATGTTGGTTTTACTCAAAGGGAAAGCTTAAAGACACACAAAAGAATACATACAGGAGAGAAACCTTACAAGTGTGATGTTTGTAATGTTGGTTTTAATAAAAGTGATAACTTAAAGATACACAAAAGAATGCATACAGGAGAGAAGCCTTAGAAATGCGATGTTTGTAATGTTGGTTTTACTTCAAGGGGAAATGTAAAGAAACACAAAAGAATACATACGGGAGAGAAGCCTTACAAATGTGATGTTTGTAATATTGGTTTTACTCAACGTGTTCATTTACAGAAACACAAAAGAATACATACAGGAGAGAAGCCTTAGATGTGTGATGTTTGTAATGTTGGTTATGCTCTAAAGGATAGCTTAAAGACACACAAAGGAATACATACAGGAGAGAAGCCTTACAAATGTGATGTATGTAATGTTGGTTTTACTTGAAATTATAGCTTTAAGTCACACAAAAGAATTCATATAGGAGAGAAACCTTACAAGTGTGAGGTTTGTAATGTTGGTTTTGCTTCAAGTGAATATTTAAAGAAACACAAAAGAATACATACAGGAGAGAAATCTTACAAGTGTTATGTTTGTAATGTTAGTTTTACTCAAAGGGAAAGCTTAAAGACAAAAGAATACATACAGGAGAGAAACCTTACAAGTGTGATGTTTGTAATGTTGGATTTAATAAAAATGATAATTTAAAGATACACAAAAGAATACATACGGGAGAGAAGCCTTACAAGTGTGATGTTTGTAATGTTGGTTTTAATGACAGTGGTAATTTAAAGATACACAAAAGAATACATACAGGAGAGAAGCCTTACAAGTGTGATGTTTGTAATGTTGGTTTTAATAAAAGTGATAATTTAAAGAAACACAAAAGAATACATACAGGAGAGAAGCCTTACAAGTGTGATGTTTGTAATGTTGGGTTTACTCTAAGGGGTAGCTTAAAGACACACAAAAGAATACATACAGGAGAGAAGCCTTACAAGTGTGATGTTTGTTATGCTGGTTTTACTCGAAGGGAAAGCTTAAAGACACACAAAAGAATACATACAGGAGGGAAGCCTTACAACTGTGATGTTTGTAATGTTGGTTTTAATAAAAGTGATAATTTATAGAAACACAAAAGAATACATACAGGAGAGAAGCCTTACAATTGTGATGTTTGTAATGTTGGTTTTACTCTAATGGATAGCTTAAAGACACACAAAAGAATACATACTGGAGAGAAGCCTTACAAGTGTGATGTTTGTTATGCTGGTTTTACTCAAAGTGGTAACTTAAAGAATCACAAAAGAATACATACAGGAGAGAAACCTTACAAGTGTGATGTTTGTAATGTTGGTTTTACTCAAAGTTGTAGCTTAAAGAAACACAAAAGAATACATACAGGAGAGAAACCTTACAAGTGTGATGTTTGTAATGTTGGTTTTACTCGAAGGGAAAGCTTAACGACACACAAAAGAATACATACATGAGAGAAGCCTTACAAGTGTGATGGTTGTAATGTTGGTTTTACTCAAAATGATAGCTTAAAGTCACACAAAAGAATTCATATAGTAGAGAATCCTTACAAGTGTGAGGTTTGTAATGTTGGTTTTGCTTCAAGTGAATATTTAAAGAAACACAAAAGAATACATACAGGAGAGAAACCTTACAAGTGTGATGTTTGTAATGTTGGTTTTACTCAAAGTTGTAGCTTAAAGAAACACAAAAGAATAAATACAGAAGAGAAACCTTACAAGTGTGATGTTTGTAATGTTGGTTTTACTCGAAGGGAAAGCTTAAAGACACACAAAAGAATACATACAGGAGAGAAGCCTTACAAGTGTGATGGTTGTAATGTTGGTTTTACTCAAAGTGGCAACTTAAAGACACACAAAAGAATACATACAGGAGGGAAGCCTTTCTAGTGTGATTTTTGTAATGTTTGTTTTACTCAAAGTTGTAGCTTAAAGAAACACAAAAGAATACATACAGGAGAGAAACCTTACAAGTGTGATGTTTGTAATGTTGGTTTTACTAGAAGGGAAAGCTTAAAGACACACAAAAGAATACATACAGGAGAGAAGCCTTACAAGTGTGATGGTTGTAATGTTGGTTTTACTCTAAGGGATAGCTTAAAGACACACAAAAGAATACATACTGGAGAGAAGCCTTACAAGTGTGATGTTTGTAATGTTGGTTTTACTCTAAGGGATAGCTTAAAGACACACAAAAGAATACATACAGGAGAGAAGCCTCACAATTGTGATGTTTGTTATGCTGGTTTTACTCAAAGTGGTAGCTTAAAGAAACACAAAAGAATACATACATGAGAGAACCCTTACAAGTGTGATGTTTCTAATGTTGGTTTTACTCAAAGGGAAAGCTTAAAGACACACAAAAGAATACATACAGGAGAGAAACCTTACAAGTGTGATGTTTGTAATGTTGGTTTTAATAAAAGTGATAACTTAAAGATACACAAAAGAATGCATACAGGAGAGAAGCCTTAGAAATGCGATGTTTGTAATGTTGGTTTTACTTCAAGGGGAAATGTAAAGAAACACAAAAGAATACATACGGGAGAGAAGCCTTACAAATGTGATGTTTGTAATATTGGTTTTACTCAACGTGTTCATTTACAGAAACACAAAAGAATACATACAGGAGAGAAGCCTTAGATGTGTGATGTTTGTAATGTTGGTTATGCTCTAAAGGATAGCTTAAAGACACACAAAGGAATACATACAGGAGAGAAGCCTTACAAATGTGATGTATGTAATGTTGGTTTTACTTGAAATTATAGCTTTAAGTCACACAAAAGAATTCATATAGGAGAGAAACCTTACAAGTGTGAGGTTTGTAATGTTGGTTTTGCTTCAAGTGAATATTTAAAGAAACACAAAAGAATACATACAGGAGAGAAATCTTACAAGTGTTATGTTTGTAATGTTAGTTTTACTCAAAGGGAAAGCTTAAAGACAAAAGAATACATACAGGAGAGAAGCCTTACAAGTGTGATGTTTGTAATGTTGGATTTAATAAAAATGATAATTTAAAGATACACAAAAGAATACATACGGGAGAGAAGCCTTACAAGTGTGATGTTTGTAATGTTGGTTTTAATGACAGTGGTAATTTAAAGATACACAAAAGAATACATACAGGAGAGAAGCCTTACAAGTGTGATGTTTGTAATGTTGGTTTTAATAAAAGTGATAATTTAAAGAAACACAAAAGAATACATAAAGGAGAGAAGCCTTACAAGTGTGATGGTTGTAATGTTGGTTTTACTCAAAATGATAGCTTAAAGTCACACAAAAGAATTCATATAGTAGAGAATCCTTACAAGTGTGAGGTTTGTAATGTTGGTTTTGCTTCAAGTGAATATTTAAAGAAACACAAAAGAATACATACAGGAGAGAAACCTTACAAGTGTGATGTTTGTAATGTTGGTTTTACTCAAAGTTGTAGCTTAAAGAAACACAAAAGAATAAATACAGAAGAGAAACCTTACAAGTGTGATGTTTGTAATGTTGGTTTTACTCGAAGGGAAAGCTTAAAGACACACAAAAGAATACATACAGGAGAGAAGCCTTACAAGTGTGATGGTTGTAATGTTGGTTTTACTCAAAGTGGCAACTTAAAGACACACAAAAGAATACATACAGGAGGGAAGCCTTTCTAGTGTGATTTTTGTAATGTTTGTTTTACTCAAAGTTGTAGCTTAAAGAAACACAAAAGAATACATACAGGAGAGAAACCTTACAAGTGTGATGTTTGTAATGTTGGTTTTACTAGAAGGGAAAGCTTAAAGACACACAAAAGAATACATACAGGAGAGAAGCCTTACAAGTGTGATGGTTGTAATGTTGGTTTTACTCTAAGGGATAGCTTAAAGACACACAAAAGAATACATACTGGAGAGAAGCCTCACAAGTGTGATGTTTGTAATGTTGGTTTTACTCTAAGGGATAGCTTAAAGACACACAAAAGAATACATACAGGAGAGAAGCCTCACAATTGTGATGTTTGTTATGCTGGTTTTACTCAAAGTGGTAGCTTAAAGAAACACAAAAGAATACATACATGAGAGAACCCTTACAAGTGTGATGTTTCTAATGTTGGTTTTACTCAAAGGGAAAGCTTAAAGACACACAAAAGAATACATACAGGAGAGAAACCTTACAAGTGTGATGTTTGTAATGTTGGTTTTAATAAAAGTGATAACTTAAAGATACACAAAAGAATGCATACAGGAGAGAAGCCTTAGAAATGCGATGTTTGTAATGTTGGTTTTACTTCAAGGGGAAATGTAAAGAAACACAAAAGAATACATACGGGAGAGAAGCCTTACAAATGTGATGTTTGTAATATTGGTTTTACTCAACGTGTTCATTTACAGAAACACAAAAGAATACATACAGGAGAGAAGCCTTAGATGTGTGATGTTTGTAATGTTGGTTATGCTCTAAAGGATAGCTTAAAGACACACAAAGGAATACATACAGGAGAGAAGCCTTACAAATGTGATGTATGTAATTTTGGTTTTACTTGAAATTATAGCTTTAAGTCACACAAAAGAATTCATATAGGAGAGAAACCTTACAAGTGTGAGGTTTGTAATGTTGGTTTTGCTTCAAGTGAATATTTAAAGAAACACAAAAGAATACATACAGGAGAGAAATCTTACAAGTGTTATGTTTGTAATGTTAGTTTTACTCAAAGGGAAAGCTTAAAGACAAAAGAATACATACAGGAGAGAAGCCTTACAAGTGTGATGTTTGTAATGTTGGATTTAATAAAAATGATAATTTAAAGATACACAAAAGAATACATACGGGAGAGAAGCCTTACAAGTGTGATGTTTGTAATGTTGGTTTTAATGACAGTGGTAATTTAAAGATACACAAAAGAATACATACAGGAGAGAAGCCTTACAAGTGTGATGTTTGTAATGTTGGTTTTAATAAAAGTGATAATTTAAAGAAACACAAAAGAATACATACAGGAGAGAAGCCTTACAAGTGTGATGTTTGTAATGTTGGGTTTACTCGAAGGGGTAGCTTAAAGACACACAAAAGAATACATACAGGAGAGAAGCCTTACAAGTGTGATGTTTGTTATGCTGGTTTTACTCGAAGGGAAAGCTTAAAGACACACAAAAGAATACATACAGGAGGGAAGCCTTACAACTGTGATGTTTGTAATGTTGGTTTTAATAAAAGTGATAATTTATAGAAACACAAAAGAATACATACAGGAGAGAAGCCTTACAATTGTGATGTTTGTAATGTTGGTTTTACTCTAATGGATAGCTTAAAGACACACAAAAGAATACATACTGGAGAGAAGCCTTACAAGTGTGATGTTTGTTATGCTGGTTTTACTCAAAGTGGTAACTTAAAGAATCACAAAAGAATACATACAGGAGAGAAACCTTACAAGTGTGATGTTTGTAATGTTGGTTTTACTCAAAGTTGTAGCTTAAAGAAACACAAAAGAATACATACAGGAGAGAAACCTTACAAGTGTGATGTTTGTAATGTTGGTTTTACTCGAAGGGAAAGCTTAACGACACACAAAAGAATACATACATGAGAGAAGCCTTACAAGTGTGATGGTTGTAATGTTGGTTTTACTCAAAATGATAGCTTAAAGTCACACAAAAGAATTCATATAGTAGAGAATCCTTACAAGTGTGAGGTTTGTAATGTTGGTTTTGCTTCAAGTGAATATTTAAAGAAACACAAAAGAATACATACAGGAGAGAAACCTTACAAGTGTGATGTTTGTAATGTTGGTTTTACTCAAAGTTGTAGCTTAAAGAAACACAAAAGAATAAATACAGAAGAGAAACCTTACAAGTGTGATGTTTGTAATGTTGGTTTTACTCGAAGGGAAAGCTTAAAGACACACAAAAGAATACATACAGGAGAGAAGCCTTACAAGTGTGATGGTTGTAATGTTGGTTTTACTCAAAGTGGCAACTTAAAGACACACAAAAGAATACATACAGGAGGGAAGCCTTTCTAGTGTGATTTTTGTAATGTTTGTTTTACTCAAAGTTGTAGCTTAAAGAAACACAAAAGAATACATACAGGAGAGAAACCTTACAAGTGTGATGTTTGTAATGTTGGTTTTACTAGAAGGGAAAGCTTAAAGACACACAAAAGAATACATACAGGAGAGAAGCCTTACAAGTGTGATGGTTGTAATGTTGGTTTTACTCTAAGGGATAGCTTAAAGACACACAAAAGAATACATACTGGAGAGAAGCCTTACAAGTGTGATGTTTGTAATGTTGGTTTTACTCTAAGGGATAGCTTAAAGACACACAAAAGAATACATACAGGAGAGAAGCCTCACAATTGTGATGTTTGTTATGCTGGTTTTACTCAAAGTGGTAGCTTAAAGAAACACAAAAGAATACATACATGAGAGAACCCTTACAAGTGTGATGTTTCTAATGTTGGTTTTACTCAAAGGGAAAGCTTAAAGACACACAAAAGAATACATACAGGAGAGAAACCTTACAAGTGTGATGTTTGTAATGTTGGTTTTAATAAAAGTGATAACTTAAAGATACACAAAAGAATGCATACAGGAGAGAAGCCTTAGAAATGCGATGTTTGTAATGTTGGTTTTACTTCAAGGGGAAATGTAAAGAAACACAAAAGAATACATACGGGAGAGAAGCCTTATAAATGTGATGTTTGTAATATTGGTTTTACTCAACGTGTTCATTTACAGAAACACAAAAGAATACATACAGGAGAGAAGCCTTAGATGTGTGATGTTTGTAATGTTGGTTATGCTCTAAAGGATAGCTTAAAGACACACAAAGGAATACATACAGGAGAGAAGCCTTACAAATGTGATGTATGTAATGTTGGTTTTACTTGAAATTATAGCTTTAAGTCACACAAAAGAATTCATATAGGAGAGAAACCTTACAAGTGTGAGGTTTGTAATGTTGGTTTTGCTTCAAGTGAATATTTAAAGAAACACAAAAGAATACATACAGGAGAGAAGCCTTACAAGTGTGATGTTTGTAATGTTGGATTTAATAAAAATGATAATTTAAAGATACACAAAAGAATACATACGGGAGAGAAGCCTTACAAGTGTGATGTTTGTAATGTTGGTTTTAATGACAGTGGTAATTTAAAGATACACAAAAGAATACATACAGGAGAGAAGCCTTACAAGTGTGATGTTTGTAATGTTGGTTTTAATAAAAGTGATAATTTAAAGAAACACAAAAGAATACATAAAGGAGAGAAGCCTTACAAGTGTGATGGTTGTAATGTTGGTTTTACTCAAAGTGGTAACTTAAAGACACACAAAAGAATACATACAGGAGGGAAGCCTTACAAGTGTGATTTTTGTAATGTTGGTTTTACTCAAAGTTGTAGCTTAAAGAAACACAAAAGAATACATACAGGAGAGAAACCTTACAAGTGTGATGTTTGTAATGTTGGTTCTACTCGAAGGGAAAGCTTAAAGACACACAAAAGAATACATACATGAGAGAAGCCTTACAAGTGTGATGGTTGTAATGTTGGTTTTACTCTAAGGGATAGCTTAAAGACACACAAAAGAATACATACTGGAGAGAAGCCTTACAAGTGTGATGTTTGTAATGTTGGTTTTACTCTAAGGGATAGCTTAAAGACACACAAAAGAATACATACAGGAGAGAAGCCTTACAATTGTGATGTTTGTTATGCTGGTTTTACTCAAAGTGGTAGCTTAAAGAAACACAAAAGAATACATACATGAGAGAAACCTTACAAGTGTGATGTTTGTAATGTTGGTTTTACTCAAAAGGAAAGCTTAAAGACACACAAAAGAATACATACAGGAGAGAAACCTTACAAGTGTGATGTTTGTAATGTTGGTTTTAATAAAAGTGATAACTTAAAGATACACAAAAGAATGCATACAGGAGAGAAGCCTTAGAAATGCGATGTTTGTAATGTTGGTTTTACTTCAAGGGGAAATGTAAAGAAACACAAAAGAATACATACGGGAGAGAAGCCTTACAAATGTGATGTTTGTAATATTGGTTTTACTCAACGTGTTCATTTACAGAAACACAAAAGAATACATACAGGAGAGAAGCCTTAGATGTGTGATGTTTGTAATGTTGGTTATGCTCTAAAGGATAGCTTAAAGACACACAAAGGAATACATACAGGAGAGAAGCCTTACAAATGTGATGTATGTAATGTTGGTTTTACTTGAAATTATAGCTTTAAGTCACACAAAAGAATTCATATAGGAGAGAAACCTTACAAGTGTGAGGTTTGTAATGTTGGTTTTGCTTCAAGTGAATATTTAAAGAAACACAAAAGAATACATACAGGAGAGAAATCTTACAAGTGTTATGTTTGTAATGTTAGTTTTACTCAAAGGGAAAGCTTAAAGACACACAAAAGAATACATACAGGAGAGAAGCCTTACAAGTGTGATGTTTGTAATGTTGGATTTAATAAAAATGATAATTTAAAGATACACAAAAGAATACATACGGGAGAGAAGCCTTACAAGTGTGATGTTTGTAATGTTGGTTTTAATGACAGTGGTACTTTAAAGATACACAAAAGAATACATACAGGAGAGAAGCCTTACAAGTGTGATGTTTGTAATGTTGGTTTTAATAAAAGTGATAATTTAAAGAAACACAAAAGAATACATACAGGAGAGAAGCCTTACAAGTGTGATGTTTGTAATGTTGGGTTTACTCTAAGGGGTAGCTTAAAGACACACAAAAGAATACATACAGGAGAGAAGCCTTACAAGTGTGATGTTTGTTATGCTGGTTTTACTCGAAGGGAAAGCTTAAAGACACACAAAAGAATACATACAGGAGGGAAGCCTTACAACTGTGATGTTTGTAATGTTGGTTTTAATAAAAGTGATAATTTATAGAAACACAAAAGAATACATACAGGAGAGAAGCCTTACAATTGTGATGTTTGTAATGTTGGTTTTACTCTAATGGATAGCTTAAAGACACACAAAAGAATACATACTGGAGAGAAGCTTTACAAGTGTGATGTTTGTTATGCTGGTTTTACTCAAAGTGGTAACTTAAAGAATCACAAAAGAATACATACAGGAGAGAAACCTTACAAGTGTGATGTTTGTAATGTTGGTTTTACTCAAAGTTGTAGCTTAAAGAAACACAAAAGAATACATACAGGAGAGAAACCTTACAAGTGTGATGTTTGTAATGTTGGTTTTACTCGAAGGGAAAGCTTAACGACACACAAAAGAATACATACATGAGAGAAGCCTTACAAGTGTGATGGTTGTAATGTTGGTTTTACTCAAAATGATAGCTTAAAGTCACACAAAAGAATTCATATAGTAGAGAATCCTTACAAGTGTGAGGTTTGTAATGTTGGTTTTGCTTCAAGTGAATATTTAAAGAAACACAAAAGAATACATACAGGAGAGAAACCTTACAAGTGTGATGTTTGTAATGTTGGTTTTACTCGAAGTGAAAGCTTAAAGACACACAAAAGAATACATACAGGAGGGAAGCCTTACAACTGTGATGTTTGTAATGTTGGTTTTAATAAAAGTGATAATTTAAAGAAACACAAAAGAATACATACAGGAGAGAAGCCTTACAAGTGTGATGTTTGTAATGTTGGTTTTACTCAAAGTGGTAACTTAAAGAATCACAAAAGAATACATACAGGAGAGAAACCTTACAAGTGTGATGTTTGTAATGTTGGTTTTACTCAAAGTTGTAGCTTAAAGAAACACAAAAGAATACATACAGGAGAGAAACCTTACAAGTGTGATGTTTGTAATGTTGGTTTTACTCGAAGGGAAAGCTTAACGACACACAAAAGAATACATACAGGAGAGAAGCCTTACAAGTGTGATGGTTGTAATGTTGGTTTTACTCAAAGTGGTAACTTAAAGACACACAAAAGAATACATACAGGAGGGAAGCCTTACAAGTGTGATGTTTGTAATGTTGGTTTTACTCAGAGTTGTAGCTTAAAGAAACACACAAGAATACATACAGGAGAGAAACCTTACAAGTGTGATGTTTGTAATGTTGGTTTTACTCGAAGGGAAAGCTTAAAGACACACAAAAGAATACATACAGGAGAGAAGCCTTACAAGTGTGATGGTTGTAATGTTGGTTTTACTCAAAGTGGTAACTTAAAGACACACAAAAGAATACATACAGGAGAGAAACCTTACAAGTGTGATGTTTGTAATGTTGGATTTACTCGAAGGGAAAGCTTAAAGACACACACAAGAATACATACAGGAGAGAAGCCTTACAAGTGTGATGGTTGTAATGTTGGTTTTTCTCAAAGTGGTAGCTTACAGAAACACAAAAGAATACATACAGGAGAGAAGCCTTACAAGTGTGATGTTTGTAATGTTGGTTTTACTCTAAGGGATAGCTTAAAGACACACAAAAGAATACATACAGGAGAGAAGCCTTACAATTGTGATGTTTGTAATGTTGGTTTTAATAAAAGTGATAACTTAAAGATACACAAAAGAATGCATACAGGAGAGAAGCCTTAGAAATGCGATGTTTGTAATGTTGGTTTTACTCAACGTGTTCATTTACAGAAACACAAAAGAATACATACAGGAGAGAAACCTTACAAGTGTGATGTTTGTAATGTTGGTTTTAATAAAAGTGATAATTTAAAGATACACAAAAGAATACATACAGGAGAGAAACCTTACAAATGCGATATTTGTAATGTTGGTTTTACTTCAAGGGGAGATGTAAAGAAACACAAAAGAATACATACGGCAGAGAAGCCTTACAAATGTGATGTTTGTAATGTTGGTTTTACTCAACGTGTTCATTTACAGAAACACAAAAGAATACATACAGGAGAGAAGCCATAGATGTGTGATGTTTGTAATGTTGGTTATGCTCTAAAGCAGGGGTCACCAAACTTTTTTCATGGCGGGCTGGATTAGCTGAGAAAATGACGATCGCGGGCCGGATAGTCATTCTGTACAATACTTGCCCCGCCTCCGTGGTGAAGGTCTTACGGACGTGGTTCGTAATCCCGTATACCCGCGTTCGAAACACAGCTGCGCGCGATTTGGCAGCACACAATGTTGCGCTTGTTGTTGTGCTATGTTATGGGTGCTGGTCGTTCAGAAAGCAATGGTAAACTACTGAACATAAACTTGCCAAGACATTGACAATAGCAAACAATGCTGGCGTTGACTGCAAACGCCCTGTAAAAGATATACACCTAACTTTAACAATAATTGCAAGCTAGAACGAAAGCTCTGGGAAAAAAGACAAAAAACTAAGTTAATCATGGGAAGGGCGTGCAATGCACACACAAAAAAGACAACCAATAAATTTATTTGCTAAACAAAGTTATCAAAGAAGGCGACGTTAAAAAAAAGATATGAAATGCAAACAATTAAGTATATTTAGCTCCTGCGAAACAAACAGACATACAAAACACGCACACGATATACATACCTTACAAAATCTCCATACATAGGTGAAAACAAAGTGTGACATCAATAATGAGAAACAATAAAAAAAATATATAATACTGAAGTATTAAAATAAAACAATAAGTATTATAGGACAACAAAACACTGCGGACATTTCGGTTCTAGAACCTTCGTCAAGGGCAGGCCAACACAAACAGATAAAAAGCGAAATAAAGCACACAAAATAAAATAAACTTGAACACAGCTTCTTGTTGATAGGAGGGAAACAGAAATGGTGAATCTTTTTCAGTGTGGAAAACATCTATTTCCTTTCGGAGCTTGTAAAGACAAAGCAGGTCTTTACCGCAGCTGAGCCACCTGACTGATGTGTGATAAGGCAAGTCACAGAATTCAGAATCAATTTCTTCAAGAAAAGCCTGGAACTGACGGTGATTGAGTGCATGTTCCCGAATGAAGTTCACAGCAGAAACGACTGGTTTCAGTACACAATAAATATCTAAGTCCCCCAGAGTACTTGCTGATGTATGATGCAGTGTATGAACAGAGCGCCCGGAATTTGCAAATCTTCCAAATGAGTCCTGATCTGCCCCACCAGACCCTTCCTCACTCCAGCCATGTTTTTTCCCCTCCATCAACTGTAACACCTCGAAGCTGATTCCGCTGAAGGTTATAGTCCTGCAAAATTGTTTGCACTTCCACGAAAATGTCTTTCCCAGTTGCTGTTCCATGCATGCTGCAAACGGACGCCAACTCTTCCGTTATCTGAAAGTCCAAATTGACACCACGAATGAACACGAGAAGTTGTGACGTACTCGAGAGGTCAGTAAACTCATCCAGCGCCAGAGAATACCACAACAAGATCCTAGCTTTCTCGCGTATCTGTAGCAATATGTTCTCTCCAAGTTCTTCTGTTTTCCGCACAACTGAACTTGCCGAAAGGCTGATAGTTCCAAACAAATCGGCTTTCTCGGGACACAAGTCATTTGCTGCTTCGATCATACACTCTTTGATGAAGTTGTCATCAGTAAACGGCTGCCCTCGTTCTGCAATCTTATGCATTGTTTTGTAACTTGTACGAGTGACAGATTTATTTTGAGCAAATTTTCTCGTGAAGAGATCTTTGTGTTTAAAAACCACGTTTAATGAACTCATATTTCCCAGAGCGTAACTTTCCAGAAAACTTTTAAAATATTGATAGATGTTTTGTTTCGTAGTGTCACCGAAGATTGTACTATTTCAAAACGGCAACACTTTCGCTGCATATTACGGTACGCAGAGGTGTTTCCAAGGCACCAGGGCCGGGTTATATACTGGCCAAGACCTATTGACGCGTCCTCGTCGAGCGTCCTGGGCAACAGGTCCCTTCGGGGTCCTGGCTCAAGTCAGTAGGATCGCCGATTCCTCCGAAGTCGGAGAGTGTCTGCCTGTACGGCGAGGAACCACCAGTCTGCACACCAATAAGCTAGACATGGGACAACGGATACTCACGCAAACCTCAAGTCCTGTATGACATCACACTGATGTTGGACAACAGGATGCCTTCATCCGACATACAGGACTTCGCGTTGGAGCTCAAGCCAACGAACACAAGCAAGCAAGCAAGCTGCATATTACGCAATTGGTTTTCTGGTCCTTTGTTTCCACACAGAAGTACTTTACTCCCCATTCTTCATTGAAAAATCGACACTGGGCGTTCACTTTTTTTCCTAGTAGTCATAATTAAGGGTGGAAGTACACGGGATCTGAAAATGAAAAAAGACATTAAATTAGAAACATAATTAAAATCCTATTGAAACAGAAGAACAGCAGAGGACTAGGGGTCACTGGTGAAGCTACGGCTCATCAAAGGTACATATACAGTTTATAGGTGCCTTTGTGTAACCGCATAGTGATGATAGAGATAATAGCACAACGCCGACTGCTCATGGGCCGTAGAAGAAGAGAGGAATAAGAAGACAGAGAATCTCATTCTATTTCTACGGCTAACAAGAAAAGAAAAGATTTAGAAATCTCATCTCATCATCTCATCTCATCGTGTTCCTCTTGTACCTTGCAGTGTCGAGGTGAAGTATAAACTTCGTGAGAGTGCCCGGTTATGGGCTTCGTATATCGACATTCCCATGGATTCTGCTATTCCCTCCGTCCAACGTTTACGTGGTCAGCCTCTTCCTCTGTTTCCATCTGGTCTGTACATCATTGCTTGTTGTGGCATGCTGTTGACTGGTAACCTACTTGCATGGCCAAACCATTTGACTTGCTGCTTTCTAATAAAATCTAGTGTTGCTTTAACCCCCACTTTAGTCCTGATTTCTTCATTTCTGATCTTATCTCTTCTTGATACGTTGAGTATTCTTCTCAGGAACCTCATTTCTGTTGTGATTTTTAGTATTCTTCTCAGGAACCTCATTTCTGTTGTGATTTTTCTTTTCTCTTTTTCTGTCATTGTCCAGGTTTGGCATTGGTAGCACAGAGTTGGTAGGAAGATTGTATTGTAAAGTGCTTTCTTAGTAGTTATTGATACATGTTTGTTCTTTAGTATTGGTGCCATTTGTCCAATGAGTTGATTTGCCTTATTGCACCTATTTTCAATCTCGTCTTCTGATCTGCCATTTGATGATATTATACTTCCTAGAAATATCAGAAGAAATTCAGGTCGTCCGTGTACAGGGAATCAGAATAATGTTATTGAAAAGATACAACATCTGATTAATAATGCCAGTGCACAAATAAATAAAATTAATGATTGGATGCAATAACAAAATAGGCATCCCCATGAATAAACATACACATGATCATCCTTCACAGTACCAGTGATCTTCCATCACAGCATGGGTAGTCATCCAACACAGTACTAGCTAGTGATCTTCCATCACAGCACTGTAACTGTAGTCTGATACACAACACCAGCAATTATCAGACAACAAGATGGAACAAAGGTTATTCATTCAGTAGCATGTCCTTTGCAGAACCTCGCTTCCATAACAACCTTCCGGAAAACCTCTCGATCATAAGCAAGATGTCCCGTTTCAGATACACCCATCTGGAGATCACCCGCCACATCCTACACCCATCTTCTCTTTGGCCTTCCTCTTCCTCTCTTCCCAGGCATATACCCCTCCATTATTGTTCTCCGGTACAGACATAGCTATTATATTCCTAAATTTCCTATTTAAACTATGAAGGTTCATTCAAAACTCACCCCGCAGCAGATAATAGTCAATCCACAATCAAGATCCTCTTGGATCTTTTGGATCTTTACAGGGCCTGTCTGCCTCTCAGCTGCGGTCTAGAAAAACAGTGGTCACACTCGGCCGTGCCTGGGGCATGTTCGCCTATCTGCTTGGTAGTGGCTCAGAGGAATGAGTTCAATCCCTCTGCTGAAAATTAGACATCAGTATCTCTTCGGCCTCAGTTGTTCTCAAGGCCAAAGAGGCGGGAACATGGCGTGACTGGGCTCTTATAGGCACGCCAACACAATATCCAAGCATCCTATGCATTTTTACCAGGGTATCGTGGGATATGCTACTCCATACTCTTGTAGAGCCGCGGCAGGCGGCTTCATTTGGTAATAGAATATATGTCATAATAAGGTTTGCAAAATATATAAATAGGGCCGCATAAATAAACAGCCTAGAGCAGCCAGGAGGTCTCCACACGTGTGAAGATCTCCTATTATTCTAAACATAATATTTACATTTAAATTGTATCACAACGTCTCGTGTTTCATACATTATATCAAGCAAGTTCGAGTACCATCGGCGGGCCGGATGAAATGACATCGCGGGCCGGATCCGGCCCGCGGGCCGTAGTTTGGTGACCCCTGCTCTAAAGGATAGCTTAAAGACACAAAAGAATACATACAGGAGAGAAGCCTTACAAATGTGATGTTTGTAATGTTGGTTTTACTCGAAATGATAGCTTAAAGTCACACAAAAGAATTCATATAGGAGAGAAACCTTACAAGTGTGAGGTTTGTAATGTTGGTTTTGCTTCAAGTGAATATTTAAAGAAACACAAAAGAATACATACAGGAGAGAAATCTTACAAGTGTTATGTTTGTAATGTTAGTTTTACTCAAAGGGAAAGCTTAAAGACAAAAGAATACAAACAGGAGAGAAGCCTTACAAGTGTGATGTTTGTAATGTTGGATTTAATAAAAATGATAATTTAAAGATACACAAAAGAATACATACGGGAGAGAAGCCTTACAAGTGTGATGTTTGTAATGTTGGTTTTAATGACAGTGGTAATTTAAAGATACACAAAAGAATACATACAGGAGAGAAGCCTTACAAGTGTGATGTTTGTAATGTTGGTTTTAATAAAAGTGATAATTTAAAGAAACACAAAAGAATACATAAAGGAGAGAAGCCTTACAAGTGTGATGGTTGTAATGTTGGTTTTACTCAAAGTGGTAACTTAAAGACACACAAAAGAATACATACAGGAGGGAAGCCTTACAAGTGTGATTTTTGTAATGATGGTTTTACTCAAAGTTGTAGCTTAAAGAAACACAAAAGAATACATACAGGAGAGAAACCTTACAAGTGTGATGTTTGTAATGTTGGTTCTACTCGAAGGGAAAGCTTAAAGACACACAAAAGAATACATACATGAGAGAAGCCTTACAAGTGTGATGGTTGTAATGTTGGTTTTACTCTAAGGGATAGCTTAAAGACACACAAAAGAATACATACTGGAGAGAAGCCTTACAAGTGTGATGTTTGTAATGTTGGTTTTACTCTAAGGGATAGCTTAAAGACACACAAAAGAATACATACAGGAGAGAAGCCTTACAATTGTGATGTTTGTTATGCTGGTTTTACTCAAAGTGGTAGCTTAAAGAAACACAAAAGAATACATACATGAGAGAAACCTTACAAGTGTGATGTTTGTAATGTTGGTTTTACTCAAAAGGAAAGCTTAAAGACACACAAAAGAATACATACAGGAGAGAAACCTTACAAGTGTGATGTTTGTAATGTTGGTTTTAATAAAAGTGATAACTTAAAGATACACAAAAGAATGCATACAGGAGAGAAGCCTTAGAAATGCGATGTTTGTAATGTTGGTTTTACTTCAAGGGGAAATGTAAAGAAACACAAAAGAATACATACGGGAGAGAAGCCTTACAAATGTGATGTTTGTAATATTGGTTTTACTCAACGTGTTCATTTACAGAAACACAAAAGAATACATACAGGAGAGAAGCCTTAGATGTGTGATGTTTGTAATGTTGGTTATGCTCTAAAGGATAGCTTAAAGACACACAAAGGAATACATACAGGAGAGAAGCCTTACAAATGTGATGTATGTAATGTTGGTTTTACTTGAAATTATAGCTTTAAGTCACACAAAAGAATTCATATAGGAGAGAAACCTTACAAGTGTGAGGTTTGTAATGTTGGTTTTGCTTCAAGTGAATATTTAAAGAAACACAAAAGAATACATACAGGAGAGAAATCTTACAAGTGTTATGTTTGTAATGTTAGTTTTACTCAAAGGGAAAGCTTAAAGACACACAAAAGAATACATACAGGAGAGAAGCCTTACAAGTGTGATGTTTGTAATGTTGGATTTAATAAAAATGATAATTTAAAGATACACAAAAGAATACATACGGGAGAGAAGCCTTACAAGTGTGATGTTTGTAATGTTGGTTTTAATGACAGTGGTACTTTAAAGATACACAAAAGAATACATACAGGAGAGAAGCCTTACAAGTGTGATGTTTGTAATGTTGGTTTTAATAAAAGTGATAATTTAAAGAAACACAAAAGAATACATACAGGAGAGAAGCCTTACAAGTGTGATGTTTGTAATGTTGGGTTTACTCTAAGGGGTAGCTTAAAGACACACAAAAGAATACATACTGGAGAGAAGCCTTACAAGTGTGATGTTTGTTATGCTGGTTTTACTCGAAGGGAAAGCTTAAAGACACACAAAAGAATACATACAGGAGGGAAGCCTTACAACTGTGATGTTTGTAATGTTGGTTTTAATAAAAGTGATAATTTATAGAAACACAAAAGAATACATACAGGAGAGAAGCCTTACAATTGTGATGTTTGTAATGTTGGTTTTACTCTAATGGATAGCTTAAAGACACACAAAAGAATACATACTGGAGAGAAGCCTTACAAGTGTGATGTTTGTTATGCTGGTTTTACTCAAAGTGGTAACTTAAAGAATCACAAAAGAATACATACAGGAGAGAAACCTTACAAGTGTGATGTTTGTAATGTTGGTTTTACTCAAAGTTGTAGCTTAAAGAAACACAAAAGAATACATACAGGAGAGAAACCTTACAAGTGTGATGTTTGTAATGTTGGTTTTACTCGAAGGGAAAGCTTAACGACACACAAAAGAATACATACATGAGAGAAGCCTTACAAGTGTGATGGTTGTAATGTTGGTTTTACTCAAAATGATAGCTTAAAGTCACACAAAAGAATTCATATAGTAGAGAATCCTTACAAGTGTGAGGTTTGTAATGTTGGTTTTGCTTCAAGTGAATATTTAAAGAAACACAAAAGAATACATACAGGAGAGAAACCTTACAAGTGTGATGTTTGTAATGTTGGTTTTACTCAAAGTTGTAGCTTAAAGAAACACAAAAGAATAAATACAGAAGAGAAACCTTACAAGTGTGATGGTTGTAATGTTGGTTTTACTCAAAGTGGCAACTTAAAGACACACAAAAGAATACATACAGGAGGGAAGCCTTTCTAGTGTGATTTTTGTAATGTTTGTTTTACTCAAAGTTGTAGCTTAAAGAAACACAAAAGAATACATACAGGAGAGAAACCTTACAAGTGTGATGTTTGTAATGTTGGTTTTACTAGAAGGGAAAGCTTAAAGACACACAAAAGAATACATACAGGAGAGAAGCCTTACAAGTGTGATGGTTGTAATGTTGGTTTTACTCAAAGTGGCAACTTAAAGACACACAAAAGAATACATACAGGAGGGAAGCCTTTCTAGTGTGATTTTTGTAATGTTTGTTTTACTCAAAGTTGTAGCTTAAAGAAACACAAAAGAATACATACAGGAGAGAAACCTTACAAGTGTGATGTTTGTAATGTTGGTTTTACTAGAAGGGATAGCTTAAAGACACACAAAAGAATACATACTGGAGAGAAGCCTTACAAGTGTGATGTTTGTAATGTTGGTTTTACTCTAAGGGATAGCTTAAAGACACACAAAAGAATACATACAGGAGAGAAGCCTCACAATTGTGATGTTTGTTATGCTGGTTTTACTCAAAGTGGTAGCTTAAAGAAACACAAAAGAATACATACATGAGAGAAACCTTACAAGTGTGATGTTTCTAATGTTGGTTTTACTCAAAGGGAAAGCTTAAAGACACACAAAAGAATACATACAGGAGAGAAACCTTACAAGTGTGATGTTTGTAATGTTGGTTTTAATAAAAGTGATAACTTAAAGATACACAAAAGAATGCATACAGGAGAGAAGCCTTAGAAATGCGATGTTTGTAATGTTGGTTTTACTTCAAGGGGAAATGTAAAGAAACACAAAAGAATACATACGGGAGAGAAGCCTTACAAATGTGATGTTTGTAATATTGGTTTTACTCAACGTGTTCATTTACAGAAACACAAAAGAATACATACAGGAGAGAAGCCTTAGATGTGTGATGTTTGTAATGTTGGTTATGCTCTAAAGGATAGCTTAAAGACACACAAAGGAATACATACAGGAGAGAAGCCTTACAAATGTGATGTATGTAATGTTGGTTTTACTTGAAATTATAGCTTTAAGTCACACAAAAGAATTCATATAGGAGAGAAACCTTACAAGTGTGAGGTTTGTAATGTTGGTTTTGCTTCAAGTGAATATTTAAAGAAACACAAAAGAATACATACAGGAGAGAAATCTTACAAGTGTTATGTTTGTAATGTTAGTTTTACTCAAAGGGAAAGCTTAAAGACAAAAGAATACATACAGGAGAGAAGCCTTACAAGTGTGATGTTTGTAATGTTGGATTTAATAAAAATGATAATTTAAAGATACACAAAAGAATACATACGGGAGAGAAGCCTTACAAGTGTGATGTTTGTAATGTTGGTTTTAATGACAGTGGTAATTTAAAGATACACAAAAGAATACATACAGGAGAGAAGCCTTACAAGTGTGATGTTTGTAATGTTGGTTTTAATAAAAGTGATAATTTAAAGAAACACAAAAGAATACATAAAGGAGAGAAGCCTTACAAGTGTGATGGTTGTAATGTTGGTTTTACTCAAAGTGGTAACTTAAAGACACACAAAAGAATACATACAGGAGGGAAGCCTTACAAGTGTGATTTTTGTAATGTTGGTTTTACTCAAAGTTGTAGCTTAAAGAAACACAAAAGAATACATACAGGAGACAAACCTTACAAGTGTGATGTTTGTAATGTTGGTTCTACTCGAAGGGAAAGCTTAAAGACACACAAAAGAATACATACATGAGAGAAGCCTTACAAGTGTGATGGTTGTAATGTTGGTTTTACTCTAAGGGATAGCTTAAAGACACACAAAAGAATACATACTGGAGAGAAGCCTTACAAGTGTGATGTTTGTAATGTTGGTTTTACTCTAAGGGATAGCTTAAAGACACACAAAAGAATACATACAGGAGAGAAGCCTTACAATTGTGATGTTTGTTATGCTGGTTTTACTCAAAGTGGTAGCTTAAAGAAACACAAAAGAATACATACATGAGAGAAACCTTACAAGTGTGATGTTTGTAATGTTGGTTTTACTCAAAAGGAAAGCTTAAAGACACACAAAAGAATACATACAGGAGAGAAACCTTACAAGTGTGATGTTTGTAATGTTGGTTTTAATAAAAGTGATAACTTAAAGATACACAAAAGAATGCATACAGGAGAGAAGCCTTAGAAATGCGATGTTTGTAATGTTGGTTTTACTTCAAGGGGAAATGTAAAGAAACACAAAAGAATACATACGGGAGAGAAGCCTTACAAATGTGATGTTTGTAATATTGGTTTTACTCAACGTGTTCATTTACAGAAACACAAAAGAATACATACAGGAGAGAAGCCTTAGATGTGTGATGTTTGTAATGTTGGTTATGCTCTAAAGGATAGCTTAAAGACACACAAAGGAATACATACAGGAGAGAAGCCTTACAAATGTGATGTATGTAATGTTGGTTTTACTTGAAATTATAGCTTTAAGTCACACAAAAGAATTCATATAGGAGAGAAACCTTACAAGTGTGAGGTTTGTAATGTTGGTTTTGCTTCAAGTGAATATTTAAAGAAACACAAAAGAATACATACAGGAGAGAAATCTTACAAGTGTTATGTTTGTAATGTTAGTTTTACTCAAAGGGAAAGCTTAAAGACACACAAAAGAATACATACAGGAGAGAAGCCTTACAAGTGTGATGTTTGTAATGTTGGATTTAATAAAAATGATAATTTAAAGATACACAAAAGAATACATACGGGAGAGAAGCCTTACAAGTGTGATGTTTGTAATGTTGGTTTTAATGACAGTGGTACTTTAAAGATACACAAAAGAATACATACAGGAGAGAAGCCTTATAACTGTGATGTTTGTAATGTTGGTTTTAATAAAAGTGATAATTTAAAGAAACACAAAAGAATACATACAGGAGAGAAGCCTTACAAGTGTGATGTTTGTAATGTTGGGTTTACTCTAAGGGGTAGCTTAAAGACACACAAAAGAATACATACAGGAGAGAAGCCTTACAAGTGTGATGTTTGTTATGCTGGTTTTACTCGAAGGGAAAGCTTAAAGACACACAAAAGAATACATACAGGAGGGAAGCCTTACAACTGTGATGTTTGTAATGTTGGTTTTAATAAAAGTGATAATTTATAGAAACACAAAAGAATACATACAGGAGAGAAGCCTTACAATTGTGATGTTTGTAATGTTGGTTTTACTCTAATGGATAGCTTAAAGAAACACAAAAGAATACATACAGGAGAGAAACCTTACAAGTGTGATGTTTGTAATGTTGGTTTTACTCGAAGGGAAAGCTTAACGACACACAAAAGAATACATACATGAGAGAAGCCTTACAAGTGTGATGGTTGTAATGTTGGTTTTACTCAAAATGATAGCTTAAAGTCACACAAAAGAATTCATATAGTAGAGAATCCTTACAAGTGTGAGGTTTGTAATGTTGGTTTTGCTTCAAGTGAATATTTAAAGAAACACAAAAGAATACATACAGGAGAGAAACCTTACAAGTGTGATGTTTGTAATGTTGGTTTTACTCAAAGTTGTAGCTTAAAGAAACACAAAAGAATAAATACAGAAGAGAAACCTTACAAGTGTCATGTTTGTAATGTTGGTTTTACTCGAAGGGAAAGCTTAAAGACACACAAAAGAATACATACAGGAGAGAAGCCTTACAAGTGTGATGGTTGTAATGTTGGTTTTACTCAAAGTGGCAACTTAAAGACACACAAAAGAATACATACAGGAGGGAAGCCTTTCTAGTGTGATTTTTGTAATGTTTGTTTTACTCAAAGTTGTAGCTTAAAGAAACACAAAAGAATACATACAGGAGAGAAACCTTACAAGTGTGATGTTTGTAATGTTGGTTTTACTAGAAGGGAAAGCTTAAAGACACACAAAAGAATACATACAGGAGAGAAGCCTTACAAGTGTGATGGTTGTAATGTTGGTTTTACTCTAAGGGATAGCTTAAAGACACACAAAAGAATACATACTGGAGAGAAGCCTTACAAGTGTGATGTTTGTAATGTTGGTTTTACTCTAAGGGATAGCTTAAAGACACACAAAAGAATACATACAGGAGAGAAGCCTCACAATTGTGATGTTTGTTATGCTGGTTTTACTCAAAGTGGTAGCTTAAAGAAACACAAAAGAATACATACATGAGAGAAACCTTACAAGTGTGATGTTTCTAATGTTGGTTTTACTCAAAGGGAAAGCTTAAAGACACACAAAAGAATACATACAGGAGAGAAACCTTACAAGTGTGATGTTTGTAATGTTGGTTTTAATAAAAGTGATAACTTAAAGATACACAAAAGAATGCATACAGGAGAGAAGCCTTAGAAATGCGATGTTTGTAATGTTGGTTTTACTTCAAGGGGAAATGTAAAGAAACACAAAAGAATACATACGGGAGAGAAGCCTTACAAATGTGATGTTTGTAATATTGGTTTTACTCAACGTGTTCATTTACAGAAACACAAAAGAATACATACAGGAGAGAAGCCTTAGATGTGTGATGTTTGTAATGTTGGTTATGCTCTAAAGGATAGCTTAAAGACACACAAAGGAATACATACAGGAGAGAAGCCTTACAAATGTGATGTATGTAATGTTGGTTTTACTTGAAATTATAGCTTTAAGTCACACAAAAGAATTCATATAGGAGAGAAACCTTACAAGTGTGAGGTTTGTAATGTTGGTTTTGCTTCAAGTGAATATTTAAAGAAACACAAAAGAATACATACAGGAGAGAAATCTTACAAGTGTTATGTTTGTAATGTTAGTTTTACTCAAAGGGAAAGCTTAAAGACACACAAAAGAATACATACAGGAGAGAAGCCTTACAAGTGTGATGTTTGTAATGTTGGATTTAATAAAAATGATAATTTAAAGATACACAAAAGAATACATACGGGAGAGAAGCCTTACAAGTGTGATGTTTGTAATGTTGGTTTTAATGACAGTGGTAATTTAAAGATACACAAAAGAATACATACAGGAGAGAAGCCTTACAAGTGTGATGTTTGTAATGTTGGTTTTAATAAAAGTGATAATTTAAAGAAACACAAAAGAATACATACAGGAGAGAAGCCTTACAAGTGTGATGTTTGTAATGTTGGGTTTACTCTAAGGGGTAGCTTAAAGACACACAAAAGAATACATACAGGAGAGAAGCCTTACAAGTGTGATGTTTGTTATGCTGGTTTTACTCAAAGTGGTGCATATCATCTACTGCGCTCACTTCAATGCCAGAGGCAGTCAATGGGGAAATTGCATCACCAATAGACAGGGAGAAGATTTGGAGGACGCCCTGGCATCTGCTGCCCTAATCTGTCTGAATGATGGGAAGGTCACTAGAATGGCCACTCGACCAGGCGACTCTGACAGCATCATTGACTTGGCTCTGGTGTCGCCCACCATCGCACCAAGGTGCTGGTGGGGCACACTGGGATACCACGATAGTGACCACTACCCTTGTGTCATCCTGATCAAGAAAGACGGGGCCATGAGTCAAAGAAACAAGACCAATGCCTTCCCGTACGACACCACTGGTCAAGACGCCATAAGCAAGATCAGAAGAAGGAAACACTTCCTCCCGTAGGAGACAATAAAGATGGCTGCAGCCACCATGGTGGAATGGAGAGGTCGAGAAGGTGTGGATGGGAAAGAGGCAGGCTGTCAAAGACTGGCAAAAGGCCAGAAAGGCTAACATGCCACAGGTTGAGTTGGCGAACCTGAAGACTGAGGTCGTTAGGACGACGACTTTATTCAAATCCTGCGCCAAACAGGCCAAGGCCGACAAATGGGACGAGTTCTGCAGGAAGGTGTGCTCCGAGCAATCTCTTACGACATTCTGGCGCCTCCACAAGAGCATGAACGGTGCTGCACAACGTAGGGGTATTCCACACTTTCAAGGCACAGACCTCGCATGGAAAAAGTCGGATGCGGATAAAGGTAAGGCCCTTCTTGCACGCTACATAGAACAGACTGACCAGAAAGACGAGCCCGCCAGACAGAGGACCACAACAACACTCTCTCAGTTGTGCGAGGGGGTCGGGACAGACGAAGAATGGACAATCACAGTTGAGATATTGCGTGCGATGCTCAAGAAATCACCTAACACCGCCCCAGGCCCAGACGGCATCCGATATGGTGACCTAATGGTGATATCAGATGATGACATGGAAGAACTGGCCAGAGAATTCAACACCAGTATCCAGAGGGGTCAGGTCAAAGAAGAATGGCTACACAGCTACTTGCTGCCGCTGCCAAAACCGAACAAAGACCACTCCAAGATAAGCGGCTACAGAATCATTACGATGCAGAATACTGTTGGCAAGCTACTGGAGAAAATTGTAGCACACAGACTTGCTTGGGACTTGGAACAGCTCGGCTGCTTCCCGCCCACACTTGGAGGATACAGACGCAACAAAGAGTCATGGCTGAATGCGGCGGTCTTTGCTCAAGATGTTTACGAAGGATTTCAGGTCAGAGAAGAGACATGTGCGGCCGCCATAGACTTAGAGGACGCATATAACAGAGTATCTTTCGACCACTTGATGCAAACCCTCCTCAGACTGAAAGTGCACCCTCACCTTGTACGATGGATAGCTGCAGTTCTACTCCAAAGGAAGGTGGTGCTAAGATGCGGGAGTTGGTCTTCTGAGCCGATAACGATATGTCCAGGATTGCCGCAGGGTTCACCACTGTCACCAGTACTATTCAACGTGTATACGGTGCCGATCACTGAACAACAGTTGGATGGGAGGGGTAGGACTCTATCATTCGTTGACGACATCCTCGTGTATCGACAGGGTCGAGATAGACAGGCGGTTGCCAACTATATGCAGGGCGAACTAGATCGAATTTCCTCATGGTGTGCTGATGCCGATGCCCTTGTCAACCCTGCAAAGGCAACGGTTACATGGTTCTCACTAAACAACCATATTGTGAAAACAGACCTGCCGGCAGTAAGAATGGTTGGGAGCATTCTGAGTAGAACCCAGTCAATGACATATCTTGGCGTGAGGCTTGATCGTAGCCTGTCCTTCAGAGATCATGTCGATTATGTCATAACGAAGGCTCGAAAAGGTTTGGCAGCAATTAGAGTCATGGCGACTGCCAATATCGAGCAAAGACTGCTATTACTTCTGTTCCAAAGACTTGTGCTTTCACGCATCGAGTATGCCCTGGCCATCCTCACTGTCAGCCCTACACAGATTGGAAGACTTGAAAAGGTACAAAACGAAGCCATGCGCATCATTTTGGGCTGCACGAGAGACACCAGCTGTGTAGCAATGAGATACCTCCTTGACATCCCGACAATGGAACACAGGATCAAGATCTGGAGAGCTCGTGCATATTTAAAAATAAGTGCAGATGAGCAGCACCCTCTGCATGACGCTGTATTCAGAGAAAAGGGTGACAGGCTAAAGAGGGGCAAATCATGGATGGGTCGGGCGGAAGACGTCGTCGGACAGGTCTGCAGTCTTACCAGTATCAACCCCGGCAAGGAATGGATGCCGGTGCCTCCAGCTTTTAAGTGTACCTTCTCCTGCATTATCACACTCAACAGACAGTGCAGAGAGCAGAACCCTGCCGCTGTCAATGCAGAGGTTAACGCGCTCATCTATGATCACTCAGATAGCCCCGAAGTGCTCATCTATACAGATGGATCTGTTGTAAAGCAGCAGAGAAGTGCGTGGGCATTTACAGCCCGTTCAGCGGGCCGAACCATTCAAGAATCCAGTGGTGCCCACTCTATGACCACGAGCAGCATGACGATGGAGGTGATCGCAGTTACACAGGCTTTCATATGGCTGGAATCACAGCATTATACCAACGTGTGTGTACTAAGTGATTCAATGAGCATGATTCAGAAGGTCGAAGCTAGATCTGTACGTAGACAGTGGACTGAGTCGCTGCGGAAGTCCGTTGTCCGCAAAGTCACCTTCATCTTCGTCCCGGGACATGCGGGAGTCGAGGGAAATGAACGAGCTGATAAATTGGCTGGCTCTGCACCCCCTGTAGATGGCCAGCCCATGGATCGTGCCGATGTTATTAACGCCCTTAAAGATATGGCGAGAACAGAGGATTTTGACGCCAGTGATTCCACATCGCTTTCCAGGATGAAAGACCTGGGAGTAAGAATCGGCACAGCCAGACGCGAGAGGTACATCGGGAAAACAAAGCGCCTCGTCAACCAACACAGAACTGGCACTATTAGCCACCGGACGCTGATGCATATGCTGGGGGGAGGATCTGAGCACCTATGGACATGTCCGGAGTGCAACGAAGATACCCCAACTGATAACTAACTAACTAACTAACTACTCAAAGTGGTAACTTAAAGAAACACAAAAGAATACATACAGGAGAGAAATCTTACAAGTGTGATGTTTGTAATGTTGGTTTTACTCGAAGGGAAAGCTTAAAGACACACAAAAGAATACATACAGGAGGGAAGCCTTACAACTGTGATGTTTGTAATGTTGGTTTTAATAAAAGTGATAATTTAAAGAAACACAAAAGAATACATACAGGAGAGAAGCCTTACAAGTGTGATGTTTGTAATGTTGGTTTTACTCTAATGGATAGCTTAAAGACACACAAAAGAATACATACAGGAGAGAAGCCTTACAAGTGTGATGTTTGTTATGCTGGTTTTACTCAAAGTGGTAACTTAAAGAATCACAAAAGAATACATACAGGACAGAAACCTTACAAGTGTGATGTTTGTAATGTTGGTTTTACTCAAAGTTGTAGCTTAAAGAAACACAAAAGAATACATACAGGAGAGAAACCTTACAAGTGTGATGTTTGTAATGTTGGTTTTACTCGAAGGGAAAGCTTAACGACACACAAAAGAATACATACGTGAGAGAAGCCTTACAAGTGTGATGGTTGTAATGTTGGTTTTACTCAAAATGATAGCTTAAAGTCACACAAAAGAATTCATATAGTAGAGAATCCTTACAAGTGTGAGGTTTGTAATGTTGGTTTTGCTTCAAGTGAATATTTAAAGAAACACAAAAGAATACATACAGGAGAGAAACCTTACAAGTGTGATGTTTGTAATGTTGGTTTTACTCAAAGTTGTAGCTTAAAGAAACACAAAAGAATACATACAGGAGAGAAACCTTACAAGTGTGATGTTTGTAATGTTGGTTTTACTCGAAGGGAAAGCTTAAAGACACACAAAAGAATACATACAGGAGAGAAGCCTTACAAGTGTGATGGTTGTAATGTTGGTTTTACTCAAAGTGGTAACTTAAAGACACACAAAAGAATACATACAGGAGGGAAGCCTTTCAAGTGTGATTTTTGTAATGTTTGTTTTACTCAAAGTTGTAGCTTAAAGAAACACAAAAGAATACATACAGGAGAGAAACCTTACAAGTGTGATGTTTGTAATGTTGGTTTTACTCGAAGGGAAAGCTTAAAGACACACAAAAGAATACATACAGGAGAGAAGCCTTACAAGTGTGATGGTTGTAATGTTGGTTTTACTCTAAGAGATAGCTTAAAGACACACAAAAGAATACATACTGGAGAGAAGCCTTACAAGTGTGATGTTTGTAATGTTGGTTTTACTCTAAGGGATAGCTTAAAGACACACAAAAGAATACATACAGGAGAGAAGCCTTACAATTGTGATGTTTGTTATGCTGGTTTTACTCAAAGTGGTAGCTTAAAGAAACACAAAAGAATACATACATGAGAGAAACCTTACAAGTGTGATGTTTCTAATGTTGGTTTTACTCAAAGGGAAAGCTTAAAGACACACAAAAGAATACATACAGGAGAGAAACCTTACAAGTGTGATGTTTGTAATGTTGGTTTTAATAAAAGTGATAACTTAAAGATACACAAAAGAATGCATACAGGAGAGAAGCCTTAGAAATGCGATGTTTGTAATGTTGGTTTTACTTCAAGGGGAAATGTAAAGAAACACAAAAGAATACATACGGGAGAGAAGCCTTACAAATGTGATGTTTGTAATATTGGTTTTACTCAACGTGTTCATTTACAGAAACACAAAAGAATACATACAGGAGAGAAGCCTTAGATGTGTGATGTTTGTAATGTTGGTTATGCTCTAAAGGATAGCTTAAAGACACACAAAGGAATACATACAGGAGAGAAGCCTTACAAATGTGATGTTTGTAATGTTGGTTTTACTTGAAATTATAGCTTTTAGTCACACAAAAGAATTCATATAGGAGAGAAACCTTACAAGTGTGATGTTTGTAATGTTGGTTTAGCTTCAAGTGAATATTTAAAGAACACAAAAGAATACATACAGGACAGAAACCTTACAAGTGTGAGGTCTGTAATGTTGGTTTTGCTTCAAGTGAATATTTAAAGAAACACAAAAGAATACGTACAGGAGAGAAACCTTACAAGTGTGAGGTTTGTAATGTTGGTTTTACTCAACGTGTTCATGTAAAGAAACACAAAAGAAAACATACAGGAGAGAAGCCTTACTAGTGTGATGTTTGAAGTGTAAGATTCACATACAGTATTCAACTGAAGCAACACAGAAAGCAGCATACAGGTACTAGTCTTATAATATGAAGTTTGAATTTGTTTTAAAGATCTGTACATTACAAAATTCTTATTGAAATGCCAAGTGTAATGTATTAAGCCCACATACAAATTGATGTGTTCATTTCTTGCATATACAACACATACAATAATTACGAGGGTAAGTTAATAAGTAAGTAACAAATGGCTGTAGAAAAATAACTAAGTATGATTGCAACTTGAAACCAGTTTATTTTTATACATACATTGTCCCTTTAGTTCTCAACATAATTTCCACACATTGATGCACTTATCCCATCGTTTTATCAGTCCTCCCAAGCCGGCTGCATAGAACTGCGTGCTTTGTTCTCATTTACCGGCCATCCCACAGAACTGTGTGACTTAATTATTGACTCCACTCGTAACTTTTTCTACCCAGCTATGCTCCGCTTTACGGGACAAACATTTGTCAGCATAAACACTGACAAGCTACCTTGGCGGGAGACATTTCGCGAATGACGCCAAATTTTAATGTGAAGTGAAAACGTGGGTTAGAAAACAGAGCACACAGTTCTATGCTGCTGGTTTGGGAGTGTCAGAAGTCGGGGTGCCCCACCGGCTAGATGAAAGTATTATTCACTGGCGAGCAACCCCAAATAGTCAGAAACTGACTAGGGACAAAATCTATATGGCTGAACTATAGATTAGGCCCATGAATATCCAACGTACAGCTCTAAGTGGCTCATTACAAAATTGAAATGAACTGTGCTGAATATTCACCAAGGAATAGGAAAGAGAAGGTTAGCTAGGATAGATTTTTAAGTCTGAATTAAAGTTTAAGGACAACTATCCTAGTACAGGTTTTTCTCCCTGACTGCTCCTTTCCTTGGTGTGTAAGTGAACCATCACCAATGTACACACACAACACGTATGCACAATTGGAAAAAAATATAATGACAGAACTATGAGTTACAATACTACAACATTTATTTACTAATCATATTAAACATTGGATGTTATTCAAAATGATGATGATGATATCATATAGATAGTGATGAGAAACATTACGTAACTTGTTACTTGATCTATCTGGATCTGTGGTCCAGATCCCCACTCTCCAGTAGACTCAAAAAAAGAAACAGCTTGCCGGTATTCTGACGAATCCTGTCAGTCCTGACACAACCTAGTCTTCACTCGTCCTTGAGATCTACAACATAGGTGCTCCTTGTGAGAGCTTGAAAGAAAATCGAGAATGTGTTATATCTAGTTCTACATCAGCGCAATCCTACTTAAAACATATCATAACACAAACATATACAATGACCAGTCTGGCCAAGTTTATCTTCCAGCTCTACTGCGTTCACCATCCTCCTTCTCCATATCTCTGTCTTACGGTCTTAGTCTGGGATGAGCTTTTCAATTGTCTCACACGCCTGTAATGATTACATTTCTGCCGCCCATGTCCATGTCGCTAATACAGAAATTCTGTGTCGTACAGCCGCTCCGTCCAATGTTGGTTTAGCAGCTCACAGGGTCGGTAATGGTATTATAATAATGCCTACTCATCCGAGCTTACAAGCCGTGACCAGTATCTGTGCCAGACTTCCGTGAACTACCGTCCATCCTATAATGAAAAGGTTTAGCACCATATACCCTATAACAATTGTGGGTAATGTCTGTACCATTACACCTCTGCTACAAATGCAATCGTTGGCCAATGTGCCAATGCGCAGACAATAGCATAACACTTCATATTGGTAGGTTTGCATATGACAAATCAATATATCAAACATCCAATACACATAAACATATTGATTAAACTAGACATATTATACTTTAACATCATAGCATAATGCACTAGTTAGTTTGTATGTATACGAAATGAGTCGTATATACACAAAAAGAATATGTACGAAGCATATTCCTAGCATCGTATATTCATATGAAATTACACATACATACATCCAACATATCCGTAAACATTATATTACTTCAAGATGGACATCTAATGATACTCAACATAATAGCATCAGGCATTATTAATGAGTACTAATATTGTATAGCTACAAAATGAGATATATAACAAGTCTAATTGAAGTGACCACACAGACCAGCCATATTTGCTGATCTGCCCGGTTTAATCACCACTTAGTTACTGCTGTTGTAAGAATTAAATAAATAGTCAGTTGACTATATTCTGTACAACAAATGCACACACCAAAAAGAGACTAGTCTAGTTTAGAAAGAAATGGCAAGCATCTGCTACGACACCTCAAGTATATCTAGACAAGATCTGCCTTTCACAAGTTTCTCCTTCACAGAAGAGTAATACATGAAGCACAATGATATTGAACACAGAACTTAGAAAGAACACTCAAGTAACCTACGCCAAAGATAGTTCTTGAAATAACCTAGATCAGATATAGACTGAAACTCAGTACATACATCTACAAGACTTAGATAGTAATTAGGAAATAATTCTCCTAGTGAAATCTATCAACATAAGAATCATACATATGACTAAAAAAAACGAGCTGGGTGCCTACCTGTTCTGAAGTCAGACTTAATATAAAGGGAACAGGTCTAGCATGGGTTTTTATACCTAGCCTAGCAGTAGACACTTATCTCCCAGGAATTCCATTCATAAATTCTTCTTATCTCCCCCTGACGTTAATTGCAATTATCTCCAAGTCTGTCCAGTCATAAAAATTCTTTCTGCATGCACACTAGCCTTCACACCTGTGGGTCTGACAATTATTAGCCCCCTGAGTCTTATCAGTGATTTCACACCTTGCACCTCTAGTCTCTACCAGATGGAGGTCAGCCATCGCGGTTGGGCGGTTTCCTAGCTGTGCTTATCAGGTGTCATGTCAAAGGAGCAATTAGGTTCTCATGGTCAACAGCCAGTTTACAACTCTGTTGGTAAACCAGGTTTGCTTGGGTCATGCCTGGTTGGTTTTAATTACCATTCATTCCCCTGAGTCTGCCCTCCAGTCTGGCTGGATTGATAACCTCTGGGGGTGACCGGTACTGGTGTCAAATTAACTTCCCAAATAGAAAGCCATCTGTGGTGGTTTGTTTACTTGCAGGCTTTGCAAGCTTACGTCAAGACTATATAGCCTTGAATATAGAGAAAACAGTTTTGTTAGTCTGTTGATTCTCTACACGGCCCATCAAAAGTGAACCGAAAATTTTTCTGGGAAGTAAAGGCTGCATTTCGTGACAGAGCTTCCCCCTTAAAAAAAGTTTCTGCCAGAAATCTTTTGTCAAAGCACGCCGTACATCCCAGAATAATGCCTAAGCACTCTCCGTTCTGTATCTGCCTAAAGGTTTCCAATATTCCTTGTGGCCGTGGGTTGTCCTGCATCTGCATAAAGACGTCCCATTTCCATAATCCAAAGATACTTTGGATAGGTCCTTGTACCTGGTTTTCGGCCGGGATTCCATGCAATAGCCTGGTAAAATCCGGTAATTGTCAGGAGGTTGTAATTTTACCCCTCTGGGAAAGATCACAATCAACGGATTCTTCTACGCCTCTGGGCAGCAATTGTTTTACACCATTCACTCACGTGATTTAATCCTTTCAGCCGAGGATGTACCCGTAGTGAAGTCTTGCATAAGCTGGCCACAGCAAAGCTTGTCTCCGTGATTTTCCTCCATCCTTTATAGATCCTTAACTGATCCATCAATAGCTTCCTTTTGAAAGGAATAATGTTACACATCATGGTCTCATGATATAAATTCAACTGGCGCTTTCCTCCTTCAAAGTCGGGCGAAACAATCGTCCCTCCTCGGTGTCGCGGTTTCTTCCCCTGATATTCAGTTAATGGGCTGAGTTTCTCTGCATTAGAGTTTCTTGTACAAACCGTGCTAGAAATTGGAAATTTAGTGTGTCAAGTTGTCCTGCCTTGAGAAATAACATAGTTACTCCAGGGCGATAAAGTGGTGTTACTTTTGAATAAAGTATCCACAAATAGCTGATCTACTCCTATCAAATCGACCTGAATGAAGGGTAGATTGAGTCCTAAGAGTGTGGATTCCAAACCACTCTTGACTTCTGTTACTTCAGGTCCCTGTTGCTGGAATTCCATAACGTCAGCTATTGAGATGATAGGCGTTTCTTCCTTCATCTTGTGCAAAGAATTTTCTTCTTTAGCAACTACAGACAATGTTGTCTGCACAATATCAGAGTCCATATTCTGGCTCCTAACAATTCCCTGTGTTTCTTGAGTCTCCGAACTGGTATACTCCGTGATAACAACTGGAAATGTTTCCTTGTCTGGATGTTCCTCTCTGGCCGTGCTTTCATGGGCTAAGTTCAGTTGAGGTAAATCCTGTGGTGGGCTTGTGTCTAAGCAAACCATCACATTAGGTAAATGATTTGAACTGAGATCTAGTGTCTTTTCCTGAGCTGCAGCCTCAAAGATCACAAGGGGTTCCGGGTCATCCTTCATCCCTCTGTCAGTCAAATTTAATCCCACTTCTTCCTCGCCTGAGCTGAAGGGAATAATAAGGTCGGTTACCTCTCCATCATCGACCTCCTTAAAAGATGTCCTAAGGTCCTCTTCTTCTTGAGTTTCACCCCTCGTTGAAGTAAAATGAGATTCCTGGGAGTCTTGTACTGGCAAACCGTAGTGCAAACAGTTGTCCTCTGGGTAACTGTTAATAGTTAAATTATCTGAACTGATAATTAGTGATTCTTCCCGCGTTGCAGTAATGAAATTCACCTGGGATTCCGTTTCTTCCTGCCTCCCTATTTCAGTCAGATGTAATTCCACTTCGTGATTCTGTGAACAGAAGGGAATGTGAGAATCGGCTAGGTCTCTGCGTGCGACCTCATTAAAGGTTGTCTTCAGTTCCTCTTTCTCTCGAGATTCATTTCTCAAAGAAGTCAAGTGGTTTTCCTGAAGGTCCTGTACTGGCGAAGCAGTATTGCCGTGGCGCAAACAGTTATCACGATTGTGACTGTTTGAAGTGCCCTTGGCACGTTTTTTCTTCCCTCTTTTCCGTTTAGGACTGGGTCGAATGAGAACCTGTAGTTCCCGGTCCACTACCTCTGATTCTGCGGTGGGTGGCAAAGATGTCCCTTCCTTCCTGGTTGGGTGAGCATCCGTATCTCCTACCTTATGTTCCGATAGAAAGGTTAGCTTCTCCGCATTGACTGCTTCCATATGCGTTTTCTCCATCTTTACTCCTTCAGTTTTGCTATGCTCTTGTGCTCCAAAGACCTCATCATTTTCTTTAAACATAATTTCTTCTTCTTGGTCCCACCATTCTAACTCAGCTATGATATATGTTTCTAGTTGCTCCCCCTTTAATCCTTCTCTTATGCCCCACCCTCTCGCGGTCTCTGAGAAATCTGCACGCGCCTTCATGTCCTCTTTGAGATTCCGGTAATGTAAGACCATAATTGCTAATGACTATATTCAGGTAAGCTCCTACGTATATATCAAAAATCAGATATAAGCTAGAACGACCAGAGTTAACTACTGACAGTCTACGCTATCCAATGTGTATAGTTTAGCCTCAGCAGTGAAAGACAACAGAAAATAATATTCCAGTAGTACCTGGCGACAGCAGTGAAGTAAGTGTGAGAGATGTACTACACAGTAATCAACAGTAATATTTAACTAAATAAACATTAAAATGCACTGCATACATGTCAAAATGAACACGGCATATATTAGCATAAAATTGCAAATCAGTCAAGCAGTTAAATCATCAAACACATCAATGTAAATATGATTAAAGTGTCCAATTATCAATAAATGATTAATGATAACACTAAATGATAGATGATGGTAGTTTTCTCATAAGTACTTATCTGTTATACTTTTGAAAAGTTATATATGTACTCTGTAACTTCCTCAACTAAAAGTAGCTACATTTGATGATAGTCTATTTTGATGATTGAAGATTATATAAGAGTTAACTTTTAAAAATCGTATGTCTAGGGTCTAGTAGAATCACTATGATTACTAGAATCCTGGTTCAGGATCACGGACTGTACCCCAATCTGTCAGAAGTCGGGGTGCCCCACCGGCTAGATGAAAGTATTATTCACTGGCGAGCAACCCCAAATAGTCAGAAACTGACTAGGGACAAAATCTATATGGCTGAACTATAGATTAGGCCCATGAATACCCAACGTACAGCTCTAAGTGGCTCGTTACAAAATTGAAATGAACTGTGCTGAATATTCGCCAAGGAATAGGAAAGAGAAGGTTAGCTAGGATAGATTTTTAAGTCTGAATTAAAGTTTAAGGACAACTATCCTAGTACAGGTTTTTCTCCCTGACTGCTCCTTTCCTTGATGTGTAAGTGAACCCCCACCAATGTACACACACAACACGTATGCACAATTGGAAAAAAATATAATGACAGAACTATGAGTTACAATACTACAACATTTATTTACTAATCATATTAAACATTGGATGTTATTCAAAATGATGATGATGATATCATATAGATAGTGATGAGAAACATTACGTAACTTGTTACTTGATCTATCTGGATCTGTGGTCCAGATCCCCACTCTCCAGTAGACTCAAAAAAAGAAACAGCTTTCCGGTATTCTGACGAATCCTGTCAGTCCTGACACGACCTAGACTTCACTCGTCCTTGAGATCTACAAAATAGGTGCTCCTTGTGAGAGCTTGAAAGAAAGTCAAGAATGTGTTATATCTAGTTCTACATCAGCGCAATCCTACTTAAAACATATCATAACACAAACATATACAATGACCAGTCTGGCCAAGTTTATCTTCCAGCTCTACTGCGTTCACCATCCTCCTTCTCCTCCATATCTCTGTCTTAGGTCTTAGTCTGGGACGGGCTTTTCAATTGTCTCACACGCCTGTAATGATTACATTTCTGCCGCCCATGTCCATGTCGCTAATACAGAAATTCTGTGTCGTACAGCCGCTCCGTCCAATGTTGGTTTAGCAGCTCACAGGGTCGGTAATGGTATTATAATAATGCCTGATCATCCGAGCTTACAAGCCGTGACCAGTATCTGTGCCAGACTTCCGTGAACTACCGTCCATCCTATAATGAAAAGGTTTAGCACCATATACCCTATAACAATTGTGGGTAATGTCTGTACCATTACACCACTGCTACAAATGCAATCGTTGGCCAATGTGCCAATGCGGTGACAATAGCATAACACTTCATATTGGTAGGTTTGCATATGACAAATCAATATATCAAACATCCAATACACATAAACATATTGATTAAACTAGACATATTATGATACTTTAACATCATAGCATAATGCACTAGTTAGTTTGTATGTATACGAAATGAGACGTATATACACAAAAAGAATATGTACGAAGCATATTCCTAGCATCGTATATTCATATGAAATTACACATACATACATCCAACATATCCGTAAACATTATATTACTTCAAGATGGACATCTAATGATACTCAACATAATAGCATCAGGCATTATTAATGAGTACTAATATTGTATAGCTACAAAATGAGATATATAACAAGTCTAATTGAAGTGACCACACAGACCAGCCATATTTGCTGATCTGCCCGGTTTAATCACCACTTAGTTACTGCTGTTGTAAGAATTAAATAAATAGTCAGTTGACTATATTCTGTACAACAAATGCACACACCAAAAAGAGACTAGTCTAGTTTAGAAAGAAATGGCAAGCATCTGCTACGACACCTCAAGTATATCTAGACAAGATCTGCCTTTCACAAGTTTCTCCTTCTCAGAAGAGTAATACATGAAGCACAATGATATTGAACACAGAACTTAGAAAAAACACTCAAGTAACCTACGCCAAAGATAGTTCTTGAAATAACCTAGATCAGATATAGACTGAAACTCAGTACATACATCTACAAGACTTAGATAGTAATTAGGAAATAATTCTCCTAGTGAAATCTATCAACATAAGAATCATACATATGACTAAAAAAACGAGCTGGGTGCCTACCTGTTCTGAAGTCAGACTTAATCTAAAGGGAACAGGTCTAGCATGGGTTTTTATACCTAGCCTAGCAGTAGACACTTATCTCCCAGGAATTCCATTCATAAATTCTTCTTATCTCCCCCTGACGTTAATTGCAATTATCTCCAAGTCTGTCCAGTCATAAAAATTCTTTCTGCATGCACACTAGCCTTCACACCTGTGGGTCTGACAATTATTAGCCCCCTGAGTCTTATCAGTGATTTCACACCTTGCACCTCTAGTCTCTACCAGATGGAGGTCAGCCATCGCAGTTGGGCGGTTTCCTAGCTGTGCTTATCAGGTGTCATGTCAAAGGAGCAATTAGGTTCTCATGGTCAACAGCCAGTTTACAACTCTGTTGGTAAACCAGGTTTGCTTGCGTCATGCCTGGTTGGTTTTAATTACCATTCAGTCCCCTGAGTCTGCCCTCCAGTCTGGCTGGATTGATAACCTCTGGGGGTGACCGGTACTGGTGTCAAATTAACTTCCCAAATAGAAAGCCATCAGAGGTGGTTTGTTTACTTGCAGGCTTTGCAAGCTTACGTCAAGACTATATAGCCTTGAATATAGAGAAAACAGTTTTGTTAGTCTGTTGATTCTCTACACGGCCCATCAAAAGTGAACCGAAAATTGTTCTGGGAAGTAAAGTCTGCAATTCGTGACAGGGAGGACTGATAAAACGATGGGATACGTGCATCAATGTTGGTGGAAATTATTGTGACAGGATCACTTCGGTTGTTGGGAATGAACACAAGCCTCGAGGTTTCCCTAGCACTCACGTGTATACTGACCCCCAGGGGCTGGACAGGTAGATACACTGTAACTCTGCTACTGATCCTCTTTAAGTGTTATGAGTCTACAAGCCCCTCCCAGATTCTAGATCTCTACTATCTACCTAGGGACAATGCACACTGAGGCATCGTCCGAGACAACATTCAATAACTGTAGAAAAGCACATGTCAACATACACAAAGTTTATTCTACCCTAAAGACACAGGAAGGAATTGAACACCCTGATAGAATACAATCTATTTACAATATAGAGGATAGAGTAGAGACAGAATCAGAGATGAGACCATATTCTTCATCAGGCTGAGAGACAGATTTGCTGTGTATGTTCCGTCCAGTCGGTCCGGCACTAACCCGGCTCCCTCCCAGTATGGTTGACTGGAACCTTGGAGACCACTCCATCCCAAGAGCTCGGATCGGCAATCAATGGAGTTAACCTCTCAGACCACAGCTGACTAGAGGAACTTTAACTCAGCAAAGTCACAATAAGTTACTGGCTAATGACACTAAGACAGTTCTCTTAATTCAGCCTGGCTGGGAGACCCTCTACCCTGTCTACCCTGAGGTGTCCCCAGGTAAACAATCTTGACATCCATCGTTGTCACACAGGACCAACCCTATGGTCATTGACTATAATGGCGTACCCCTGGTTGGGTACTGTAGAGTTTCTGCAGCGAGTTACACAAAAGTCACACTAATGTCTATACACTCTGGCAGATGATATCAGAACACTGAACAGTCACAATTGACCTGACTCCCTCGGAGTCGAGTCCCACATGATCATCAAGTTTGGTAAACATTGGTGACTGAAACATAACAATTTCACTGTTCATTGACTCAGCTGGCAATCAAGTTCTGTAGCACACATAAGTCTGATATCAACACGGCAATGTTCATTGGGTCAGGGATGAGCTGACCATCGTATACCTGAAAAGTCAATGTAACATTCATACACCCACTGGTGTGGGTCTAGTGTTGACCTGGCACTCTTTCAGACGTAGTTACAGCACCTATGTTAGTGCCGACCTCTACCTGGTATTTCCGACGTTTAGGCGGATATAAACAACGTCAATGGAACTGATGTGCTCCCAGAGCTATGACACTGCCCCACCTTGGCAAGTCTCCCTGGAACGAGCATACCATCATTTTTCCACAGTAATTCGGTTGTTGATTATCATACCCAGGCATGATAGCTTCAGGTTGTTGAACAAACTGGATCAGAAATAGTGTTGAACAAACCGTATCAGAAATAGTGTCGCATCATGGTTCATAATCAAGCATGATGATTCATAATCAGGCATGGTGATTCACAATCAAACATGATGATTCACAATCAGGCATGGCAGGTTTGTAAAACGTCACGCGCCCTTACAGACGTAGTGGTTTCAGACAACAGGCATCCTGGTTCATCAACAGGCACTCGCCCTTACAGATGTAGTGGTTTCATAAAACAGGCATCCTGGTTCATCAACATGCAATTGCCTTTACAGACTTAGTGGTTTCATAAAACATACATCCTGGTTCATCAATAGGCAATACCTGAACTGCACTGAATATTCGCCAAGGAGAGGGAAGGAGAAGGTTAGCTGAGGTAGATTTTTAAGTCTAGATTTATTGTAATTGTAGAGTTCTAGAGTAATTGACAACTACCCCAGTGCAGGTTTTTTTCCCCTGACTGTTCCCTTCCTTGGTCTAAGTGAACCCCCACCAATTTACACATATAACACGTATGCACAATTGGAATTAAAAAGTATAACGATTGAACTATGAGTTAAAATAAACTACAACATTTATTGGCTATCATTATTATTAGACATCTGATGTTTTTCAAGATGGTGATGATGAAATCATATACGTTTATGCACTACAGTAATCATGAAAGTGAAATGATTAATATAAAATACATAACTCTAGATCCTATCTGGATCAGTGTCTGGGCTCCAAGAGAGCTAACAGCAGTGATGGTCAGATCAGCGAACAGCTGGACGGTGTTCAGAACGGTAGTGTCTGTCCTGTCCCCCTATTTCCTCCGTTGTCACAGCACGGGTACTGGGCTCCTGTTGAGGGCTTGGAAGAGAACAGCAAGAATGTGTATTATCTAGTTCTACATCAGTACAATCCTAATTAATACATACATTCTATCACCCCCCCCCCCCCCCCAATACAGTGACCAGTCTGGCCAAGTTTCTCTTCCAGCTTTTCTGTGCGTTAACTCTCTTTCTCCATACTGTCTTAGTCTAGGACGGGCTTTTCAATTGTCTCACATGCCTGTAATTATTACATTTCTGCCGTCCTATGTCCATGTCGCTAATAGCAACATTCGATTCCTCAGTGAGTACCATCCAACAATTGGGTTAGCAGATCACATGGTCGGTAATGGTATTATAATAATGCCTACTCATCCGAGCTTACAAGCCGTGACCAGTATCTGTGCCAGACTTCCGTGAACTACCGTCCATCCTATAATGAAAAGGTTTAGCACCATATACCCTATAACAATTGTGGGTAATGTCTGTACCATTACACCTCTGCTACAAATGCAATCGTTGGCCAATGTGCCAATGCGCAGACAATAGCATAACACTTCATATTGGTAGGTTTGCATATGACAAATCAATATATCAAACATCCAATACACATAAACATATTGATTAAACTAGACATATTATGATACTTTAACATCATAGCATAATGCACTAGTTAGTTTGTATGTATACGAAATGAGTCGTATATACACAAAAAGAATATGTACGAAGCATATTCCTAGCATCGTATATTCATATGAAATTACACATACATACATCCAACATATCTGTAAACATTATATTACTTCAAGATGGACATCTAATGATACTCAACAAAATAGCATCAGGCATTATTAATGAGTACTAATATTGTATAGCTACAAAATGAGATATATAACAAGTCTAATTGAAGTGACCACACAGACCAGCCATATTTGCTGATCTGCCCGGTTTAATCACCACTTAGTTACTGCTGTTGTAAGAATTAAATAAATAGTCAGTTGACTATATTCTGTACAACAAATGCACACACCAAAAAGAGACTAGTCTAGTTTAGAAAGAAATGGCAAGCATCTGCTACGACACCTCAAGTATATCTAGACAAGATCTGCCTTTCACAAGTTTCTCCTTCACAGAAGAGTAATACATGAAGCACAATGATATTGAACACAGAACTTAGAAAGAACACTCAAGTAACCTACGCCAAAGATAGTTCTTGAAATAACCTAGATCAGATATAGACTGAAACTCAGTACATACATCTACAAGACTTAGATAGTAATTAGGAAATAATTCTCCTAGTGAAATCTATCAACATAAGAATCATACATATGACTAAAAAAAACGAGCTGGGTGCCTACCTGTTCTGAAGTCAGACTTAATCTAAAGGGAACAGGTCTAGCATGGGTTTTTATACCTAGCCTAGCAGTAGACACTTATCTCCCAGGAATTCCATTCATAAATTCTTCTTATCTCCCCCTGACGTTAATTGCAATTATCTCCAAGTCTGTCCAGTCATAAAAATTCTTTCTGCATGCACACTAGCCTTCACACCTGTGGGTCTGACAATTATTAGCCCCCTGAGTCTTATCAGTGATTTCACACCTTGCACCTCTAGTCTCTACCAGATGGAGGTCAGCCATCGCGGTTGGGCGGTTTCCTAGCTGTGCTTATCAGGTGTCATGTCAAAGGAGCAATTAGGTTCTCATGGTCAACAGCCAGTTTACAACTCTGTTGGTAAACCAGGTTTGCTTGCGTCATGCCTGGTTGGTTTTAATTACCATTCATTCCCCTGAGTCTGCCCTCCAGTCTGGCTGGATTGATAACCTCTGGGGGTGACCGGTACTGGTGTCAAATTAACTTCCCAAATAGAAAGCCATCTGTGGTGGTTTGTTTACTTGCAGGCTTTGCAAGCTTACGTCAAGACTATATAGCCTTGAATATAGAGAAAACAGTTTTGTTAGTCTGTTGATTCTCTACACGGCCCATCAAAAGTGAACCGAAAATTTTTCTGGGAAGTAAAGGCTGCATTTCGTGACAGAGCTTCCCCCTTAAAAAAAGTTTCTGCCAGAAATCTTTTGTCAAAGCACGCCGTACATCCCAGAATAATGCCTAAGCACTCTCCGTTCTGTATCTGCCTAAAGGTTTCCAATATTCCTTGTGGCCGTGGGTTGTCCTGCATCTGCATAAAGACGTCCCATTTCCATAATCCAAAGATACTTTGGATAGGTCCTTGTACCTGGTTTTCGGCCGGGATTCCATGCAATAGCCTGGTAAAATCCGGTAACTGTCAGGAGGTTGTAATTTTACCCCTCTGGGAAAGATCACAATCAACGGGATTCTTCTACGCCTCTGGGCAGCAATTGTTTTACACCATTCACTCACGTGATTTAATCCTTTCAGCCGAGGATGTACCCGTAGTGAAGTCTTGCATAAGCTGGCCACAGCAAAGCTTGTCTCCGTGATTTTCCTCCATCCTTTATAGATCCTTAACTGATCCATCAATAGCTTCCTTTTGAAAGGAATAATGTTACACATCATGGTCTCATGATATAAATTCAACTGGCGCTTTCCTCCTTCAAAGTCGGGCGAAACAATCGTCCCTCCTCGGTGTCGCGGTTTCTTCCCCTGATATTCAGTTAATGGGCTGAGTTTCTCTGCATTAGAGTTTCTTGTACAAACCGTGCTAGAAATTGGAAATTTAGTGTGTCAAGTTGTCCTGCCTTGAGAAATAACATAGTTACTCCAGGGCGATAAAGTGGTGTTACTTTTGAATAAAGTATCCACAAATAGCTGATCTACTCCTATCAAATCGACCTGAATGAAGGGTAGATTGAGTCCTAAGAGTGTGGATTCCAAACCACTCTTGACTTCTGTTACTTCAGGTCCCTGTTGCTGGAATTCCATAACGTCAGCTATTGAGATGATAGGCGTTTCTTCCTTCATCTTGTGCAAAGAATTTTCTTCTTTAGCAACTACAGACAATGTTGTCTGCACAATATCAGAGTCCATATTCTGGCTCCTAACAATTCCCTGTGTTTCTTGAGTCTCCGAACTGGTATACTCCGTGATAACAACTGGAAATGTTTCCTTGTCTGGATGTTCCTCTCTGGCCGTGCTTTCATGGGCTAAGTTCAGTTGAGGTAAATCCTGTGGTGGGCTTGTGTCTAAGCAAACCATCACATTAGGTAAATGATTTGAACTGAGATCTAGTGTCTTTTCCTTAGCTGCAGCCTCAAAGATCACAAGGGGTTCCGGGTCATCCTTCATCCCTCTGTCAGTCAAATTTAATCCCACTTCTTCCTCGCCTGAGCTGAAGGGAATAATAAGGTCGGTTACCTCTCCATCATCGACCTCCTTAAAAGATGTCCTAAGGTCCTCTTCTTCTTGAGTTTCACCCCTCGTTGAAGTAAAATGAGATTCCTGGGAGTCTTGTACTGGCAAACCGTAGTGCAAACAGTTGTCCTCTGGGTAACTGTTAATAGTTAAATTATCTGAACTGATAATTAGTGATTCTTCCCGCGTTGCAGTAATGAAATTCACCTGGGATTCCGTTTCTTCCTTCCTCCCTATTTCAGTCAGATGTAATTCCGCTTCGTGATTCTGTGAACAGAAGGGAATGTGAGAATCGGCTAGGTCTCTGCGTGCGACCTCATTAAAGGTTGTCTTCAGTTCCTCTTTCTCTCGAGATTCATTTCTCAAAGAAGTCAAGTGGTTTTCCTGAAGGTCCTGTACTGGCGAAGCAGTATTGCCGTGGCGCAAACAGTTATCACGATTGTGACTGTTTGAAGTGCCCTTGGCACGTTTTTTCTTCCCTCTTTTCCGTTTAGGACTGGGTCGAATGAGAACCTGTAGTTCCCGGTCCACTACCTCTGATTCTGCGGTGGGTGGCAAAGATGTCCCTTCCTTCCTGGTTGGGTGAGCATCCGTATCTCCTACCTTATGTTCCGATAGAAAGGTTAGCTTCTCCGCATTGACTGCTTCCATATGCGTTTTCTCCATCTTTACTCCTTCAGTTTTGCTACGCTCTTGTGCTCCAAAGACCTCATCATTTTCTTTAAACATAATTTCTTCTTCTTGGTCCCACCATTCTAACTCAGCTATGATATATGTTTCTAGTTGCTCCCCCTTTAAGCCTTCTCTTACCACCCTCTCGCGGTCTCTGAGAAATCTGCACGCGCCTTCATGTCCTCTTTGAGATTCCGGTAACGTAAGACCATAATTGCTAATGACTATATTCAGGTAAGCTCCTACGTATATATCAAAAATCAGATATAAGCTAGAACGACCAGAGTTAACTACTGACAGTCTACGCTATCCAATGTGTATAGTTTAGCCTCAGCAGTGAAAGACAACAGAAAATAATATTCCAGTAGTACCTGGCGACAGCAGTGAAGTAAGTGTGAGAGATGTACTACACAGTAATCAACAGTAATATTTAACTAAATAAACATTAAAATGCACTGCATACATGTCAAAATGAACACGGCATATATTAGCATAAAATTGCAAATCAGTCAAGCAGTTAAATCATCAAACACATCAATGTAAATATGATTAAAGTGTCCAATTATCAATAAATGATTAATGATAACACTAAATGATAGATGATGGTAGTTTTCTCATAAGTACTTATCTGTTATACTTTTGAAAAGTTATATATGTACTCTGTAACTTCCTCAACTAAAAGTAGCTACATTTGATGATAGTCTATTTTGATGATTGAAGATTATATAAGAGTTAACTTTTAAAAATCGTATGTCTAGGGTCTAGTAGAATCACTATGATTACTAGAATCCTGGTTCAGGATCGCGGACTGTACCCCAATCTGTCAGAAGTCGGGGTGCCCCACCGGCTAGATGAAAGTATTATTCACTGGCGAGCAACCCCAAATAGTCAGAAACTGACTAGGGACAAAATCTATATGGCTGAACTATAGATTAGGCCCATGAATACCCAACGTACAGCTCTAAGTGGCTCGTTACAAAATTGAAATGAACTGTGCTGAATATTCGCCAAGGAATAGGAAAGAGAAGGTTAGCTAGGATAGATTTTTAAGTCTGAATTAAAGTTTAAGGACAACTATCCTAGTACAGGTTTTTCTCCCTGACTGCTCCTTTCCTTGATGTGTAAGTGAACCCCCACCAATGTACACACACAACACGTATGCACAATTGGAAAAAAATATAATGACAGAACTATGAGTTACAATACTACAACATTTATTTACTAATCATATTAAACATTGGATGTTATTCAAAATGATGATGATGATATCATATAGATAGTGATGAGAAACATTACGTAACTTGTTACTTGATCTATCTGGATCTGTGGTCCAGATCCCCACTCTCCAGTAGACTCAAAAAAAGAAACAGCTTGCCGGTATTCTGACGAATCCTGTCAGTCCTGACACGACCTAGACTTCACTCGTCCTTGAGATCTACAACATAGGTGCTCCTTGTGAGAGCTTGAAAGAAAGTCAAGAATGTGTTATATCTAGTTCTACATCAGCGCAATCCTACTTAAAACATATCATAACACAAACATATACAATGACCAGTCTGGCCAAGTTTATCTTCCAGCTCTACTGCGTTCACCATCCTCCTTCTCCTCCATATCTCTGTCTTACGGTCTTAGTCTGGGACGGGCTTTTCAATTGTCTCACGCGCCTGTAATGATTACATTTCTGCCGCCCATGTCCATGTCGCTAATACAGAAATTCTGTGTCGTACAGCCGCTCCGTCCAATGTTGGTTTAGCAGCTCACAGGGTCGGTAATGGTATTATAATAATGCCTGATCATCCGAGCTTACAAGCCGTGACCAGTATCTGTGCCAGACTTCCGTGAACTACCGTCCATCCTATAATGAAAAGGTTTAGCACCATATACCCTATAACAATTGTGGGTAATGTCTGTACCATTACACCACTGCTACAAATGCAATCGTTGGCCAATGTGCCAATGCGGTGACAATAGCATAACACTTCATATTGGTAGGTTTGCATGTGACAAATCAATATATCAAACATCCAATACACAAAAACATATTGATTAAACTAGACATATTATGATACTTTAACATCATAGCATAATGCACTAGTTAGTTTGTATGTATACGAAATGAGACGTATATACACAAAAAGAATATGTACGAAGCATATTCCTAGCATCGTATATTTATATGAAATTACACATACATACATCCAACATATCCGTAAACATTATATTACTTCAAGATGGACATCTAATGATACTCAACATAATAGCATCAGGCATTATTAATGAGTACTAATATTGTATAGCTACAAAATGAGATATATAACAAGTCTAATTGAAGTGACCACACAGACCAGCCATATTTGCTGATCTGCCCGGTTTAATCACCACTTAGTTACTGCTGTTGTAAGAATTAAATAAATAGTCAGTTGACTATATTCTGTACAACAAATGCACACACCAAAAAGAGACTAGTCTAGTTTAGAAAGAAATGGCAAGCATCTGCTACGACACCTCAAGTATATCTAGACAAGATCTGCCTTTCACAAGTTTCTCCTTCTCAGAAGAGTAATACATGAAGCACAATGATATTGAACACAGAACTTAGAAAAAACACTCAAGTAACCTACGCCAAAGATAGTTCTTGAAATAACCTAGATCAGATATAGACTGAAACTCAGTACATACATCTACAAGACTTAGATAGTAATTAGGAAATAATTCTCCTAGTGAAATCTATCAACATAAGAATCATACATATGACTAAAAAAACGAGCTGGGTGCCTACCTGTTCTGAAGTCAGACTTAATCTAAAGGGAACAGGTCTAGCATGGGTTTTTATACCTAGCCTAGCAGTAGACACTTATCTCCCAGGAATTCCATTCATAAATTCTTCTTATCTCCCCCTGACGTTAATTGCAATTATCTCCAAGTCTGTCCAGTCATAAAAATTCTTTCTGCATGCACACTAGCCTTCACACCTGTGGGTCTGACAATTATTAGCCCCCTGAGTCTTATCAGTGATTTCACACCTTGCACCTCTAGTCTCTACCAGATGGAGGTCAGCCATCGCAGTTGGGCGGTTTCCTAGCTGTGCTTATCAGGTGTCATGTCAAAGGAGCAATTAGGTTCTCATGGTCAACAGCCAGTTTACAACTCTGTTGGTAAACCAGGTTTGCTTGCGTCATGCCTGGTTGGTTTTAATTACCATTCAGTCTCCTGAGTCTGCCCTCCAGTCTGGCTGGATTGATAACCTCTGGGGGTGACCGGTACTGGTGTCAAATTAACTTCCCAAATAGAAAGCCATCAGTGGTGGTTTGTTTACTTGCAGGCTTTGCAAGCTTACGTCAAGACTATATAGCCTTGAATATAGAGAAAACAGTTTTGTTAGTCTGTTGATTCTCTACACGGCCCATCAAAAGTGAACCGAAAATTGTTCTGGGAAGTAAAGTCTGCAATTCGTGACAGGGAGGACTGATAAAACGATGGGATACGTGCATCAATGTTGGTGGAAATTATTGTGACAGGATCACCTCGGTTGTTGGGAATGAACACAAGCCTCGAGGTTTCCCTAGCACTCACGTGTATACTGACCCCCAGGGGCTGGACAGGTAGATACACTGTAACTCTGCTACTGATCCTCTTTAAGTGGTATGAGTCTACAAGCCCCTCCCAGATTCTAGATCTCTACTATCTACCTAGGGACAATGCACACTGAGGCATCGTCCGAGACAACATTCAATAACTGTAGAAAAGCACATGTCAACATACACAAAGTTTATTCTACCCTAAAGACACAGGAAGGAATTGAACACCCTGATAGAATACAATCTATTTACAATATAGAGGATAGAGTAGAGACAGAATCAGAGATGAGACCATATTCTTCATCAGGCTGAGAGACAGATTTGCTGTGTATGTTCCGTCCAGTCGGTCCGGCACTAACCCGGCTCCCTCCCAGTATGGTTGACTGGAACCTTGGAGACCACTCCATCCCAAGAGCTCGGATCGGCAATCAATGGAGTTAACCTCTCAGACCACAGCTGACTAGAGGAACTTTAACTCAGCAAAGTCACAATGAGTTACTGGCTAATGACACTAAGACAGTTCTCTTAATTCAGCCTGGCTGGGAGACCCTCTACCCTGTCTACCCTGAGGTGTCCCCAGGTAAACAATCTTGACATCCATCGTTGTCACACAGGACCAACCCTATGGTCATTGACTATAATGGCGTACCCCTGGTTGGGTACTGTAGAGTTTCTGCAGCGAGTTACACAAAAGTCACACTAATGTCTATACACTCTGGCAGATGATATCAGAACACTGAACAGTCACAATTGACCTGACTCCCTCGGAGTCGAGTCCCACATGATCATCAAGTTTGGTAAACATTGGTGACTGAAACATAACAATTTCACTGTTCATTGACTCAGCTGGCAATCAAGTTCTGTAGCACACATAAGTCTGATATCAACACGGCAATGTTCATTGGGTCAGGGATGAGCTGACCATCGTATACCTGAAAAGTCAATGTAACATTCATACACCCACTGGTGTGGGTCTAGTGTTGACCTGGCACTCTTTCAGACGTAGTTACAGCACCTATGTTAGTGCCGACCTCTACCTGGTATTTCCGACGTTTAGGCGGATATAAACAACGTCAATGGAACTGATGTGCTCCCAGAGCTATGACACTGCCCCACCTTGGCAAGTCTCCCTGGAACGAGCATACCATCATTTTTCCACAGTAATTCGGTTGTTGATTATCATACCCAGGCATGATAGCTTCAGGTTGTTGAACAAACTGGATCAGAAATAGTGTTGAACAAACCGTATCAGAAATAGTGTCGCATCATGGTTCATAATCAAGCATGATGATTCATAATCAGGCATGGTGATTCACAATCAAACATGATGATTCACAATCAGGCATGGCAGGTTTGTAAACCGTCACGCGCCCTTACAGACGTAGTGGTTTCAGACAACAGGCATCCTGGTTCATCAACAGGCAATTGCCTTTACAGACTTAGTGGTTTCATAAAACATACATCCTGGTTCATCAATAGGCAATACCTGAACTGCACTGAATATTCGCCAAGGAGAGGGAAGGAGAAGGTTAGCTGAGGTAGATTTTTAAGTCTAGATTTATTGTAATTGTAGAGTTCTAGAGTAATTGACAACTACCCCAGTGCAGGTTTTTCTCCCCTGACTGTTCCCTTCCTTGGTCTAAGTGAACCCCCACCAATTTACACATATAACACGTATGCACAATTGGAATTAAAAAGTATAACGATTGAACTATGAGTTAAAATAAACTACAACATTTATTGGCTATCATTATTATTAGATTCAATCAATATGGCTGCAGAAACAACTATTCCAAAACTAAAGAAGGTGGGTCGTAAGAAATGGATGACTGAGGAAATTTTACACTTAATGGAAACAAGAAGACTCAACAAAAATAATCCTGCCAAATATGAAGAAATTCACAGACAAGTCAGAATATTATGTAGGAAGGCAAAAGAATCATGGCTTGAGGAAAAGTGCTTAGAAATTGAAAAACAACACAACAGTCAAAATACCAAATTAGTGCACAAAAGGATTCAGGAACTTAGTAATAAAAGAACAAGTACATCAACAGGCTGTCTAAGAACTAAGGATGGCAAAATCATAATAGAAAAAGATCAGATTCTACATGTATGGACAGATTATGTGAAAGACCTGTATAATGATAACAGAGAGGAACAGTATGCTATTAGATTTAATAATGAAGGACCAGCAATTTTAAAGATGGAGGTTCAAAATGTTCTTAAGCATATGAAAGCTGGCAAGGCCCCCGGTGCAGATAACATCACAACAGAAATGATTAAAGCTTTAGAAGAATTTGGACTAGAGCAAGTCACTAGACTGCTGAACACATTATATGATACTGGAGATATACCTTCTGAATTATGTAATTCTGTATTTATTGCAATCCCAAAGAAATCAGGAACCTTAGAATGTGATCAACATAGAACAATTAGTATAATGAGTCACATCACAAAGATTTTGTTACGAATTATCATGCAAAGAGTGAGGAAGAAAATACAACCTGAAATAGGGGAAGAACAATGTGGTTTTGTAGAAGGAAAGGGTACAGTAAATGCTGTGTATATGCTGCGAACAGTTATTGAACGTGCTTTAGAAGTAAACAAGGATATACATCTTTGCTTTATTGACTACACAAAGGCTTTTGATAGAGTAAGACATGTCAACATTGTGGATATGCTTGCAGATCTACAAATTGATGGGAAAGACATTAGACTTATAAAAAACATATATTGGAAACAACAAGCTGCCATAAGAATTGATAATGAAGTAGGACAATACCAACCTATTAAGAGAGGTGTTAGGCAGGGATGTGTAATGTCTCCAGATCTTTTTTCCTTATACAGTGAAAATATTTTCAGAAATGTAGAAGACCTAAATGGAATCAGCATTGGAGGACGAAACATAAATAACATTAGATATGCAGATGATACAGTATTGATTGCAGACAATGCACAGGATCTGCAACAATTAGTAGACGCTGTGGTTGTACACAGTGAGCAGCTGGGGTTGGAATTAAATTGTAGGAAGACACAGGTTATGGTCGTCACTAGGAAGAACGAAGTACCACAATGTAATATACAAGTAAATGGGAATATTCTTCAACAAGTGAATCGGTTCAATTATCTCGGAACAGTCATAACATCTGATGGCAGATGCCTTGAAGAGATTAGAACAAGAATCGCCATTGCTAAAGTAGCCTTTAGCAAGATGAAAAACATTCTGACCAATAAAATGATGTCAATTGAAACGAGAAAAAGAGTTTTGAGGGGATACATAGAGCCTGTTCTTTTGTATGGATGTGAAACTTGGACAATGTGCAGTCAAGCTGAAAAACATCTGATGGCTGCAGAAATGTGGTTTCTGAGGAAAATGCAAAGAATACCATGGACAGATAGAAAAACCAATGACCAAGTACTACAAGAGACAAATGAAAATCGTAGATTGATTAGAGAAATTAGACGTAGACAGTCAAAATTTTTTGGACATGTTATGAGAAGAAATGGACTGGAGAACTTGGTGACAGCTGGCAAGATCGAGGGGAACAGACCAAGAGGAAGACCGAGAGGAAAATACCTGGATGGCTTGGCCACATGGCATGGACGAGACAGGAACACTGAGCTGATCCACGACTCTGGTGATCGAGTGAAATGGCGAATCATGACCGCCCACGCTTTCCGGCATGGCACATGATTGATTGATTGATGATGAAATCATATACGTTTATGCACTACAGTAATCATGAAAGTGAAATGATTAATATAAAATACATAACTCTAGATCCTATCTGGATCAGTGTCTGGGCTCCAAGAGAGCTAACAGCAGTGATGGTCAGATCAGCGAACAGCTGGACGGTGTTCAGAACGGTAGTGTCTGTCCTGTCCCCCTATTTCCTCCGTTGTCACAGCACGGGTACTGGGCTCCTGTTGAGGGCTTGGAAGAGAACAGCAAGAATGTGTATTATCTAGTTCTACATCAGTACAATCCTAATTAATACATACATTCTATCACCCCCCAATACAGTGACCAGTCTGGCCAAGTTTCTCTTCCAGCTTTTCTGTGCGTTAACTCTCTTTCTCCATACTGTCTTAGTCTAGGACGGGCTTTTCAATTGTCTCACATGCCTGTAATTATTACATTTCTGCCGTCCTATGTCCATGTCGCTAATAGCAACATTCGATTCCTCAGTGAGTACCATCCAACAATTGGGTTAGCAGATCACATGGTTGGTAATGGTATTATAATAGTACCTGATCATCCGGGCTTACAAGCCATGACCAGTATCTGTGCCAGGCTTTCGTGAATTACCGTGAACGCTCGCCAACAATACACTGAAAGGGTTCAGCACCATATACCCTTTACTAATTGTGGATAATGTCTGTACCATTTCATCTCTGCTACAAACGCGATCAATGGACAAGGTGCCAATGCGCGCACAATAGCATAACACTTCATATTGGTAGATTTGCATATGACAAATCAATATATCAAACACCCAATACACATAAAATATATTTATTCAACTTAGAAATATAATGATATTTAACATAATAGCATTATGCATGAGTTAGTTTGTATGCATACAAAATGAGACGTATACACATAACAAGAGATAAAATTTATATTCATATAAAATTACTTAAAATTCATAAAATAAAAAAGTCATATAAATTGAGGATGCATTCCAAGAGAAGAAGCTGGTGCTTGCGGCATGGATTGATTTGAAGAAAGCCTTTGACAAAGTCTGGAAAGAAGGTCTGATGAATAAACTGAGAAACTGCAAAGTCAATGGAAGAATGTACAAATGGGTGAAAGTATACTTGCACAACAGAAGAGCCCGAGTACAGATAGACGGACTAAAGAGCAAGAAAGTACTACTGCGTCACGGAGTTCCCCAGGGCGGAGTATTGTCCCCCACACTCTTTCTAATCTTCATCAATGATCTCGTTGCTAATCTACCGCATGGAATTAAAGCCGCAATGTATGCCGATGACCTGGTTCTATGGAGCACAAATGAACATGCATCAGTGGCCACCAGATTACTACAAAGAGCTGTAGATACATTTGTTGCATGGGCAAATAGATGGTGTGTCAGCATAAACACTGACAAGTGCAGCACCACCCTATTTACCCTCTCTCCAAAACAAAAGGCAGGGACCATCCAGATAAATGGAACACCCCTACGAGAAGATAAAGAACCAACATACCTTGGAGTAACATTTGATGGCAGGCTGACATGGAGAAAGCACATCAACAAAGCAGCAGCAAAAGCCAGAAGGAAAATAGCCATCCTGAGAAAGCTAAGTGGAACCACATGGGGAGCCAGTGGGAAAATACTTAGCAAAGTTTATCAACAGAGCATACGACCACACCTGGAATACGGGTCAACTGCATGGTGTTCGGCAGCAAAAACCACACTACAAGAGCTGGACAAAGTGCAAAATCAAGCACTTAGAGTCACCACAGGAGGGATGAGATCAACCCCTATAGTGGAAATGGAGAAGATGGGGAGGACACAAGCACTGAGTGAGCGCAGAGATACGAAAACGCTAATACAAGCAGAAAAGTTCCTCAGCTTGCCAGGCCACCCTATGAAGAACAGATTTGAAAACCTAGCTATGGGGCGGTTGAAAAGAAGTAGTTTTATCCACCAGGCCAAACGACTCTGCAGAGAAACCACCGATCTGCCCACAGTTGGTATCCCCCTAACAACTATTCCAGAGCGAACTCCATGGAAAGATGAGCATAGTCTATCATTACAAATTCAGACAAAAGTGAGAGGAATATTTGACAAGGAAGATCAGAACAGTGTGCAGCGCAGAACAGCCACTCTCAGCTTCCTTGATGAAGAATACCCACAGGACCTCTGGATCCGAGTCTACACAGATGGGTCAGCACAAAATGCTGTTCGAAATGGAGGAGCGGGAGTGTACATAGAATACCCAAATAATACCAGGGACACAGCTAGAGTACCGACAGGAAAGTACTGCCATAACTACGATGCTGAAATTGAGGCAATCAAGATAGCAACAGAGAAATTACTAAATACCAGCAATGGTACACAACCTGTGGTGCTATTGACAGATGCAAAATCAGTACTCGAGGCGCTCCTGTCTGGGAAATTGCCAGTACTAAGGACACTACTTTCTGAACTTAGCAGTCAGCATAAGGTCACCATACAGTGGATACCATCCCACTGTGGAGTACCCGGGAACGACAGAGCTGATCAATTGGCTAAGGAAGGAGCCAAAGAAGAACAGCCTGATGTGCCTGTAACATACCACCAAAGAAAAGAATGATCAAATCAGTCAGAAAGCCACCAAAACCTGCTCAAGATGACTACCACGTTATGGATAGACCAGAACAAGTCATTATTCTGCGCCTCAAAACAGGGCACAATAGATTACGCAACCACATGTATACAAAATTCAAGATTGGTGAAACAGCCATGTGTACATGTGGATTGGCGTCACAGACAGCAGAGCACATACTCCAAGACTGCCCAAAATATAACATATCTAGGCAAACCTTCTGGCCTAGAGAGACGACAGTGGAAGATAAACTCTATGGACCGCTGTGTGAACTGAAAAAGACAGTTCAATTCATACAAGAGACAGCACTGCAGTTATAGACATATTTCAAGCGAACGAAAGAAGAAGAAGAGGAATATAAAGTTACAAATACATACATCCCACATATACTTAAACACTAGGCATATGAGGTATTCCTAATACATAGTATGAAATGCAAACAAGTTGTAGTAACATGATTATCTACAACGACTGAGAAACTAATAGTTTCCATAGAGTAACAGACATCTAACATGATAAATGAAAGTCAAAAGCCTGCCTCCCAAAAGGTATCTACTTGTATAGTAAGAATAACCCTTATAGCAATATGATATTGTACACTGAACTTAGAAAGAATAGTGTACACTCAAGTAACCTTAGACAATGATATTTCTTGAAATAACCTAGGTCAGATATAGACTGAAAATCAGTACATACATCTAAAAGACTTAGATAGTTACTAAGAAATCTACATTTACTCTCTCTTCTCACCTGTTCGATGATTTTTCATTCCTGATCTGAGTATCAGAATCTTCTAGCATATATACTCTTCCTTATCTCCCCCAGGCGTTTAATTCAATTACCACTTTCTTGTGGTTTTAAATGTCTTATTTGATCTGGGGGTCTGGTTCCCACCATTGACTGAGGTAGTCTCCTGATTCAGTGTTAATTGCCAACATTTACTCTGTGTGGCCAGTCTTGACACTTCACAGTTGATCGGTTTTACAAGGTCTGGTTCACACTCTACTGAGTCTGCCAGTCTGAGTGGACTTGGCTTGTTTATAGCCCTAGGCCTATTATCTCCACTTTGGCCAGACGTTGGTCACACCTGGGCGGTTTTATTAAGCAGACACTTTCACCTGTATTCTGACAGATGAGCCCTGGTGTCAAGTCACACTTGTTTCCAAGTCTGGTCAGGGTCACATTCCATTTCCCACATAGCCAGTAGACAGATGAATAATAAATTTACTGCCGTCTTTGCAAACTTACATCAAGACAATATAGCCTTGAATATAGAGAAAACAGTTTGTTCTTTTGTTGATTTATCTGAGTGGTCCATCATATATGTGTACCAGAGAGTATTCTGGGATGACAACACGGCGTCTCGCGACATATAAATATATCCCCATCCATTCATCATGTGTCATGCCGATAAGTGTGGGCGGGCATGTTTTGCCATCTCACTCGATCACCAGAGTCGGGGATCAGCTCCGTGTTCCTGTATCGACCATGCCACATAGCCAAGCTATCCAGGTATTTACTTCTCGGTCATCCCCTTGGTCTCTTCTATTCGATCTTGCCAGCTGTCACCAAGTTCTCCAATCCAAGTCTTCTCATAACATGCCCCAAAAATTTTGACTGTCTACGTCTAATGACGCTAATCAGTTTACGATCTTCATTTGTTTCTTGAAGGACTTGCTCATTGGTTTTTCTGTCTGTCTATGGTATTCTTTGCATTTTCCTCAGAAACCACATTTACACAGCCATCAGATGTTTTTTAGCTTGTCTGCTCATTGTCCACGCTTCACATCCATACTATATATATATATATATATATATATATATATATATATATATATATATATATATATATATATATATATATATATATATATAACTTTCACAGTAACGCACATAATTATACTAGCAGAAACCTGGATTAGTCCTAGTGTCTGGACACTGTAACATATATACATTTATTATAGTTAGCACATATCTTGTATTTCCCATGATTATCATTTTCTAGGAACAATAGGCTGGTCTCTGTGGCCTAAAGGCTTGCGAACACGATTTGTGAGCCGCTTACCATGCGGTCGAAGCATTGCGGCTACCGATTTGGAAGCAGACCGTGTCGCGCTGGGGTTTTAACATGTTGGTATGGGGGCAGGTCATTCAGAAAGTAATGGCAAACTACAGAACGTGAAACTTGCCAAGACATCAACAACAGCAAAAAATGCTGGTGTTGACAGTGATGTCCTGTAAATAGGATATGCAAAAAAAAAAAAAAAAGAACAATAGACACATCTATATTGTTTAATCTGAATCCTAATCATTATTTATTGTTTGTTATGTATGTATCTCTTTCTACAAGACACAGACCAGCACAAAAACTAGAAGCACTGGATGTGAGTGACTGCTTCTCATATCAGGTGTTCTTATGTAGTGATGTGCTAGTTTTAGTTTCTCCAGTTAGCTGTTCATGTGTTGTCGATTGCCTTGAAGTATCAAGAAAGTTCAGCTGTTCATGTGTTGTAGATTGCCTTGAAGTATCAAGAAAGTTCAGCTGTTCATGTGTTGTAGATTGCCTTGAAGTATCAAGAAAGTTCAGCTGTTCATGTTTTGTAGATTGCCTTGAAGTATCAAGAAAGTTCAGCTGTTCATGTGATGTAGATTGCCTTGAAGTATCAAGAAAGTTCAGCTGTTCATGTGTTGTAGATTGCCTTGAAGTATCAAGAAAGTTCAGATGTTCATGTGTTGTAGATTGCCTTGAAGTATCAAGAAAGTTCAGCTGTTCATGTGTTGTAGATTGCCTTGAAGTATCAAGAAAGTTCAGCTGTTCATGTGTTGTAGATTGCCTTGAAGTATCAAGAAAGTTCAGCTGTTCATGTTTTGTAGATTGCCTTGAAGTATCAAGAAATTTCAGCTGTTCATGTGTTGTATATTGCCTTGAAGTATCAAGAAAGTTCAGCTGTTCATGTGTTGTAGATTGCCTTGAAGTATCAAGAAAGTTCAGCTCAGTAATGTTGATTTGCACTCATGAAAGATTAAAGAGAATAATTAATTAGAAGAAACACTTAACCCAAAAAACATTGACAGTTGTAAGTACATCCATGTTTGAAGACAAGTTTCAGAGAAATACTGTCATTTGAAGCTGACAAGTTCAGATTCCAGGTTGCCTCTAGCTTTTAGTGTTACTTCAGGGGTTTCCTTCTTGTCTGATGCCTTGAAGGATGTCTTTCAAATTTCTTGTGTTTCAAATAATTTATTTAATAAAATTAATACACATAAGCAACATATTCACTGTGTTGGAATTGTTCCCCTGTTGTTTCTTTATTGACAAAATAAGACAACACCCAGGACAAATAAATATATACCCCTTTTCACAGTTAGAAATATAAGATGTGTGTGTGTGTGTGTGTGTGTGTGTGTGTGTGTGTGTGTGTGTGTGTGTGTGTGTGTGTGTGTGTGTGTGTGTGTGTGTGTGTGTGTGTGTGTGTGTGTGTGTGTGTGTGTGTGTGTGTGTGTGTGTGTGTGTGTGTGTGTGTGTGTGTGTGTGTGTGTGTGTGTGTGTGTGTGTGTGTGTGTGTGTGTGTGTGTGTGTGTGTGTGTGTGTGTGTGTGTGTGTGTGTGTGTGTGTGTGTGTGTGTGTGTGTGTGTGTGTGTGTGTGTGTGTGTGTGTGTGTGTGTGTGTGTGTGTGTGTGTGTGTGTGTGTGTGTGTGTGTGTGTGTGTGTGTGTGTGTGTGTGTGTGTGTGTGTGTGTGTGTGTGTGTGTGTGTGTGTGTGTGTGTGTGTGTGTGTGTGTGTGTGTGTGTGTGTGTGTGTGTGTGTGTGTGTGTGTGTGTGTGTGTGTGTGTGTGTGTGTGTGTGTGTGTGTGTGTGTGTGTGTGTGTGTGTGTGTGTGTGTGTGTGTGTGTGTGTGTGTGTGTGTGTGTGTGTGTGTGTGTGTGTGTGTGTGTGTGTGTGTGTGTGTGTGTGTGTGTGTGTGTGTGTGTGTGTGTGTGTGTGTGTGTGTGTGTGTGTGTGTGTGTGTGTGTGTGTGTGTGTGTGTGTGTGTGTGTGTGTGTGTGTGTGTGTGTGTGTGTGAAGTCCATAGTGCATATGTTTGCACTATACTCGCACATATTCTTTCCATTGTGATCTGATAGCAGATTGCTGAAGTTCATTGTTACATACTTTTACGTGTGAGCATTGAAGAGAGGGTAGGTTTTCATTCAATGTTTCTCAGATCGATGATGACATAATATATACTGCTCATAGGAAGCAGCTGGCAGAGTGCAGGGCCTAAGTGATGGATGAGGAAATCATGCAGTTGCATAATTAACCTTCCAACAGCAAAAGACTTAGATACTGAAATGTGGCACTGACAAGATGGACCAATAGGATATAAAATTAGTCGGATACCAACACAGTTAGTACTCCTAATATGGGAAACAGGAACGTATTTATTTCATCATTGAAATGGGGAGAGTTGGTCTCGAAGTATGGCGTCCGCCTCAAGTGCTGGAGGTCCCGGGTTCAAGCCCCGGTGAGGGCCGGGATATATTTACGTGGACTTCTAGTAACAAAATTTCCCCTGGTCTCTGGATAGGTGTAATAGTGGTGTAGGGTAAAGAGATACGGATAGTACCTCACGGTGAGTGGCAGCCATATCCCAAGGGATAGACCAGGATCCTATTTAGTTTCTATCTTTTTACCTAGCTCGTGTATGGCTCCACGAATACCGCTTGTGTATGGAGGTGGCCACACCACGGACAACAGTGTTGGCTGACTGGCTTAACTACATGAGTGAAGTAGGGGTAATATCCTACTAAGGGAATGACATTCCCTAGTACACAAAGACTGGGATGGTGGAGAAGGCGGGTGAATCTAAATAGATCAACGGCTTCGAAAGCGAAACAGCAGAGTGTGTGGCGCACATGAGGCATGTTCAGGACACGATAGTGAACATGGCTGGCCATCGTGGAAGAGATTGGGACCTCACTATGTAATATCCCAAAGACAGCAATGGTAATTCAACAACAAGAAAACAGCAAGAGGTAGACAACGATACAAGTGGGAAGATAACATCAAGAGATGGACGAACATCAGCCTGACAGAATGTACAGTTAAGGCGAGAGACAGACAGTTTTGGAGATCCATTGCAGCCAACCTTCATTGCGGAGAAGGCACCTGATTGGTCTCTGGGTATTGAGATCGGACGCCCGTGTGTTTTGTTGCGCATGTAAAAAGAATCCCTTGGCAGTTGGAAATCGAAATCGAAAAATAGTAGCCTAACGGCTATGAAGTCTACCTTTCTTAAAATCACGTCTGCCTTATTGAGCCTCTACATCTTCTAACAGACTTTCAACGCTTCATACCAAATAACATTAACATTCTTTTTTATTACAGAACAGCCGATTTTCTGCTGACTAGATAGATTTTCCAACCTAACTGAGATAAATCATCTGTCCCCCTAATCTACTAGGCTCTATTCTAGACAACGAATATGGTCATCGACCAGCACCCCTAGGAAGAACTTGAAAAAAAACAAAAAACAATAGAGATTGGTTATTGAGACGAATGAGTTGTATGCCTTGGACTACTAGAGTAACTAACGATGGTCGCCTAAAAGAGCTAAGGAAAATAGACCATTATATACATCTAACACAGCAAACTCTTTCTTACTAACCCTAACCTTAACTACACATCTTTTAACCCTAACTCTAACTATAAATCAAGCACAACAGACTCTTTCTTAAGAGACATAGATACAAACCAGTGTTAGAAATGGAAAAAGTTAAATTTGTGTGATTAAATTTTAATTAAAATTTTAAAAATATAAATCACAATTTTATTGCGCGCTTCACTTAATATACAGAAATAGGCTAAGTATAGGCATGGGTTAGGTATAGGAAGTATATCGAGCTTACATCTTGCGCAATAAAATTGCAATTTAGTATTTCTACATGAAACATTCAATTTGGAAACAATAAAGAGAAATTTAATTGTTAATTTTTGTACAATTTTATTGCAGAAATTTTATTTTCTTCATTAAACGATAGTGACTTATTACATAAGAACTGTTAATTTTCTGAAATACAGCTGTTGGTTGCATAGGGGACAGGCGATTGTCTTTAGTAGGCTGGAAATTTGCCCAGTCAGCAGAAAACAGCTTGTGGTGTGATCAAAGAGAATGGCAGTGATAAGTGGTTTAAAACGTTGAAAGTCGATTAGAAGATGAACGTGAGATGTTTTTCCCATTTATTAAACTTTTCTTACGTTTCATAAGTTTAGATGTGAAATTTCTTTATTTGGCCAATAATTTTTCACCTCTGGTTAATAAAGTTTCTTTTCCTAAGTTTGGACGAGATTTTTATAAATTTGGTCGAGATATTTCTGTATTTGGTCAACGTTCTCCCCCCCCCCCACCCCCCCCCCCCCCCCACTCCCATTCGGTCAACAAATTGTCCTACGTTTCATAAGTTTGGTTGCGATATTTTTAAGGGTGGCTGAAATTTGATCAAAATTTTTCACATTTGGTTAACACATTTTCCTACTTTTCATAAGTTTGGTTGAGATATTTTTAAGTTTGGTTGAAATTTGGCCAAAGTTTTCACATTTGGTTAACAAATGTTCCTAATTTTTATAAGGTTGGTTGAAATTTGGCCAACCTTGTTTGCTTTGGTTAACAAAGTTTCTTACTTTATCTAAGTTTGGTTAGAATATGGCCACATTTTTCACAATTGGTTAACACATTTTCCTACTTTTTATAAGTTTGAGTGCTATATGTATAAGTATGGTTGAAATTTGGCCAACACTTTCACATTTTGTTAACAAATTTTCTTATTTTTTTATAAGTTTCGTTGAAATATTTCTTTACTTGACCAAAATTTTTCACATTTGATAAACAAAGTTTCCTATTTTTCACAAGTTTGGTTGTAATATTTATAAGTTTGGTTGAAATTCGGCCAACATTTTTCACATTTTGTTGACAAAGTTTCCTACTTTTCATACGTTTTGCTGATGTATTTCGTTACTTGGTCAATATTTTTCCCATTTGGCTAACAAAGTTTCTTACTTGGCCAAGATTTTTCCCATTTCATTAATAATTGTTCCTACTTTTCATAAGTTTCGACAAGATATTTTGTTACTTGGTCAATCTTGTTCCTTCTTTTTATAAGTTTGGTTGAGATATTTCTGTGTTTGGTCGGCCCTTTTCTCATTTTCTTGACAAATTTTCCTACTTTTTATAAGTTTAGTTGAAATATTTCTCTCTTTGGCCGATATTTTTTTCACCTTTGTTTAACAATGTTTCGGAGTTTTCATAAATTTGGCCGATGTATTTTGTTACTTGGTCAATATTTTTCCCATTTGGTTAATAAATTTTCTTACTTGGCCAAACATTTCACATTTGATTAACACAATTTCCTACTTTTTATAAGTTAGGTTGAAATTTGGCCAAACTTTTCACATTTGGTTAACAAAGTTTCCTACTTTTTATAAGTTTGATTGAAATATGGCCAAACTTTTCACATTTGGTTAACAAAGTGTCCTACTTTTTATACGTTTAGTTGAAATTTAGCCAAACTTTTCACCTTTGGTTAACAAAGTTTCCTACTTTTTATCAGTTTGGTTGAAATTTGGCCAAACTTTTCACATTTGGTTAACAAAGTTTCTTACTTTTTTATAAGTTTGGCTGAAACTTAGCCAAACTTTTCACATTTGGTTAACAAATTTTCCTACTTTTCGTAAGCTTAATTGAGATATTTATAAGTTTGGTTGTAATTTGGCTAAGATTGGTTAACAAAGTGTCCTACTTTTTGATAAGTTTTGTTGAGATAATTATAACTTTTTTTGAAATTTGGACAACATTTCTTCACATTTGGTTAAGAGATTTTCCTACTTTCTGTAAGTTTGGTTGAAATTTGACCACAATTTTTTTCATATTTGGTTAACAAAGTTTCCAAATGTTTATGAATTTGTTTGGAATTTGGCCAAACATTTCACATTTGGTTAACAAGGTTTCCAAGTTTTTATAAGTTTGGTAGAAATTTGGCCAAACTTTCCATATTTGGTTAACAAAGGTTCCTACTTTGTATAAGTTTGGTTGAAATTTGACCAAACTTTTCACATTTGGTTAACAAAGTGTCCTACTTTTTATAAGTTTGGTAGAATTTTGGCCAAACGATTCACATTTGGTTAACAAAGTGTCCTACTTTTTATAAGTTTGGTAGAATTTTGGCCAAACGTTTCACATTTGGTTAACAAAGTTTCATACTTTTTATAAGTTTGGTTGAAATTTGGCCATACTTTTCACATTTGGTTAACTAATTTTCCTTCTTTTCATAAGTTTGGCTGAGATATTTATAAGTTTGGTTGATACTTTTTTACACTTAGTTAACAAAGTTTCCAACTTTGCATAAGTAGTAGACACCTTGCAGTCTTGACAGACCAAAGTATGTGAGTGGAATGTGGCCAATATTCCAACACAATGTCTGGGCAGAGCTTCAGAAATCATGTGATGCCCAAACGACATGATTTCTCTCTCGGCCTAGTCTTGTGTATTCCAGAGGAATGGGTAACCAATACGTCTGGCACAAGGTAGGCTGCAGACGCTGGCGGCTCAGCGTCAATCCACCGAGACCTCACCACCACGAGCCGGTGGCGAGTTATGGCCAGACCCTGACACCCAAGGGACCCGGCTTAGAGGCGTTCAGCCATGTCCCACAGGTGAGGGCCTTGTACGAGCCCGGACCATGAGGGCGCGCACATCTGTCAATCACAAGTGTCCGGACCTGTGTAAAGCGTGCACTATCGTCAGACTCCCCACCTGACTTACAGCGGTCCCCGCGACCAGCGGGAATAGGCCCGCCATAGCTACCGCAGGAGATATTGCCTGTCTATTTGCAAGCAAATCTCCCATACTTCCACTGTGCGGATCTCGCGACCAGCGAGAATAGGCCCGCCGGAGATAATGCTCGTCTGCTGCGAACAAATCTCTACCGAGAGACTGAATAAGTAAAGAAACGATAAAAGTGCATAAGTGTGGTGGAGATATTTATATGTTTGGTTGACATATTTCTGTATTTGGCCAACAGTTTTAATCATCTGTATACCATATTTTCTTATTTGACTGTTGAAGTGGTGCATAGGAGCTGTACTTTTGTCTGGATGTGAAGTGCGGCACTGAACAGGCACACTGAAAAACCTATATTAATCTTGGAAATGAGTTTCTGGAGAAAGATGTTAAGTCCGTATAGATACATGGAGAGTTAGTGAAAGTTAGATGCCTAATTTGCTGCATGATAATGTCACTGTTTAGGACAGCGGACACGTAGCATGCCATGTTACATGCATTGCCTAAGGTCGATTTGGGACAGCTTGTTGTGTTCGTGAGTAATATTATACATCTGATAGGTTGCGCTATACACTCATTGGTGTATGAGTCGCTAGTTGTTAGGTAAAAGACATGTCTTCCTTGACCAGTGTCGGTGATCACATCTCTCTTCTATGACTATGAGCAAGACTTAGTTGGACAAGTTCATGACTTGGGTATAGTTGTGTATGGTACAGTCGAAACTGTCTTATGTTGTATTGAGGACGGGATGCTCTTTGGTGTTACTCGATGATCCTAGTACTACATGGACATAGAAAAAAGGCGACCCTTTTAGACTTCGGATGCGATGTTTACAAGTTAGTTAGTATCTCTTGATTGTAAGTCTCATCTGGCACAGAGAGACGATCGTCACATTAATAAATTCTACTGAGGCTTGTATCTCTAACACATCGCCAATGATATGATGCTAGTGTTTAATACCCATCCACTACAGACAGTAATAACCGCCATTATAATACACATTCTGCCACTTTTCATTAGATATATAGTGGGAAAACGCAAGGTCTTCTGACGTTCGGATTCGTAAATATGTATCACTTTGTCAATGGCAGACCTCCTAGCCCCTGCCACTGTTTTTTACTTTTCACATTACACATCAAGAATACTATTTTAATTATTATCTCGTATATACTATAACTTTTAGTATTTACAGGAAATTACTAAATAACAGTCGTGGTACATAACCTGTGGTGCTATTGACAGATACAAAATCAATACTCGCGGTGCTCGTGGCTGGGAAGGTGCCAGTACTAAGGACACTACTTTCTGACCGTAGCAGTCAGTAAAAGATCACAATACAGTGGATGACATGCCACTGTGGCGTACCTGAAAACCCCAGCGCTGCTTGATTGGTTAAGGAAGAAGCGAAAGAAGAACAGCGCACACGCACATACACACACACACATGCGCACTTTCAGGCACACAGAAACACATTCATGCATGCACACATTCAAGCACCGCATTTATGCACGCACACACAGTCAAGAATGCACACACAGTGAAGCACACATACACATGACACTTGGCGACTCAGCCATGTGGATTGGCTTCGCAGACAACCAAGCACATATGCCAGGACTGTCAACAATATAACATATCTACGCAAACCTTTTGGCTTAGAGAGACGACCATGGAAGATACACTCTATGGACCGCTGAGTAATCTAAAAAGACAGTTACATTTATACAAGGGAAAACACGTGCACGCACCCCCCCCCCCCACACACACACACACACACACATGCGCGCGCAGGATTTTCCACTCCTCGTTGGTCCCGCATTCAAGGATGTTTCCATCTTGGATTGTCATAATCTCCCCTGTAGTTAGTTAGCATCATTACGGGCGCCAGGCGAATACCATTTACCTGTCCACAGGTTCGCCTGTGAGCGGGACTAAGCAGACAGCGGTCAAGCCAGTACAGGCGTGACGCAAGAAGTTTCCGCTGGGACTCCATCCCACATGGCAAGTGCTCAGAGCGGGAAACGGCAGACAGGCTTGGGATCGCCGGACTGTACGGACGGGGTTTGCGAGAGCTTGTGTGACTGCTGTGTCCGAATGCCGATTGATAGCAACTCTTGTGAGAGACTAGAAGACTGTGCGGCTGTGGTATAGGTCTGTGAGTGTATCCAGTGTATTGATTCATTGACTAATTGTATTGTTGTATCGATATTGTAATGGCGAGACGCCTGATCTGATTGTGTTGCGTGATAAGTGTAAATAAAGTGTCTAACGTAGTGTTGCAGTGTGTCACGTCAGATCATTCCGTGACTGTGTTTGTCTCACATGTGTTAGGTCATACGAGCCTTATTCATTGTTATATGTAAGAACCTGACATGTGTGAACGTGGGAAGCTCGTCTTCATAGGATTTGAACAACTGAAATAGGTGTGAACGTGGTGGCATCGTCCGTGTTTATGAACCAAATGTAAAGATGCATGGAGGAAGTGTATGAACGTGGCTAACGAGTTTTGAGTGAGTGAACCATAGATAAAATGGCTAGCTTGTCCTCGTGAAAGTATTTGTGTAGTATAGAAAGCGTGTGCAAGCGGAAAGTTCTGGAAAGAAAGGAAGTTGTGAATTTGTTGAACGGACGACAATACGACGAACAATCATACTTGACAGCATACAAACCTTCAAATCTTAGTTGACACGCAGACACCTCATAAACATACATATACTAATATTTCCTCCTCCAAAAGTAACAGGTTTTTGTGTGTCACCCGAACCGATATCAGTAGAGGTCATTTTTCGGGGCAGTAACGACCCTACAGTCTCTGGTCCAGTTTTCTACCATCCTCCAGTTCTCCAAGGCACTTAAGTATTATCTTTTTCATATACTTTTGTATGCAATTTTAGGCACGCGCTGTAATTTCAGAAATACTGTGTAAACTGTTCAATTTACTAACAACTTATAACCAAACATTTTTTGTGAACATTTATTGTCATTGAAACATTCCATAATGTCTACTTTGAATGAGTGCATTGATATGGGTTTAAAGCTAAATTTAACTGGTGAGGAATTGAGGAAATGGAGCGAAGCAAAGTATTCAGAACACCTCATAAAACAGGAAAAAAATATGGAACGCGATGAAAGAGCTGCTGAAAGAACTGCCAAAACTAGACAGGCAGAATTAGAAGCCGAGGCAAGAAAAGCAGAAACAGCGATGAAACAGTCAGAATTAGAATTGACTGCAAAAACCAAAGAGTCAGAATTGACTGCAAAAACTAGACAAGCAGAACTAGAGGCCGAGGCTAAGAAGGCAGAAACAGATGCTGAGTTGAAAAAAGCGGAGATCTTAGCTCAGAATACACGAGAAGAACTTGAACTGCAGCTAAAAATTAAACAGCTGGAAGGTGAGACAGCTGTAGACAAAGAGTCTAGAAAGTCAGAAAGACTTGAAAAAGAAAATCAGTACAAAAAGTACCAAGGGGTTGATTACACAGTATTTCTGAAATTACAGCGCGTGCCTAAAATTGCATACAAAAGTATATGAAAAAGATAATACTTAAGTGCCCTGGAGAACTGGAGGATGGTAGAAAACTGGACCAGAGACTGTAGGGTCGTTACTGCCCCGAAAAATGACCTCTACTGATATCGGTTCGGGTGACACACAAAAACCTGTTACTTTTGGAGGAGGAAATATTAGTATATGTATGTTTATGAGGTGTCTGCGTGTCAACTAAGATTTGAAGGTTTGTATGCTGTCAAGTATGATTGTTCGTCGTATTGTCGTCCGTTCAACAAATTCACAACTTCCTTTCTTTCCAGAACTTTCCGCTTGCACACGCTTTCTATACTACACAAATACTTTCACGAGGACAAGCTAGCCATTTTATCTATGGTTCACTCACTCAAAACTCGTTAGCCACGTTCATACACTTCCTCCATGCATCTTTACATTTGGTTCATAAACACGGACGATGCCACCACGTTCACACCTATTTCAGTTGTTCAAATCCTATGAAGACGAGCTTCCCACGTTCACACATGTCAGGTTCTACGTTAGACACTTTATTTACACTTATAACGCAACACAATCAGATCAGGCGTCTCGCCATTACAATATCGATACAACAATACAATTAGTCAATGAATCAATACAATGGATACACTCACAGACCTATACCACAGCCGCACAGTCTTCTAGTCTCTCACAAGAGTTGCTATCAATCGGCATTCGGACACAGCAGTCACACAAGTTCTCGCAAACCCCGTCCGTACAGTCCGGCGATCCCAAGCCTGTCTGCCGTTTCCCGCTCTGAGCACTTGCCATGTGGGATGGAGTCCCAGTGGGAACTTCGTGCGTCACGCCTGTACTGTCTTGGCCGCTGTCTGCTTAGTCCCGCTCACAGGCGAACCTGTGGACAGGTAAATGGTATTCGCCTGGCAACCGTAATGACGCCGCGGCACAACTACAGGAGAGATTATGACACTCTCCCCACCTTCCATTCATGAAAGGTAAAACCTTTCATGTGAGCTCTCTGTAAATTTAGGTTAATTTTTTAACCCTGTCAGAATCTTCCCATCAGTTGTCATCTGACTTGACTTAGGTTTCATTGCAATACGTAGGCAATGCAAGCTATATCTACACACTCTCACATGATGTCAAGAATTAACATCTATCAAGTACAATCCTCTCGATGGATTATCGCGTCAGTTGCAATATGACACAGTCAGACCGGTAGCACCAGCGACCCACGCAACTACCTCGCAACCAATAAATAAAAATGACAAAATCGTCCGAAAAAGTCAGGTTAAACTGCGAGACGTCCCAATATGGGACGACTCCAACATTTGAGTCCCACCCAGACTTGGTAGGAACATCTCATGTTGGTCTACAACTTCGGCAATCTCTTCCATCCCTAGCTGATGTTATCTTGGAGTGTTGACAATCTGGCAACATGAAGGTGGTTTTTATATCTTACACATTACCACTTATTTAATTTGTTTCCCTTTGGTGTAATCTGTGAAACAATTTGAAATTAATGGGAGATAATTTTTAGCATATTTTCAAAACAATAAATTACATTTGTTAATTTATTTCTAAGCATCATAAATTGATGCTTCTTTACAATAGTGAACTAGATGTCGCTATTGTGAACAAGTTAATCGAGTTATGATTCTCAGATCACACTAAATGAAAAATCCTCACACACAATTCGTGTATTGTAATTTCGCGTTCACAAAGTGTCTTACATTCGTCAATTCTTTGTGACCATTGGTTTGTCGTCTGCTAACTTTTGGATAAATTTCTAACTTCCCGGAAGTACACACACACAGCTGATGTGTTCGGATGTTATTAACACAGTGTTCTTCCGCATGGATGTTGTAACAATGGTCGGAATACACAGTTCTTAGAAACAGATGGTGAGTTCAATATTTCTTTGGAAAATATGGATTAACATGTTCTGCAGGAATTTAAATGTCACTGTTTCTTTCACACGGATTAAAATACATCGGAACATCTCCGGTTGGCAGGTACCACGGATCAATCAGATCGTTCAGCTGAAGTAAGTTCTGAACTCATGTGGCACTGTTTGTTCTTGTCGATAATATTTACAATAAATAATGTTCCCTTTCTACCACATTCTAACAAACGTATACGTCACAATTATTAGACTAATTATAAAATAATAACTATATTTACAATGGGATCACGTCCCTATCACATATTTCACAGCTTACCTTAAAAACTTTCATTAATGGCTGTGTGATTTGAGTGCTCTGACACATTGCACTCAGACGTAGTTAGGCTACTGGGTGTCGTCGGGACAACGGGACAAAAGATCAGCTAGTGTATGCTGCTTGCCCGGAATATGTTTGACATCGAAACTGTAGTCTTGGAGAAGCAGCGACCAACGTGCAATCATGTGGTTGGTAGGAGCTTCCGATGTGATGATTGTTAACGAACTATTGTCGGTTTCAACTACTGCATGTTTCCAAGGAAGAAAAATTTGGTTGTGTTCCTGTAACTGCATTACGCACTCGCTACGGAGCTCGTGTCAGCTGTTAATCTGAAAATAATATCAAAATATGGATCTTATAAGAATGGAGTTATCAGAAAAATACGCTAATACTTTTGAAAATGCAGGTCTTAGGCATTCGCTGTGCACAATTTTGTTTAGTTAGTATGTTAGTAAAATACCCAGTCATTGAGGCACAATTTGGTATACTGTCTGTAATACTTTAGGCAGACATAGAATAGTTTGTAATTCATTCTTTTTCGTTGTTATTGTCAGGCGTGACAAAGCCATTCTAACTTTTATAAACAACGAATGAAGTTTTTTTAAAATAGGCTTTGTCAGCTGTATATGGTTTAAATGTCAGTTTGTATTGTCTGCTGTGGTCATGTTACATGGTCTGTCGTTGTCTGTTGAAGTCATATGTCTGCTGTAGTTATGTTATGTGGTCTGTCGTTGTCTGTTGAAGTTACAAGAAGTCTTGCCATCTGTGTTAGTGTCTTGTAGCAGATGTCTGCAAATGTCGGTCTCTGTTTGCGTCAGATGCGGGTTTATTTTAATGTCTTACAAACTGTTTGTCGTGTCAAGTGCTGGGGTCGGTATCATCGTCGTCTTCATGGTCAACTATCGTTGTGCTGGATGCTGTCTGGTCTTAGTCTTCGTCTCTGTTGTAGTATGGATTTAGCATGTTGATGTGGAATATTTTATGTTTGTCTTTGACTGCAATTTCGTAGTCAACCGTCGAGATCTGTCTTAGTACTTTGAATGGTCCTTGCCATAAGTCTGTTAGTAGATGTCGGTCGCTAGGTAGAAGAAGTAGAACGTCCTGTCCAGGTGTAAGTGTTATCGTCCTATTTCCCCTGTTTGCGAACTGTCTGTAAATAGCACCAGATTGTTTAAGTGCTTCTTTGGCTATGATACAAGATCTCATTATCCTTTAACGCAATGATGTTACATGTTCATATGATGATATGGGTTTGTGTACAGGTGTAGTTTCAGTTAACATGGAATGGTATATACACAATGGGCCGCGTGGTTTGGCACCATACACAAGTTCAAATGGTGAGAACCCTGTGCTAGAATGAGGTACTTCGCGATATGCAAATAATATGGCAGGCAAATAGGTATCCCAGTCTTCAGGATGTTCCTGGGTGACTTTAGAAAGCATATGCTTGAGATCCCCATTAATTTTTTCTATGATTCCCGTTGAGTGAGTATGGTATGGGCTATTGAAACATTGCTTCACTCCTAACATTTTGGTGAAAGCTTGAGTGCTTCCAGCTATAAACTGACTTCCTCGGTCTGAGAGGATAGTGTCAGGAAACCCTACTCTCGAAAATATGTGGAAGATAACTTCCATCACTTCTTTGGCAGTTATGTTCTTAAGTGGAATAGCTTCAGGCCAGCGGCTACATAGATCAATTATTGTAATTATGAATCTTTTTCCTCTAGATGTTACATGGTTTAGAGGGCCTACAATGTCGACAGAGATCTTCTCAAAGGGTCTACTAGCTAAATCTGTAACCTGCAATTCAGCTTGTGGGTGTTTACCCTTTTTGACCAGTTTTTGGCAGGTGTCACAAATTCTGCAATATTGTTTCGTATCATTACAGAATTTTGGCCAATAAAACTGGGTCAACAATCTAGATCTAGTCTTTGAATAAGCCATATGCCCTGCGAAAGGTATATCGTGTGCAAGATGTAAGGCTTGTTTGCGGTATTCGATTGGCAACACCGTTTGCTCTGTGGTGCTGGTACCTCTGGTATAGTACCTTGTAAGGATGCAATCTTTTAGAGCAAAATGCCATCTCGCATTCTTAGTCAACCTTGGCTTTTGGCCTATAAGATTAAAATATTTGTGCAATGATGGATCAGCCTTTTGGGCTGCTATAATGTTCTCCCTCATGGTTTTAGGAGGTACTAACACTGGGCTTAGCATTTCTATTGTCTCAGTTTGATCGATTTGCTCTTGCACTCTCGCAGCAGATCTAGTTACTGCGTTAACATTTTCAATAACATGACATGGTGGTGAAACATTTGGATCAATGGATTCATGTGATGATATTACTGAATTAACAAACATGCATTCATTCAATGATAGTACATTCTCAACAATGCAATTGGTTGGAGATGATGTTACATTCTCATCAATACACTTATCAACAGATGTTATGGTGTGATGAGGCATGTCATTCACCTCAGGAAGGTTACCAACAATAATTTCGCAACATGGATTGGACAATGCTGCACATTTGACCTTTCCTGTGAGGAATGGGGTGTCAATATATGCCCATGCAAGTGGATATTTCTCGATGTTACCTAAGAAAGCTCTGCGGCCAAGGGGTTGTGAGAAATTACACCAAGGATGACTGCATAGCAGCCTTCACCCAGAACTTTGAAACCCTAATGGACCATTATCACATCCCAGAGGCCGAATGGAGCTTCATATACATGAGAAGTCTTTCAGGGGAACCTCTAAAAGTGATAGAAACCATTCCTAAAGAGCTAAGGGAAGACAATCATTACATTAAGTCAAAAATTATGTCATATTTCTTGTTAGATGAAGCAGGCTACAGAGAACAATTCAATAAACTATCTCCAAAACCTACACAAACGTTCTCTGACTACACTTCTGTAGTACAGAATATTTTCAGTAAATGGCTGTCAGCGGCCAAAGTAAACAACGACTTTAATAAATTGAAAGATCTCATCCTCGGAGATAAAATCCGTTTTTCTAGTGGGTTGACTGACATAAATTTTGTAGCAGCTGCTACCTATGACGAATCAAGATCAGATCCCTACAATAGGCAAAGATCATTTAAGCCTACTACTGAGAAGTACCATCAATGTAGATTTTGCCAGCTGCCACACAATCAGACTGAGATGTGTGATAAAAGCCCAGCATATCTTACATACTTGCAAAACTACATAGATAAACAAGATAAGGAGCGAAAGAGCTATAAACGGCTAACCAAATGCTTCCTTTGCAAAGCGTACGGCCACTGGCGCCATTCTTGTAAGGGTAAACAGATGACCAGGAAGGCTAATGCAGCCTTGTTTGATAGCTCTTCCTCAGATGAGGAACAAATTGAAAATCAACCTTTGAACTCAGCACAGGCCATTGATGTATTCAATCTCGAAAAGTGTACCATCTGTGATCAGTTCCATGAAGATGGCCTATTGACATGCGGCCACTCAATACCTATTGCCAATTAGGAAGCTAATTTGGTGATAGACTCTAAAGGCAAGATTAACATCCACCAAGGATATGTGAATGGCAAGTCTGCTACAGTCTTACGAGACAGCGGAAGCACTCTTATCGGTTTGAGAAGAGATTTCATATTGCCTACTGATTATACAGGCAAACATGTGACATGCAGAACTTTCTTAGGTAACATCGAGAAATATCCACTTGCATGGGCATATATTGACACCCCATTCCTCACAGGAAAGGTCAAATGTGCAGCATTGTCCAATCCATGTTGCGAAATTATTGTTGGTAACCTTCCTGAGGTGAATGACATGCCTCATCACACCATAACATCTGTTGATAAGTGTATTGATGAGAATGTAACATCATCTCCAACCAATTGCATTGTTGAGAATGTACTATCATTGAATGAATGCATGTTTGTTAATTCAGTAATATCATCACATGAATCCATTGATCCAAATGTTTCACCACCATGTCATGTTATTGAAAATGTTAACGCAGTAACTAGATCTGCTGCGAGAGTGCAAGAGCAAATCGATCAAACTGAGACAATAGAAATGCTAAGCCCAGTGTTAGTACCTCCTAAAACCATGAGGGAGAACATTATAGCAGCCCAAAAGGCTGATCCATCATTGCACAAATATTTTAATCTTATAGGCCAAAAGCCAAGGTTGACTAAGAATGCGAGATGGCATTTTGCTCTAAAAGATTGCATCCTTACAAGGTACTATACCAGAGGTACCAGCACCACAGAGCAAACGGTGTTGCCAATCGAATACCGCAAACAAGCCTTACATCTTGCACACGATATACCTTTCGCAGGGCATATGGCTTATTCAAAGACTAGATCTAGATTGTTGACCCAGTTTTATTGGCCAAAATTCTGTAATGATACGAAACAATATTGCAGAATTTGTGACACCTGCCAAAAACTGGTCAAAAAGGGTAAACACCCACAAGCTGAATTGCAGGTTACAGATTTAGCTAGTAGACCCTTTGAGAAGATCTCTGTCGACATTGTAGGCCCTCTAAACCATGTAACATCTAGAGGAAAAAGATTCATAATTACAATAATTGATCTATGTAGCCGCTGGCCTGAAGCTATTCCACTTAAGAACATAACTGCCAAAGAAGTGATGGAAGTTATCTTCCACATATTTTCGAGAGTAGGGTTTCCTGACACTATCCTCTCAGACCGAGGAAGTCAGTTTATAGCTGGAAGCACTCAAGCTTTCACCAAAATGTTAGGGGTGAAGCAATGTTTCAATAGCCCATACCATACTCACTCAACGGGAATCATAGAAAAAATTAATGGGGATCTCAAGCATATGCTTTCTAAAGTCACCCAGGAACATCCTGAAGACTGGGATACCTATTTGCCTGCCATATTATTTGCATATCGCGAAGTACCTCATTCTAGCACAGGGTTCTCACCATTTGAACTTGTGTATGGTGCCAAACCACGCGGCCCATTGTGTATATACCATTCCATGTTAACTGAAACTACACCTGTACACAAACCCATATCATTAATGAACATGTAACATCATTGCGTTAAAGGATAATGAGATCTTGTATCATAGCCAAAGAAGCACTTAAACAATCTGGTGCTATTTACAGACAGTTCGCAAACAGGGGAAATAGGACGATAACACTTACACCTGGACAGGACGTTCTACTTCTTCTACCTAGCGACCGACATCTACTAACAGACTTATGGCAAGGACCATTCAAAGTACTAAGACAGATCTCGACGGTTGACTACGAAATTGCAGTCAAAGACAAACATAAAATATTCCACATCAACATGCTAAATCCATACTACAACAGAGACGAAGACTAAGACCAGACAGCATCCAGCACAACGATAGTTGACCATGAAGACGACGATGATACCGACCCCAGCACTTGACACGACAAACAGTTTGTAAGACATTAAAATAAACCCGCATCTGACGCAAACAGAGACCGACATTTGCAGACATCTGCTACAAGACACTAACACAGATGGCAAGACTTCTTGTAACTTCAACAGACAACGACAGACCACATAACATAACTACAGCAGACATATGACTTCAACAGACAACGACAGACCATGTAACATGACCACAGCAGACAATACAAACTGACATTTAAACCATATACAGCTGACAAAGCCTATTTTAAAAAAACTTCATTCGTTGTTTATAAAAGTTAGAATGGCTTTGTCACGCCTGACAATAACAACGAAAAAGAATGAATTACAAACTATTCTATGTCTGCCTAAAGTATTACAGACAGTATACCAAATTGTGCCTCAATGACTGGGTATTTTACTAACATACTAACTAAACAAAATTGTGCACAGCGAATGCCTAAGACCTGCATTTTCAAAAGTATTAGCGTATTTTTCTGATAACTCCATTCTTATAAGATCCATATTTTGATATTATTTTCAGATTAACAGCTTACACGAGCTCCGTAGCGAGTGCGTAATGCAGTTACAGGAACACAACCAAATTTTTCTTCCTTGGAAACATGCAGTAGTTGAAACCGACAATAGTTCGTTAACAATCATCACATCGGAAGCTCCTACCAACCACATGATTGCACGTTGGTCGCTGCTTCTCCAAGACTACAGTTTCGATGTCAAACATATTCCGGGCAAGCAGCATACACTAGCTGATCTTTTGTCCCGTTGTCCCGACGACACCCAGTAGCCTAACTACGTCTGAGTGCAATGTGTCAGAGCACTCAAATCACACAGCCATTAATGAAAGTTTTTAAGGTAAGCTGTGAAATATGTGATAGGGACGTGATCCCATTGTAAATATAGTTATTATTTTATAATTAGTCTAATAATTGTGACGTATACTTTTGTTAGAATGTGGTAGAAAGGGAACATTATTTATTGTAAATATTATCGACAAGAACAAACAGTGCCACATGAGTTCAGAACTTACTTCAGCTGAACGATCTGATTGATCCGTGGTACCTGCCAACCGGAGATGTTCCGATGTATTTTAATCCGTGTGAAAGAAACAGTGACATTTAAATTCCTGCAGAACATGTTAATCCATATTTTCCAAAGAAATATTGAACTCACCATCTGTTTCTAAGAACTGTGTATTCCGACCATTGTTACAACATCCATGCGGAAGAACACTGTGTTAATAACATCCGAACACATCAGCTGTGTGTGTGTACTTCCGGGAAGTTAGAAATTTATCCAAAAGTTAGCAGACGACAAACCAATGGTCACAAAGAATTGACGAATGTAAGACACTTTGTGAACGCGAAATTACAATACACGAATTGTGTGTGAGGATTTTTCATTTAGTGTGATCTGAGAATCATAACTCGATTAACTTGTTCACAATAGCGACATCTAGTTCACTATTGTAAAGAAGCATCAATTTATGATGCTTAGAAATAAATTAACAAATGTAATTTATTGTTTTGAAAATATGCTAAAAATTATCTCCCATTAATTTCAAATTGTTTCACAGATTACACCAAAGGGAAACAAATTAAATAAGTGGTAATGTGTAAGATATAAAAACCACCTTCATGTTGCCAGATTGTCAACACTCCAAGATAACATCAGCTAGGGATGCAAGAGATTGCCGAAGTTGTAGACCAACATGAGATGTTCCTACCAAGTCTGGGTGGGACTCAAATGTTGGAGTCGTCCCATATTGGGACGTCTCGCAGTTTAACCTGACTTTTTCGGACGATTTTGTCATTTTTATTTATTGGTTGCGAGGTAGTTGCGTGGGTCGCTGGTGCTACCGGTCTGACTGTGTCATATTGCAACTGACGCGATAATCCATCGAGAGGATTGTACTTGATAGATGTTAATTCTTGACATCATGTGAGAGTGTGTAGATATAGCTTGCATTGCCTACGTATTGCAATGAAACCTAAGTCAAGTCAGATGACAACTGATGGGAAGATTCTGACAGGGTTAAAAAATTAACCTAAATTTACAGAGAGCTCACATGAAAGGTTTTACCTTTCATGAATGGAAGGTGGGGAGAGTGTCATAATCTCTCCTGTAGTTGTGCCGCGGCGTCATTACGGTTGCCAGGCGAATACCATTTACCTGTCCACAGGTTCGCCTGTGAGCGGGACTAAGCAGACAGCGGCCAAGACAGTACAGGCGTGACGCACGAAGTTCCCACTGGGACTCCATCCCACATGGCAAGTGCTCAGAGCGGGAAACGGCAGACAGGCTTGGGATCGCCGGACTGTACGGACGGGGTTTGCGAGAACTTGTGTGACTGCTGTGTCCGAATGCCGATTGATAGCAACTCTTGTGAGAGACTAGAAGACTGTGCGGCTGTGGTATAGGTCTGTGAGTGTATCCATTGTATTGATTCATTGACTAATTGTATTGTTGTATCGATATTGTAATGGCGAGACGCCTGATCTGATTGTGTTGCGTTATAAGTGTAAATAAAGTGTCTAACGTAGTGTTGCAGTGTGTCACGTCAGATCATTCCGTGACAGCGTTTGTCTCACATGTGTTAGGTCATACGAGCCTTATTCATTGTTATATGTAAGAACCTGACAGGATCCATGACTGATAATACACATCTAAGCCACATATATTTAAAGGGTTCGATCACCGCACATAGCCCGTCTCGCCGGTTCACGCCACCCATCCCCCCTTCCGCGTGCCCACCCCCGGAGCCACACCGGAAGTAGTACCAGAACTAGGTAGATAAGTAGTTCAATTGAGGTCTGTTTTCGCAAGGTCAAGTAGGAGGCGGGATAACAAACATATTAGGATTTATTCCCGATCATTCCATCGGTCATTCCAGAAATAAGACTAGTTTTACGCATATATAACTACTCATCTCTTGTTTGTAAAGTCATTATGTTTAAATATACCATAATTTCACCTGCATTTCTTGTTTGGAGAGTCGTTCTGTTTAAATATACCATAATTTAACCTGCATCTCTTGTTTGGAAAGTCATTCTGTTTAAAAGTAACACTGGTCAACAAAGGTATGTCTACTGCTGCACCAAGTCAATAAACTCAAACATGTTGATTTGTCCATAAATGTCAAGCAACTAATTTACAAGCTGGTGATTACTCTAGAATTATTAGTGCAGCATAAACTATTTTAATTCACTGATCTCCTCAAGCTTGTTGCTTTCTTTGCAGAAGCCAGTTCTTGTAACCATTTTCCTTTTCTTAAATTCTGTAATATTTTCGGGTCTGCATCCATTTGTATCAATCCTGAAGTCTTCTTCCTTTTCTCAAGCAATATAATTCCCAGACTGCTTGCTAGACCAGTCCCAGCTTTTGAGAGTGTTACTATTGTTCATCTAAATAAGAGCTCACAAATGTTTTATTTGACTATGGAAACTCTTCTCAACCTGCTGTTCAGCAAAGGGTCTCTAGAGGTTCTGTGACAGAGGTACCAACAAGAAAATGCTAATTTTGTCAACACCTTCTCTAGTTAGCAGTATTCTAACATAACTTGTAGACTGTATCTTAAAATGACTGATAATGCTGATGTGCTAATAATTTGCATTAATACATCTAATATAGGCAAGTTCTCTGCCCTGGCCAAATCGTTAGGATAGAAACCCTACACACGGGTAGGTAGAGCTCGTGACCTTTGGTGGAATCCGTCTAGGGTAAACATACCTTAACGGTTAAAATCCTAAAGGAAGCAAACAAATACATGCTGAAGTTGGGTACGTCGACCTTTGAGGTGCGTAACTGAATGTCACGCAATCTCCTCGACAGAGGAACCAAGAAGAGCAATCAATTGTCGTCATCATATCACATGCTTTGCAAAGTGGCCTAGGCGCTCATGTCTCTCCGAGAATCTCGGTCCTTAGTGTTCTGGATCATTCTGCTGATGATATTCCCCCCCCCCCCCATGTCATCGCATTAGACCACGGAGCATTATTTCTCTGTATGCCTCCCCTTTGCCCTTTCTGAAAAATGATCTTTCCAGTTGTCATATTAATCTTCAATGCTATCTTCTCATAATATTCCCAAGGAACACTGTTTATCTCTTTTTTATACGAGGGGACTTCAAATGAAAACCTTAAGTGTGTGTGTGCGTGTGTGAATATATTCTAAAAAAGCACAGAACAAATGTATCACTTTTTTCGATTTAGTCGCCACTGCGTTTAGTGCAAGTCCTCCAGCGCCGATTAAGTGCTTGGATTCTTGTAGAAATAAAATATCTTGGTCGTCTGTGTAACCATTCACCCACCACCTGCTGTAGCTCTTCATCGGAAAGAAAAGTTTGAAACTTCTTACTCCGTTCATACACTTGTTGGACAGACATGCGTGCATCACCGTACTGGACCTTCATTCGCCGATGGATTTCTATAGGTTTCACTCCTTCACTCATAAAAAAAATTGATAACAGAATGCTGCTCCTCTTTGGTGTATGTCACAAGTGGGGTGGCCATCTTTAAACTGTCTTTATGACATCATTGTGTTCGTCTGCGCCGTGATGTTACGTGCTTAACACTCCTGACATCATTAACAACAATATTGACAGCTTATAAGACAATGGCGTATTTATTTTAATTTATAATACACTTTTAAGGTTTTCATGTGAAGCCTTAGTTGTGTATGCTGATCAACTTTCATTAGCCTCTGTGGGATGTGGATTTCAAGCTAAGAGAATATTGGCTAATTTATGTCTAGGGGAATTAGGTGTTCTCTTTTCACTTCTGGAATGCAAGGTGATCAGGAAAATTTACTACAAATACAAGGGGTAAAAACACTTAATCCTTGAAACAATGGTATCTGTGTGTAGGTTTCCCCTCCCACTTCATCACCCTTTAAATTTAATATAGTGTTAGAGGATATTGATTGTTTACAACATATAAAACAACCACGGTTGAACAAACATCAACACTGGACTTGACGTAAACATCAACAATTTTTGGACAAACAGTTCAGGCATTAAATCAAGATCTGTAGTAACATTTAGATTATTGTAATGACCACACTGAATTTCCAGAACAGGCATGGGAATGATTTGCAATAAATAATTACATTAACCCCATTGTCCCAAAAAAAAAAAAAAAACTATGTTATTACAAACAACACAACAACCACTAATTGGATCTACATCTTTGACCTACTTTACCTCAGTAAAGCGAACAATGGTCTAAGTTCATAAAAACCAAACATATAAAACAATTGCTTCTAACACCAGTTACAATTCTCATATTTAAAAACAAAATTAATTAGATGATGTTAGAATACTCAACCAAAACAACAACCACCTGTTGGTTCTACACCCCCCCCCCCCCTTTCATTGAAAAAAAAAGCTACTGACCTTATACATCCATGATATGAAATAACCACACGGAATGCCTAATTGGTACTAATAATTAAACTAATTATTTAATTATAGTCCTGTACTCTCGTGTTGTACGGTTCAGTGTTCATTTCCAATGTAGATTAGATCATATTCCCATTATCTAAGTACCGAAATAAATGCACTCAGTTGTGTTCCTAATATGTATATTCACTGGTAATTGGCAATTGGAAATTGGTGAAATTCATACTCCATAATCCAAGAATATAAATTACACACAATCACTTATCCCCTCCGTGGGGCTAGAATTTTCGAATACTCTGTTGCTAGGAGGCTCGGTGCCTTTGTGAAATTGGGGCCTTAGGTTGATCATACCTTCAGGAGATGCATCTTTAGGCTTGGCACAAGGTTCTTCCCTATATCACCATATCCTATGAAAAGGATGACTGCCTTTCAGCTTCTCGGCTTATAATATCCGATTCCCAAGTTTGTTCACAAAGATGTTACACCCACCAAGTCGCGAGTCTATAACCCATTCCACATTTGATGATGGTATTTAGGTTGACATGGGACCAGCAAAGAGCCATTCGTTAGGATCCAGTCCAGTGTAGGAACATATATGGCTGAGAGTCATTCATTGGTAGTATACTGTGGCTGTCCAGTATTGATCTGCACATACATATATCAGAAGATGAATAATTTCAGTACACGAAGTCGCACACAGTCAGATGATGCGTTTTGTTGCATGCGTAGAGGCATTTACTCCGCTAGCTTCTTTCGTGTGGCCTTTCTTATGGTGTTTCGGTTCTGAGATCTCGAGTGGACCTGGCTTATTTCAGGGTGTTGCAGATTTGAAACCTTGAGGTAATTTGGTTTCGCAGTTGTGTTTCAGAGGATATTAAGTTGCTATTCAGTTGGTACCTTGGTTCTACTGCTTGTGTTGTTTCAGTGTCTCTTCCCATTTGGTGTTCTAGTGTCTTGAACCTTATGTTGACTTTTGCTGCTGAGTGACTTTTCTTTCGTAGGAGAATACGATGAGTATCCTTTGAACTTGGGAGTCCAACAGACAGATGGAGGGTTCTTACTGCTGTTAGTTTTATTAAACTTGTAGGACTGTCCCATAGTCTCACTGACTTTGCTGACAGATAATGCTTCAGGCGGTACTTCTCAGAAGTAAGGCAGACGGTACACCGTTGTCAGTTACTCTGTAGATCTTTATCTTTGTAGATTTTTAGATACTGAAGTCCGTCCTGGATATTCCTACTGAAGTAGTACTTCATCAATAACGTTGTCAGTCCTCTTCGAAATTGTCTTGTGCTGGCAATGGCAGCTAATAAGTACAGCAGTCAACATTGGTGTATTTGTCCAGACTATATGTGTAGGACAGGTTGCCATTTATCACTTCCTGGCTGTTGACCCAGGATCCAGGTTTTAGTGATATCCAAAATCCACCACTTGCTTCACTTCTAGAACTGGAAATGACAAAGAATACAACCCACGCATTACTTTACTGTGGTGTTAGTTAGTTAGTCGACAGATCATCCTCATTGCACATCGAACCATTCAGTCCATAAGTGCTCGGATCCCCTCTGCAAATCCCGCAGCGTGTGGTGTGATAACACAAATACAAACAACAAAAGGAGAAGGGGAAAGGAGTGGGTGTCCACGTTCCATTTTCCCTCGTTGCTTGGTGTTGAGCTATTCTAGCTCTTCTTGTGAGTAAGATATCCTCTCACTCTGTATTCTTGCCCATGTTGTTACTGAGACTTTCTGATGTGTGAAGCCATACTTTCTATCTAACACTTTGCTAGTGCATCTGTCATACTTTGAAGAGAATAGTCCAGACATAGGCTCTTTTGTTTCCGATTCCTCGTCTCCATTCCTTCGCAATAATCAGCATTAGCCAAGGCCAATAACCATACGGTTCACATTATCTTCTTGTGTATTGCCATACGCAAGGTTTATAACATCATCTCATCATGTCTCCACAGGAGTCACATTAAAATGTATATTCCCCACAAATCTCTAAAATCTACTTCTCGTTTTTTGCTGATTCATGTATTGTCTTAGTCTGTTCCAAGGTATTTGCTACATTCGTCTCAGAGACCAACTAAACTGTATAAGGATAATCTCTTTACTAAGGCGAACAGGTGTAAGACTAAGCCCTGGATTCAGAGACTCAAGCTCATCTTTGGAGGTTAGTATGGCTGAATGGATAAAAACGCTTCTTCTTAAATATCCCGTGCGCTGATGCCCAGGTAGAGTGTCAACCCCAACACTGGACAGTTGGACTGAAGTGTTAACTTCTCGTCCTTGACTTGGGCATGTAAATTACGAGTACCTCTGAAGTTGGAGTGGGTACGCCTGATGGCGTGGGACACTGGTAATGCGGAAAGCTAATTCACACGCAAAATCATGGCAAGTGTTATTAGAAGTAGTGCGTATGGACTACGCTTGAGTTCAAAGCGAGCAAGCGCATAAAATAAATAAGCGTCTGTGGGATGTGGATTTTAATTTATGAGAATATTATGTTAAGCTGTCTAGGGGATTTATTGATTCTCTGGTCACTTGTTAGAATGCAGGGTGATTATGGAATTCTACCCTAAACACAAGGAGGAAAATATTTCACTCCTGTTCATAGCTGTATTTATGAGTACTTCTCCATTCCCACTTATCACCCTCTCAAGTTTATCTAGTGCTAGAAGACATTGATTGTTCACAACATATAAACAACCACTGGTGAACAGACATCACATTTACTTGATGTACACCACCATTTTGGACAAACAGTTCAGGTATTAACTCAAGATCTGCAGTTACATATATATGTGTAATGAACACTATGCATTTTCAGACAGGCATGGGAATGATTTGCATGATCTCAATACATTTACACCCTTTTTGCCCAAGAAAACACCAATGTTATTACAAACAACACAACAACCACAAAATGGGTCTACTTCCATTTACCCTCATAATTAAGGCAAATAAAGATCTAAGTATATAGAACCCAACATATAAACATTTGTTTCTGACACCTTTTACAATTTTCTCATTTTTAAAAATGAGTTGGTGTCAAAATACTATACATATATACCATAACATAACCCTTTAGTTGTACACCATTACCAAATAAAACATAGAAGAAAAAACACACACATAAAAGCAGTTGATACTAATAATTAAATTAATTAATTATAGTGTTTCTTTAGGCATTGCGGGTGGGTATTCTTCTCCAGTGCGAAGCAAATAATGTCCATATTTATCCGTGCAGAAAGAATTATACTCACAGTCATTTTCTACTTACAGTATGTCCACCGAAGTTGGATGGCGAATGTTTCTAATCCATAATCCAAGAATAGAATTATACCTAAGCACATATTCTCTCCATGAGACTGAATTTAAGAATACTCTGTTGCCATTTGGGTTGTGTTCCAATTGAAATTGATGCCTAGGTCTGTCATACTTTCAGGAGATGCAACTTAAGCTTGTGCAGAAGGTTCTTCCCTATATCATCTTATCGATGAAAAGATGACGACTGTCCAACAGCTCGGTTTATGTTAACCGTTTCCCAATTTAGTTCAAAAGGCGTTGTCACACACCCGGTTCATGTTGATAGGCCATCCCACACTTGATGATGGGGCAGTTAGGCGGACATGGGACCAGCATAGAGTTCTGATTCATTCCATTTCTGTGTAGAACATACAATGGTGAGTCATTCATTTGGTTTCATCTGGAGATTCTGCTGCAGGCATGGAACTGAAGAATATTACTCCACCACATATCCAGGGTTGCAAGCCATCAGGGGATTCTTGTGGTTGCAGGCGTAAAGGCATTTACTCCGCTAGCTGCTTTCATATGGTCTTTTTTATGGTGTTCAGGTTTTGGAACCTTGAGGTAGTCTGGTGTAGTTATGGTTCAGAGGTTCTGAAGTTGGCTGTATTGGCTTATTGTTGTTTCAGTGTCTCTTCCCTTTGGGTGAGTTGGTGTTCATATCAAGAACTTGGTGTGAGTGACTGAAACCATATGCTGACTTTAGCGGCTGTGTGACTTTTCTTTCGAAGGAGGATACTTGGGTGTATCCTTTGAACTTGGGAGTCCAACAGACAGATGGAGGGTTCTTACTGATGTTAGTTTTATTACATATAGTATAACTCCCATAGTTTAGTTGACCTCGACGATTGATGGTTCGTCAGGCGGTACCTCCCAGAAGTAAAACAGGTTATCCTTTTTGTATCTGTGTACTAGGCATCATGTCGACATTCTGATAAGGAAGTCCATCCTGGGTAATCTGACAGGAGTCAGAATATCAAACGCTGAGTGTCTATCATCTTCGATTCGAATGTGTCTTTTGCTGGCTTTTGCAGCTTATGATTGCAGCAGTCAACATTGATGTATTTCCAGATCCAGAACATGGTTAAGCCATTTAGTCCTGACTCACCTTCACCAGGCTGTTAACCCAGGATCCTGATGATAGTTATGAATTGCAGTCCCACCAAATTCAACCACCACTTGCTTCTCTTCTATAGAAAAGGGATGACAAGAATACAACACGAGCATTAACCTACTGTGTTATGATAAAAGGTTTACAACACATTTACAAACAAAAATACAACCAACAGGACGAGAAGGGGAAAAGAGTGGGTGTCCACGTTCCACTGTCCCTCGTTGCTTGGTGTAGCCATTCTGACTCTTAATAGTGAGTAAGGTATTTTCTCACTTTAAATTATGTTCTGTTGTTACTGGGACTATTAGATGAGTGAAGTCATTCTGTCCATCCAACATGTTGATATTGCCTCTTTCTCTACTTGAAGAGAATCCTATACAGAATCTCTGTGGTTTCTAATACCGCGTCTTCCTTTCGGCACTATAATCATCCTTAGGTCAAGGCTATTCAACATTGGCTTCTTAAGTACTGACATACACAAGGATTCTTCCATCAACATCCTCATGTCTCCAAGGGTAACATTAAAATGCATATTCCCACAGTAAGGAATAACAATCAGAACAGAGAAAAATTCTCATAACAGAAAAAAACATACATGTACATTTCTCTGATATCAAGTACATGATGATCATACATAATAATTAATCATAATGATGATGCAGGGAGCCTAGGTTTTTGGATTTCTTATATGTTCTTGGATTTATATTCTCAAACATGGCATTTCCCTAGCAATATTTTATGAAATGATTACATGTCCCTCCTCATATGGAGTGGTTACTAATCTGTTAACAAAAGGATGGTACTAAAATGTAGCACTATAGTTCCAAGTTACAGATTATGATGTGGCAAAGCATTTTATCCCCTGACTAAGAGTCAGGAATATGCGTAATCATTTGTATGTCCCCGCATTGATAAAACAAGTTCAAAGATATCCTTAACAGTGAATTTACACTACATAGGATATTTGAAAGTGGCAGACACGAGTTCTCTACTATGATACTCTCTACTTCATTGGTAAACATCATCCAGCCTGGTTTAAGAGAATTGTTGACTTATTATTCTAACTAATTCTTAATTAAACATACTGGTCTATGTAATACATAACTACATCTTAATAATGTAGATATAACATACCAATAGCTTCAGAGAATGATATATTTTAAGGCAAAATTGCCTTTTCCCCACACGGGGCAACTTTTACATGTCTGCTCTTTGTGTTACACTGACCAAAAATGGCTACACTCAGCTTTTGTTTAAAAACTAGCCGGTCTTGGCCAGGTGCCTGAACCAAAATAAAGCCAAATAAATTAAGCTGTGCCATGTTCAGTCTATCGCTGTTTTAACTCCTACTCCTACATTAAGCAAGATACTTAAACAGTAATTGTAAGGAGTTGTTTATTTTTGAGGGAGTCAATGCTAGGAAAGGGTAAGGACGTTCTAATATACCACAGCGTCTGTACAGCCGTAATAACCGACATCCAGATGCTCCGCAGCAAATGCACTTTTGTTGATCATCTATATAGATAAGATTGCTTTTAAAAAAGAAAACCCTACAACAAGAGAGTTTAAATGAGTTGCTTTTTGCAAATGATCAGTTTACTATATAAGTACAAAGTGGATCTTTAGTATCGTATAAACTGCCTTGACAGTTGCTGCCAGAATTTTGATATGAAGATTAACATCGAAAAGGCAGAATTTATGAAAATTCGGAGAACACCAGTGCAGCATAGCGTAATTATAAATGGAAAATCGTGAAAGCAAGTCAGATAGTATAAGTGTATGTGCAGTGTGTTCACTATGGGATGGAAGACTAGATGGAGTAATAACGCAAATGCAAAAAGCAAGCAACATACTCTTTCACTACCAAACAAAAACTGGGCTGTGACCAAACATAAATTTATGGCAGAAAATTGGAACTAGGGGTGTGTTACAATAATGCTTTTAAAATGGTTAAGATGGTAGCAGATCTATTGTATTACATATCAAATTAAAGAGGATTGCACAAGGAACATGACAGTGTTAATAATTAATTGATAGGTTACAAATATTATGACAATAATGAGAGGTTTAATAATAACAACTGAAATTAAAGAGGTAAAAATTATTTAAAAAACTGCACTTATAAGGTGTTTTCTACACTCCTATACTGCTAATCATGTTTAATTTACTGAATAATCAAACAAACACCACTTGTCTTCAAGAATATAAACAGTATTGCTCATTAAAGTAACCCAAAAAGAAGTTCTGGTGCATATTCTGAACCATGTATTTTTCACAAAAAATGACAAAAAATAATGGCTGAAATCTTGAAGGTGGGGTCTGTCACAGTAAAGTTATGAAAATGGTTAAAATTGTAGCAGAAATGTTGTATTATATATCAAAATAAAGGGGATTGCACAAGGAATATGTTGGTAGGAGAATGTTTGCTGTATGTTGTAAATAAAATAAAAATAATAATATAACTTCTAAAATAATTTGTTAAAAAGAGGTAAAAATAATGTAAACATTGTACTTACCAAGGGGGCGTTGTTATCCAATATACTGATCACTGCTAATCCTGTTGAATTTACTGCACAAACAACACTTTTCTAAACTATAACTACAATTGCTCCGAATCAATCATCCGAAAAGAAGTTTTGCCGCAGATTCTGAATCATGTATTTTTCTTTTTTCAGACAAAAATTAGGAAAACACTTGGCAGATTTACATTTAATTGTCATGTCTGTTTGTTTTTATTTACTATATGTGGCAGTCTATTTGTGATAGGCTGCAAAGCAAACTTTGGCGCACAAGTCTGGTCTATTAGTGCAGCCGGAGCAAACAAAAGATGATATGTGTCGTTTAGTTCGAGTGCTGCAAAAAACACAGTCTCTATTGACACCGACAAATTCTATTAAATGCTTGGCTCATGTAAATCTTTCGGCATAATTTCCTGCAACAGACTGAAATTCTTCGGCAGGCAGAGTGTCAAACTTTCAGGAATACTCTGAGCTACTTCGCGATGAGCACTTTCCTTTACTTGAAATCCTTCTATGACAATTTTTATCCTCCTTTCTCTGTTTGCCATATGGAATGTAAGATGTGAGCATTGATCTGTGCAATTTCAAAGATCTAGTAGTAGATCTTCTTCCACCACTTAATGGTTTTCCTATCATGGATATTATAATATCCAACCATTTGGTCCATTCTGTCGCAGCCATTCATCGCCGTGTTATTTTCATGGAGACCATCTTCGGCTTGCTTTGCGGTTTTCGCAATCCGCTCTCAACAGTTCTAACTACAGACTTGGTAGAGACAACAATGCATGGTTTTTTTTAGCTTTATTTAGATCTTCCACCAAATAATCATTTCATCAATGGACACATTTTCAAATGGGTAAAATGCTTCCTGGATATTCTTCATAATCATTTTTTTTTTGGGGGGTACCCTCAGGTTCACATACATGAAACATGGTGTGATAAATATATTCTAATTTTCTAATTGATTACTGGGAAACGTAGTGGCAGTGGCATACCAAGGAGTATATAAATGTGCACTTGTACACCAGTAGTCTTTGATACATGGTCTTGGATCAAGTCCCATAGCAATAATGACAGACGTAAACTTCAGCCATTCGTGCTTCGTTGTCAGACACTCAGCTGTTGACGAACATTCACTGGTTTTTCTTTATCACCACGTGCTAAAACTTTAGACACAACTAAAAATTCTTTCTAAATATTCACTGATAAGGGAATCACTTTTGTTTAAAACAGTTATAAACAATAATCTAGCTTGATCTCAAGTCATACTACGTGGACGCAAACTGGTGGGCGTTTCCATTGTGAAAAAAAACAAATTAACACTACCTTAAAACTGAAAATTCACAAGAATCCAATATTAGAAAACGTTTGACCGCACCAAGATGGCGTAGAAATCTTTTCGCTGTACGACTTTTTAGTTTACTGTAACTTAAAATTCCGAAACGGAGCAGAAATATATGAAATAAACCACTGATCATTTTGTGGGACTAAAAGGACGGACTGCCATCACAGGAAATCCATCGTGTCCCAAGATGGGCTCACGGTAGCGAAAGAGTTAAATAGCCGTCCATCATGTGCCATGCCGATAAGTGTAGGCGGTCATGTTTTGCCATCTCACTCGATCACCAAAGTCGTGGATCAGCTCCGTGTTCTTGTCTCGATCATGCCACGTGGCCAAGCGATCCAGGTATTTACTTCATGGTCTTCCCCTTGGTCTCTTCCCTTCGATCTTGCCAGTTGTCACCAAGTTCTCCAAGTCATTTCTTCTCATAACATGTCCAACAAATTTTGACAGTCTACGTCTAATGACTCTAATCAGTTTACGATCTTCATTTGTTTCTTGATGGACTAGGGTGGCTAGTGACATGTAATTTGGCATTCTGATCTTCCTAAATGGATACACGTGGATTTCCTCTTCCTCATCATCAGAGTCTGTCCGTTTCTTTCTCTAAAATAGTTGTGTATTACTTAATAATTAAACACCATTAAATGATCAAGATATTCTACAAGTAGTCTCTAAAATAGTTGTGTATTACATAATAAGTAAACACCATTAAATGATCAAGATATTCCACAAGTAGTTGCAGCCATGTTCAGTGTTATGTCCAACAGCACAACGAGTCACATCAACAGTTACAGTATTGTATTTCAAATAATTTCTCTGGTGACTATTACTGCAGATCACTCTGCAGATATTGATGTGAAGAATTCTCTGTTTGAGGAAACAAAACTTAACAATGCTCATTACTGCACTTCTCTAAAACTTCCGTTTCTTGTGTTCTGTCATACTTTTAAGGACACATTTGTCTAATTTTTTTCTCATTGTTCTATCTATCACATGTGACCACTTCTATCAGTTTTTCCCAACTGTTTCCATTCATCCATTATGTGACATGCCGGTAAGCGTGGGCGGTCATGTTTCGCCATTTCACTCGATCACCAGAGTCTTGGATCAGTTCTGTGTTCCATGCCATGTGTCCAAGCGATCCAGGTATTTACTTCTCTGCACTCCCCTTGGTCTCTTCCCCTTGAATTCGCCAGTTGTCACCAAATTCTCCAATTCATTTCTTCTCATACCATGTACAAAAAGTTTTGATTTCTACGTCTAATTTCTCTAATCAGTTTACAATTTCCATTTGTTTCTTGAAGGATTTGTTCATTGGTTTTTCTGCCTGTCCGTGGTATTCTTTGCATTTTCCTCAGAAACCACATTTCCACAGCCATCACATGTTTTTTCAGCTTGACTGCTCATTGTCTACACTTCTCATCCATACAAAAGTACAGGTTCTATGTTCACTGTGTGCAAGCAGCAACCGTATCTACTAAATGTTGCAGGTCCTGTTCATTGTCTGCAATCAAGACTGTCTCTTCTGCATATCTAATGTTATTGATGAATCTTCCCCCAATGTTGATTCCTTCCATATCTTCTATATTTCTGAAAAAAAGATCTAGAGACATTACACATCCCTGTCTCACACCTCTTAATAGGCTGAAATTGACATACATCATCAATTCTGATGGCAGCTTGTTGTTTCCAATATATGTGTTTGTGAAGTCTAAGGTCGTTTCCATCAATTTGTAGATCTTCAAGCATCCTTATCAAGTCGACGTCTCACTTCATCGAAAGCCTGTGTGTAGTTAACATAGCAAAGATACAGATCTTTGTTAACTTCTATAGAACGTTCAATTACTGTTCTCAGTATATACACATCATTTACTGTACCCTTATCTTCTACAAACTCACATTGTTCTGCTCTTATTTCGAGTTGTATTTTCTTAACAAGAAGAGATAGAACAAATGAGAAGCTAGGAACAAGTTTAGGGATTCCAACAATTACTTACTTCATAGAACACTAAAGAATTAAATGGTTCGGAAGTTTAGCTAGAATGGAACAAGATCAACCAGTGGCTAGAGCTTTCTACGTGAGAACATCGGGATACAAGACTAAAGGTCGACCTAGGAAGATATGGATAGGTGGAGTGAAGAGACATTGAGGAAATTAAATATGACAGCATAAACTATTCATTCATTCATTTATTCATTCATTCATTCATTCAGTAGTGTCACAAAATGCCGCGAGTTTCGCCAGAATGCTCTCCTACATGAAAGTATTCAATAAGAGAGGAACGAAAAACTAGAAGAATAAAATCACACTTCTCAGCTGTTACCCACATATGACACCAAATCGCGCGCCATTGTACAAGGCCGCCCTCTGCCGAGTCATGACGTAATATTGCACATGAAGACGGCAAGTAATCACAAAGGCCCACGGTCAGTGTTGCCATCTCTCTTTGATGAAAAACACCAAAATCGACCCATAAAGCACAAAAAATTTTTTGGAAGCACCAAAACAAACGCGCCAACTGTTTTTATTACAAATGTAACAAGGTAGCACAGTATAATTTATTATTATCACTTCATATTACAATGAAGGTTATTCCAGATCCGCCAAATCCCAATCAGAACTACTTTCGAGCCAAAAAAGCACTAAATTACAATACTATTTTTTTGGGAAATCACTAAAACAAGCACTGGTGGTATTCATTCAAAATGTTATAACGTAGCACATTATAATTTATTATTATCACTGAATATTAGAATGAAGTTTACTCCAGATCTGCCAAATCCCAGTCAAACAACTCCTCTTCAGTTTCTGTAGCTATTTCCTGCTTTGTTTGCTCCTGCGATGATGAGGATGAGGAGGAGGATTGAAAGAAACATTTATATGCCTCGTGTGATCCCATTTTTCGCAGAATATCCTTAGGTAGTTTATAATCATGACAGCATTTGCCATATATTTTCATTCCATATCTAATAGTCAAAATAGCTGTCAAACTCTTGATGCTCAGTCTGTTCCGCAATTTTGATTTTATAACTCCCATCTGACTGAAAATACGCTCCACGTCCGCATTAGAATGAGGTAAAATGAGCACAGTTAAAGATAAATCTGTAAGATCTTGGAAAGGATTTTCACCGGTGGCATCCCTGTATGAGGCTATTTCTGCCCACAATCCAAGTGTGTCAGAGGTCTGTGTCCACTGCATATGATGAAGTTTTCTCCACTGGAAATCGATGCGGGTGAGAGTAGTTACATCTTCTACAAACATTTTAGCAAGATCCAATATACAGGGCTTCATTGGCTGTAGACATTCACTTCCACTAAGACATGACATGGACTGCAACACTCGAACGTTATCGGGTGTATGTAAACGCAGCTGTGTCAATAGCTTTATTAAAAACTGGATGCACCTTCCACGAATTTCTTTCTCATCGGGAAACTTGTAGTCTGCTATTTCTTTCTCAAACTCATAACCTAAATTGGGATTAGGATCTAAATAGTCTTGAATAGCATCACTTTCTGTTATTTTTTTCCCAGGAATAGCAATCTTTGAACTGATAGAATCAATGAGCTGGACAAGATCGCTGAGTAGTTTTGTTGGATCCTGTATATCTGCTTCGAATTTCTTATTCACACTTTGAACTTCTCCGAGAATATGCTTGAGAAATATGAGATACACATACTTTTTCATGTCGCTAAACATAGAATGTAGAAGTTCTGCTGTATAACAGCGCTCGTTGAGTCTTGCTACATCAAAATGAGTTCTGAGCTCGACCCACTGCTGCAATATTCTGACAATGGCAGATTGAATGGACATCCATCGTGTCTGGCTTAATTGAACAATCTTCAGCGCATGTTGTCCATCATTTATTGAAGCAAAAAGCTCCATGTACTTTGCTTGACGAAGACTTGAGTGAGAAATCAGTTATATTTTTCTCTAATCATGAACTCTATGTCCCTGGGCAGACAAGCAGCTGCAGCCTGTGACACTGTCAGCTGAAGGGAATGACATACACACCTAATTAGTACCAGATGAGGAACTTCGGATTTTAATTTTGTATATACGCATTGTCAGTGCCGAGTGCAACTAGTCTTTGCAACTCAAGTCCATTCTTGTTTAAACAATCTTTTAACTCATTGCATATTGCCTGTGCGTTGCAGTCATTCAGTTCAACTAAATCTAAGTAAGTAACCACAAACTGCTTTCTTGTCTCTGAATAGTACCTAATAGCTACTCCAAGTAGCTTAGTTTCAGAAATGTCATTGCTCTCATCAATCAATAAGCTGTATTTACTTTTGCGAATATCAGTTGTCAAGACTGTTGTGAAATATGGTGCAAGTACATTTGAAATAACTACTCTGCACGTAGTTCTCCTAAGCTTAAAGTTCTTGCAACCTTTGCTGTCACCAAAGTGTACCTTGCAGAGTTCACTTAAATGGTCAACAACCCGAAGCGAACAATGGCCAGCTATGAACAAAGACATGCATCCTTCTGTTTCTTTGACATCATCTTTCAGTTTGTCAAATGCAATTGTTGTTTGCCTTTGTGTACTGAATGGTTGTTCGGCTTTTTGATGGTTCGTTGTATTCGTGTGCCTCTCAATATCATTTAACCTGGCTGCATTTGAACATGTTCAATATTTGCAAAAACGCTTAGTATTATCCCCTTTTACTTTTAACAACCATTTTTGAAATCTCGTGTCACTGAGCCACTGTACTCTGAAATGTTGACAATATTTCTTGCTCATGGTGAAACACAAATAAGCTTAAATGAAAGGATAATGTAGACACCACAAAATTATGAACTCGATTACAAGCTAATGTATTGACGTTTGGACTTGTCTGCAAGATGGCTTTCGCTTTCAGCTAAATCGTATTAAAGGGAGTTAAATTAGTTGAATATTGTGCGGTAACGTACTAAGACTGTTTTACTCCCTCGCTTCAGTTCAAATTCGGCTTTTTAGTGTTCCCAAAATGATTTTTAAAGTAATTTTTACCCACCCCAAAAAAGCACCAAAAAGCACCACAATAATTTTGTGAAGCACTAAATTTGCGCGGCCGCGCTAAAAGCACAATTTTCGCACTAAATGACTTGAAAAAGCACTAAATTTAGTGCGAAAAGCACTAAAATGGCAACTCTACCCACGGGCACGGGTGTGATGGCCAGACGTGAGACGGACAGGTTGGGAAATAATTCAGTCTGCAACGTAAAAGGTGTGAAGTGGTGGGCTGAATAAGAAACGCCAGAAATCTGCGAAGTGCCAGGACCCTACGCACGGCCGACCGCGCAGACTGAGTGGAGTGTGAAACACCGCTTGAATGGAATCATTCACCAGAAAATTGTGGGAATGAAAGTACTCCTGGCCCCAGGGAAACCGTCAAAGTGTGAAGCTACACGAAACGTGTCACTCAGGGAAGGAAACGCAGAGTGAGATATTAAGAGGCGACAAAGAGATAAGAAATGGTACGTATGCTAGGAGATCCTGATGCTCAAATTAGATACTTCAGAAATAGAAACAGGTATGAAGTAAGATCGTGTAATCTAAGGAACCTCGACTGATTTAATTAGCCATTCGCGGTTTCACCATGAGACAGTGTGAACTTAGACATGCATGGCTTAATCTTTGAGATAAGCATATGACCACTAGCAGGATCAACCAGATATCTATCGCACAGACGGACTATTCACGCACACGAAGACCCAGAGTAGCAATCGCTCAGCACACTCCATCGGTACCCGGGGATACATGCAAAACCACTGGAGGTTACCGACGAGCTTTCAAGCGATGCCAGGCAGGACTGACCGAAAAGCTAAGGCAGCTTACTGACTGCAGGCCCACTACTCATCGATTCCAATTCCAATTCCAATTTTCAAAACAAAAATTCCAAATTCGGCCTCGTTCAAACTGCCTCTTCAGCTGTGGTTATTGTCGAGGTCCGTGGTTATTGTGGGTTCATTCACCCTAATTCTTGTCTTGTGCGCTCTTACGAGTGAGTCCTATCTCGGACTGGTTATGTTGGTTTGTGTCTGACGTCAGCTGGGGGGTTGGTGGCGGATGTCCTTTGTGTCCGTCTCCTAGTGGTTTCTTTTGTTAGTGGCAATTTCTGGCTCTTCTGGTTGCAGTCCTTTTAAGGACTATTTATTTGGTCTTTTTGCCTCCTTTTTTGTGTATAGCCCGTAAAAGCTTTTCGATGTTTTCATTTTCTTCCGTGTGCCTTTGTTCTCTTTCGAGCTTGAGTTTTTGTTGCCTTTCGATCTCTTCCTCCGTGGTCAGTCATGTGACGATTTCTCCGTCAACTATATAGTATGCCCATGGGTGTACGTCATCCGTGTTTAAGTCTGGGTATTCTTTATAGGTACGGTAGGGCATTGGTTTCCCCTTGTGTTTCTTGTACTTCTTTTCTTTTTCTTCCTTGCGCCTTCTGTATACCTTGCACTTGAATGCATGATCCCTGTTCATCTCTGCGATTTCTTCCTCAGTAAAACATGGGAGAATGGGGGTGTCCTCCATGCCGTCGTCATGGTACTCATCTCGGTTTTCTTCAGAGACCTGGCGGGATAATGGTTTCCCCTTGAGTTTCTCTGGCGTCGTGGCTGGGCTGCTGGCGATTTTAGCTTGCGTTCCAGGCTCTGTCTCTTGTTGGTTTTCCTCTTGCGGTTTCTCTGTGGGTTCTTGTATGGTATCTGTTGGTTTGTTTTGGAGAAGTTCCATTTCAGCTTTATGCAGTTCTCTCTCTTCGTTTTCCTTCTTCATCTCGGCCATGCGCTCCATCTCTTGTTTGATGCTATGCTGGATCTCTTTCATGTCGGCCAGCAGCTTCTCATTGTCGCTGGTTGGTGCTGATGCCTGTAGTGTAGTTCCTTGACTTGCTTCTTCAGCTCGTCTATTTGGTGCTGCAGTTGATCTCTTACAGTTTGTGATATACCCGTGGCCGTCTCGCACCTTCGCACTGCTTCCTTATATGGTGTCTTTGCTGTAGTCGTTTAGCGTAGTCGTTTAGTCGTTTAGTCGTTGGATCAACATCACGGCACACGGTTTAACCCATAAGTGCTCCGTTTTCCTCCTACCTCAAACCTGAGTCTGGAGAAACTCAGCTCAATGCACGAACTCCGTTACATCTTTGTTGTAGTTGTCGTGTCCTCCTTTTAAAGTGTCGTCCCTGGAGTGAAGAGAGTCAACACTCACATTATAATATTTTTTTTCCTTATCAATATCCTGGAGAATCCACCAGCTTCCGTCCAACACACTCCATCAGCCCGTGGACACCTTCCTATCACTCTCTCACTGTCGTACTATGCCCCCTATCATACTTCCCCAACGCAACATACTCAACAACTCTTGCTTCTAAAAATTAATAAAGATTAATTTATTAAAAGAAAAGTGTGACGTATATGAGACGTGTGTGCGAAGAAAATGTGTGTCGTTTATTATAACATAACTGTATGTGTCAGCCTTCAAAGTTCAGGATCATAGTGCACACATCATGGCAAGGATTACACGACATCACACGAGTCAGTACATTAGACCTCACCGAAGTCGTAATCCTTCTCTCCAGACTTGTCCTCCTCCAGGAACTCTGATGACCATGAGATCTGAATCCCATGTAAATATATAATCCGTGGAAAAAACTATTATTGTTCCTAACACAACTGTTCCTAACAGTTTATAGAAACTCCGGCTTCATAATTCCGGCGCGGTGAAACAAACATGGAACACTGTCCTATGAACAGGACTTTTTGTCTCTTGCTAAATGTTCTCTAGTTCTCACTATTAAACAGTTATTGTCTATACTCCAATAGAGTCCTTTATTTTTGTTCTAGTCATAAGTGAACTGAATATCCATCACTACTGGTGTGTTAAAACTGGTATGACCTAAACTCATTCGGTATTTATCCTGTAGGATACATATACCATTCAGCTCCACTGAGCAATGTTGATCATCTTCCTCTAGCATAAGCTCTGTTGTAAAGTTGCTGGCCAATCTTCCTGCGCCAAACTTTATCCGGGATCGGATTTTTCCTGGGTTCCGTGTTCTTCATTCCAACCAGAGGAAACCTGTAACATAAATCATATAACCGGTGATAGCCTCCCCGTCACTGATCTCTATTAGATGATCGTGGGCCATCGGCCTCGCTCAGAAAATATAATGAACCTACTCTGTCATGGACAGATGACTGAACACATATGTTATCATCAGGCCAAGACAAGAAAAAAAAATCAACAAACAGAATGCGGAACCCCGCCCACCAGGGACACCTACGGGAATATCCCAATTATCCCTCATTACTTAATTCTCAACTAGTAAAGCTTATCCACACTTCACTAATCTATTTTCAACTAACAGAGCCAAGTATCACTTCCCTACTCTAGCTAGTTTTCCACTAACAGTGCTAATCATCACACTTTAGTTTTAACAAGGCTACAGCCTATATTAATTAGAACTAATTATAATAGGTTCTACCTTAGGCAACACTGCAGTTAGATCCAATTACATCCACTCTTGCCATGACAGGCACGTGTAAAATTAAATTAACTCAATTCGCACACGGTAGACATTTTCCGATCAAAACCGCAGTGCCGAAGCACGTCTGCTAAAATCCAAGGTTTGAGTTCAACTGTCCTCTCCAATCATGGTTTTCTGCAAAACCTAAAATTGGTCACGTGACATGGTTGATGTCCTGCAGGTGTTATTTGGGCATATCATCGATTGTCAAGAATCGATTTTCCCTGGCTCCATCAATGTCAAAGTTGTCATCTGTTGTTTGGACTCCCCCAACAAACTAACGAGTTACTGTATGATCCCAACAACAGTTTTCCCCAACAAGCTGCCAATCTTCTTTACGTCCGGAAACTATGAATTGACAGACGGACTGTTTTCTTCCGAGCTGAGTACTTCCGCTTCCAATCCGACTTGTTTATAATCTGTCAAAGCGATGTATGATTCAGCTCATTCACTTCCCCTACACATCTGCAACTGTTAATTTTGCCCGACATGTGATGGCCGACATCCGATTGCCACCATGATCCCACGGGTTCCATCTGTATTCAAATGTTGACAAACTGTCAAAGCGATGCCGGGATTTGTCTCACTCACCACCGAGTGTTCCCAATCCGTCGACCAGATGTACACGTGCAGCCACAAATATTGTCCTGGGATTTTGACATCCGATTTGTTTATACTGTTAGTTAAAATAGTTGTCGCTGGCAGATAGTCCGTTTTATCAGAAAGCCTCTATAATAATCAACTGGGTAAACGCAAAGGTTTTATTTTGTGACAGTAGTGGCGAGCTTTAAGACGTCTCTGTGTCTTTGGAGGTATGGACAGCCCGTGTATCTTGCTCCATGCTTGCCCAGGCAGTTGGTACACTTTCTTTTGTTGTTGGGTTCTCCGAAGTCCGTGTCCAGCTCGATCAGGGGACATTCCTTGAAGGCGTGGTGATCGGCGCAGTAGCGGCAGATCTTGCGAACCAGACCAGCCCTCCCACACCCATACAAAAGTACAGGTTCTATGTAACACTTCAACATCAACACTCTTTTTTTCCGTCACAATTGATGTTTTTATTGGTCAGTATGTTTTCCATCTAGCAAAAGGCTACCTTCCCATGTCGATTCTAATCTCTTCAAGGCGCCTCCCATGAGATGTTATAACTGTTTCGAGATAATTGTACCGATTCTCTTGTTTAAGAATATTCCCATTTACTTGTATATTACACTGTGGTATTTCCTTCGTTCTAGTGACTACCATATCTGTGTCTTTTTACAATTTAATTATAACCCTAGTTATTCACGGTATGCAATAACCGTATCTAAAAACAGAAGGGGAAGAGAATTACAGAGAGGAACAATACTGGGAGGGCATGGAAGCGGCTGCAGAAGACAGCAAAAGATAGGACAACTTGGCGTGGTTTGATCCAGGCTTTATGTCCAAATGGGGATGGATAAAAGTCAGAAGGGGGAGGGGTCAGTAAGTAAAAGGCACTTTGACAGGCTTTAAGGCCCACTGGGCATTTAGTGCTAGAACCGTATTTTTATTTATCAGTCAGGGGCATCCATACTTCAAGAGCTGAATATTGAAGAAGGTTGGCTACTAAAGACGATAAAACAAAGAAAATTTAAATATTTTGGGCACTGGAAACGCCATGGATGTTTGGAAAGAACAATTATAGAGGGGTATATCCTTGGGAAGAGAGGAAGAGGGAGGCCAAAGAGAAGATGGGTGCAGGACGTGGCAGATGATCTCCAGATTGGTGTATCAGATGCGGGACATCTTGCTTGTGATCAAGAAGTTTTCCGGACCGTTGTTATGGGAGCGAGGTTCTGCAAAGGACATGCTACTGAATGAATGAATGAATGAATGAATGAATGAATGAATGAATGAATGAATCAGGGAGTTCCAGGGGTGATTGGATAAATATCGCACCGACCGATTTAACTGTAAATTAGGGAGGGGAGTATTGGAGACGCGCTATTGACGACCTTCAAGGCGGTGATGACACTTTATCGTCACAGTCATACTCGTCATCATATATCACATTATCATCATCATTATATCATCGTTTCATCATCTTCGTCACCATCATCATCATCATATCACATTATCATCTTCGTTATATCATCTTCGTTATATCATCATTTCATCATCATCACCATCATCATCATCATCATCATCATCATCATCATCATCATCATCATCATCATCATCTTCGTCGTCATCATCATCATCGTCTTCGTCATCATCATCATCATCATCATCATCATCATTGTCAAGGTCTCACACCCGAGGTTGCGACGCGTTGTCTGTACCAACGCCAGACAACATAACAACACGAAACCCTGAGTAATGTGAAACACGGCAGAGAGAACGCGGCGTCGTTACCGACGCCCGGATAGGTAGCCACGCACAGCAATTGAGTTCACCCCGTGAACCATGCAGGGGACACCAGCTGACGTGTGCGTGTAAGCGTGTAGGAACTGGCAGACGGGCTGAGATCGTTGAAGGGACAGGTCGCAAGGGAATGTGAGTCGAGTTTGAATCTGCCTTGAGAGCTAGCCTGTACGACAGTGGGAGACTTAGTCGAATGCTTGTATAAGTTTAACTGTAAGTGAGATGTTTATTGCTTGCATGTATTATTATGTATTGTAGTGATCTTGTTCATGTTGAAATGATTGCTATAGATTGTCAGTGCGCAATGTTTGTGCGATAATTAATGCAACGCGTCAATAAAGCGTGTGAATAATACTTTCGGATATTCACTTCGTGTGATTTGATAGTTTGATATTACTTCACACTTGCCAGAAAACGAGCTACTAGTCTTGTGTTATGCAAGACTCTGACAAGTGCGAATGTGGTGGCTTTCGTCCGGGTTTTGAATCAAATGCGAACGTATAAATTTTTTTGTCCGAGTTTGAAGCGAATGTGAACATGCCGATAGAAGTGCGCAAGTCATAGATTAAGGTAAAGTAACGAATTAATAGAGTTGATTTAATTAAATTATAAGTGTGAAGATATTATTTGAAGCCAACCGAGGCGTCTTCAGACTTAGCACTAAATTCAACAAATTTTGTACCTAAAATCCAAAATGGCGGCCGTGCCCTTGAATGTCATTGAGTAGGGTTAGCGTGAGCGTGAAAGTTGTTGAAAGTGGTAACGACTAACAATAATACTTGACAGCATACAAACCTTTACAGACTTTAGTGACATTACACACACCATACATTTACAAACGTTCTAAATTTCGTTTAGTTTAAAAAGTACAGGGTTTTTGTGACAACTTTACCTGAGTCTGGTGAACTTCAAAAATTTTTTTGTGCGTCAACCCGAAAGACGTTCCAGTGTGATTTCGAGCACCACTGAACAGCACAGTACCCAAGGATTACTTGAGTATAAAATTTTTTTTCCAGCTTTCTTTATACTTTCGTTAGTCTGGCTTTGGACATTAACTGTGCTATAACTATTTGTAACTTACTAACATCATAAGTAATTTTGTTTATATTTATTCCATCATATCTATTGTTCATCATGTCTTCTTTAAACGATTTCATTGAAATGGGTTTAAAAATGAATATGTCTGGTGAGGAATTGAGAACATGGAGTAAAAGTGAATATGCAGAATATCTTTTGAAACAAGAGCAAATTAGTGAGAGGGATGAGAGAGCGGCCGAAAGGGCATTAAAGCAATCAGAAGTTGCTCTGAAAAGTAAAGAAGCAGACTCAGAAGCTGCTTTAAAGCTTCAACGGGCACAATCAGAAGCTGCTCTAAAGGAATCAGAAGCTGCTTTAAAGCTTCAACAGGCACAAGCAGAAGCTGCTCTGAAAAATAAAGAGGCAGACTCAGAAGCTGCTTTAAAGCTTCAACAGGCACAATCAGATGCTGCTCTAAAGCTTCAACAAGCACAATCAGAAGCTGCCTTAAAACAGTCAGAAGCTGCAGTGAGGCAAGCTGAGATCTTAGCACAAAGTAAGAAAGAAGAGCAAGAAACACAAATGAAAATTGAACAACTTAAAGCTGAATGTTCTAAAGAGAAAGTGAATAGAGAAACAGACAAAGATCAACCTCATAAGAAGTACCAAGGTCTGATCAAAAGTTACAACACAGGTGATTGCATAGCAGCATTCACCCAAAATTTTGAATTTGTTATGGATCATTACAAAATCCCAAAACCTGAATGGGGGATAGTATATGTAAGAAGTCTTTCTGGGGAACCTCTTAAAGTCATAGAGTCTATCCCAAATGACCTGAAAGAAGATTATCTTTACATTAAAGCAAAAATTATGTCACATTTTTTGCTAGATGAATCAGGTTATAGAGAACAGTTTAGGAAGTTGTCTCCTAAGCCAACACACACGTTCTCTGATTACATCTCAGAAATTCAAAATATTTTTTCTAAATGGCTGTCAGCAGCTAAAGTAAATGGAAGTTATGATAAATTGGTTGACCTTATGTTGAGAGATAAGATTATTGCATCTCTCCCAGCTCCCTTTTCTAAATTTTTGTTGGAATGTCAGTGTGAAAGTGTTCAACAGATTGAAAGGCGTGGCTCTGGTTATTTTGCAGCCAATAAGCATTGTTTCTCTAGTGGTCTAACCAGCACAGACTTTGTAGCAGCAGCTACATATGGCAAATATCAGGCAGGGTCAAATAGCAAACAAAGACCTTATAGGCAAACTGCAGAGAAATTATATCAGTGTAAATATTGCAACTATGCACACAATGAGCATGATATGTGCGACCAACATCCGGGGTACACTGCTTACTTGCATAATTACATTTCTAAGCAAGAGAAAGAGTGGAAGAACTACAAAAAACTTACAAAATGTTACCTTTGTAAGGCTTTTGGTCACTGGCGTAAAGATTGTAAAGCCAAGTCAATGACAAAAAGGGCTAATGCAGCCATGTTTGACATTTCTTCGTCAGAAGATGAAAGTGTACAAGATCACCCAGTAAACTCGGCACACTCCATTGAAGTGTTCCATCAGGAAAAATGTACCATTTGTGATCAATTTCATGAGGATGGCGTGTTAACATGCGGCCATTCTATACCTATTACCAGTGAGGAGGCCAATTCGGTAGTAAACTCCAAAGGTATACTAAACATACACCAGGGGTATGTTAATGGTAAAGCTGCCACAGTCTTACGTGATAGCGGGAGTACTCTCATTGGTGTAAAGAGAGATTATATTTTACCAACACAATATAGTGGTAAATATGTCACATGCAGGACATTCTCAGGGAACATAGAGAAATATCCACTTGCGTGGGCATATATAACTACACCATTCCTTACAGGAAAGGTGAAATGCGCAGCATTAACCAATCCTTGCTGTGATATTATCATTGGAAAACTTCCTGAAGTGAATGACATACCACATGACATCAATACATCATCTGTCAGTTGTAATATCGATACTACCACTTCACCTTCATCACCAATCACCATTCATGATGTATTACCACCTGTAATTGAATGTACAAATACCAACCTGGCTATGCCAGAACATACATGTAATTGTGTGAATGTAACATCAATGTGTGATGAGAATGATCGTTGTAATGTAGTAAACGCAGTAACTCGATCTACTGCACAGATGCAAGATCGAATCGATCAAACAGAGGCTTTACAACAAGTAAGTCCTGTTGTAACATCTCCTGAGACAACTAGGGAGACGTTTATAACATCTCAGAAAGCCGATCGATCTCTGCAAAAGTATTTTAAACTTATAGGCCAAAAGCCACGAGTAGCAAAGAATGCTCAATGGTACTTTGCTCTCAAGAACGGAATTCTAACACGGTACTACACCAAAGGTTCCAGCACTATAGAACAAACAGTGCTACCGTTAGAAAACCGCAAGCAAGCATTGAATATAGCTCATGACATACCCTTTGCAGGACACATGGCTTATGCTAAAACTAGAGCAAGGTTACTTACTCAATTTTATTGGCCAAAGTTTTGCAACGATACCAAACAGTATTGCAGATCGTGTGACATCTGTCAAAAGCTTGTCAAAAAGGGTAAACACCCACAAGCTGAATTGCAAGTTACTGATTTGGCTAGTAGACCGTTTGAAAAGATCTCGGTCGATATAGTTGGTCCTCTGAACCATATAACATCTAAAGGTAATAGATACATTGTAACACTCATTGATCTATGTACTCGTTGGCCAGAAGCGATTCCAATGAAGAACATAACTTCCAACGACATCATGGAAGTGTTCTTTCATATTTTTGCGAGGGTAGGATTCCCTGATACCATCCTTTCAGATCGGGGTAGCCAATTTATTTCCTCGGCTACACAAGCCTTTACCAAAATGTTGGGTGTTAAACAATGCTTCAACAGTCCATATCACCCACATTCGACCGGTATAGTAGAAAAGATTAATGGCGATATGAAACATATGCTCTCGAAGGTAACCCAAGAACATCCTGAAGATTGGGATACTTATCTGCCTGCCATTTTGTTTGCATATAGGGAAGTGCCCCATTCAATCACTGGGTTCTCACCATTCGAAATGTTATATGGTGCACAACCACGCGGCCCATTATCTCTGTATGAAGCTGTGTTGACTGGAAGTACAACTGTGTCTATACCCATTTCACCATATGAACATGTAACATCATTGCGTGATAGAATTATGAAATCATGTATATTAGCCAAAGAAGCTCTCCAAAAATCAGGAGCTATTTACCGGCAATATGCCAACAGAGGAAATAGAACTATTACACTGACGCCAGGACAGGACGTGCTTCTTCTTTTGCCAAGTGATAGACATCTCCTAACTGACTCATGGCAAGGACCGTTCAAAGTGCTACGACAAATTTCGACGGTAGATTACGAGATTGCAGTTAGGGACAAACATAAGATTTTTCATATTAACATGCTCAAACCTTATCACCACAGGCAAGACGAACAAGTAGAGACTGCAGCAAGCACCTCCATAGTGGACCAGACGGACGACAACGACACTGACGAGATACCGACACCAGGTCTTGACACGACGACCAACTTACAAGACATTAAGGTAAATCCTAAACTGACTCAGACACAAACTGACAGTTGCAGACAACTGATACAAGACTACAGGACGATCTTTTCTGACAGCCCAGGACAGACAGATTTAGTGCAACACCAAATCATCTTAACATCTGACGTCCCTATTAAGTGTAGACCATATTCCATCCCTATACACTATAAAGAAAAACTTCATCAAGAAATCATTGATTTAGAAACAAATCATATCATTCGACGTTCACAATCTCATTTCTGTTCACCAATAGTTTTGGTACGCAAAAAGGACAACACTATTAGACTTTGTGTGGACTATCGTAAACTCAACAGTATTACACAGTTGGATTTAGAACCAATGAGCAACTGTGAAGACATCTTGACTGAACTATCTGACTCACGTTATTTTACTAAACTTGACATGACAAAAGGCTACTGGCAGATAGCTGTACATCCTGATAGTATACATCTGACTGCATTTGCCACACCTTGGGGTTTATACGAATGGTGTAAACTACCTTTCGGATTAGTCAATGCACCAGCTACCTTCGTCAGAATGACAAGAATTCTTTTGACAGACATTGCTAACATCATTTGGTACATGGACGACATTTGCATACACACAAAGGACATGGCAGAGCACATAACAGCACTACAGCAGACATTTGACAGGATTAGACATCATGGACTGACTGTAAAACCTTCCAAAGTTGATATAGCCTTTCAGGAAATTTCATTTTTGGGCTATAAGATCTCAAATGGCTTTATATCAACTGACGATAACATCATGTCCAGAATTTTGAAATTGTCGCTTCCGACAACTAAGAAACAGTTGCGAAGTGTGTTAGGTCTGTTAAACTATTATAGACAGTTTATTCCTCATTTTGCTGAATTGACCAAATGTTTCACTGATCTACTAACAAATAAACAACCCAATGTGATTGTAAACAGTGAATGTTTAAGGCCAGCATTTACGAAAATTCTTTCTTATTTTTCTAAATCACCTATTTTGAAATTGCCAAATTTGAATATTACTTTTAGATTAAGATGTGATGCGAGCTCCGTAGCCATTGGAGGTGTGCTTCTCCAAGAACACGACCAAATCTTGTACCCAGTATACTACGTCTCTCGAAAACTGAACACCAGCGAACGAAATTACAGTACACCGGAACTCGAGGCTCTTGCCATGGTATTTTCGGTACGTAAACTTTCTAGATTTTTGTTAGGCAAACATTTCATTATTGAAACAGATAATACTCCGCTGACAATTGTTACCAGAGGAACGCCTAGTAACAGCAGGGTGGCAAGATGGTCCCTTCTTCTGCAGGACTATAGCTATGAGGTTAACCACATAAAAGGTTCACAAAACTGTCTTGCAGACCTTTTGTCGAGATGTCCATACAACGAACCTAATACCCAGTCGACACCAGAGCACAGTGCAGAGGGTGTATAAAAACTGCAACGTAGATAGTGCTCAGTACCACAGCCAATTGTGACAATGTGTCAGTAACGCTGTGTACACCATTGTGATGGGGAAGATTGTATCTCCCAATGTATATAACTTATGTACATATTGTGATTCTTATTATTATCATGCGAATGAATGCGTATATAATCGTGAGATATGTGAAAGAATGAAATCAGTATTATGTAAACTAATGTGTTGTATAACTGTAAGATATGAGAAAGAGTGTAATTATTATTTTAAATAAATATTCTAACAACCAGACACTACAGAGAAGTGTCACGGGACAACACTACAGGATCCAAGAAGTTACCAAGCCACTAAAACGTGAGGTAATCCTAAAGTATCCAGACCGAGGTGCCCAAGACGTTTTAGCAAGGTACGAAAGATGACTGCGACAGTACAATCCGAGCAGAAGACGGAAGAGATGATCCAACAGCTGATAGTAACAACTACTACTCCGTTTATAGAAGATCCATCAAGAACGGACCAGCTTTGTTTGAATGACAGCACAACACGTGTAATAGTACAGCTGTATACTTCCGAGTTTTTGCATATTATTAAAAGTATATAAATGTATGACAATTGTATTAAAATGTAATTTAAAATATTTCCATATACGGAATTGTATATGTCGATTTTTTTTTTAGGATGTAATCTCAGCATCGTAACTTGATTGCTTCTTTACAAACGTGACTTTTTGTGCACATTTGTCAATAAGGATCAAATTATGACACTAAGAAATAAATTTCCAATTGTAATTTATGTCTTGTAAACGACGATAAATTATTGTTCCCAAAATTTTCTGTATAATAACCATGGGACATTATTCTAAATTGTTGGTGATATGTAAATATGTATTGTAACCATTAACATGTGTGCTTGATAAATAACATGTCAATGTAACATCGTTTAGATATGGACAGTATATTGCCAAAACTGTTGACCTTCATTAGAAACTCTAAATAGAGGTCTGATGGAGTAGTCATCTCAGAGGGAGATGCTCACGGCTTGACCTGATTATTTTAGTATTTTTGTTCTTGGTTGTGAGGTAGGGGCCAGTTTAGCCGATACCTACCGGACTAGCTGGGTCACAGCGAGGTAATGCCCATTAAATAGATTGTACTTGACTGTTGTACTTCATAGTGCAACATAAGTGGTGTATACATATTGTTGACTATTCACCTGTATAGATTTATTATAATTGTTAAGGTATAATGTTCGACTTTGACATGTTTAATAACACCTAGATATAGATTGTACATGAAAGGAAATCCTTTCATGAAAAAGGGGTGTGGAGAGTGTCAAGGTCTCACACCCGAGGTTGCGACGCGTTGTCTGTACCAACGCCAGACAACATAACAACACGCAACCCTGAGTAATGTGAAACACGGCAGAGAGAACGCGGCGTCGTTACCGACGCCCGGATAGGTAGCCACGCACAGCAATTGAGTTCACCCCGTGAACCGTGCAGGGGACACCAGCTGACGTGTGCGTGTAAGCGTGTAGGAACTGGCAGACGGGCTGAGATCGTTGAAGGGACAGGTCGCAAGGGAATGTGAGTCGAGTTTGAATCTGCCTTGAGAGCTAGCCTGTACGACAGTGGGAGACTTAGTCGAATGCTTGTATAAGTTTAACTGTAAGTGAGATGTTTATTGCTTGCATGTATTATTATGTATTGTAGTGATCTTGTTCATGTTGAAATGATTGCTATAGATTGTCAGTGCGCAATGTTTGTGCGATAATTAATGCAACGCGTCAATAAAGCGTGTGAATAATACTTTCGGATATTCACTTCGTGTGATTTGATAGTTTGATATTACTTCACACTTGCCAGAAAACGAGCTACTAGTCTTGTGTTATGCAAGACTCTGACAATCATCATCATCATCATCATCATCATCATCATCATCATCATCATCGTCATTATCATCATCATCATCATCATCATCATCATCATCATCATCATCATCATCATCATCAGCATCAGCATCATCACCATATCATCATCATCATTATCAAAATCACCATCATCATCATTGTTATCATCACCACCATCATCATCTAATCATTATCATCATCGTCATATCATCAAATTATCATCATCGTTATAATTATCAGCATCATCATTATCGTCATCATCAATATAATTATAGTCATCATCATCATCATCATCATCATCATCATCATCATCATCACCATCATCATCATCGTTATCATTATCACCATCATTATCATTATCATCTTCATAATCATCATTATTAACATAATCATAATTGTCAGAGTCTCACCCGGAGTTGCAACGCGTTGTCTGTACCAACGCCAGGCAATGCAACCGAGCTCAACGCTGAGCTATGTTAAACACTACAGTTATAACGCGGCGTCTTCGACAGCGCCAGAGAAGCCCAGCCGGGTTCAACACTGTGCGACGCTAAGCAGTCGTGGGTCAGCGGGAACACAGCGTGAACATTGTGGGTCACGCAAGGTGACTCGACCCCAACTAACGTGTATGCTGAACGGCTGGTCAGACAGGGCTTGGGAGCCGTACTGGAGGACGCGATTGAATGAGGCCTGAGTGTTTGAGTATGCATCGATTGCTAGCCTGTATGACTGTTGGAGACTGAACGCCTGTATGTTTGACTTGTAAGTGGATTGCCTTGATGTATTCATTGATTGATTGTATTTATGATATAATGATATTGTGAATTATGATTCCGCTATGCCTGCATTGTTTCTGATGAGTGCATTGCGCGAATAAAGAGTGCAAATTATATCATCGGGTATTCACGTCGAGTTATTTAGTAGTAATATTTAGTATCTCACTTGTCAGTAAACGAGCTACATTTCTTGCCTCACGCAAGACCCTGACAAGTGCGAACGTGGAGGCTTTTCGTCCGGGTTTTTGAACAAATGCGAACGTGTAAAATAGAAGATAGAGCAGAAGTGTGAATGTGTTAACAGCGTCTAGGTGATAAAATAACTATAAATTAACGGATAAGTACGATCTTTCGTGTTGATTTATATAAACCATAAGTGCGAAGACTGAGTTATAAGTCCAAACGTGGCGTCTTCGTACTTAGTGAATTTCAACCGATCTAGGGAAAAAGATAAAAACAAAAATGGCGGCCATGTCCTTGAATGTCATTGAGTAGGAGTAGTGTAAGCGGAAAGGCTGAAAAGTGTGAAAAGAGAGTTGTTGATTGCGGTGAAAGTTCTCATCTTTATACTTTCGTTGATCAGGCCAAAACATAAGCTGTATTATTAAGAACTGTAAACTATTGAAGTTAAATTACTAACAACATAATTAATTGTGTGTATCTATTTCATCTCGAGTCAGGTCTTAGTCAGATATGACTGAGCTACCGTATGACAGTAGACGGTACTACCTGCTTTCTGTCAGCGCCGAATGTTGGGCGGCGCTTACCAAACCCGACACCCCACATTGTGCCAACGGCTTCGGGCGGAATAGCGCAATTGGAAGGGTACTAGCCTTATCCTGGTGCGAGGAAATGCAACCCAAAGACAAAATAAGTCATGGCAGGGCAAACCAGGCCCTAAGCCTTGGTTGGCAGCTGGTCTAGGATCGAAGCTCCGACAGGCGGACAGTTAGAGCATTGCTTTGCTGATCCGGCAGCTTCTGCAGCTTGTCTTGTTCCAGATTATAGGTGTCAACCTTCCTCTGGAGTGAACTAGGCAGGCCGAGAGAGGGATCATGCTGCATGGGCAACACATGGTTTCTTTGTTTTAGCCCAGGCTTTGTGCTATGGAGAGGCAATAACTCCATCCCTGGTCTTAACCGGTCTCGGAATCAAAGCGAGAGACAACTGTTACGGGTTATAAGTCCTTGTCAGTTGGCGTAGACATGGGGCGCCACGCGTTGCCTCTGACGGTGGGAGACACCTATAGGTGTCACTGATCAGCTACCGCCCGCCTCAAGCTGGGCAGCCCCCAGCCAATTGGGTGCTGATCTGCCACAGCCTGCCTGCTTCAATGGGTGCTTGGGGCTAGGACAAAATCTGAACCGCAGGCTGTAAAACCAATGCACCAGGTACTAATAAAAAGAATAGAAACTTCAAGCTACGGCTTGCAACCTGGAACGTGAGAACCATGTGTCCAGGATTTTCCACTGACTTGACAAATATTGACGATGTGAGAAAAACGGCTGTGATTGATGCTGAACTCAATCGTCTTAACATTGATATTGCTGGCCTGCAGGAGACACGCCTCGCTGAGGAAGGGTCACTCAGGGAAAACAATTACACCATTTTTTGGAAGGGAAGAGGGCAGGCAGAAAAAAGGCAACATGGTGTGGGCTTTGCAGTGAAGAATTCGCTACTGCGAATGATTGATATCCCAGCTGGAGGTAATGAAAGATTATTATCACTGCGCTTGGCAACCTCTTGTGGATTTGCCACCATTCTCACTGCATATGCACCGACACTCGCTTCCTCTGATGATGTGAAGGATACGTTCTATGAGCAGCTAGACTCTGCGATCAAGGCAGTTCCAAAATCCGACTACATTTATATGCTCGGTGATTTCAATGCTCGTGTGGGCAAGGACTCGAGTTCATGGCCAGTGTGCCTTGGAAAATACAACATCGGTCGCATGAATGATAATGGACAAAGGCTGCTGGAGCATTGCACTAGAAATGACCTATGTATTACAAACTCCTTTTTTAAAACAAAAGAGATGCATAAGGTCACATGGAAACATCCAAGATCCAGCCATTGGCATCAGCTGGACTTCATTATCACACGGAGACAACATCTGAACCATACATCATTAACTCGAAGTTACCGCAGTGCTGACTGTGATACAGATCATTCTTTGGTTGTTGGAAGGGTTAGACTGAGACCAAAGGGAATCTACACAGCTAAACACAAGTCTAGCCCCAGGATTAATATTACTAACACTCACGATCCTGGAAAGTGCTTTGAATTTCAACAGCAACTTGAAGACGTTTTCAATGATACATCAGAAAGTTGTATAGTAAATGATAAATGGAGTAAACTTAAGGAAACTATTTATAAAACAGCGGTAGGGGTTTACGGCACTGTGGATCATAAGAGGCAGGACTGGTTTGCGGCAAACAGCCAGATACTGCAGCCCTTGATTGATAAAAAGAAGATAGCTCTCTTAAGAAACAAGGAAAGACCAACGCGTAACACTCTGAGTGAGCTGAAGCAAGCAAGGAAGGATGTACAAAAGGCTGCCAGGCAGTGTGCAAATGACTATTGGATCAAGTTATGTGAGTCCATTCAAATCGCAAGTGATAAGGGAAACATCAGAAGCATGTATGAAGGGATAAAGAAAGCCTGTGGTCCAATGATCAAAAGAAGTGCACCGCTGAAAACCTTGACTGGAGAAATCATAACTGATAAGAAACAGCAGATGGATAGATGGGTCGAGCACTATTTAGAGCTTTACTCAAGTGAGACAAAGCTAGCGGATGATGCCCTCAACGCCATAGAGGCCCTGCCAACTCTTGACCACCTGGACACACTTCCCACTATAACAGAAGTTAAGTGTACTATATATGAGCTTGCATCTGGCAAGGCTCCAGGTAAGGATGGGATTCCAATAGAGGTAATCAGGAGTGGGCAAGACACACTCGCTCTACAGATCCACCAGCTAATAGAGCTATGCTGGCGAGAAGGACAAGTCCCACAGGATTTCAAAGATTCAAACATCATAACGCTGTACAAGAACAAGGGAGATCGGAGCGACTGTAACAACTATAGGGGTATCTCACTTCTGTGTATTGGACGGAAAGTATTTGCCAGAATTGTCCTGCAGAGACTTCAAGTCCTGGGAGATCAAGTCTACCCCGAATCACAGTGCGGGTTCCGTCAGAACCGGTCTACCATTGATATGATATTCTCATTGCGACAGATGCAAGAAAAATGCCGGGAACAAAATCAGCCACTGTTTATTGCCTTCATCGACCTCACAAAGGCATTTGATTTGGTCAGTCGTGAGGGTCTGTTCAAAGCACTTAAGAAGACTGGCTGCCTACCAACTCTTCTGTTCATTGTGGAATCATTCCACACAGGCATGCAGGGTATAATCAAGTTTGATGGCTCAACTTCAGAAGAGTTTGAAATCAAGAGTGGAGTTAAGCAAGGTTGTGTACTAGCCCCCGCCCTCTTTGGGATATACTTTTCACTTCTACTGAAATATGCCTTTCGTGATCAGGATGACGGTATATACATTCACTCACGCTCAGATGGTGGCCTCTATAATGCTTAGAGATTGAAGGCCAAGACCAAAATTAGCAGGGTACTAATCAGAGAGTTGCTTTTTGCGGATGATGCTGCGATCACGACCCACTCTGAGGAAGAATTACAACATCTACTATCTGCATTCTCCAATGCTTGTTCTGAATTTGGTTTAACAATTAACAAAAAGAAGGCACAGATTATGTCACAAGGTGCACCTGGTGTACCATCAATCTTTATTGACGACGCCGAACTGGAGATAGTAGACCATTTTACATATCTAGGATCAGAGGTAAATAGCAAATTATCCCTCGATCAGGAAATCAGCATCAGGATTGGCAAGGCAGTAACAACAATGAGCATGTTAGCAAAAAGAGTCTGGGAGAACAGGAAGCTTACTGCCAAAACAAATGTCCTCGTCTACCAAGCCTGTGTCCTTAGTACTCTTCTTTATGGCAGTGAAACCTGGACAACTTACTCACGCCAAGAGAAACGTTTAAACAGCTTTCATATGCGGTGTCTGCGAAGAATTCTTGGTATTAAGTGGCAAGACAAAATCACAAATACTGAAGTATTGGAAAGATCAGGTTGTGTGACGGTGTATTCTATGCTCAGTCTTCGTAGACTTAGATGGATAGGACACGTTAGGAGGATGGATGATGGTAGAATACCAAAGGACATCTTTTTTGGTGAATTACAGACGGGTAGGAGATCTCAGGGTCGGCCTCTACTACGATACAAAGATGCGTGTAAGCGGGACATGATTGATACATGCATTGATAATGCACATTGGGAGCACGTCGCCGCTGAACGTGTTGCATGGAGGGCAACTATCAGAAATGGAATAAAGACAAAGGAGAAAATGATTGCAGATAAAGCACACACAGAGCGTGAGAGACGTAAGATGGTGTAAAATGGTGGAAATGACCATGTTTTCACATGCACCCACTGTGGGCAAACATTTGCAGCAAGAATTGGCCTTACCAGCCACACTCGCCACCGCCATGGATAGTAGTTATTAAGCCTTTTTGAAGCACAATGTACCAAACTATCGTCTGTCAAGACGGAAAGGTGCCAATGTAATCTATTTCATCATACATATTGTTCATCATGTCTAGTTTAAACGATTACATCGAAATGGGTTAAAGATGAATCTTTCCGGTGAAGAGTTGAGAGTCTGGAGTGAGAAAAAGTTTGCAGAATACCTCCTATTACAGGAAAAAGCTAATGAACGTGATGAGAGAGCAGCCGAAAGGTCATTAAAATTTAAACAGGCAGAGTCAGAAACTGCTTTAAAACTTAAACAGGCAGAATCAGATACGACTATAAAACAAGCTGAAATTTTAGCTCAGAGCAAGAGAGAAGAGCTTGAAATACAGCTGAAAATTGAACAGCTGAAAGCAGAAACTTCCAACGAAAAGGAAGATAGAAAATCAGACAAAGATCAGCCATACAAGAAATACCAAGGGCTTATTAAAAGTTACACCACAGGTGACTGCATAGCAGCCTTCACCCAAAATTTTGAATGTATCATGGATCATTACAAGATCCCAAAGTGATAGAGTCTATTCCAAATGACCTGAAGAAAGATTATCAGTATATTAAGACTAAAATTATGTCTCATTTCCTGCTGGATGAAGCAGGCTACAGAGAACAGTTTGATAAATTGTCTCCTAAACCAACACAAACGTTCTCTGATTACATCTCAGAAGTACAAAATATTTTTTCTAAGTGGCTGTCAGCAGTCAAAGTGAATGGTAATTTTGATAGATTGACAGATCTTATTTTGAGAGATAAAATTATTACATCTCTCCCACCTCCATTTTCGAAATTTCTATTGGATTGTCAGTGTGAAAGTATACAACAGATTGAAAGTCGTGGCTCGGGTTATTTTTCAGCCAATAAAAAAATGTTTTATTAGTGGATTGACTAGCACAGACTTTGTAGCAGCCGCTACATATGGTAGATCTAAGTCAATGCCCTACAACAAACAAAAACCCTATAAGCAATCTGCTGAGAAGTTTTATTAGTGCAGATATTGCCATTTATCACACAATGAAACTGAAATGTGTGACCAACATCCAGGGTACAATACTTACTTGCAGAACTACATATCTAAGCAAGATAAAGAAAGAAAGAGCTACAAACGTCTCACCAAATGCTTCCTTTGTAAGGCGTTTGGCCATTGGCGTAAGGACTGTAAAGGCAAAGCAATGACCAGAAAGGCTAATGCAGCCATGTTTGATAGCTCTTCCTCAGAAGATGAAAGTGTAGAAGATCACCCTGTAAATTCAGCACATTCCATTGATGTGTTTCACCATGAAAAATGTACCATCTGTGATCAATTTCATGAGGATGGCGTTTTAACATGCGGCCATTCCATACCTGTTACAAATGAGGAGGCCAATTTAGTAGTTAACTCCCAAGGTAAATTAAATATCCACCATGGGTATGTTAATGGTAGAGCTGCCACCGTTTTAAGGGATAGCGGCAGTACTCTCATTGGCGTTAAGAGAGACTATATCTTACCATCACAATATAGTGGTAAATATGTTACATGCAGAACTTTCTCAGGTAACATCGAGAAATACCCGCTTGCATGGGCATACATAAGTACACCATTTCTTACAGGAAAGGTCAAATGCGCAGCATTAACCAATCCTTGTTGCGATGTTATCATTGATAACCTTCCTGAGGTAAATGATATGCCACATGACAGTATTACATCCACTGTCACTTGTAACATTGACAATACCATTTCACCTTCATCACAAATCACCATTCATGATGTATTACCACCCGTAAATGAATGTATGTATGCCAATTCGGCAACGCCAGCACATGAATGTAGTTGTTTGAATGTAATACCAACTTGTAATGATAATGATAATCTTGATATTACAAATGCAGTAACCAGATCTACTGCTCAAATGCAAGACCGCATCGATCAGATAGAGGCTTTACAACTAATAAGCCCAGTTGTAACATCTCCTCAAACAACCAGGGAGAAATTTATAACAGCTCAAAAAGCCTATCGATCGTTGCAGAAGTATTTTAAACTAATAGGCCAAAAGCCACGAGTAGCAAAGAACGCTAACTGGTATTTTGCTCTGAAAAACGGAATTCTGACACGGTACTATACCAATGGTTCTAGCACTACAGAACAAACAGTGCTACCTTCAGAAAACCGCAACCAAGCATTAAAGCTAGCGCATGACATACCCTTCGCAGAGCATGTGGCTTTGTGCTAAAACAAGAGCAAGGTTACTTACTCAATTCTATCGGCCTAAATTCTGCAGTGATACCAAAGAGTATTGCAGATCGTGTGACATCTGCCAAAAGCTTGTTAAAAAGGGTAAACACCCGCAAGCTGAACTGCAAATCACTGATTTGGCAAGCAGACCGTTTGAAAATATCTCGGTCGATATAGTTGGTCCTCTTAACCACATAACATCGAGAGGAAATAAATATATTGTAACAATAATTGATCTCTGTAGTCGGTGGGCAGAAGCAATTCCGATGAAGAACATAACTTCCAAAGACATCATGGGAGTCTTCTTCCATATTTTTGCAAGGGTAGGATTCCCTGATACCATCCTCTCAGATCCGGGTAGTCAGTTCATTGCCTCAGCTACGCAAACCTTTACTAAAATGTTGGGTGTGAAGCAGTGTTTTAACAGCCCCTACCACCCACACTCCACTGGTATTATAGAAAAGATTAACGGTGATCTTAAACATATGCTCTCAAAAGTTACCCAAGAACACCCTGAAGATTGGGATACGTATCTACCTGCTATTTTATTTGCATACAGGGAAGTGCCCAATTCCAGCACTGGATTCTCACCATTTGAAATTGTATATGGTGCCAAACCATGCGGCCCATTATCTTTGTACCAGTCTATGTTGACTGAAAGTAAAACTATACCTACACCCATTTCATCGTATGAACATGTAACATCATTGCGCGATAGAATCATGAAATCATGTGTGTTAGCGAAAGAAGCACTACAAAAATCAGGTGCTATCTACCGACAATACGCTCACAGAGGAAATAGAACAACTACTCTGACGCCAGGACAGGACGTTCTTCTTCTATTGCCAAGTGACAGACATCTTCTCACAGACTCATGGCAAGGACCGTTTAAAGTGTTACGACAAATTTCGACAGTAGATTACGAAATTGCAGTTAGGGACAAGCACAAAATTTTTCATATTAACATGCTTAAACCATATTACCACAGGGAAGACGACCAAGTAGAGACTACAGCAAGCACAACAATATTGGACCAGACAGACGACAACGATACTGACGAGATACCGACACCAGTACTTGACATGACAACCAACCTACAGGACATAAAGGTAAATCCTAAGCTGACACAGACACAGACCGACAGTTGCAGACAAGTGTTACAAGAATACAGTACGATTTTTTCTAACAACCCAGGACAGACAGACTTAGTGCATCATCATATTATTTTGACATGCGACATCCCAATAAAATGCAGACCATATTCCATTCCTATACATTACAAAGACAAATTACACCAAGAAATCATTGATTTAGAAGCAAACCATATCATCCGATGTTCACAATCACATTTTTGTTCTCCTATTGTCATTGTGAGGAAAAATGACAACACAATAAGACTCTGAGTTGACTATCGGAAACTCAACAGCATTACACAATTGGATTTGGAGCTAATGAGCAACTGTGAAGACATACTAACTAAACTGACTGACTCACGTTACTTTAGTAAACTTGACATGACAAAAGGTTACTGGCAAATACCTGTACATGCTGACAGCATATATCTGACAGCATTTGCCACACCCTGGGGACTATACGAATGGTGCAAATTACCATTTGGGCTAGTTAATGCTCCAGCCACATTTGTCAGAATGACAAGACTTCTTTTGACATACATTTGTAACATCATTTGGTATATGGATGACATTTGCATACATACAAAGAACATGACAGACCACATAACAGCACTACAGCAGACATTCGACAGGATTAGACAACATGGACTGACAGTAAAACCATCTAAAGTCGATATAGCCTTTCAAGAAATTTCATTTTTGGGCTATAAGATCTCAAATGGCTTTATATCGACTGACGATAACATCATGTCCAGAATTTTGAAATTGTTGCTTCCGACAACCAAGACAGAGTTGCGAAGTGTATTAGGTCTTTTAAATTATTATAGACAATTTATTCCTCATTTTGCTGAATTGACCAAATGTTTCACTGATTTACTAACAAATAAACAACCTAATGTCATTGTGAACAGCGAATGTTTAAGGCCTGCATTTGCGAAAGTATTAGCTTATTTTTCTAGTGAACCTATTCTAAAATTACCCGATCTTAGCACTATTTTCAGGTTAAGATGTGATGCGAGCTCTGTAGCCATTGGAGGGGTGCTTCTTCAAGAACACGACCAAATCTTGTACCCTGTATACTACGTCTCTCGAAAACTGAACACCAGGGAACGGAATTACAGCACGCCGGAACTTGAAGCCCTCGCTCTTGTGTTTTCGGTACGTAAACTTTCAAGATTTCTGTTAGGAAAACATTTCATTGTAGAGACAGACAATAGTCCATTGACGATTATCACCAGAGGAACTCCAAGTAACCACAAAGTGGCAAGATGGTCCCTTCTTCTGCGGGACTTTAGCTTCGAAGTTAGACATATAAGAGGCTCACAAAACTCACTAGCCGATCTTCTATCTAGATGTCCATTCGACTTACCCAGTAGCCATGTAACACCCGAGCACACGGCAGATGGTGTATAAACTGCAAATTAAATAGTGCTCAAAACCACAGCCAATTGTGACATCATGTCAGTAACGCTGTAAAGAATGATGTGATAGGGAAGATTTAATCTCCCATTGTAAATAAATTGTGTAGATATTATTATTATGTGAATGAAGGTGTCGTATAACTGTGAGATATGTGAAAGAATGTGAATAGTATTGTAAATATGTAATATTATAAGAAACAGACACTACAAGTGTCACAGGACAGTACTACAGGACCCAAAGACTTACCGAACTCGAACTGCGTCAAGTAATCCTGAGTACATGCACAAAGATGAGTCCACGGCGTTTTAACAAGTACGAATGATGACCGTGACAACCTAATCCGAGAAGAACAAGGAAGAAACTATCCAACAGCTGATTACAACAACTGGTTGCTCCGTTTGTTTAAAGTCCATCTAGAACGGAAGACCTTAATGTGAATGTCAACATAACACATTTGTGGAACAACACAGCTGTACACTTCCGGTATTTTTGCATATTAATTTGAAAGTTAGCAGACGATACTAAAATGTTCATAAATCTATGACAATTGTATGAAACTTTGGGTATGAAATATTTCCATATACGGAATTGTATATGTTGATTTTTGTTATATGTAATCTCAGCATCGTAACTTGATTTACTTTTTCACAACAGTGACCTTTTGTGCACTTTTGTCAATAAGTATCAAATTATGACACTAAGAACTGAAATGTTACTTGTAATTCATTTCGTTGAAAGCATGATAAAATTACCGTCCCTAAACTTTCGTATTATAACCAAGGGACATAACTAAAAATTGTTGGTGATGTGTAAATATGTATTGAAACTATCAACATGTTTGCCTGATGGGTAACACGTCAAGGTGACGTCATTTGTGTATGGAGAGAATTGCCAAAACTGTATACCTTCATTGGACACTCTGATTAAATAAGGTTAGAGGTATAATGTTGGAGTTATCTTACAGGTAGATACTCACGATCTGACCTGACGATTTGGAATTTTTGTTTTTTGGTTGAGAGGTAGGGGCGAGTTAGCCGTAACCTACCGGACTGGCTGTGTCACAATACAGCGAGGTAATATCCATCAAAGTGATTGTAATTGACGCGTGTACTTGATGGTTAAGCTTAAAGATTGTATGCATATTGTTTGCTAATCACCTGTACATGTTAATAACAACCAAAGATTTATGTCAGATGAAGTACAAAGTTCGATTCTGACAAGATAAATAACAGCTATATAGAGTACATGAAAGGAAAACCTTTCATAAAAAAGGGGGGTGGAGAGTGTCATCATCAATATAATTATAGTCATCATCATCATCATCATCATCATCATCATCATCATCATCATCATCATCATCATCATCATCATCGTTATCATTATCACCATCATTATCATTCAACAACAACAACATCAACATTGGCACCTTGCCGTCTTGACAGACGATAGTTTGTGCTTTAAAAAGGCATAATAACTCTTAACTATGGCGGTAGCGAGTGTGACTGATAAGGCCAATTTGCGCTGTAAATGTCCGTTCACAGTGGGTGCATGTGAACACATGGTCATTTCCACCATCATGCACCATCTTACGTCTCAAACGCTTGATGTGTGACTTTTCTGCAATAATTTTCTCCTTTGACTTTATTCCATTTCTGATATTTGCCCTCCATGCAACACGTTCAGCGGCGACTTGCTCCCAATGTGCATTATCAATGCCTGTATCAATCATGTCCCGCTTACACACATCTTTGTATCGTAGTAGAGGCCGACCCTGAGATCTCTTACCCATCTGTGACATAATCTGTGTCTTCTTTTTGCTAATTGTTAAACCAAATTCAGAACAAGCATTGGAGAATGCAGATAGTAGACATTGCAATTCTTCCTCAGAGTGGGTCGTAACTGCAGCATCATCTGCAAAAAGCAACTCTCTGATCAGTACCCTCCTAATTTTGGTCTTAGCCTTCAATCTCTGAGCATTGTAGAGGCCGCCATCTGAGCGTGAGTGAATGTATATACCACCATCCTGATCACGAAATGCATATTTCAGTAGAAGTGAAAAGTATATTCCAAAGAGGGTGGGAGCTAGTACACAACCTTGCTTAACTCCACTCTTGATTTCAAATTCTTCAGAAGTTGCACCATCAAACTTGATTATACCCTTCATGCCTGTGTGGAACGATTCCACAATAGACAGAAGAGTTGGTGGGCAGCCAATCTTCTTTAGTGCCTTGAACAGACCCTCACGACTGACCAAATCAAATGCCTTTGTGAGGTCGATGAAGGCAATAAACAGTGGTTGATTCTGTTCACGGCATTTTTCTTGCATTTGTCGCAATGAGAATATCATATCAGTGGTAGACCGGTTCTGTCGGAAGCCACACTGTGATTCGGGGTAGACTTGATCTCCTAGGACTTGAAGTCTGCGCAGAACAATTCTGGCAAATACTTTTCCAACAATACACAGAAGTGAGATACCCCTATAGTTGTTGCAGTCGCTCCGATCGCCCTTGTTCTTGTACAGTGTTATGATGCTTGAATCTTTGAAATCCTGTGGGACTTGTCCTTCACGCCAGCATAGCTCTATTAGCTGGTGGATCTGTATAGTGAGTGTGTCTTGCCCACTCCTGATAACCTCTATTGGAATCCCATCCTTACCTGGAGCCTTGCCAGATGCAAGTTCATTTATAGCACTCTTAACTTCTGTTATGGTGGGAAGTGTGTCCAGGTGGTCAAGAGTTGGTAGAGCCTCTATGGCGTTGAGGGCATTATCCGCTAGTTTGGTCTCACTTGAGTAAAGCTCCAAATAGTGCTCTACCCATCTGTCCATCTGCTGTTTCTTATCAGTGATGACTTCTCCAGTCAAGGTTTTCAATGGTGCACTTCTTTTGATCACTGGACCACAGGCTTTCTTTATTCCTTCATACATGCTTCTTATGTCTCCCTTATCACTTGCGATTTGAATGGACTCACATAACTTGATCCAATAATCATTTGCACACTGCCTGGCAGCCTTTTGCACATCCTTCCTAGCTTGCCTTAGCTCACTCAGAGTGTTACGCGTTGGTCTTTCCTTGTTTCTTAAGAGAGCTTTCTTCTTCTTCTTATCAATCAAGGGCTGCAGAGTCTCGCTGTTGGCCGCAAACCAGTCCTGCCTCTTATGATCCACAGTGCCGTAAACCTTTACGGCAGTTTTACAAAGAGTTTCCTTAAGTTTATTCCATTTATCATTTACTGTACAATTTTCTGGTGTATCAGTGAAAGCGTCTTCAAGTTGCTGTTGAAACTGAAAGCACTTTTCAGGATCATGAGTGTTAATAATATTAATCCTGGGGCTAGATTTGTGTTTAGCTGTGTAGATTCTCTTTGGTCTCAGTCTAACCCTTGCAACAACCAAAGAATGATCCGTATCACAGTCAGCACTGTGGTAACTACGAGTCAATGATATATGGTTCAGATGTTGTCTCCGTGTGATGATGAAGTCCAGCTGGTGCCAATGGCCGGATCTTGGATGTTTCCATGTGACCTTATGCATCTCTTTTGTTTTAAAAAAAGAGTTTGTAATACATAGGTCATTACTGGTGCAATGCTCCAGCAGCCTTTGCCCATTTTCATTCATGCGACCGATGTTGTATTTTCCAAGGCACACTGGCCATGAACTCGAGTCCTTGCCCACACGAGCATTGAAATCACCGAGCATATAAATGTAGTCGGATTTTGGAACTGCCTTGATCACAGAGTCTAACTCCTCATAGAACAAATCCTTCACATCATCAGAGGAATCGAGTGTCGGTGCATATGCAGTAATAATGGTGGCAAACCCACAAGAGGTTGCCAAGCGCAGGGATAATAGTCTTTCATTTCCTCCTGCTGGAATTTCAATCATTCCCAGTAGCGAATTCTTCACTGCAAAACCCACACCGTGTTGCCTTTTTTCTGCCTGCCCTTTACCCTTCCAGAAAAAGGTGTAGTTGTTTTCCCTGAGTGACCCTTCCTCAGCGAGGCGAGTCTCCTGCAGGCCAGCAATATCAATGTTAAGACGATTGAGTTCGGCATCAATCACAGCCGTTTTTCTCACATCGTCAATATTGGTCAAGTCAGTGGAAAATCCTGGACACATGGTTCTCACGTTCCAGGTTGCAAGCCGTAGCTTGAGGTTTCTATTTATATTTTTGTTTGTACCTGGTGCATTGGTTTTACAGCCTGCGATTCAGATTTTGTCCTAGCCCCAAGCACCCATTGAAGCAGGCAGGCTGTGGCGGATCAGCACCCAATTGGCTGGGGGCTGCCCAGCTTGAGGCGGGCGGTAGCTGATCAGTGACACCTATAGGTGTCTCCCACCGTCAGAGGCAACGCGTGGCGCCCCATATCTACGCCAACTGACAAGGACTTATAACCCGTAACAGTTGCCTCTCGCTTTGATTCCGAGACCAGTTAAGACCAGGGATGGAGTTATTGCCTCTCCATAGCACAAAGCCTGGGCTAAAATATAGAGATCATGTGTTGCCCATGCAGCATGATCCCTCTCTCGGCCTGCCTAGTTCACTCCAGAGGAAAGGTAACACCCCTACATCTGGAACAAGACAAGCTGCAGAAGCTGCCGGATCAGCAAAGCAATGCTCTAACTGTCCGCCTGTCGGAGCTTCGATCCTAGACCAGTCGCCAACCAAGGCTTAGGGCCTGGTCTGCCCTGCCATGACAATTTTGTCTTTAGCTTGCATTTCCTCGCACCAGGGTAAGGCTTGTACCCTCCCAATTGCGCTCTTCCGCCCGAAGCCGTTGGCACAATGTGGGGTGTCGGGTTTGGTAAGCGCCGCCCAACGTTCGGCGCTAACAGAAACCAGGTAGTACCGTCTACTGTTATACGGTAGCTCAGTCATATCTGACTAAGACCTGACTCACATCATTATCATTATCATCTTCATAATCATCATTATTAACATAATCATAATTGTCAGAGTCTCACCCGGAGTTGCAACGCGTTGTCTGTACCAACGCCAGGCAATGCAACCGAGCTCAACACTGAGCTATGTTAAACACTACAGTTATAACGCGGCGTCTTCGACAGCGCCAGAGAAGCCCAGCCGGGCTCAACACTGAGCGACGCTAAGCAGTCGTGGGTCAGCGGGAACACAGCGTGAACATTGTGGGTCACGCAAGGTGACTCGACCCCAACTAACGTGTATGCTGAACGGCTGGTCAGACAGGGCATGGGAGCCGTTCTGGACGGACGCGATTGAATGAGGCCTGAGTGTTTGAGCATGCATCGATTGCTAGCCTGTATGACTGTTGGAGACTGAACACCTGTATGTTTGACTTGTAAGTGGATTGCATTGATGTATTCATTGATTGATTGTATTTATGATATAATGATATCGTGAATTATGATTGCGCGATGCCTGCATTGTTTCTGATGAGTGCATTGCGCGAATAAAGAGTGCGAATTATATCATCGGGTATTCACGTCGAGTTATTTAGTAGTAATATTTAGTATCTCACTTGTCAGTAAACGAGCTACATTTCTTGCCTCACGCAACACCCTGACAATAATCATCATCATTATAAACATCATCACCATCTTCATTAGCATCATCATCCATTAGGACATCATCAGCACCGCAGGATTGGGTACACAGTTATCTCATCCCTCTCCCCAAACCATTCAAGGATCATGCAAAGCTTAGCGGTTTTAGGATCATCACTCTTCAAAATACATTTGGGAAGGTTTTAGAGAAAATAGTCGCTGTCAAGCTGCAAGTGTTTTTGGAAAGGGGGAAGCTTCTTCCAAGAGGCCTGGGGAGCTACAGGCCAAGAAAAGATACCTGGTCAAATGCAGCCACTTTTGCCTTTGACGTTTATGAGGGGTTCCAGAGTAGACAGGAAACGATGGCGGCAGCGCTTGATCTCGAGGATGTGTACAATAGAGTTCGATATGATATTTTGATGACCGCACTGATGGAGAAGGGGGCCAATCCCTGGTTGGTGAACTGGATAGCGGCCGTCCTGCATTCTCGTCGGATTGCTCTCCGTCTGGGTGCATGGACCTCAGAGCCACATATTTTAACCCCTGGACTGCCACAGGGATCCGCAATCTCACCGGTGCTCTTTAACGTGTATACGAGCAAAAACTGCAAACCTAGAAGCACCAGGGGTTGGAAGGATACTAACATTTGCAGATGATATTCTTGCATTTTGGCAGGGGAGAGATAGGGAGCAAACAGCCCAGGAGCTACTGGCGACAGTAGACAAAGTGATTGACTGATGCACTGAAATGGGTGCTGTCATCCACCCGGAAAAGGCAGCTGTTTTGTGGTGCTCTCTGGAAAACAGGATTGTGAGAGCTGTCCCAAGCCTCACGATAGATGGTGGAAGCGTCAACAGAGAGAACAAACTGAAGTATCTGGGAATCACATTTGACAGGAGCCTGTCCTTGAAGGACCATGTGGAGACGGTTGTGACAAGATCTCAAAAGGGACTCAACGCACTTAAAACTATGGCTGCAATGGACATAGAACAGAGAATGCTTTTCACACTATAACAGCACTTGATCCTCTCAGTGATTGATTATGGACTAGGACTGCTCATTGTCTCAAAGAGTCAGCTGGTGAGATTGAAGCGCATACAGAACGAGGCTATGCGGGTCATTCTGGGATGCACCAGAGACACCCCAGTGGTGTGTATGCGTTACATCCTTGGTTTGCCGACTGTTGCTGGTAGGCTCAAGGTGATGCAGGCGAAGACATACCTCAGAGTAGCTGCTGACACAGATCACCCGTTGCATGAGGCACTGGACGCAGTTATGGGCCAGCGACTGATAAGAGGGAAATCATGGATGGCTCAGGCGGAGGATACGATCAGACAGGTGTGCATCTTGGAGAACATTAGGCAAGGAGAGAGTGCCAGCGGAGCAGTTAGACTTTTGCAGAGGTATAATCACATTGTGCAGGGAGTGGCCAGCAGGTGCCACGGAAGTGGAAATCCAGCAACTAATTCAGGATAATGCTCGCCCGAGTGATGTGGTTATCTACACAGATGGTTCGGTGTTGAGATGTAGTAGAAGTGCCTGGGGGTTCTTGGCAAGGGCTAATGGTCGATGTTTGGTGCAGGAGAGCTTGGCATATGATACCACAACATCTAGCTTAAGAATGGAGGTGGAGGCAGTCAGTGTAGCTTTCCGCCGGATGGAGAATACGACACACACACACACACACACACACACACACACACACATCGTGGTTGTAACTGACTCAGAAAGCATGCTGAGTAGGGTGAGGACAGGCAAGCTTCGTGCAGAGTGGCTTGCTTCGCTTCGGAAGTCACAGGTGGCAAGCATCGTCTGGATCTTTTCTTTTGGGTGTGCTGGTGTGCTGGGGAATGAACAGGCAGACAGATTGGCTGGCTCTGCAAAACTTGGTGGAGTATTGATGCAAGATAACGCAGACGTGGTTGCGGCCTTGTGGGAGCACGTGTACACCTCGGAGGAGCAAATGGATCACCGTGGTCTGGCAAGAATGCGACAGCGAGGAGTGACGAGAGGATCTGGCCGATGCTCGACGCTTAGAAAAAAGGCGAGACGCACATATAATCAGATTGCTACTGGTAATATTGGGGTTGGAACTCTTCGCTGGCTTCTGAGGATGGGGACGGATCGCTTATGGGAATGCCCCAAATGCTGTGATGTCGGTTCCTAAATCAATCAATCAATCAATCAATAGCATCATCATCGTCATCATCAGCATCATCATCGTCATCATCATTAGTATCATCATAATTATCATCACCACTATCATCATTATCATATTACCATCAGCATATCATCGTTATCATCATCATAATCATCATATCATCATCATTATCATCAACATCATACCAGTATCATCATATCATCATCATCTTCATCATCATCGTCATATCATCATTATTTATATTATTATCATTATGATCATATTATATCACCATCATATATCATCATCATCATCATCATTATCATCATCACTATCACATACCATGCGGATAGTCATGATTCGCCATCTCAAACCAGTCTTTATCCAAACATGTGTTCTTGTCTCGGTTCACCCAGGTTGCCAAAACCATCCAGGTTTTTATCCCTTTCTCTTCCCACTTGCTCTGTTCCCCTCTAGTTTGTCAGTTGTCACTAAGCTTTCCAGTTTATTTCTCCTCACATATTTCCAAGAATATTATGACTGGCTACGTTTAATTTGTCTAATAAATTAAGTTGTTCATTTATTTCTTGATGGACTCACTCAAGTTGTTCTGTCCGCCCATGACATTCCGTGCATTTTCTCGCGAAATCATTTTTCCATTGTTATATATTGTTTCTCAGCTTTGCTTATTTTCCATGCTTGACACCCATACAACAATATAAGTTCTATCAAGCACTTTTCTCTCTATATTACGTATCCTTTGCAGGACATTGCGATCAACCTCAGATTGGTATTCTAGGCAATTCTATTTCAGTAGTTTGCCATTGCTTTCTGAACCCAACGACCCAGCTTAAATCAACTATCTTTTAATTTCATTTACCCAGATCAATAGACTGTAATACAGTGTGCATTTTTAATGACTGTGCAGTGTAATTAACTTTACTTCTGGATGCACTATGAATTATGTGGACTTTGGTGATAATTATTGCAAAGGCTAATGGACGAGTCTTGAAAAGGGAGAGTCTGGCATATAAGACTACGACCTCCAGCATGAGAATGGAGGTGGAAGCAGTAACAGCGGCATTCAATTGGTTAGAGAAGACTACAGCAACACACATTGTATTCATTAGGGATTCAAAGAGTATGCTTAGTAAGGTGGAGAAAGGAATGTTTCGTGTGGAATGGCTCTTGTCGCTTCAGAGGTCACAGATTGTGAGAATTGTGTGGATATTTTGTCCTGGCCATGCGGGGGTGCGGGGTGGGGGGAATGAAGAGGCTGATAGGGAATGCACCGCTTAGTGGCATATTACCTATGGACAAGGGGGAGGTGGTCGTGCGCTTATGGAACCAGGTGGAGAAGTCGGGGGGACAGACTGAGAACCGGTATGTAGAAAGATTGAGATTGCTGGGGATTGGCAAAGGTTCTGGGAGAATCTCAAAACTGAGAGAGAAGACCAAGAGTACTTTCAATCAAATAGCGGTGGGGACGATTATTAGTATGACTCTTCGCTGGCTGTTGAACGAGGGGACGGAGCGCGTGTGGGAATGTCCTGAGCTCATTGATGTCTGTTCTTAACTCAACTCAACTCTCCGACCCAGTGACTATAGCTGTTGTGCATTGGCGATGACGTCATTGATTTGGTTGTAAACTACACATATCCGCTAGAATAGCGTCTGTCATTATGAAACATTTCCGCGGTAAGAATCACATTTCTGACTGAATTCATACAAAGATACCAGGTAACCAGAAATTGCAGATATACGCTAAATCATATCATATACATCTAACAACACCAGTCCTTCACTTGAATATTTCCGAGTTCTCTTTTCGAAATTACAATGATGAATTATGTGGACTTTTATGATAATCAAATCAAGAAAAATCGGGTCCGCATGGTCGAATGGATAAGAACGCGTTTAACATCCGTTGCGCTGATGCCGAGGTAAGCGGTTCAACCCCTACACTGGACAGCTGGACTAAATTGTTGACCTGTCGTCCTTGACTTGGGGACGATTAATTACAAGTACTTCTGAAGTCGGAGGAGTGGGTGAGGGACACTGTTAATAGCTAACCCACATTCAAAATTCAGTCCATCATTAGTCATTACCCTATAAAATAGTATGTATGGACTACGCTTGAGTTCAAAGCGAGCGAGGGCCCCCCCCCCCCCCAAAAAAAAAAAAAACATCAAGAAGACACCGACCACCACCAAAACAAAATTGTATAAACAGATGAAGACGCTATATAAATTTGTAAATAAACTGCAAGCCAAAGTCAAATTAGGCTACATCCAGATTTAAAAACAATGTGTTACATTGAGATAAATCGATAGCTCTGCAGATGAGCAGAGCAGGGCACTCACTTGTCCTGACAGTGGAAATGACTGTCAAAGGCTGAGCTAACAGAACTCCATGTGGATGTGGAAGGTAAGGGGAAACCGCCACATTATCTTCCCAAGACTTAAAAAAGTCGCTTAAAAGTCGACAGGGTCGACTTCATTGCACCGGGTTTTATCCCATATGGCTCGGTCTCTTTCCGCAGCACGGAAAGCGTCACACAAAGCACGAACTCCGTAGCTTTTAGCGACGACCCACAGGAGTCTCCGAAACATTTAACTCGTAAACCGAAGGGTGCGGCCCGGAATCGAACCCACAACCTTCGGAGCACGAGTCAAACGGCTTGACCACTTCGCCACAGAGACTCCCAAGACTTCATGACAACACACATTTCAATGGCTGTAAACGACGTCAATAGCTGTCTTAGAACATTCTTGTCCGGTAGGGACAGTCATATGTCGGTAGGGACAGTCATATGTCGGTAGGGACAGTCATATGCCGGTAGGGACAGTCATATGCCGGTAGGGTCAGTCATATGCCGGTAGGGACAGTCATATGTCGGTAGGGACAGTCATATGTCGGTAGGGACAGTCATATGCCGGTAGGGACAGTCATATGCCGGTAGGGACAGTCATATGCCGGTAGGGACAGTCATATGCCACAGGTGCCACCAAAACGTCATTCAGAGACTGAAGGCAACATCTTAATTAAAATAAGTACATGGAATGTTAGAACGTTAATTGAGCTTGGAATGTTACATACTGTTATAAATGAAATGGAAAGTATGAAATTGAATATCCTAGGCATACGTGAGATGAGATGGAAAGGAATCAGGTAAAATTATAAACTACAAAAACGCAATAATTAATTCTGGAAGGGATACACACAAAACAGGAGTAGGGATAATATTTGCTGAACAAACAGCCAAATCACTTAATGGTTACTGGTGTATTTCAGATAGTTATTATGGTCAAATTGAAAGGCAAACCAATCAATAGATATAAATATTATACAAGTATATGCACCAACAAAATGCAGTAGTGATGAAGAAATACAACACTTTTATGATGAAGTAGACATGGCAATGTCTCAAATTAAATCACAAGATATAAAAATAATACTAGGTGATTTTAAAACAAAAGTGGGAAAAGGAAAAATAGAGGATGTAGTTGGGAATTATAGTTTAGGTACCCAAAAAAAAATGAAAGAGGAGGGCAACTAATAGAATGGGCAAATATCAATGATATAATAATTGGAAAAACCTGGTTTAAACACCATAAATGAAGACTTTACACATGGAAAAGCCCTGATAAGAAAATACTCAACCAAATTGACTATATACTTATTAATAAAAGGTTTCAAAATGCGTTAATTAATGTAAAGACAATGCCGGGTGCTAACTGTAATAGTGATCATGTACCACAATGTAGAATAATAATAGTAAGACTAAAGAGAGAAAAAAGTGATTAAGAACATGCGACTTAATAAAGAGGTTTTGAAGGTAGATAAAGAAATTCAAGAACAATACAGAGTGATTGTGAAAAATAGGTACAATGCAATAGCTAAAATGCAGAATATAAACAAACAATGGGAAATGTTAAGGGACTCCATTAATCAAACGAGCAAAGAAATATTACCGGAGAGAAGCTAAAAAACTAAGAAAAGTGGATGACTGAAGAAATCTTAAAATTGATGGTCAAAAGAAAACAGAGTAAAAATGATAAACAAGAATATAACAAGATAAATGAAGAAATATTAAATGTGTTACGGCAAAAGAAAGTTAGTTAAACGAGCAGTGCAAGAAATTTGAGTTAAATTCTTTCAAAGATACAAAAACAATGCACAGACAAATCAGTGAGCTCACAGGAAGAAAAATAAGAATAAATACAGGGTGTTTAAAATCAAAAACAGGAAAGATTATTGGAGGAGGGTGCATAATGAAGAGATGGAATGAGTATATAAGAGAAATATATGATGGAGAAAGGGCAGAATTAAAAGAAGAAAGTAACTTAGCAGGTCCACCTATTCTAAAAGAAGAAGTCGCGTGCGCTATCAAAAGGAAAAACAGCTGAGCCAGATTGAATCACAATAGAAGAATTAGAGTAGAAGAATTGGGAGAATTTGGAGTAGATATATTAACCAAAATGATGAATGATATTTACAGCAGTGGATATTTACCCAGTGATATGCTGAAATCTGTATTTATAGCTATACCAAAAAGACCAGGAGCAATTGAATGCAAAGATTTTCATACGATTAACCTCATAAACCATGGCATTAAGTTTTTACTCAGAAGTATAATGAGAAGAACATGAAAGAAAATAAAAATGGAACTTGGTGAAGAACAGTATGGATTTGTGGGAGGAAAGGGCACAAACAATGCAATATATTCATTACAGACACTATTAGAAAGATCAATAGAGACACAGAAAGACATATATTTTTGCTTCATAGATTATATTCTAAGGCATTTGATAAAGTAAAACATGATGAAATGATTAAAATGTTGAAAGATATTGTAATTGATGGGAAAGATCTCAGAATAATAAAAAATATTTACTGGAACCAAGTAGCAGCAATTAAAATGGGAAATAAAGAAGGAAGTTATGAACAAATAAAGCTGGGAGTATGATAGGGATGTGTTTTGTCACCAGATATCTTCTCCCTCTATAGTGCAGACCGCATTGCGTTCATTTACACACATTGGTATGAGTGCCGGTTGTTCAGAAAGCAATGGCAAACTACTGAATGTAAACTTGCCCAGGAATCACAGACACAAAATGCTAGAGTTGATTGCTACGTCCTGTAAAGGGTATGCAACTAACTTAGAGAGACCCCTTTATAGACAATCAACACTGGGTGGGTGATGTAGAAATCATGCCACCTACATCCTGTAAAGGGTATGCAACTAACTTAGAGAGATGTAGAAATCATGCCACCTACATCCTGTAAAGGGTATGCAACTAACTTAGAGAGATGTAGAAATCATGCCACCTACATCCTGTAAAGGGTATGCAACTAACTTAGAGAGATGTAGAAATCATGCCACCTACATCCTGTAAAGGGTATGCAACTAACTTAGAGAGACCCCTTTATAGACAATCAACACTGGGTGGGTGATGTAGAAATCATGCCGCCTTTACTTCCTTGGTCATTACCTGATAGCTACTTTAGGCTGGGTGATAGAAGCTGAACTCATTGGACAAATGGCACCAATACTAAAGAACAAACACGTATCAATAGTTACTAAGAAAGCACTTTACAATACAATCTTTCTACCAACTCTACGCTACCAGTGCCAAACCTGGACAATGACAGAAAAAGAGAAATGAAAAATAACAACAGAAATGAGATTCCTGAGAAGAATACTCAATGTTTCAAGAAGAGATAAGATCAGAAATGAAGAAATCAGGACTAAAGTGGGGGTTATAGCAGAGCTACATTTTATTAGAAGGCAGCAAGTCAAATGGTTTGGCCATGCAAGTTGGTTACCAACTAACAGTATACCACAAAGAGCAATGATGTACAGACAAAATGGAAGCAGAGGAAGAGGCCGACCACGTAAATGATGGATGGAGGGAATAGCAGAGTCCATGGAAATATCGATGCATGAAGCCATAAGTGGGCACTCTCCCGCTGTTTATACTTCACTTCAACACAGCAAGGTACAAGAGGAACCTGATGAGATAAGATGATAAAAGCTGATGAGATAGAGAACTGGCCATCCCGCCTCATTACCAGTGACTGGCCCAGGGTTCAGTGCCCAGCAGTTTAGATCAGTCAGTTTAGAGGTCATAACTGGGAGAGCATAAAAGTATATGCTGGAGAACTCCATTGTTCTAGAGTGGTCAGTTTAGATCTTGTCCTGCCTAGAACAGCTGTAAGGTCCATCCATCGTGGTAAAAGTGGTGCTGGATAATTGTCAGAATCTTTGGGAACCAAATGTGAGTAATGGAGATGGTCACATCACCTTGTTATATCATGACCTGTTATTTTGGAAACCCTAATACATATCACTTCTACCACAGTATCTGCTATGAGATTACATTTTATGTTTAATCAGATCAGATCAGTGAGTGTAGTCTGACATGCTCTTTCTATTCCATTTTTTGTTTTCTTCATATTTTTGTCTTTGTCCTGCATATTTGCCTTCCTCTTAATGTCTGTCTCACTCTATCCCCATCTCTGTCTTCAACTGTCTTATATTGTCTCAACCATGTTGCATCATGTCTTTCTCTCTTTTTGTTTTCTGACCTTGTCTCTGTTCCTGTCTCCCTGTCTTGCAGACACTAACAACAAGTATAGTTTGTATAGAACATTTATGTGTATATTGACAGATGAGTGTGAAGGAGACAGTGTCTACTCTAAGAGAGAGAACAATCTCTAGAACAATGGAGTTCTCCAGCATAAACTTAGATGACCTCCCATCCTCCATCAGTGAGTTTTTCACACCAGATGAATTTGCTGAGATCTCTGACTATGAGAAGCAACGTTTCAGCAACTTACGGCAGAACTTTGAGGCTTTACGGCGTGCAGGTATATGTCTGTGGTCTGTTTTTGTTGTTTGTCCATCAAGAATGATGATGACCATTCATTTCATCCAGTGGGGCTGAAAGTATGGAGCCGTGAGTTCTAATGAAGAATGATTTGCGCGATTAATGGATTAAAGTGAGGAAGTGTTGCGCAATTCGTCGACCACATTCTCTCACCTGAGTCCAGTGGCAAGACAAGTCAAGATGACTGGAGACGGATACAGGTGCAGTGGATGACCAGGGTGCTCTACGTGCCTTGCCATGCTCATTACGTTCCACAACGCTTTGCAGGTAAATGCTGTCTTGCCCTTTGAATCTTCAATGATTTCTTCCTCGCAGTCTGCTGATTCCTGTCTTCACATGCTGGGTAGGCATACCCTAGTTCACCGATTGGTTTGACACCAAATTCGGTTAGCCATGCTTGGTTTAGCCAGCCAGTCACTGCTGTTGCTTGGGGGTGGCCGCTATCAGTGGGCTAACATCTCCTTGTTTGACTGTTTGTTGAGTGTTCTCAAAATGGACTGGGTTCGAAGACTGGATGGAGTTTCTGAGAAGGTCAAGCCCGATAAAAATCAAATTTTTGTGCCATGACTCGCAGGTGTAAAATGAAATGATAAAGCTGTTAGGCTTGTGAGCGAGGCTACTGTGGAAAGTGGACTAATAGATTGGGCTGATATACTGAACGTCGTCAGCATGGTGGGGCCATTAAACAAATCAAGAGACTGTAAATCTGCAATCTTGAGCAGACTACAAGAACATCAAGAAAAGTGGTGAAGCCAGCCAGCAGCGTTATACTGGGAGCCAAAGGAGAATAGTTAGCCAACACAGAACTGATTCCATCAACTACTGCACCCTGAGAGGGGGGGGGGGGGGCTGACTGGTCTCGAGGTATGGGGTCCGCCTCCAGTGCTACTGGCTACTTCATTCTGTAGAAACATTTTAGCAAATTATGAACAAGTCTACGAGGGACTTGGCATGTGTTGGTTGATGGCCTATGCTTCATTGGGAGATGAATGGCAGAAGATAGATGATCATGTCTCCCCACAGCTCCAGGTCTGTCAGAGAACTGTATCAGTTTAGTTGTTGTCTTGATCAGATATGAAATGAAAGCTTGCTGTCTGTCACTTTCAGAAAGTCTGTGTGTGTGTCGGTATGTCTTTTTGTCCAAGCTATGTCTCCCTTTCTCTACTATCCCTCTCTCTTTCTCTGTCTCTGTATCTGTCAGTCGGTCTCACATTAGCTGTAATACATAGAAATATCACTTTTTGGAAAACCGTTGAGGCCATTGATATAGCATGAGAAATAATGTAGAGAGGTCAAGTAATCCTTGCAACCTTAGCCAGACTGCAGACACAGTTTGTGGATCCTGGCAACTTTAGCCAGACTGCGGACACAGTTTGTGGACCCTGGCAACCTTAGCCAGACTGCAGACACAGTATGTGGATCCTGGCAACTTTAGCCAGACTGCGGACACAGTTTGTGGACCCTGGCAACTTTAGCCAGACTGCGGACACAGTATGTGGAACCTGGCAACCTTAGCCAGACTGCAGACACAGTTTGTGGATCCTGGCAACTTTAGCCAGACTGCGGACACAGTTTGTGGAACCTGGCAACCTTAGCCAGACTGCAGACACAGTATGTGGATCCTGGCAACCTTAGCCAGACTGCAGACACAGTATGTGGATCCTGGCAACCTTAGCCAGACTGCAGACACAGTATGTGGATCCTGGCAACCTTAGCCAGACTGCAGACACAGTATGTGGAACCTGGCAACCTTAGCCAGACTGCAGACACAGTTTGTGGATTTGAGACATCACGTAGAGATGCTCCAAGGTCTTGTCCAGTGTTGGTCCTGGTCTTGTGACCTCAAGAGTGTCCATCCGTGTGAATTGACTTTTCATGCTCTCTTGTTATCTGTCTCATATTTCATGAGTTTCATCCACTATGATAATACCTCAGTTTGTCCTTATATTCATTTCAGTGTGCTTTTCACAAGTGACCAAAAATTACTAAAATATGCTGAGGCATCTGCTATTCACTTGAGTAAACCACAACTATGTAAGCAGAAATATGTGATATTCTATTTAAAACTACTGTAGTGACATTGAAATATGTGACGTTGGGAGTTTCCGTGGTGATGTGGTCAAGCCGTCTGACTCGGGTTGCGAAGCTTGTGCTCTCGATTCCGGGCTGCATCCTTCGGTGCATTTTTTCTGAGACTCCTGAGGGTCATCGCTGGAGGTATGGTGTTTGTGCTTTGTGCGATGTTTTCCGCACTGCGGAAAGAGAATGAGCCATATGGGATAAAAACCCTGTGCAATGAAGTCGACTTTTAAGCGACTTTTTTTTTTTTTTTTTGGAAATATATGACAATGTGTTTTGTTTATTTGGGATGAAAGGAGTCATTGTGCCACTTCATTATATATTGAACTTCTTTCTTTAGTATGCACCTGACATGATACAATGAAATATGCCAGGCAGTGAATTGTGCAAAAGATTATTTGTGTCTTCTTGATTCAAATTCAAATATACATGTTTGCCCCTAGTCGCTTATGCACACATTGTCACGCAAATGCTTTAGAGCCGTACACCTCTTATATTCCTGGCAGTTAGTTTTCAGATTTAATTTATATGAGCTTTTATGTCCATTAGGTTTTCCAGTGACTCTCCCAGAGTTTATGCTTAGAAATAGATCAGTGAAAGAAAGACGGAAGCTAGTAACTCCAGCAATTATAGAATCATCGGATGGATCAGACTTCGAGTGGACGCCTGACCTAGAGAAGCCAAAGAGACCTCAAGGTAAACACAGTTGTTGCCATGTTAGTCAGCTGCTCATGGCATTCTTGTTGAAGCTCTATGTATTGTTGCTTCTGATATGTGATTTGAGTTTGTAATATCTACCTGAGTTTCTTTACTAGTTTACCCATCACCAGAGTTATCCCAATTCTTTTATTCTTTGGGCAGCAAACTTTGTGTGTGTGTGTGTGTGTGTGCGTACATGCGTGCGTGCTTGCGCGCCCCGCGCGAGAGAGAGAGAGGGGGGGGGGGGGGGGGGAAGAGAGAGGACTGTTTACTTCTGATGTGAGTAATTGGTTCTCTTTTTGTGATTTAACTTCTTTCAAGATATCTTCATTGCTCTTTCTATCCGTCCATGGTACTCTCATCATACTTCTATAAATCCATATCTCCGCAACTTCCACATAATTCCTCACTTGTCTGCTAATTGTCCATGATTCATTCCCATACAATGGCTTGATCTAACCCTTAAGAGCCCTTTTTGTAACCTTGGGTAACTGATGTATTACAGACAATATTCATCTTGTGAAATGCAGTTTTTGATTGAGCTATTCTGCATCTAACTTTTTTAATAATCTTCCATCAACTGTTATTAAAGTAACCAAATATTTAAATACCCTGAATTACTTCAAACTGGTGCTTTCACATTTATGAAGACATTGTCTTTGAATTATTATTACTTATGTTTTTCTGTTATTCAATGTCGTTTGTTTTAACTTTCAACTAACTCCAAATAGTACCTCAACACCTTGATACATCAGTAAGGAACACCATAACCTCTTTTCATTCCTCCGCCCTCCTCTCTGTGTCTCTGTCTGTCTGTCTGTCTGTCTCTCTCTCTCTCTCTCTCTCTCTCTCTCTCTCTCTCTCTCTCTCTCTCTCTCTCTCTCTCTCTCTCTCTCTCTCTCTCTCTCTCTCTCTCTCTGTATTTCTCTCTCTCTGTCTGTCTGCTGCCTTGGAGGGTTAATCTCTCATCTTTTTAGGCAAAGGTTATTGGAGTTAACTGGAGGGTAATGTTAAAGGCAAGCAAGCAAGAGATAGACGATAATACAAGTGGGAAGATGACATCTAGAGATGGACGAACAGCAGTCTGACAGTATATACAATCAAGGCGAGAGACAGACAGTATTGGGGATCCATTGCAGCCAACCTTCATTGTGGAGATGGCACCTGATTGATTGGAGTTAAACTGTAGACAAATTGGTGGATGGTAAAGGGCAACCACTGTCCTACATCTGTAGTACATTATGATTTGACATCTCAGACAATTTGTTTCACTTGATCAAATGCCATAATCAGGACAAGAACACAGACATGATCTGACTCTAGTGGTCATGTGAGATGGGGAACCATGACCATCCACACTTACTGGGATGGTACTTGATGCTTCTTTGAATGTAGAAGTTTTGGAACAGAAAAAGTTAACTCCATGAGTTCAACATAAACAGATGTAAAGAAAATGACATAGAATCTCACATCTTGAAGATATAATATACTTGGATATACCAGAGATAGTCATCCTCTATAAAATAATTTATTCCATTTCCCCATTTCTTATGATTTTTTTATGTAGCACGTTTATTTGTTCCTCTTGAACTCCAATCAGTCACCTTCTATGATAAGAAGACTCTTATCGAGTCCAATAGAAAATGTATCCTGCAACAAGACAACTTTTCTGCCTTGATTTAGCAAAACATGTGATCCAGTTGGAAATCAGAAGAGGACACAACAGACTGAACAGTCACTTACACACACTGAAGTTGGGCATGTCACCCCTGTCATATCTGGACAGGTAAAACAGACAGCTGGACATATACTTTAAGATTGCCACATACTTTGTCAGTTACAGGCTGGACATTAGCCTCAAGACAAACATCTAAACAGTTATTGTGAGGATCTCAGTGAGCTCTCAGGTGTAGCAACATACATTAAAACCTGGGTTTCTTATGTTGACATTACTAGAACAGCTGCCACTCAGAAACAGATACTTTACGTACATGTGTGACAGAGAGGAGGGGGAGAAAAAGAAGTTGGAGATGGACAGTGAGGATATGTCCTCCAGGTTGATAAATCCCATTGACAGCATGTTAACATATTCACTAAATAGATTATATTATGTATGCACTTGTATCATAATGCTATACATATAATCTATTTCAATAAAAAGTGAACCAGAGAAAAAGATTGTTTGAACCTCCAAAGAAAACATCTTTAAAAGATAACACAAAAGAGAAAGTCTCAGGACCAACAAAACGAAAGAAACAGGTAATATATAAAGTGGAGAATCATTGTAGTAATCCTACGTCAGATAATAGTGAAATGGCGTTAATTTTCCATCAGTGAGAGGATATCCTTTGTTGTAGAAGTCAGTTTGTTTATAGGTGTACATCTGAAGACTATTGGTAGACATTGTCCAATATGTACAAGCACACAACATGGACACATTTCACTGAATTATCACAGCATAGTCATTTTTTGTATTACTTTCCTTTCATTTGGTTTTGGATGTATCCTTAAGTGCTTCACTTTCCTCCCATACATCACACAGTGAGAATCTCAGCACAGTGCATGAAGACTTTAGTCCTCAAGATCCACATGTATATTCCAGAATCACATACTATAAGTATTTCTTTTGGGTGTAGGGTATCTTAACAAATTGGCCTACATATATCTCCCTTGAATGATGTGTGAATGAAATAATGTATGAAAGAGAGTGATAGAAGGGCAGAATGTTAGACGGGCCTGCGTGCCCAATTCTTAACCCTTTGAAAATAAAGTTTGTTCGTTCGTTCGTTCGTTCGTTCCCCAGATCCCCATCCATTGTGTTCTGGGTGAATTCAATTATGATATTCCTCCATGCCACCATCCTGGACCTTGAAGCATAATTTCTCTCTCTCTGCACTTTTACAGCTGATCTTTCCTATCATTGGTGTTCTTCAAAACTCCTCTCCTCATATGACAAAAGAACGCTATCTCTTTCTTAGAGTTCCATATGCTTTACTTTCATCAACCTCTTCCAGGCACTCATTGTTAGTTACTCTGTCCATCCAAGGTGCTCACAACATTCATCTCAGAAACATCTTCGTTGTCTCCTAGCTCTTCCTGTTATTTCTTATTCATGTTCCATGATTTAGTGCCATACACCAGGACTTGTTGGATGTAACCCAACTTGTTGGATGTTGTACTGGAAGCCATTCTGCTCCATTTTTGTAGTAGAAAAGTGAACAAGTAAAGTAGCTAGCAGTGATACCTGACTTCTTCTTCTTCTTCTTCTTCTTCTTCTTCTTCTTCTTCTTCTTCTTCTTCTTCTTCTTCTTCTTCTTCTTCTTCTTCTTCTT